>CM077081.1:116857949-117523532 GCA_039513925.1 Platanthera zijinensis | reverse complement strand
GAGTTAGGATCGGGCCATAAAAGTTGAATCAAGAAGTTAACAAATAACTAGGCAAAAATTACCTTAGTGGCGTTGAGTCACAACTCAACGGAGATGCTCCAAGCTTCGAGTCTTTGTCAGTGGCGAGTTCTACGTGAAATAAAGTCCACGTCTCTGCAGAAATCCACACAAGCAGGAGAACCCCGAGCTTCGTCGCACGAAGGGTCGGGAAGAAGATCAACCGCACCTTTGCACTTCCCACGGACTGCTAGGTCCGTGCTAGGGAAAGCAAGACCGGCGACGGTCGCCGGAGATGAGGTCGACGGCGGAGCGAACAGGCATCGGTGGAACGTTTCCGTCCGGCGGGGTATGGATTCGGCGGATCGGGAGATCGGCGGAACTCTTCCGTCGGCTGCGATCCGGCTACCGAAAAATCTCGATGATGGTTATATTCCCAAAAACCCTAAGTCCCCTATTTATACAAAAGGCATAAACAGTCCAAAGAACACCGCTATCCGCAGACCACCCAAGTTAGGGTTTCAGAATCATTCGGATAGAATCAGCATAGGTCCGGCGAGAATCAGATCCAGATTCGGCGAGAATTAGCAGACAGATTCGGGGAGAGACATCTGCTGATTCATCGAGAATCAGGGATAGATTCGTCGAGTATCACCAATCGTCGGGAATCAAACACTTTTGATTATCGACGAATTCGTCGAGAGTCGTCGAGTATCACTAGACGATTCTCGACGAATCATTCGCGATGAATGATTCTCGACGAACTCGTTGAGAGTCGTCGAGTAATACTCGACGATTCTCGACGAATCATTCTTGACAAACTCATCGAGTCATACTCGACGATTCTCGACGAATTTGCTTTAGTCGTCGAGTCAAACTCGACGACTCTCGACAAAATTCCTTTGGCAATGTTTGCCTGACTCCTTCCTGCGAGGTGATTTGTAACCCTTACCAACACAGTCAATCTACCAATTTCTCCATATGCTCTTATGTGCGACCCTGCAGGCTCATATCGCGTTGGCAGTGAGATTACATGTTTGACAACTTCTAGATCATCATGGTAACTCCAACAATCTCCCACTTGATCTTGAAAGTATCAAGCCAAAAAACCTCACAAACAATGAGCGGCATCTAGCAATGCATCATTGCTCCCCAAGCAATAAGAGTTCATAACTCATAAGCCTTTATGAACAATGTCACAACGTTGTAATTGTCCCTTTGTCCCTTACATCCGGAAAGAACTAGAGGCATGGACCGTGTCACCCTCATAATAGCTCAATCCAAGTTTCTTGATCTAGAACAGACTTCCAGAGAATGTTGAGTCCAATATCACATATTGACTCAACCAAGCATGGTCATGCATTTCTCAGTCCAGTTCTATCAAGGGGCCCATGGATGCAACTCCTGTCATATAGGAGGACAAATCCCATATCTGCTCACACACAAACACCCAAATGATTCGTAACGTGCCCAACAACCACCCTTATCATCAACCTTTCTCATGGAAGACTTTAGATGGCATCAAAGTACGCTCTTCCTCACTTGATGAATGTTCTGACTTCAGGTAAAAGGAGCACAACACCATTGTCAAATTAGACCTACTCGTGACACATTTAGATAACAATCCACAGAGTAGTCTCAGGTTGGGTCTGTACAGTACAACTTGTTCATTAACAAGTACCCACGTGATGACTTGATATCACAATATCATGACCTGTGAGAACTGGTCATCAGTCAACGCACATGCTAGTGTTAATGTATCATCATAACCCTTAGCTTCTATGATGATACAACAACCAGGGACCTTTTAAGAATGAAGCTTCAAATAAATCATAGGCTCTCACATTCAAGTCTCGTACTTGATGTCCTATGGAAGCAAACATTCTAAGGGTATTTATTATGTTAACATTTAACTATCGCATAGAGAAACCATAATAAAATAACTTGCCATTAATTGTAAAAGAAAAACATTGGTACACAATTCATCATATGAATAAACAATAAACAGCCAACAGAATATATGTTTACATGCAACCCACAAGGCTCTCACTAGAGTTGATCATTTAGGTATCGTATACCCATTGATCTAGTAAGACCATCATGCTTTCTCTGTGTGAGAGGCTTTGTCAGTGGATCCGCAATATTCTCCTCAGTCGGCACTCTGCAAATGTTCACATCTCCTCGTTCGACAATCTCACGAATAAGATGGAACCGTCGAAGTATGTGCTTAGAGCGCTGATGAGATATAGGTTCATTAGATTGTGCAATTGCACCATTATTATCATAGTAGAGAACTACGGGACCAACAATGCTAGGAACTACATCAAGTTCGCCGATGAATTTCCTAATCCATACAGCCTCCTTCGTTGCGTTAGCTGCAGCGATATACTCTGCCTCTGTTGTAGAATCAGCAACTGTCTTTTGCTTGGAACTCTTCCAGCTCACAGCTCCTCCATTAAGGCAAAACAAAAACCCTGACTGAGACTTTGAATCGTCTCTATCAGTTTGGAAGCTTGCATCCGTGTAACCACTTACAACGAGCTCTTCCTTTCCACCATACACCAAGAACACATCCTTTGTCCTTCTTAAGTACTTCAGTATATTCTTGACTGCAATCCAGTGACACTCACCGGGGTCTGACTGATACCTGCTAGTCATGCTCAAAGCAAAGGAGACATCGGGTCGAGTACATAACACTGCATACATGATTGATCCAATTGCCGAAGCATATGGAATCAACTTCATGCGGTCTTTATCTTCACAAGATTTTGGACACTGGTCTTTAGAGAGATTCACACCATGAGACATGGGTAAAAAACCGTTCTTGGACTCAAGCATGTTGAACCGCTTTAGCACCTTCTCAATGTATGTACTCTGGATCAAACCCAGCAACTTCATCGATCTATCTCTATAGATCTTAATACCGAGTATGTAAGTCGCTTCACCCAAGTCCTTCATAGAAAAGCAGTTCCCTAGGTTGTTCTTAACAACTTTCAGGGTATGAATGTTATTCCCAATCAACAGTATGTCATCTACATAAAATATCAGGAAGAAAACAATGCTCCCACTGATTCGCTTGTAAATACAAGGCTCATCTTCATTCTTGATGAAACCAAACTCTTTGATTTTCTCATCAAAACGAAGATTCCAACTTCGAGAGGCTTGCTTCAGTCCATAAATGGACCTGTTCAGCATGCATATTTTAGTGGCTTCATTTGGGGATACAAAACCCTCGGGTTGTGTCATGTACACTTCCTCAAGGAGGTTTCCTTTAAGGAAAGTCGTTTTGACATCCATCTGTCAGATCTTGTAGTCATAATACGCAGCAATAGCAAGTAATATCCTTATGGACTTTACCATGGCAACAGGGGAAAAGGTCTCATCATAGTCAATACCATGAATTTTCTTGAAACCCTTAGCCACCAGTCGCCCTTTGAATGTCTGTACATTCCCATCCATGTCGGTCTTCTTCTTGAAGACCCACTTGCACCCTATGGGTCGTACCCCTTCAGGTGGTTCTACCAAGTTCCAAACTTGGTTTGCATACATGGAGTCCATTTCGTATTTCATAGCCTCAAGCCATTTGTTTGAGTCCGGTCGATTCATAGCCTCTTCGTAGGTTGTTGGTTCATCATCATTATCCATAAGCAACACATTACATATTTGAGACATGAGAAATCCATATCTCTCAGGCTCAAACCTAGGTCTACCAGATCTATATAGGACTTGTGTTTCTTGAGCAGGTTCTCTAGCTACAACATCTTGTAGTCTGTCTTAGAATCCAATTCCGGTTCATTCACTATTTGTGGTTCTTGAACTTCTTCAAGTTCTACCTTTTCAGTCTTTCTTGATATGAACTCTTTCTCCAAGAAGACGCCAGTCCTTGCGACAAACACTTTGCCCTCGGATGGTAGGTAAAAGTAATACCCTTTCGTTTCCTTAGGATATCCCACCAGATAACATTTATCCGATTTGAGTTCCAGCTTGTCAGGCATTTGACGTTGCACGTATGCCACACAGCCCCAAATTTTAATGAATGACATACTAGGACTCTTCCCAATCCATATCTTATATGGTGTCTTCAGAACCATTTTCGTTGGAGCGCGATTCAGTGTCATGGCAGCAGTCTCTAAAGCAAAACCCCAAAAGGAAACAGGCAAGTCTGCATGACTCATCATCGAACGTACCATGTCTAACAAAGTACGATTTCTCCTCTCAAACACACCATTATGCTGTGGTGTTCTAGGTGGTGTGAGCTGTGATACAATACCACACTCTTTCAGATGATCACGGAACTCATGACTCAGGTATTCGCCACCTCGATCAGATCAGAGTACTTTAACCCTTTTACCCAACTGGTTTTCTACTTCATTCTTGAACTCTTTGAACTTTTCAAAGGTCTCGGATTTGCACTTCATAAGATAAACATATCCGTATTTACTGAAATCATTAGTAAATGTAACGAAGTAGAAATACCCACCTCTAGCCATGGAGCTCATGGGTCCGCATGCATCACTATGTACAACACCCAAGAGATCCTCAGCCCTCTCAGTATAACCAGTGAAAGGGGCTTTAGTCATTTTGCCTCATAAACAAGATTCGCATCGCTCAAATGATTCATAATCAAATGAGTCCAAAAGTCCATCTTTATAGAGCTTGGATATGCGCTTCTCGTTTATATGGCCCAAACGACAATGCCAAAGATATGTACGGTTTGAGTCATTTGTTCTTAGTCTTTTATTATTTTCTACGTTATATATCTGATGGTCCAAGTTAAAAACATAAAGACCATTAAACAATTGGGCTACAACATAACAAACATCATTCTTAAATATAGAACAACAGTTGTTATTAATTATAAAAGAAAATCCAATCATGTCCAAGCATGAAATGGATATATTGTTTGTAGTTATGGCCGGAACAAAATAGCAGTTATCTAGTTCTATTACAAGCCCACTAGGCAAAGAAAGATGGTAAAACCCTATGGCCACAGCAGCAACTCTTGCTCTATTACCGACACGCAGGTCCACCTCCCCTTTACTCAGCAATCTTCTCCTTCCCAGTTCCTGCACATTTGTACAAATGTGTGAACCACATCCGGTATCCAATACCCAAGATGAAGGAGCAGAAAGGTTTATCTCTATAACGTAAATATTCGAAGCGGAAGTCATACCTCCCTTCATTTTCTGCAGACCCTCAATATAAGAAGGACAGTTCCTCCTCCAATGACCAGCCTTGCCACAGTGGTGGAATTTCCCTTCCTTCACCGTGCTCTTCTTTTTCATCAGTGCAGAATACTTGGGCTCGAGATGTGACTTAGGTCCCACCTTCGTCTTCTTAGAGCCCTTGGCCTTGGCCTTGCCCTTATGCACCATCAGTATGGGGCTGGCAGGCTTTGCCTTCTTCATATTGATCTCGGTAGTTCTCAACATGCCTAGGAGCTCGGGTAGTGTCTTATCTATTTCATTCATGTTGTAGTTCAAGACAAACTGCTCGTAACTGTCCGGCAACGATTGCATGATCAGATCTGTGGCCAACTCTTGACCCAGAGGAAAACCTAGCCTTTCAAGGTTCTCTATATACCCAATCATCTTGAGTACGTGAGTCCCTACTGAGTCTCGAACTCCCATCTTGCCCTGAAACAACGCTTTTGTGACGTCGAACCTCTATTGACGAGCTTGCCCTTGAAACATTTTCTTGAGATGCTCGTCAATCTCCTTGCACCCGATGTTCTCATGTTGCCTCCGAAGCTCAGAGTTCATGGTTGCAAGCATAAAGATTTCGACGTCTAAGGTGTCATCAGTATACTTCTTATAAGTATCTTTGTTAGCACGGGAAGAATTCCCGGTCGGCACCTCGGGGGCTTCTTCTTCCAAGACATAGAGCTTTCGCTCTTGCCTGAGAACAATTATAAGGTTCCTGTACCAGTCCATGTAGTTAGTCCAATTGAGCTTATCCTTCTCAAGGATGGCTCTGAGAGACAGTGTAGAGTGTGAACCACTTGCCATGGAATTCTACAAGAATTCATGCAGAATAATATCAGTACAAAAATTTCAAATACAATTTATTTTAATTTGGACTTCAATTAAAACTCCCACTATTTTATTCGAAATAATAGCCCTCACTATCAATTCGGAGAGTTCATGCGAGCTACTCTCTTAGTGGACAAGATCCGTATTTCACCAACATAATGAGTCAGCTTTGGCTTTTCTCTCACAATGCGGTTATTTAGGTAGGCAACGCTTGCAAATTGCATCCTCATGCAATTCTTGTGTGGTTGGTGAATAACTCCTTATTCGCATCCATCATATGGTGCATGTCAACCCAATGCCTCTAGGCAATCAACCTTTTAGGTCACCTAGTTAAGCTAGACCCGATGTCGACAGTTGGATATCACAATTATCCGCTCGCACCCTTACCAAGATAGATTAATGAACCTTGCTTTGGCAAGCCCACACTTCATCGATCGAGCCAGGAAGAGTGTAATCCATCGGAAGGCATCCAAACACTTAATATTAGAGGAAGGGATTTTGATTATGGGTTAACAATTAACCATGATCAACATTTGATCAATGTGCACATCCATAGAAAAACAATTTCTAAAATCCACATGCATCCATTTTGTGCACAACCTGACACTATCAACATTTGATAGAAAGGAAGGGCTAAATTTGAACATCCGGACTCTTCCAAATCTTCAGATTTACATGCATTGGACAAAAGCAAAGATAACTCAACTTAAAGCAGTAGACAAGATCGTCTCTCATTGTTGGATGCAAAATCCAAAACAATACACTGGTTCATTAACCACTCGAGGGACGGTTACTGCTAAGGAGACAACAAATTCTAACAATTAGAAATTACCATGAAATCCCAGACGTTCCTGGCGGGGTTAAAAGGTGCAGAGCCCCTAACCTGTGGGTTATGAGCCCACCGATTTCCTTTGGAAAAACCATCAACAATTGATGTACCCGGAATAAATCTAGACATTTATAACACTTCTAAATCCCTAGGTTTACGCGTACTAGAATAACCTAACTTCCAAAACAACAATCATGGCCACAACCTGGCTCTGATACCACTGTTGGGTTTCTCTATGAGGATGGCAAAGCGCTTGTGTACGCAGCGGAAGGAATAAAACATCAAGAAAACCCAAAAGAGATGGGATCGGGCCATGAAAGTTGAATCAAGAAGTTAACAAATAACTAGGAAAAATTACTTTAGCGGCGTTGAGTCACAACTCAACGGAGATGCTCCAAGCTTTGAGTCTTTGCGGTGGCGAGTTCTACGTGGAATAACGTCCACATCTTTGCAGAAATCCACACGAGCAGGAGAACCCCGAGCTTCGTCGCATGAAGGGTCGCGAAGAAGATCAACCGCACCTTTGCACTTCCCACTGACTGCTAGGTCGACGACGGAGCGAACATGCGTCGGCGGAACGATTCTGTCCGGCGGGGTCGGGATTCGGCGGATCGGGAGATCGGTGGAACTCTTCCATCAGCTGCGATCCGGCTACAGGAAAATCCCGATGATGGTTATATTCCCAAAACCCTAAGTCCCCTATTTATACCAAAGGCATAAACAGTCCAAAGAACACCGCTATCTGCAGACCACCCAAGTTAGGGTTTTAGAGTCATTTGGCGAGAATCAGCACAGGTCCGACGAGAATCAGATCCAGATTCGACGAGAATTAGCAAACAGATTTGGCGAGAATTATCTGCTGATTCGTCGAGAATCGGGGATAGATTTGCCGAGTATCACCAATCGTCGGGAATCAAATACTTTTGATTCTCGACGAATTCGTCGAGAGTCGTCGAGTATCACTCGACGATTCTCGACGAATCATTCGCGATGAATGATTCTCGATGAACTCGTCGAGAGTCGTCGAGTCATACTCGATGATTCTCAACGAATCATTCTCGACGAACTCGTCGAGAGTCGTCGAGTCATACTCGACGATTCTCGACGAATTTTCCTTAGTAGTCGAGTCAAACTCGACGACTCTCGACAAAATTCCTTTGGCAACGTTTGCCCGACTCCTTCCTGCGAGGTGATTGGTAACCCTTACTAACACTATCAATCTACCAATTTCTCCACATGCTCTTATGTGCGACCCTGCAGGATCATATCGCGTTGGCAGTGAGATTACATGTTTGACCACTTCTAGATCACCATGGTAAGTCCAACAGGTTGCACCCAACCCTTACAATGAGGAATCACTATTCCTTTACAACAACACGAAAATTAGAATGTATAAAAATACAAACTTCAAGTATGGAGAACCCGATGTCCCTCTTTGTTCGTTGAAGCGTTCTTGATGAATGCGAAGAGTCCACGATCGGAGCACTCTCTTAGAGAGGATGTTCCCGAGACCGGCGATGGCAAATGATTGTGGCGGCGATGCTTTGTAGATCCAAACTTCTTGACGAGTCAAGCAAGGTCTTCCAACGATCTCAATCGGATCGGTCGTCTCAATCGACTCGGAAAGAAGATCTAACTTCGTTCAACAAATCAAGAGACAAGGGATCTCGAGAGAGAAGCGTGAGACGCACTACTTAGCCTCGGTCTTGTCGACGAGCGATCAAAGAAGGTCTCAGATCTGCGGCGGCGAAAAATTTGCGATCGGCGACGGCGACGGAAGATGATTCGCGATCCGCTAGGTTACGCTCGGCGGCTGTATGCCTTTTTCATTTTCTCTGTTTGATACCTTCGTAACTTCAAAATAGGCGAGTATATATACTGTAGATCTACCCTACAAGACTGTTGTGGGCCCCACAAGAAGAAACCCTAAGCCCGGTCTAATCAGCGCCTGTTATCTTGGTTCAGTCCGGCGAGCAGATAAAAATCGCCTAAGGCAAATTCGGCGGGAATCATTGGTGATTCCCGTCGAAGTCGTTGGGAATCACTCATGATTCTCGTCGAATTATCCTTGGTAGAGTTTCAGTTGAAAAGCTTGCCATCTGGAGGGAATCGGCGAGAATCAAGACCATTCTCGACGAATCGGCGAGAATGCAAAGTCATTCTCGACGATTCGGCGAGAATCAGTTAATGATTCTCGTCGATTTTGACTTAGCAGAATTCTTTAAGGCGAATTGTCAGCCGGATGAAGTTGGCGGGAATCGGCGAGTGATTCTCGACGATTCGGCGTCGAATTGGCGAGTGATTCTCGACGATTCGGCGGGAATCACTTAGTGATTCCCGTCGATTCTGACTTAGCTGATTTTTCTACTTTCTTCCCATGACTTGGTATTTGACCCATCCTTGCTCCTCCTCTGCTCTTGAATTATCTAAACCCTGTACTTGAAAATAAGTACACTCCAATAGAAAGAGAACACATGAGTCAACACACTGATCTGCTCAACGAGGGATTACGTTGCGCAGACCCGTGTATATTAACCTACTGCACCCTGACATTGTTGTGTACTTAGCATAGAATAGCTGCAAGCACAATCTTGAAGAAATATCGTCAAATACATTGTCAATTCACCTTAGCTGGTTCAGGGGCTTCTTCAAATAAGGTACATTATGGATACAATACCCAACAAGCCTTTATGACCATTGTATCAGTGCTGTTATGTCCCTTTTCCCTAACATCCAAATAGAACTACAGGTATAGACTGTATCACACTCATAATTGTTAAATCTAAGTTTATTGATCTAGAATGGACTTCCAGAAATTGGTGAACCCAATATCATATATTGACTCAACCAAGCATGACCATGCATTTCTCAGTCTAATTACATCAAGGGGCCCATGGATGCAACTCCTGTCATATAGGAGGACAAATCCCATTTTTGTTCACAAACAAAAACCAAATGATTCGTAACGTACCCAATAATCACCTTTATCATCAACCTTTTTCAAGGAAGACTTTGGTTGACATCAAAATACGCTCTTCCTTACTTGATGAATGATGTGAATTCAGGTCAAAGAACCACAAACACCATTGTCACTTGAGATCTACTTGTGTCACATTCATATAATAATCCACAAAGTATTCTCATGTTGGGTCTGTCCAGTACAACTAGTTAGCTAACAAGTACTCATGTGATGACTTCATACCATAATTTCATGACCTGTGAGAACCGGTCATCAGTCAATGCACATGCTAGTCGTGATGCTTCATAATTTCCCTTGGCTTCTAAGATGATGCATCGACCAGGGACCGTTTAAAAATGAAACTTCTAAGAACATAAGACCACACATCCAAACCATCAACTTAAATCCTATGGAAGCAAACATTCTAAGGGCATTTATCACGTTAATTAATTTATCACATAGAAATAAAATGACATAATAAAAGAACTTGGCATAAATATAAAATGAAATGAATAGTGCTCTATTCATCAAATGAATTATTACAACAATTACCAAATATACCATCCATAAGACTCCTACTAGAGTTGATCGTTCAGGTATCTAATACTCATTGATCTAACATGACCATCATGCTTTCTCTATGCGAGAGGCTTTGTTAGTGGATCCGCGATAATTTTTTTCAGTTGGCGCCCTACAAATGTTCACATCTCCTCGATCGATAATCTCACGAATAAGATGGAACCAGTGAAGTATGTGCTTGGAGCGCTGATGAGATCTAGGTTCCAAAGAAAGTGCAATTGCCCCGTTATTGTCATAGTAGAGAACTACGGGATCAACAATGCGAGGAACTACACCTAGCTCACTGATGAATTTTGCTAATTCATATAGCCTCCTTTGTCGTATTTGCAATGACAATATACTAACCCTTAGTAATAAAATTAGCAACTATCACCTACTGGGAACTCTTCCAGCTAATAGCTGCTCAATTTAGGCAAAATATAAACCCTGACTCATACTTTGAGTCATCCAAATTAGTTTGGAATCTAGCATATGTGTAACCCTTTACAATGAGCTCTTCCTCTCTACCAAATACCAAGAACGTATCCTTAGTTCTTCTCAAGTACTTCAGGATATTCTTGACAGCTATCTAGTGATCATTACCAGGATCAGACTGATATCTACTAGTCATGCTCAAGGCATAAGAGACATTAGGTCTAGTACATATCATTGCATATATGATTGATCCAATTACTGAAGAATACAGAATCAACTTCATATGATCTTTATCTTAACAATATTTAGGACGATGGTCCTTAGAGAGACTCACACTATGAGACATAGATAAGAAACCTTTCTTGGACTCAAGCATGTTGAACCATTTCAACACCTTCTCAATAGATGTTCTTGAGGTCAAACACATTAACTTCTTCGATCTATCTCTATAGATCTTAATACCAACTATGAAAGAGGCTTTGCCCAAGTCTTTTATAGAAAAGCATTTCCTTGTGTTATTCTTAACAACTTGTAGGGTCAGTTTGTCATTCCCGATCAACAGTATGTCATCTATATACAATATCAGCAAGTCAACAATGCTCCCACTAATCCTCTTATAATCACGCGGTTGATCATCATTCTTGATAAAACCAAACTCTTTGATCTTTTCATCAAAACGAAGATTTCAACTTCGAGAAGCCTATTTTAATCCACAAATGGATCTCTACAGCTTGTATATCTTAGTGGATTTACCTGGAGATACAAAATAATTTATAGTGGTTCCCCAACCTTGGTACATCCACTTTTCTACCACTCTGGTAGGAATTGACTCAAGTTTTTGATCAGGTGACTGCCACCAATGAGATTTTGGTCAGGTGCTCAAAAACCCAAACCACAAGTCTTTTGGTTAGGAGACTTGCAACCAGGAATCACTTTTGAAGGGAGTTGAGAACCCTTTTTATAGAGGGAGTGAGAGAGTGATGGTGTCTTCTCTTTCTCAAATACAACTGAGAATACTAGTGGAATTTATGTTAACAAAAAGTTCCCCCTGAAATATTGAGTTTTTTCAGGGAGGAATAGAACTTTTTCTTCAGGGTGATAGGCCTTCAAGCTTTCATCTTTAACCCGAAAAACTTCAGGAACTTCTTGACAGATGTAGTATTGTTGTCCTACTGAAAGTTCCTGAGAGTATGACATAAGAAGATTCTTGATTTGGATGGTTGTTCTTCTTCTTCAGAAAGATTGTTCTTCTTAAGGTCTATCAGTTGTTGATTTCTTGATTGATCGATTCTCTATGTCTCAAGAAATTTGTATGTCTCTTAGATTGTGTCTCAGTGTGTGTTGGAAGAAAGTGAACTTCTCGTTTTTATATTTTCCATGTGGAAGTCCTTTTGAATTTTTAAATTCTTCCTATAATTAATGATGACGACCTTGGAATAATTTGGCATTGATTTGTTCCCCCAACTGTCCCTTAGAAAAACAGAAGGCAATAATCCTGATGAAGACCGTAATTAATGCTCTTGTCTAACGGTAATATTCAGAGAAAATTAGAGCATTAGTTATTGAGGAATCATTGCCACATAATAAGGACAAAAGAGGAAAACAGCCAAGACTTGATTCGTCGACCTGAGTCCACAGTTCGTCGAGCTGAGAATAGCTGTTCGTCGAGCTGAGATCCAAGATCGTCGACCTCTAAATGCTGCTTGATAACTTTCTTCACTTGTGCATCAAGTTCGTCGAGCTGAGATCTAAGATCATTGACCTCTGAGCCCTAAGAACTGAGTTTGTCAAGCTGCTCCAAGATCGTCGAGCTGAGCTCAGAGATTTGTCTCTGAGATTGTCGAGCTGAGCATGACTTTCGTCGACCAGAGATCGACGAACGTAGAACTCCTTTTTCTAAGTCTTGAATTCTCTCAGTCTTGAGTCTCTGACTTTGTTGAAGGCTGGTCCCTGACATTGTTGACTCTAAGGACTTGACCTAGACTCTAGGACACAACCATGACCCTGGTCTATTCATGTTGGGTCATATCCTAACTTAGTGAACCTAGCCCAAATCCAATTAGGGATCCAACAATCTCCCCCTATTTGGGTGAGGTCACTAATTACAGACTCAATAAAAGAAAGTGTACAAAGCAAGAACACAATTTATATCTGGCAGAGAATTAAACAATAGGTATGCAACAGATATATTTATACTGTTAGCTTTATAACATAAAACATAGTTTATCAAAAATGTACCACAACATATAGCAGTTCAGGTTCTTGTTTTTCTGTTTCTTCTCCTTTGCTTCTTTTTCCTTATCCCCAAGCTGAGTAAAATTAATTTCCCTGTTAGTATTGGCAGCTTCTCTCTTTGACATATATATATCTGCTGCACCAATCATTGTCTGGGTGGAGGTTCTGGGAACTACAGCCTCTGGGTGTCTAGCCATATAATCTACAAAATTAAATACCTTCTTGCTTACATGAAGTCTTTCAAGTTCTTTCTCTCTATATGAGGACATGGTAGTGAACTTGGTTTGATCTTCTCCTTCTTCTCTGGCCTTCTTTATCTGTGACAGACCTATCAATTCTTGAAGCCTAGTCATCCTGAAATTAGGATCAACATCCTGACTGACAGATGATTGATCATCTTGGGAGGGTAACAGAGTAGCAGGCCTGAATTTAGTAGACTGTTTTTGAAAGCTTGTTGTTTCTGGCTTTCACCACTCTGAGTGTATAGTTACTTTGGAGGTGCAGTTTCACTATATTTTCCTTTAGGTTTGTGTGATTCTGAATACCTTCTTTGTTCAGCTTGTTGTTGGGGAGGAGAGAACACTGGCTTCTTATATACTACTTCCTTTATCTGCTCTGTACAACCAATATTTCTTTGCTGGATGCTTTCTTAAGATTAATGTCTAGATGGCCTTTCCTACCTCTTATAAGTTCTAGTGAATGTAGGCTTGGAAGGTGCATCTGACCTTTGATAAGTGGTTCCTGAAGCACCAACAGCTGGAGGAGGAGGAGGAGGAGGGGGATCCTTCCTGCATCTTTGAGGAGGAGGAGGGGAGTATCTTCTGCTTTTCTTTCTAGCCTTTTGTTCATTTTTTGATAGCCATATCCAAGATGGAATCCCTTTATATGGAGTTCTATTTTGCAGAATTTAGTAGGGAGTGTCATTTTTATTTCTTGGCTTAGGAGCAAGAGGAGGAGGAGCCTTCATTTTCTTATAGATTTTCTTCTTCTTTGGGTCCTCATCATCATCATCATCATCATCTGACTCTTGTGGATTGCCATACATTTCATCAATTTGTCTTATTGTATTTTTGGAAATTTCTTTACTTCCTGGAGTAGGGATAACTTCAGCATGGACTTCTTTAGTTTTTATAGCAATGTCTTGAGCTATAATATCATCAAGATTTGGGAGAGGGCTATCATCCATACCATAAAATGGCCCAGGAGAACTAGATGTTTGATCATTAGACTTATTTGCTGGAGGAGCTGTCAAACTTGTCTTTATAGTGTCTAACATCTTTGAGCTGGCAGGAGAGGTATAACACACTATGTCTTTAGATGATAGAATGGGGAAGGTAAGACAAAAATAAATATATTACCTAAATACTTTTAGCAAAGCTGTTAGATTAACTTTGGGATTAATGAAATGAATCCTTCCAGGCAGAATCTTTGGCAAACTGACCTCTTGAGTTTTTGACACTATAATAACTGTACAATAAATGTAACTTGCATCTGCTATTGAGGCTATTGTGTCTACAACATCTGTTTCCATTTCAGATTCAAGAAAATTCATGAAATCGGTTTCCAGATCAACACCTATTCCTGTTGCTGGTACTACTGTTGGTTCTGCTTGTGCAACTGCTATTTCTTCCACTTCTACTGCTGTTCTGTCCATATATTGTTCAACTGGTTCTTCTGCTGCTGCTGCAACTGCTGCTACTTCTTCATGAAGTATCCCCATGCCTGGTTTAAGTAAATACTGAAACCAGGCCCCCAAATGAAGAGGGAGCAGTAGTGAGGGAAGAGATCTGGACAGCAAGAGAGGATATGAAGGCAGCTAGAGGAGAAATGGCCTCTACTATAAGAGATTTTAGTAGGGGTGTGAGGAGAGTAATGAGTGGGGTGACAAGATATGGATCGAGGTTTGGAGAAGTGGATGGTGGGGCAGCAGCTGGTTGAGTGGAAATTGCAGTTGCTGAGGGGGTGATAGGTGGAGGTGGACTGGGAGTGTCTAGGGGGAGTCATGTTGAGGAGAGGGAGTGTACAGTGGAGATGATAATAGGTTGAAGGATGGGAATAAGGAGAGGTTGATGTGTGGGATCTCAGCAAGATGAGATGGAAGAGGGGATTAGGGTGGTGTAGGTATGGATGTATCAGGCTGAGGTGAAGGAGAATGAGATGGTATATGTGTAGGGGAAGAGGGAATTGGAGATGGTGGTGGTGTTGGGGTATGGATTAGAGTGGTAGTGGAGGGTGGAGTTGGTTGGACCTATGATTGGGATGGAACTTGAGGGGAAAGAGGTGGTGGAGGGGTGGAGAAGATCCCTTTAGTGGGGTAGGGAGAGGCTAGTGCAGCCCTTGTACTCTTAGAAGTTCTTGTGGAGGAGGAGGTAGCCTTAGTTGGCTTTGTGATAGTCCTATCCCATTTGCTAAAAAGAGCACAAGTGAGTCTCTTAGAAGCATTGATGTATATGGTCGAGGAGACCAAAGATCCTGCAGCCTTTTCCTAGAGGAAGATCCCTAGGATCCTTCCAAAACACACCTCTTTCTTATTGTTCTTCTTTTTAATCAAGTCGAACAGAATTTGAGCCCAGTTCACAGCTTTTTTATTTATT
Organism: Platanthera zijinensis; assembly: GCA_039513925.1. Classification (NCBI taxonomy): domain Eukaryota; kingdom Viridiplantae; phylum Streptophyta; class Magnoliopsida; order Asparagales; family Orchidaceae; genus Platanthera; species Platanthera zijinensis. Next base: position 117,507,893 of record CM077081.1, on the reverse strand, counting down.
ATGGCACAAATAACCAGGAACTGATGCCTGGTAATATAGTCGTGTGTTGTGTGCTTTCCTATCAGCACTTTCCCAGTGATATCTGCAAGAAACTTATACTCGACAGACAAAAGTTTCTTAAGTAATTTGTTTGGGGTGTCTCCAGAATAAGCCATTGTACTCAGCATCAAATCAAATTCTTCAAAGTCTATTTCTAATTCATCCTCACCATTTTTCAATCAAAAAATCTCAGATAAAATATCAGGGGTAAGAGAAATAGCGTTACCGACGATGGTTCCGGTCATCGTATTCCCGTCTATAGTAGCTGTATAGACCCACTCCCTGATCTCTGTTGCAGATATCTTGAAGCGAGTGGTAAGCAGAGTCTTTAGTTGTTTATCTTCAAGGAGTTGTAGAATGTTCAAGAAGATTTGATCGGAGTACTGAAAAGATTCAAAGTCCAAATCAAAACAAAAGTCAAACTTCATAGCAGCAAGAGATCCTTTGGAAATCGCCATGAGAGCACCTGCAAAGGAAAACGAAGATCAAGTGCAAAAGAACGGAAAGCGTGGGACGGAGGTCGAAGAAAACCTAGATATAGTGTTTTCCGGAATATGAATCGACAAACTCCGTTCCACGAAAAAATGAAAAGATCTTCGATCTGAGGTCGACGAAATAATTTAGAGTTAAACAGTTCGTCGATCACAATCTGAAGGTTTGAAGATGTTTCGTCGATCTCTGGTAGACAAATGTTTTCTGAAGTAAGTTCGTCCATATTAGTTCGACGAAAATAACTTAGCTCACAGAGAGTTCGTCGATCTCTGGTCGACGAAAATCTCATGAACTTTTCCATGTTTGTCGAGCTCCGTTCGACGAACTTTGAAAAATTCGTCGATTATAGACATAAACTAAACTTACCCTTCTCCATTTATCATTCCAAGCTGATTTACAAAGAACAAGTGATTTCTTTCATCTAGGGGTTTGGTGAAAATATTAGCTCTTTATAAATCAATATAGATATAGACAAGATTAATTTTATTTTTGTCTACACACTCTCTAATGAAAGTATGTCTTATGTCTATAAGTTTAGTTCTGCTATGATGGACAGGATTTTGTGTTATAGTTATAGCACTTGTGTTATCACAAAGTAGAGTTGAATTATTTAAGTTTAACCCATAGTCCAAGAGTTGGTTCTAAATTCACAGCATCTGGGAACAACAACTGCTAGCTGCAGTGTATTCTGCTTTAGCAGTTGATGTGGACACAGATGATTGTTTCTTGCAGAACTTGGACACTAACCTCACACCAAGGAACTGGCAGGTTCCTGAGGTACTCTTTCTGTCCACTATGTATCTAGCAAAGTCAGCATCTAATTATCCAGTTAACTCAAACTCTGACTTAGTAGGATACCAGAGTCTTAGACTAGGACAACCCTTTATATATCTTAAAATACTTTTTAGAAAAACTAGATGGGATTCTTTCGGGTTCATTTGCAACCTAGAACAAAGGCATGTAGCAAACATGATATCAGGTTTGCTTGCTATAAGGTATAGTAGATACCCAACAACGCCCTTATATAATTTCTTATCCACAGGTTTCCCATGCACATCAGAATCTATTATAGCATTTGTAGCCATGGGTGTTTTCTTTGAGGAGGCATCAGCCATCCAAAACTTTTTAATAAGCTCTTTAGCATATTTAGCCTGGGAAATGAATATGCCATCAGGAAGTTGCTTCACTTGGAGACCATGGAAGTAGGAGAGCTTACCCAAGCTACTCATCTCAAATTTTGAATGCATTAGATCAGAAAATCTTTTGCATAATTTGGGATAAGTAGAACCAAATATTATGTCATCTACATATATTTGCACTAATAGTATTTTATCATGATGCATTTCGATAAATAAAGTCCTATCTACTCTGCCTCTTGAAAAAACATGTTCTAAGAAAAAGCTGGCTAAGGTCTCATACCAAGCTTTTGGAGCATGCTTTTAACCATAGAGAGCTTTATGCAATTAAAACACATAAGAGGGATGAGTTGGAAAAACAAAACCTGGAGGTTGTTCAACTTAAACCTCTTCTTTAAGTTCCCCATTTAAGAAAGCACTCTTCACATCCATTTGTTAAACTTTGAACTTTTAGAATGCAGCATAAGCCAGAAATATCCATATAGCTTCTAGCCTGGCAATTGGAGCAAAGGATTGATCATAGTCAATCCCTTTCTCTTGCCTATACCCTTGAGAAACAAACCTAGCCTTGTTCCTCACAGTCACTTCTTGGACATCAAGCATATTTCTGAATACCCATTTGGTTCGAATGATTGGGTAGTCTTTTGGTCTTGGAACAAAAACCCAAACTCTGCATCTCTCAAACTGATTAAGCTCCTCTTGCATTGCAATGATCTAGTGGGGATCTTGTTCTGCATCTGTTATAGATTGAGGCTCAATTTGAGAGAGAAAACAGGCATGCATCAAATCTTTGTTGAGTTGATGCCTTGTTTGTACACCTATTGTTATGTCTCCAATCACTTGGGATCTGGGGTGATGCCTCAATGTGACAAAATCAGTGGGTGGAGTTGGTTCTGCAACATCATTTGGAGAGAATTCTTCTTGTGGAGTAGCTTCTGTTGTTGTAGGGGGGTCAGCTTCTTCCAAAGTTACTTCATCACTTTCTTCATTGACTTGTTGAGAAGGATGAGGTACAACTTTTGGGGTAAGGTTTAAGTCATCCAATTTCTCACACAAGTTGTGTACCTGCAAGGAGTCTTTGGTAGAAATCTCTTTCTCCTTATAAAACATGTTAGCCTCATCAAATGTAACATGCATAGATTCCTCTATTTTCAATGTAGATTTATTAAATACCCTATAAGCTTTGCTGACTTGGGAATATCGTAGAAATATTCCTACTGCAGCCTTTGCTTCAAACTTTCTAATGTGCTTTTTGCTTTTGTTATAAATATAACATACACAACCAAAAACTTTAAATAGTTGATTATTGGTTTCTTCCCTTTGAGCAATTCATAGGGAGTCTTATGTTTTAGTTTGTGTATCAAGCTTCTATTCAGGACATAATTTGCTGTGCTCACTGCCTTTTCCCAATAGGATAGGGGCATGTAAGCATCTACAAGTAATGTTCCTGCAGCTTCAATGAGTGTTCTATTTTTCCTTTCAGCAACCCCATTTTGTTGAGGAGTTCTAGGAGCTGAGAAGCAGTGTCTAATACCTTCTTTCTCACAGAACTCATGCATAAGAAGAGACTCAAACTCGGTACCTAGATCACTTCTGATAAATACAACATGAGTAAAGTACTCAATATGTATGGTCCTGAGAAAATCTGTAAGAAGCTTGAATATATCTGACTTAGATCTCAGAAAGAATACCCAAGAGAATCTGGAGAAGTCATCTACAACCACTAAGGTATAAGATTTCCCACCTAGGCTTTGTATAGCTACAGGGCCAAAAAGGTCCATATGTAGTAAGTACAATGTCCAAGGTGAATCACTCTTATTAATGGATTTGAAACTAGATTTAGTTTGCTTGCCTAGTTGACAAGCCCTGCAGAGTCCTTCCTTCTTGTAGGGGCCAGAAGGTAGACCTTTGACATGGTTTTCCTTAGATAACCTAGCAATATTTTTCAGATTTACATGTCCTAATCTTTTATGTCACAAGTCATTTTGATTTCTAACTATGTTAAGCAAACATATGTCTGAAGTAACAGAATGAAAATTAACTAGGTATATATTTCCTTGTCTATTGCCAATTAAAACAGGTTTGTTTTCTTTAGAGGTAATAGTACAAGAGCTAGAGTTAAATGATACCCGATAACCTTCATCACAGAGTTGGCTTATTAAGATGAGGTTATGCTTTAGTCCACTTACATATGTAACTCTCTTGAAAGTAACTTTTCCAATTCTGACTTTTCCATAGCCCTCTGTTTGGCCACAGTTAGAGTCACCAAAGATGACCTTTTGTCCAAGCTTGGGCTTGTAATCAATTAGATTTTCTTTACTGCTTGTCATGTGCTTGGAGCAGCCACTATCCAGATACAAATGTTGATTGTATGCTGGACAGGTCTTCATCTGCAAATGAGATAGTTAGTTGTTCTTGATCCAGGTAACCTTGGTTCCTTGTTGATTTACATAGCTATAACTAGAAATGTAAGAACATTCAGGTTGATATTTATAGCCTTTGGGGTGATATCTTCTTGGTGGTATTTAAAGTTAATGTTAGAATTTAGGTTTCTGTTGTAAGAATCTGTGATCAACGATTTCTTGTTGGATCGTCGACCTGAGCTCGACGATGTTTGATGAGATCGTCGATCTCTACTTGAAGAATGAAGATATTCATTCTTAGGGCACCAAAATCGTCGATCTCTTGTCGACGAACCATACCGGTATCGTTGATTATAGATCGAAGAATAAATATTACTTAAGTTTGCGTTCAGAGGTCATCGATCTGAGTTCGACGATCTGCTCATATATCATCGATCTGAGTTCGACGATAACGACCGAACATTATTGTTTTTGTTATTCTTCTGGTTGTTAAGTTTATTCTGAGTTTTAATTTATTCAAGAAATTTATTGACAATATTAACTTGTTCAGTATTCTTCTTTCCTTTGTAAGATATAAACTTTACTGGTTTGCAAAGGTTATTTTTCTGAATTAGAGGTGGATCACTAGAGGAGGCACCTAGTCCTAGTTTGCTATTGTTAATCCTAACATTTACCGTACTAGTGATATCTAGCAATTGCAAACTTCTTCCATTTAGTGATTCTTCCAACTTCTTAGCCTTGTTAAGTTCAGATTTCAGAAAAGATATTTGTTCATTAGCAGAAATCAATTCATTTGATAGATTAGCATTTTCTGAGGTGATTTTGTCTAAATCATTTAGTTTTTCTCTGAGAAGTTTGATTTCCTTCTCAGAGCTGATCAAGTATAAGAACAAATTTTTTAATTCAAGTTTAAACTCATCTGATTTAAAATCATAAGATGTTATTACCTGATCTTCAGTTGATAAGAATTCCTCATCTTCAGATTCATCTGTATCTGATCTGCTACAAACTGCCTCAATTGTCATGAGGCAAACTTCCTTAGCCTTCTACTTTTCTTCATCCTCACTGGAGCTGGAGGATGTTGACTCTTCTTCAGTATCACTCCATGTTTCATCAACAAAGCCCTTGTCCTTCCTCTTGTGATTCCTTGAGGAAGGTTTGCTGTAGTTACTCTTACTTGAGTCAATCTTCTTTCTTCTATCCTTCTTCTGAACTTCTGGGCACTCAGAGATGAAATGCCCTGGTTTCCTGCAGCCAAAACAAATTGTTTCTTTAGATGGTGTTTTGTCATACCTTGGCTTATCTTCATATTTTGATGGTTTCCTTCTGAAGTCTTTTCTAGCCATCTTGAAGAATCTCATAGCAAAGACACTAATCAACTCTTCATTCATAAGAATGACTTCAGAATGTTCTGTAGCTTTGAAAGCTATGTTGTGCTCCTTCCTAGTTGGTGTAGGAGTTTTTACTTAAGCTGCTTTTTCTCTTGCTTTCATCAGTTGCTCATAAGACTTTAGCTTTCCTAGAAGAGATTCTGTTGAGATCTCTGTCATGCTTCTGGCTTCTCTGATGGGCAAGATTCTTGAGTCCCATGTGCTGGAAAAGCACATAAGGATTTTGTCGTACACTTCAGTTAAAGCTATTTATTTATCTAGGGTCCTTAGCTCACTGATGATGGAGCTGAGTCTATTGTACATCACTTTAACTGTTTCTGCTTCATCCTTCTTGAAGTTTTCATACTGAGTGATGAGGTTTGATCTTCTATCTTTCCTCGCATTTGCTGATCCAGCCACCATTTGGTTCAAAGAGTCCCAAATGTCCTTAGCTAATTTACACTCAGCAACCTTTTGAAATATTTCATCAGGCATAGTTTGAGCCAGTATGTTCATGGCTCTGACATCAGCTATAATAGCCTTTTTCTGTACATCTGTCTATCCAGGGGGTGGAACTGCACTCAAGTCAGTTGATGCAGTTATGGTGGAAGCACCTGGATCCGGTGGTCCTGTTAAGATAGAGCTAAATATATCTTCATCGATAGAGTTCATGTAAAGCATAATTCTTGCCTTCCAGATTATGAACTTGGACAAGTTGTACATTGGAGGTCTGGTGCTTGCATATTTTTTGTCCTGTGCCACGTGTTATATATAAATTTAGGAAAGATAAAGAACAGATCTAACTTTGGATCTTTGGTTCAAAGGTTTAACTTGTACAACCAAAAGAACCTCCTCTGATACCAATTAAAAGTTAGGGTTAGACCTTATATACTCTAGAGGGGGGGGGGTGAATAGAGTATGTATGTATATTTAAAAACTTTTCCTGAACTATAAAGATTGTACCTAAACTTAGATACTATATCATAGCCTACCAAATTGAAATAAATGAAATCACAAAAAAGCTAAATAACACAGCCACACCAAGAACAACAAGAAGAGGGCAACCAGACAATACCAGAATTTATAGTGGTTCCCCAACCTGTGTGCATCCACTCTTCTACTACCCTGGTAGGAATCCACTCAGGTTTTTGATCAGGTGACTGCCACCAATGAGCATTTGGTTAGGTGCTCAAAAACCCAAACCTCAAGTCTTTTAGTTAGGAGACTTGCAACCAGGAATCACTTTTGAAGGGAGTAGAGAACCCTTTTTACAGAGGGGGTGAGAGTGTGATGGTGTCTTCTCTTTCTTAAATACAACTGAGAAGACTAGTGGAATTGATGTTAACAAAAAGATCCCCCTGAAATATTGAGTTTGTTCAAGGTGGAATGGAACTTTTCTTCAAGGTGATAGGCCTTCAAGCTTTCAGCTTTAACCTGAAGAACTTTAGGAACTTCTTGATAGATGTAGTATTGTTGTCCTACTAATAGTTCCTGAGAATATGACAGAAGAAGAATCTTGATTTGGATGGTTGTTTTTCTTCTTCAGAAAGATTATTGTCCTACTGAAAGTTCCTAAGACTTGCAACCAGGAATCACTAATCGATTCTCTATGTCTCAAGAAATATGTATGTCTCTTATATTATGTCTCAGTGTATGTTGGAAGAAAGTGAACTTCTCGTTTTTATATTTTCCATGTGGAAGCCCTTTTGAATTTTGAAATTCTTCCTATAATTAATGCTGACGGCCTTGGAATAATTTGGCATTAATTTTTTTCCCCAACTGTCCCTTAGAAAAACAGCAGGCAATAATCCCGATGAAGACCATAATTAATGCTCTTGTCTAAAGATAATATTCAGAGAATATTAGAGCATTAATTATTCAGGAATCATTGCCACATAATAAGGACAAAAGAGGGAAATAACCAAGACTGGATTCGTCGACCTGAGTCCACAGTTCGTCGAGCTGAGAATAGCTGTTCGTCGAGCTGAGGTTCAAGATCGTCGACCTCTGAATGCCACTTGAGAAGTTTCTTCTTCTTTGCATCAAGTTCATCGAGCTGAGATCTAAGATCGTCGACCTCTGAGCCCTGAGAACATAGTTTGTCTAGCTAGTCCAAGATCATCGAGCTGAGCTCAAAGATTTATCTCTGAGTTTGTCGAGCTGAGCACGACTTTCGTCGACCGGAGATCGACGAACATAGAACTCCTTTTTCTAAGTCTTGAATTCTCTAAGTCTTGAGTCTCTGACTTTGTTGAAGGCTAGTCCCTGGCATTGTTGACTCCAAGGACTTGACCTAGACTCTAGGATACAACCATGACCCTAGTCTATACATGTCTGGTCATATCTGAACTTAGTGAACCTAGCCCAAATCCAACTAGGTATCCAACATACAAAACCCTCTGGTTGTCTTATATACACATCCTCAAGGAGGTTTCCATTTAGGAAAGCCATTTTGACATCCATCTGCTAGATCTTGTAGACATAATACGCAGCAATAACAAGCAGAATTTTTGACTTAACCATTACAATAGGGTAAAAAGTTTTATCATAGTAATAATTATGAATTTCCTTGAATCCTTTTGCCACTAGTCTCCCGTTGAATGTATGTACATTCTCATCCATATCAGTCTTCTTCTTGAATACCCACTTGCACCATATGGGTCATCCCCCTTCAGGGGGTTCCACTAAGGTCCAAACATGATTTGCATACAAGGAGTCCATTTAAGATTTCATGGCCTCAAGCCACTTCTAGGTGTCTGGTCCACTCATAGCCTTTTGGTAGGCTGCAGGCTCATCTTCATGATCCATAAACAACATGGTGGTCGATAAGCTTTGAAGAAAATAAAAGCAACCAAACTAGCAATCCAATGAGGCAAGTATACCTATCGAACTATAGTTAGGGGACACAAGTGTCGTATTGAAATCTGGGAACTGTTTAGTACACTTACTCACACGAAGACTATTATTTTATCGACGGAAAATCTAGGGCTTAGAGAAACTAATTGCAATTAAGGAAAGGAAATAAAGCTAAAGAGAACTACTTGAACTAAAAAGAAAGAGAACATAAAAGAAACGATTACGATAAAGGGTTGGAATGATGAGATGGAAATGCACTCGATCAATAATCACCTCGGCTAAAGTCGACAAAGAAATGCGATAAAAACCTAAACTTATTAGGGTAAAGGTCCTTGACCGTGGAGGTTCCTAAAGCTTGAACATGCTTCTCTCGAAGTCCAGCCCAACTGAGTTTAGGAATGTCCGACCGACTCTCGTCTAAATTGGAGGCCTAAAGCTCGCTTTATGCGGTGAACCCCACTATTGGATTTTACTCAAATTCGGGAGATTTGTATGTCTGCCTCACTCGAGGGGTGCGTAAAACTCCCTTTACTCTTGAGCGCTCACTTAAAACTATCGACCTATCTGCTAGCCCAGAATGAAAGCAATGGTGGGGAATATATAACGATGATATATCTCCAACCCAAAATAAATGAAGAGTAATTCAAATCCAAAAACCCTAAAAAGAAAAGGTAGAATTAAAGCATCATAACTTAATCACTCGAACCTAAGATCATCAAGATCGAGTACAAGGAGGATTAATTAATCATAATGGAGTGGAGGAAGGGGGATGAGTAGTAAATCATAATAAGAACACAAGTAAGAAAAGAGCACTTTTATAATAATGAAGGACGGCTGCAACTATTTGAAATTAAAATTACAATTGCATTAGGCTAGGGTTAAGAAAATTAGAAAATAAGGAAGAGAGAGAGAGAAGAACACTAAAAAAGAACAAGAAATAAAGGGGCAGCACCTCCCCTCTAAACCTAAGCTTGCTGAATTGTAAGGGGGGGGTCTGAATTTATAGGAAAAGTTCACGGGTTTCTCACACCCTGGGACATGCCCTATGGGGGCGTGTAAGGGGCCGTGAATGGTACGGGGTTGACCTCAGGCTCTGGATTCTGGCGGGAAGGATGATTGCTTCTATATGTCGGTGTACATGCCCTGATTCACGCCCCTTTAGGGGGTGAAGACATGCACATTGAGTCAAAATCATTGGTTGTAATTCCGTCAGTCATCGAGGAAGGAGGGGTCACGCCCTGTGTCACACTCGTGACGGGGGGCGTAACAGTATTGTTGGCGTGCTGAGGTGAAATGGAATTTAATGCGGCGACAGGCTTCAGGCAGAGGGCGATACGCCCCGTGTCACGCTTGGGGACATGCCCGGGGAGGGCGTGTCAGGGGGGGCGTGACAGCCATTTTTCCTAGTATTTGTTCTCGGTCAGCAGGCTTCCTCGGGATCGGGTGACATGCCCTGTGACACACCCAAGGAGGGCATGACAGGGGGGCGTGTCAGGTCATTTTTGACTAATCTTCTAGAAACCTGCAAGAAGACAAGAAAATGTTAGTGGCTATAATATTTACATAAGAAAGATAAAAAGTAAGCTAATAAGGCAAGATTAGCGCCTACAAAACTAAAAAATACGATAATAGTTTAGGCTACAAAACATATTATCAAATTCCCCCAAGCTTATGCTTTGCTTGTCCCAAGAAAAAATATAAAAACTAAATAATCATAAAAAGGACTAATACAAAAGTTCTAATTATGCTAACACAAGTACTATGCAAAATTTTAAGTTGGGAAAAGGTGAAACGCAAATCTAAAACAGTTATTTAGTTATGGTTTAACTTTTATAAATCATCCAAAATTTTGACAAAATTCTTTAAATAGATTTAAGCAAAGCAACGAAAATGAAAAAACGCATTGTGTTGTTACTAGATCCGAGCAACACATTATAAAAATATCAATTAAATAACAAAAATCTAAGTTTAAATCCAAAACTAATACTGATTTACTTTTCTTCTTTTCTTAGTTATAAAATAGAATTCAAAAGCATGAATCAAAAGGACTTAATAGGACCGAAGCGTTTGGTTTAGGATTATGATTAGGAGTTGAATTCAAAAATAAACAGGGATGCTTAAAATCACACTAAACCAAAATAAAGAGTTTCAAAATATTTTTTTTCTTTTTTTTCTTTTCCATTTTTTTTTACTTTTTTTTCAAAACAAAGGCCATAAATATTTTTATTTTCATTTTGAATTGGCCAAACAAAAAAAAACATTTCTTTTGAGCATACTTTTTTTCAACTTCTCCAAAAATATCACAAAGTAACCTATCATAATCATGAAAATTCTTTATGAAACTCAAAAAGGCTAGTGTGATTAGATAGGTTGGAAATTTTGGCTTTGGTGAAAATGTTATGAAAAGAGGAGCTTTCAAATGAAATTATAAAAAAGGCTCAAAAATGGCTAACTAGTGGTGAAAGTTTTTAGGTTGGCAGGAAAGCTCATGCAAAAACAAAGACAGCCTAAATCATATTCATGCTTTTAAATTTATTTAAAACATAGATTTGAAAATTTTCAAAAAGCAAGTCTTAGATAATAAAAGAAGATTGATGAAATTATCTTGAAAATAGAAGTAATAGGCGACTTGGATCATTCGCATCTACTACGCTATTCAAAAGTTGACCTTACAAAAATTATTCAAAAACAAAAAGGAAAATAGTTGATGATGAATTTTTGAGAAAGTAAAGAAAATAAAGAATAAAAATCATAATGGAAATGCGAGTTTTAGAAAAAATGATTTACGTTAACATGCTACCGCGAATTAGAAATGCAACATGACAAATATTTTAATTGTGAAACATTATTAAAAATGGTGATTAGAACTAATATAATTAATTAAGTTGTTTATATGAGATTTTGAGAAAAATAAAACAAAAACAAGGGGTACTATTGAAATACCAAAATGTCTAAACTATTAAAGTAATAACAAAAAGCATATATTTATTTTTAAATTTTGAAATATTTTCTTTTTGTTTGGATTTTTAAGATATTCATTTTTTTGTATTTTTGAAAAATATTCACAAAAACAAAAATATTCACACAAAGCAAAAAGAAGTAGGAAGTCCTCCCCCAAGCTTAAAATGGACATTGTCCTCAATGGAGAAAGGAGATTAGAGAAGGAGAGAAAATGAAATTTTAGAATTAAAAGTACAAAATTGAAAAACAGGTACTTCCCCGGATTTATTTGCTGCAAAAGCTGAGTGATGTCGCTCCCCCATGCTTGCGCTTTTGGATCGTCATGAAATGTCATCTTTGGACTTTGTGATGGATTCAGCAACATTGGAGTAGGCGATCACAGAAGCTTCAGCTTATCGGAGCCGTCCAGGGCAAAAATTGTAAAATAAAGAAAATAGAAAAAGATAACTTGGGTTGCCTCCTAAGAGCGCCCTTTGTTTAAAGCATCGTTTGAGCTCGACGCAAGAAAAATAATAATGTCCAAAAATATTTTGTCTAAAATAATAATAATTAAAGTTTTTAACAAAAAATAAAAGTTTGAAGTTAGAGTTAATGCAGTAGAAATTTAACAATGTTTGGACTAACATCATCATCACCAAAGAAATATAATTTAAGACGCTGACCATTTACTTTGAAATTACCCTTATCAGGGTGCGAAATTAAAATAGTTCCATACGGGAAAACTTCTAAAATAGGAAAGGTCCCAGACCAACGCAATTTTAACTTGCTAGGAAAGAAACATAAACGAGAATTATAAAGAAGAACCTGGTCTCCCGGCTTAAATGTTCTCGGATGCCTTAAGTGTTTATCGTGCAAATGATTTGTACTCTCTTTATAAAGTTTGTTATTTTTGTATGCGTAAGAGCGCCACTCATCGACTTCATTAAGTTGAAATTTTCTAAGGTCGCCGAAAGAGTGGGGATCAAAGTTTAAAAATCTTAAGGCCCAAAAAGCTCGGTGTTCTAGTTCTATGGGTAAATGACATAATTTTCCGTAGAACAACCGATACGGCGTACATCAGAGGGTGGTTTTGTACGCTGTTTAGTAGGCCCATAGAGAATCGTCTAATTTGACTGACCAGCCTTTCCTAGAAGTTGAAACAGTCTTTTTTAAAATTCTTTTAATTTCTCTATTCACTACTTAGACTTGTACGTTAGTTTGGGGGTGGTAGGCAGTTGAAAGTTTATGCATAATGCCATATTTAGTAAGGATTTTAGAAAACCGTGCGTTACAAAAATGGGAACCCCTATCACTAACGATGGCGCGCGGCGTACCAAATTGAGAAAATAATTTTTTCAAAAAGGTAACTACAACTCGGGAGTCGTTCGTAGGAAGAGCTTGGGCCTCTGCCCATCGTGAAACATAATCAACGACAACTAAAATATACTATTCCCAAAGCTAGAAGGAAGAGGGCCAACAAAATCGATTCCCCAGAGGTCGAAAATTTCACACTCAAGGAAATAATTTTGAGGAATTTCATTTTTATTAGAAATGTTGCCCGACTGTTTGAAACTATCACACCTACTCACAAAGGCTTGCTCATCTTTAAATATGCTAGGCCAGTAAAAACCCGCTCTTAGCACTTTGTGAGTGGTGCGAGCAGCTTGATAGTGCCCAACTGTCAGTCCTTCATACAAATGTTTAATAATATCTAAACCTTCTTCATAAGAAACACATCTCCTTATCACTTGTCCACATAGACTCTAAAAAGATGTGGGTCCTCCCAAAAGTAGTTCTTCAAAGAAAAGAATTTCTTCTTTTGTTGAGAGGAGAACTCTTTTGGGAGCACACGAGCCACTAAGTAGTTGGCCATGTGTGCAAACCAAGGAGAAGTATATGTGTTAATAGAAAATAGATTCTTATCTGGAAAATAATCGTTAAAATATTTTTCATCTAGATTTTCAATATAAGGGTTATCTAGGCGTGAGAGGTGATCGACGGCCAAATTCTCGGCTCCTCGCTTATCAAGGATCTCTAAGTCCAACTCTTGGAGGCGTAAGAACCAGTGAATAAGGCGCTTCTTGGCATCCGTTTTGTCAAGAAGATATTTGAAGGCCGAGTGGTCCGTAAAAACGATAAATTTTGAAAGAGTAATGTGAGGGAGGAATTTATCAAAAGCGAATACTACAGCTAGGAGCTCCTTCTCGGTCATGGTGTAATTTTCCTGTACAGATGTAAGCGTTTTACTAGCGCAATAGTTGGGGTAGAAGTTTTTAGATATGCGTTGACCTAATACGGCGCCCACCGCGAAACTACTCGCATCACACATTATCTCAAATGGAAGGTCCCATACCAGAGCTATCATAATGGGTGCATTAATTAACTTTTCTTTAATTAATTTGAAGGCAGAAAGACAAGAGTCATCAAAAATGAATGGGGCATCTTTTTCTAAGAGTTGAGTAAGAGGTTTGGTGATCTTGGAGAAGTCCTTTATGAAACGATGGTAAAAGCCAACTTGACCTAGGGAACTTCCTATAGCTTTGATTTTCATAGGCGGCGACAGCTTCTCGATAACTTCTATCTTAGCCACGTCTACTTCAATACCTCTCGCAGAAGTTTTATGACCCAAAACTAACCCTTCCCTCACCATAAAATGGCATTTTTTTTCCCAATTTAGGGCAAGGTTAGTCTCATCGCATCGTTCTAAGAATTTTTCGAGGTTTTTTAAACAACTATCAAAAGCTTCACCGAACACGGAGAAATCATCCATGAATACCTCCATAATTCTTTCTATGTACTTAACAAAGATAACGAGCATACATCGTTGGAATGTAGCTGGCGCATTGCACAATCCAAACAGCATTCTTCGGTAAGCGAAGGGTCCCAAGGGACAAGTAAATGTAGTTTTCTCTTGGTCCTTGGGAGAGATGGGGATTTGAAAATACCTTGAGAGGCCATCAAGAAAATAATAAATGTTATGGCCGAATAATCGTTCTAAAATCTGATCGATGAACGATAAGGGAAAGTGCTCCTTGCGGGTGGCGTCATTTAAATTACGATAATCTATACACATGCGCCACCCCGTCACCTTTCGTGTCAGGATTAAATCATTATTTTCATTTACAACTACAGTTATCCCTCCCTTCTTTGGCACTACCTAAACAGGGCTAACCTGCTTACTATCTGATATAGGATATATAATTACCGCGTCTAAGAGTTTCATAACCTCGCACTTAACTACTTCTTTCATGTTCGGGTTTATACGGCGCTGAGGTTGTATTGAATTATGTGAATTATCTACCATTAATATTTTGTGAGTGTAGAAAATGGGGTTATGCCCTTTATATCAGAAATTTGCTAGGCAATAGATCGACGATGTTTACGTAAAACTAAAAGAAGTTTATCATTTTGCGCATCCGTGAGGTAGGCCGAAACTATTACTGGCAGTTTGGAATTTTTTTCTAAGAAGGCATACATGAGATGTTCAGGAAGTTCTTTAAGTTCTAGGGTAGGGGGTTCTTCATAAGATGTTTTAGAAATTCATTCTTTTTCAAATATTATATCTTCCTAGATCTTTTTAGATAGAAAATTAAAAGGGGTGAAGCTGGTGGCCAAGGCAACTTCTTTCAGTGATTCAGTTGGAAAAGTAGAGGAGGAACAAAAATCAGAAAATTCTTTTTCAAATTCAAAGAGACAATAAGATGATTCATCACTTTCTTCACTTAGGTGTAGAGATTCAGTTGGAAGAGAAGAGGAGGAACAAAAAGCAGAAAATTCCTTCTCAAATTTGTAGAGGCAATAGGAGGATTCATCACTTAAGGCATCTACGAAAAAGCAGGAGTCATCATTTGCTAGGGTGTTCTTCATCGAAGGTGTGATAGAGAAAGTCACTTCGTCGTCGCCTACTCGAAGGAAGAGCTTACCATTGCTTACATCAATAATAGCTTGGGAGGTGGAAAGGAAGGGTCGGCGAAGGATCAGGGGAACCTCGACGTCCTCTTCGATGTCCAAAATGACAAAGTCCGCCGGGAAGATTAACATGTCGACTTTTACTAAGACATCCTCCACTATTCCTAACGGGTACTTAAGAGATCTGTCGGCGAGCTGGATACTCATGCGTGTAGGGTTGATGCTACCAATTCCTAACTTATTAAACAATGAGAGGGGAATCAGGTTAATACTCGCACAGAAGTCGACCAATTCGTTTTTGACCAAAAGATCACCAAAGACTCACGGAATAAAAAAACTACCCGGGTCACAGATTTTCTTTGGTAAGCCGTTTGTCAAAACCGCAGAGCACTCAGCGTTTAATGTGACATGCGAAAGGTTTTCTAACTTCTTCTTGTTGGTTAGGAGGTCCTTAAGGTACTTAGCGTACTTCGACATCTGGGAGATCGCTTCGTGGAAAGGCAGAGTAATGTGGATTTGCATTGAACATTTCTCAAAAGCGGGAGTGCTGATCATCCTGATGTTGTTTGTTAAGTTGGGAAGGGTATGGTGGAGCGATATCATTTTTAAAAATATGAGGTGGAGTGAGTTCTTTTTCTAAAACAGTTTGCGGAGTGATAACTTCTTCTATAGAGGGTGGAATTTTTAAAACCGGAGCGGAGCTTTGATTTTTTAAAGTGGGGGCGGAGCTTGCCTCAGGCTCTTCACTAACGATACCGGGAACTTGCTTCCCACTCCGAAGAGTCATAGCTTTCGCTTGCTCTCTTGGGTTGGGCTCAGTATTGGAAGGAAGAGACCCTGTGGGTCGCTCAGAAATAATTTTAGCGAGCTGTCCTACTTGATTTTCTAGACTTTTAACGCTTCAAGTTAAGGTTCTTATCGTAGCGTCATTTGTGGTGATATATTTAGAAATTAACTCCTCCAAGCTTAGAGGTTTTGGAAGATTTTGAAGTGGTGGTGGTGGTGCAGAAAAATTGTTTTGTGGTGGCGGGCGCATGACATTCGATGGATTACTCCACGAAAAATTCGGATTATTTCTTAAAGCAGGATTATAACTATTCGTGAAATTAAAACCAGGAGGATGAAAATTTGCAGCAGAAAAATTATTAAAATCATTCCTTGGCATATTATTAACATAATCTAATTGTTCTGGAGCAGGAGTTGCAGATTCCCATACCCGAGGGGTGGAGGCAGCAGTCATCTCCGCAATTTTTTTGCTTAATATTTCAACTTATAGAGCAAGCTGGGAGATGTTGTCCACTACAAAGATACCTGCATGATTATTTGGGAGGGACCTAGGCACATTCCATTGATAAGTGTTAATGGCCATGTCCTCGAAAAGATCAAAAGATGCTTCCGGGGTCATATGGTATAAAGTACCGCTAGAAGCTGCGTCTATCATTTGCTTTGTATTTTGATTTAGCCTGTTATAGAACGTCTGCACTTGTAACCATACAGAAAGAGCGTGATGTTGGCATCATCTTAATAATTCTTTTAATTTTTCCCAGGTTTCGTATAAGGTTTTAGAGTCTATTTTTCCAAAAGCGGAAATGTAGTTCCTAAGTTTTGCAGTTTTAGCTGGCGAAAAATACTTCGCCAAAATTTTTTCAGTTAATTCATTCCAGGTTATGATGCGTTTTTAGGTAGAGTGTTCAACCACTGCATATCCTTAGTTCTAAGAGAAAAAGGAAAGAGTCTTAGCCTGATTGCTTCATTTGTGACACCATTGATCTTGAAGGTGCCATAAATTTCATGAAAGCTTGCTATATGTGCGTTCAGATCTTCATCTTTAAGTCCATCAAATTGCACATACTGCTGAACCATTTGAATTATGCTAGGCTTTAATTCAAAGTTATTATTTGCTATAGCAGAATGAACTATACTAGATTTTGTTCCCTTTAGATTCAGTCGTCTATATTAGGACAAA
The DNA here is from genome assembly GCA_039513925.1 of Platanthera zijinensis. NCBI lineage: Eukaryota > Viridiplantae > Streptophyta > Magnoliopsida > Asparagales > Orchidaceae > Platanthera > Platanthera zijinensis. The sequence goes on along the minus strand of CM077081.1, from coordinate 117,490,822 downwards.
GGCCTTTTCACGACCTCCTCCACGTAGGGTTCTTCCATTCTTAAAGTAGAGAATGACTCGGAGTCCTCAACCAGTACTTGGAGAGTAGGGCCTTGAAATCACGATCTTCTCCAAAGAGTATTCTCATATTCGTGGTCCAAGTCCAAAATAACCAACAGACTCCCGCGGGTCATGCACTAAAAGAAGAGAAGAGAAATAAGATAAAAAAAACTAGAAAAAGAGAACTAATGAAATTAAATTTTTTTTTTTTAAAATAGATTTTTTTAATAGCTTAACACCTAAACTTCCCAAAGGCTACCCAATGAAGGGTTCACAAGGTACTAGACAAGTTTGTTTCACTTAAAGCCCTTTTCCCTTTTCGAGAGAATTAGGTGGCGTAGAAAAATTGTGAAGTTGGTTTCTATTAAGAGCGATAATAAAAAAAATTTGGATTTTAAAAATTTTTGTTAGAAAGAGGATGAGAAAGAGAAATGATAAAATTAATAGGTTCTTGTTCTCGATATATCAACGAAAGTTGCTCCCCGGCAACGGCGCCAAAAACTTGGTGGTCGCTAAGCTTCGAAGAAAATAAAAGCAACCGAACTAGCAATCCAATGAGTCAAGTATACCTATCAAACTGTAGCTAGGGGACACAAGTGTTGTATTGAAATCTGGGAACTGTTGAGTACACTTACTCACACGAAGACTATTATTTTATCGACAGAAAATCTAGGGCTTTGAGAAACTAATTGCAAATAAGGAAAGGAAATAAAGCTAAAGAGAACTACTTGTACTAAAAAAAAGAGAGCATAAAATAAAATATTACGATAAAGGGTTGGAACGATGAGATGGAAATGCACTCGATCAAGAATCACCTAGGGTAAAGTCGACTAAGAAATGCGATAAAAACCTAAACTTAATAGGGTAAAGGTCCTTGACCGTGGAGGTTCCTAAAGCTTGAACATGCTTCTCTTGAAGTCCTGCCCAACTGAGTTTAGGAAGGTCTGACCGACTCTCGTCTAAATCGGAGGCCTAAAGCTCGCTTTACGCGGTGAACCCCACTATTGGATTTTACTCCAATTCGGCAGATTTGGACGTCCGCCTCTCTCGAGGGGTGCGTACAACTCCTTTACTCTTGAGCCCTCACTTCAAACTATCGGCCTCTCGGCTAGCCTAGAATGAAAGTAAAGGTGGAGAATATATATCGATGATATATCTCCAACCTAAAATAAATGAAGAGTAATTCAAGGCCAAAAACCTTAAAAATAAATGGTAGAATTAAAGCATCATAACTTAATCACTCGTACCTCGAATCATAGAGATCGAGTACAAGGATGATTAGTTAATCATAATGGAGTGGAGGAGGGGGGATGAGTAGTAAAGCATAATAAGAACACAAGTAAGAAAAGAGCACTTTTATAATAATGAAGGAGGGCTACAACTATTTGAAATGAAAATTACAATTTGATGAAATGGAAATCCTATTCTAGCCCAACAATTATCAACTAGAACAAGTGCATAAACTACACTAAAAGCTAATACAACAAAAGCATTAAGCTAGGGTTAAGAAAATTACAAAATAAGGAAGAGAGAGAGAGAGAAGAACACTAAAAAGAATAATAAACAAAGGGGCAGCACCTCCCCTGTCAACCCAAGTTTGCTGAAATAGAAGGGGGTCTGAATTTATAGGAAAAGTTCACGGGTTGGTCATGCCCTGCGACACGCCCTAGGGGGGGCTTGTCATGGAGGGTGATAGGTATGGGGTTGACCTCGAGGTATGGATTCTGGCGGGAAGGATGATTGCTTCTATACGTCGGTGCACATGCCCTGGTTCACTCCTGTATAGGGGGGCGTGACACGCATGTCGCGTTGAAATCATTGGTCGGAAATCCATCAGTCATCGGAAAAGGAGGGGTCACGCCCTGTGTCATGCCCGTGAAGGGGGCCGTGAAAGTACTGTTGGCGTGCTGAGATGAAATGGCATTTAATGCGGCGGTAGGCTTCAGGCATAAGGAGACATGCCCCGTATCACGCCCCGGGACACGCCCGAGGAGGTCGTGTCAAGGGGCCGTGATAACCATTTTTCTTGGTATTTGTTATCTATCAGTCGGCTTCCTCGGGATCGGGTGACACGCCCTGTGACACGCCCAGGGAGGGCATGATAGGGGGCGTGTCAGGTCATTTTTGGCCAATCTTCTAGAAACCTGCAAAAAGACAAGAAAATATTTGTGGCATTAATATTTACATAAGAAATATAAAAAGTAAGCTAATAAGGCAAGATTAGCGCCTACAAAACTATAAAATACGATAATAGTTTAGGCTATAAAATGTATTATCACAACACATTACCTAATTGAGACACGAGAAATTCATATCTTTCAAGCTTAGATCTAGGTCTACCAGATCTATGTAGGACTTGTGTTTCCTGAGTAGGTTCTCCAACTACACAACTTATAGTGCTTGCTCAGGTTCAAATTTTGTTTCATTCACGACTTGTGGTTCTTGAACTTATTCAAGTTCAACCTTTGTAGTCTTTTTGGAAAAGAATTCTTTCTTCAAAAATACACCAGTACTCGTGACAAACACTTTGCCCTCAGACAGTAGGTAAAAGTAGTATCCTTTAGTTTCCTAAGGATACCCCACAAGATTACATTTATTAATCTTGGGCTCCAGCTTTTCAGGCATTTGACGTCACACGTATGCCTCATAACCCCAAATCTTAATGAAAGACATACTATGATTCTTCATTGTCTATATTTCATATGGTTTCTTTATAATCGTTTTCGTTGGAGCACAATTTAGTGTAAAAACAGCAGCTTCTAGAGCAAATCCCTTAAATGAAAAGGCAAATTTACATGAATCATCATTGGTCGTACCTTGTCTAATAGAGTACGAAAATATTATGCTGTGGTGTTATGGGTGGAGTGAGGATACAATACCACACTCTTTTAGATGACCATGAAACTTTTGACTTAGGTATTCTCCACCTCGATCGGATCGGAGTTCTTTAACCCTCTTACCCAGCTGGTTCTCTACTTCATTCTTAAACTCTTTGTACTTTTCAAAGGTTTTAGATTTGCACTTCATAAGATATGTATATCTGTATCTACTGAAATCATCAGTAAATATAACAAAGTAGAAGTACCCATCTCTAGCCATAGAACCCATGGGTCTGCATACATCACTATGTATTATACCCAAGAAATCATCAATCCTTTCATTAAAGCCAGCTAAAGGGACTTTAGTCATCTTTCCCCATAAACATGATTCACACCTCTCAAATGATTCATAATCAAATGAGTCTAGTAGTCCATCTTTATTGAGCTTGGATATGCGTTTCACATTTATATGGCCCAAAAGATAATGCCAAAGGTATGTAGGATTTGAGTCATTCATTTTTACTCTTTTAGCATTTTCTATATAATAGATCGGATGGTCTAAGTTCAAAACATACAAACGATTAAACATTAGCGCTATAGCATAAAAAACATCATTCTTAAATATATAACAACAATTGTTCTTAATAATAAAAGAAAATCCAATCATTTACAAACATGAAATAGAAATGATGTTTCTTGTTATCAAAGGAACATAATAACAATTATCCAGTTCCAATACAAGCCCACTGGACAAAGAAAGACGGTAAAATCCTATGGCGATAATAGCAACTATTCCTCTATTCCCAACACACAGGTCCACCTCCCTTTTACTCATCATTCATCTCCTTTATAGTTCCTCCACATTTATACAAATGTGAGAACCACATCCTGTAACCAATACCTAGGATGAAGGAGCAGAAAGGTTTATCTCTATAACATAAATACTTGAAGCGAAAGTCACACCTCCATTCATTTTCTGCAGACCCTCAATATAACAAGGATAATTCCTCCTCCAATGACCAGCCTTGCCACAGTGGTGGCATTTCCCTTCCTTTACCAAGCCTTTCTTCTTCAGTGTTGAAGACTTGGGCTCAAGAGATGACTTTTGTCCAACCTTAGTATTCATAAAACCCTTCACCTTGCTCGTTCCTTTATGCACCATCAGTATGGGACTAGCAGACTTGACCTTCTTCATATTGATCTCGGTAGTACTTAATCTGCTTAGGACTTCGGGAAGTTTCTTGTCAATTTCATTCGTATTGTAATTCAAGACAAACTTCTCCTAACTGTTCAATAACGATTGCAAGATCAGGTCTGTTGCCAACTCTTGGCCTAGAGGAAAACCTTGTCTTTCAAAGTTATCTATATACACAAACATCTTGAGTACATGAGTACCTACTAGGTATCTAGTTCTCATATTACACTGAAACATCGCATTGGTGATGTCAAACCTCTCTTGCCAATATTTCCCTTAAAACATTTTCTTATGGTGCTTGTCAATCTCTTTACAACTCATATTCTTATGTTGCTTCTAAAGCTCAGTGTTCATGGTGGCGAGCATGAGGCATTCGACATCCAAGGATTTGTCTTGATACTTCTTATAAGCATCTTTATCAGCTCAGAACACATTCCCGACTGGCTCTACATGGGAATCCTCTTCCAAAATAGAGAGCTTATACTCTTGCCTGAGAACAATTCTCAGCTTTCTGTACCGTCTAGAAAATTTGTGTCACTCAGTTTATCCATCTCAAGGATAACCTTAAGGGATAGGGTGGAGTGAGACCACTTTCCATTGAAATTCAATAAGAATTTATGTAAAGAAAACTCAGTACTTCATTTCAAAATACATTTTTATTTCACTTAATACTTTAATTAAAATTACTCCCATTATTTTAATCAAACTGATAACCCTCAATATCAATTCAAAGAGTTTATACAAGCTACTCTCTTAGTGGACAAGATCCGAATTTCACTAACACCATGAGTCAGCTTTGGATTTTCTCTCACCATATAGTTATTTAGGTAGGCAACGCTTGTTGATTGCATCATCATGTAACTCTTGTATAGTTGGTGAATAACTCTTTATTTGTATCCATCATATGGTGCATGCCAACCCTATGCCTCTGGACACTCAAATTTTGATGTCACTCAGTTAAGTTTTACCTGATGTCGACAGTGGGATATCAAAATTATCCGCTTGCACCCTTACCAAGATAGATTAATGCACATTGCTTTGCCATGCCCACACTTCCCAGATCGAGGTAAGAAGAGTGTCATCCATTGGAAGGCATCTGAATACTTAATATTGCATAAGGTACTTCAAGATAATTGATTAACACTTAATCATGGTTAACAATTAACCAATGTGCACATTCACAAAAATATGTACAACACACACAATCCAAATACATCCCATTTGTGCATAAATAAAAATTATCAACACTTGACAAACTGGGCTAAATCCGAACATTTAGAACTTTTCTAAATCTTCAGATTTATATGCATTGCATATGAGCAACACCAATACTAATTACACAGTTGACAAGCTCGTCTCTCTATGTGAGATTCAAAATCTAACAAACGTGGTTACAAAAACTAAAAAGAAGGACAGTTACTGCTAAATAGAAACAAAGACATCACAATGAAATCACATGCGTTCCTGGCAGGGTTCCAAGGGGTTGCGCTCCTGATAGGGTCTTAGGGGCAGAACCCCAAATTGGGTCCACAATTGGGTTTCTTAGTGAGATGTACATCCTATGTGCGTAACATAATTAGGAATCAAGAAAAATCCAAAGATAAATGGATCTTGCGATGATCATTGATAATAAGTAGAAAATAACTTTAGGTAAAAGTATACCTTAGCGGGATTGAGTCATTACACAACCAAGATGCTCCAAGGAAGTCTGACGAATACTTGAGGCTGGATTTTCGAGCATAGAAGTATATCCACAGCTCTATGGGTATCAACACGAACAAGAAGAACCCTTAGACTCTTGTCACACAAGATCTAGGTTGGAAGAAGGAATGCCCTCAACGTCTCCATAGATTGCAAGATCCGTTAAAGGAGAGGAGGCTGTGAAGAAGATGAAGCTTAAGAAATAATATCATACGATGACAATAGGTCAGAATGGTCGGTGACAACGGATTTGAGGCTGCAACTTCTAGGTTGCGAAATAGTTCCATCAGGAGAAGAAGTCACCTCACTCGCGATCTTGATTGGTTAGGTCAAGCATATAAGATAACATTTATCTTGTTTATTTATACATCAAAACGGCCATTACCCACAGACTAGACCAAAATTGGAATTAAAAAAATTAAACTAGGAATTAATAGCATTCGTCGAGATGACACATATATATACAATGAATCAAGGATCCATTCATCGAGATTTCAAGAGACCACTTGACGTATCCAAGACCATTTGTCGAAATGATATGAAAAAATGCATCGAATTCAGATGGAACATATTTGTCAAAAAATCAAGAGATCATTCGACGAATCCAAGTCTAATTCGTCAAAATGTCAAGAAACATTTCGATGAATTTAGATCGATTCAACAGAATAACAAGAGAAAATTTGATGAATTAACTGAGTCATTTGACAAATTCTGACAGAACAGTCCACAATACGTCAAGACACTTCACGACGATTTACCTGGTAACCTATATTCACAATATAGGTCTCGGGCTAAAAAACTTCCAAATCCAGAATGTCACAGGCTTGACATTTCACTTATATCACATATGAGCAATGCCAACACAAACCTTTTCCAACTTCTTCAATACTCTTACGTACGACCCCATAGGCTCATATTGCATTGGATGTGAGATTACCTATTTGACCACTTGTAGATCACAATGGTAACACTAACAAGGGGACCCACCCTAGTGTTGACTTTGGTCAAACCTCCCTAAAATCTCAACTTTGGATTATTCTTCACCCCGACTTATAAAACCCACTATAGATTTTTTTAACCCTATGGGCTTTAATTTAGCTGCCACCCTACTTGGGGAAAGGACCATGGGCTAAGGTGAGGACCAACCCGATTTTCCACCTCCTTTTACACTTTTTCTCTAAGCCCATGGCCCAACCAACTCTCCCCTTCTTCTGGATGGTTGTCACCAGTCATGTACTGGTTTTCCCTAAAGAGGCCAGCGGTCCATAAGAGTTGGAGGAGGAGAAGCCAACTCCTCCTCACAACCATTAGCCGCACATCGAGGAGGAGGAGAATCGTCCCAGCATTTAAATAGAGCACCAATCCCCTTAAAAGACCCACCCTCCCATTGTAACACCCCTATCCATCACATGGCACATAACAGTAGGTCCGACCGGGGCCCGACGCCATATACTACAGACAGTCTAAAGGGTTACAGAATGAAACAATCCAGCCAATAGAATGCGTCCTACACAGAGTACATTCTAGCGGAAGCATTTTAAAAGTTGAAAAGTAAAGAACCCAAAGCAAGCATGAATGTCCACTAAACCCAAAGTAGGAATGACAGAACAAATACACCAAATAGTACTTGGCCTTATGGCCTTACAAGTGTTTACTTAAAACAATAAATGTCTTACATACAATACCACACAGGTCGGTCACACATAAGCATAAAAGTAAACATTCGCTTTGGCCTTCAAGGGCCGTCTCAGCAATAAGGGCTTCAACCCGGTACTTGTCACTAGGCTCCGCATCACCTGCAATCAACATTCCACCGCAGCAGTGGCAAACAAAAGCAATGGTCAGCTAAAGCTGACCAAATTATAACGACCCCACCCCTTAATTGGGGGTGGCGGTGCTCCTTCCCTTCAATTTAGTAGCATAGCCAAACAATATAGTGAAAGTATAACAACAACACACTTCAGCACAGGTGTAGGCACGTACGGCCTCACACCCCGTACTATCAGGGCACTTACTTGGTGAACCTGGTCCATTCCGCAGTCTACCACTGCCCCTAGGACGGAAAACACGTGAGCATTAAAGTCCTTTCAGCCAAAGCCTAGACTCGTTATCCAAGCCATCTTTAACTGAACCACTTGGAGTGAGTTAGGTTCCACCAGCTCATTGCTCACCTCGCCATGACCATTTAGCAATCTGCACGGTAAAAGCTTCACCAAATCCCAACGTATCGATCATACAATAGTACAAAGCCTGGCTATGTACAAGGCTGGCTCCCAGGCAACCAACCCAACAGAACTTTGCTTCTACTCAGATTTCTGGGTGCACCTTGGAGTTAATATCCCCAAGTCTCGCTACAGCAATCTACCGCGTAGAAACACGAAAAACATACGGCACAGAGTCTTCTATGGCAATCCATGCATAATGAAAACATCACCGATCAAGACCAACTTGTCCGAGTAGGCTTCACAAAAATGCCTATATCCGTACTTCGATTCCGGACTCTATATACAAAATTATGGGGACTATTCATGTTCACGGAAAGGAAAACCTCACACTCACCGCACACTCGCGAGAGCAGGCTTCCTATGCAAAAAGGAAGAGGACGTCACATGTCCAAGAATAGAATCATTACCCTTGCGGTTTGCTTTGGCCCCATGGAGAAGAGGAGAAACTAGACGGATGAAAAGCACCGCAATGACCTTGCCTTCATAGATCTTGACTTGGCTCGTGATTTGGGGCTCCGAAGCTCCACCGGCGGCTGGATTCCTCCTTCTTCCTCAACCTTGCTCTCCCTTCTCTCTAACTCTTTTAGAAAGAGAATGGCCAAAGTAAAATCAGGTTTAAACCCTACATTCCCGAATTTAACATGCCAGGGAGGATTCCGGACCGTCAGATCATTTCCAAATTAAACGAACGACCTTGATTAGCCCTTAAAACAATTTCCTAGGGACAAACACAGCATGTGACAAGCCTGTGTCTCATGATCTCAAAACGATCGTCAAATACAGAACAGGACACGAAATTTGATATGGCTTGGGGCACGCTCATGTCAACCATGGATACGCCCGTGTCATAGTCCGTGTGCCTCAATCGACGCTGAAACCATCGCGTACCGAACAGGACACGACCATATGACATGCCCGTATCACAGGTCTTATGCCAGATACGGCATGGTACACACCCGTGTCCCAGGCTGTGTAACTCACTCGACACAGCCCGACAAAACACAGAGCAGGACACGACCCTTGATATGACTGTATCACAATATGTGTGCCTAACATAGATTGTCTCCGAGGATCGTCGAATGAATTTTGTCGACCTCACGGAAACACGTCGAACTCAAGCACGACACGGCCCTGTACACGCCCGTGTCATAGGACATGTAAACCTAATCAGACACCAATTCGGCCTTAAACTACTATCCATTCCTTTTTTTGTGTGTTTTTGAGTGTTACAATTCTCCCCCCTTAAATGAATTTTGTCCCGAAATTATAGAATGGAAAGATACACAGAATTAAATGGTATCTGAGCGGAATAGCTCGGGATACTCCTCAAGCATGGTCTGCTCTCGCTCCCACGAAAGCTCCTCCTGATCGTAGTTGTCCCAACAAACTTTGACCATCCTGATGTCTTTGTTACGAAGTCGCTTGACATCAATGTCCTAAATACTAACGGGCTTGACCTTCATCATCAACCCATTATCAACAGGTACCTAATCGACCGTAATCACTTGTGAAGGCTCTGGCACCGACTTCTGCAACATCGATATATGGAATACGTCATGTAGATAACTCAATTCCACTGATAGCTTCAGTCGATAAGCTGCCTCACCAATTCGCTCTAGTATCTTAAACGGCCCAAGGTACCTCAGACTCATCTTCTTCAAGCGTCGTACCCGAGAGATACCCTTGAATGGCTTAATTATCAAATATACCCAATCGCCAACTGCGAACTCAATGTTACTAAGCTTGGCATTATAGTATTTAGCCTTCCTATCCTGAGCGATCAGCAATCGTTCTCGTATTATTTGTACCAATGAAGTGACGTCTTCCACTTCTTGTCGTTTGTACAGCTTTGACTCACCCGTATCCAACCATGACAATGATGTGTGATATTTTCTACAGTATAGGGCCTCGAAGGGCGCTATTTGAATACTCGCTTGGTAGCTGTTATTATAAGCAAACTCCACCATGTACAGGTAATCTTCCCACAGCTTTCTGAAATCCAGGACGCACATGCGAAGCATGTCTTCCATCGTCTTATTGACCCTCTCGGTCTGACCATCCGTCTGCGGATGGAAGGACGTGCTGAAACTCAGCTTTGTTCCAAACATTTGAGGCACTAACCTCCATTCATTGGACGTGAAGCGCCCATCTCGGTCACTCATGATGCTACGGGGCACATCATGCAGTTGAACAATGTTTTCTACGTAAAGTTTCGCCAGTTTAGCCACTGAATCATCCTTCCTATTCGGAATGAAGTGCGACACCTTCGTCAATCTATCTACGATCACCCAGATGGCATCGTTTCTCTTTTATAACCTTGGCATCCCATGCACGAAATCCATTGAAATATCATCGAACTTTCACTCCGGGATAGGTAAAGACTTCAAGAAACCTCCAGGCTTCTGGCATTCTTCCTTCACCAAGGCAAATGTTTGACACTTCGCCACATACAGAGCTACGTCCTTTTTATGTCCTGGCCACCATAACAACTTTTTCATATTTCTGAACTTCTTTGTGCTCCATGGGTGAATCGAGTACTTTGTATGATGAGCCTCGTACATCAATTCCTCCCATAGTTTACCCACACTTGGGACGTACAGACGGCTCTACCTCCATAACTGTCCATCCTTAACAATAATTTGGGAATTCTACCCATCCAAAGCCTTATCCATGATCTGCTTCATGATGTTATCCCAATCCAGAGTTTGTCGAATCCTATAAACAAGGTCATACTGCACCTTTGTCCAGTTCAATTGTGCTTTGGCACTAGTCTGGTTGTCAACACAAGAGATCTCTAATGCCTCCAAATCCCTAACTAAACGCTCATCATGTATCAAAAACTAGTTGTCCTGTGCAGGAGCCCTGTGACTGAACGCATACGCAACCGCATTTCCTTTCCCAGGCACATAATGTATCTTGAAAGTGTAATCACCCAGGAACTCCATCCACCTCTACTTCCGCATGTTTAGGTCCTTTTGATCCAACAAGTACTTTAGGCTTTATGATCGGTATAGATATCGACCTTCACACCATACAGGTAATTCCTACATAGCTTCAGGGCAAATATTACTCTCTCATGTTGTAGTAGAACACAACCTAAGCCACTGCCCGAAGCATCACTATAAATCTCAAATCCTTCGGTTCCACTTGGCGAACATAGAATAGGCGTCGTGGACAACCGACCTGTCAGTTCTTCGAAAGCTTGCGCGCACTCCAGCGACCACACAAACTTTTCCTCATCAAAGTCATGAGGGGTAACGCTATCCGTGAGAAGTTCTCTATGAAGCACCTGTAGTAGTCGGCAAGTCCTAGTAAACTCCAGAATTCTGCCACAGTAGATAACACAGGCCACTCCCATATCGCAACTATCTTCGTCGGATCTACCGAAATCCCTTCTCCACTAACTATATGACAAAGAAATGCTACCGAGGGTAACCAGAATTTGCATTTGGAGAATTTGGCATATAGTTGATTCCTCCTCAACGTGTCCAACACCAAATGCAGATGCTTGAAATGATCCTCCTCGCACTGTGAGTACACTAATATATCATTGATAAAGACTATCACGAAGTGGTCCAGGTACTCTCTGAACATTCTGTTCATCAGATCCATAAATACGGATGGCTCATTTGTCAACCCAAATGACATGACGGTGAACTCATAATGCCCATACCGTATGCTAAAAGCTATCTTGGGGATGTCACTTTCTCTTATTCTAAACTAATAGTATATGAATTTAAGATCCAATTTCGAGTACACCGTTGACCCAACTAACTGATCAAACAGATCATCAATACTTGGGATCAGATACTTATTCTTCACCATTAACTTATTCAGCCCTCGGTAATCAATAAAGAGTGGCAAGCTTACATACTTCTTCTTAACAAAGAGGACTGGTACACTCCAAGGCGATGAAATTAGACGCACATAACCCAGTTATAACATCTCTTGAAGTTTAACTTTCGATTCCGCCATCTCCTTAGGCGCTAACCGATATAAAGAGCGTGACACAGGTTTGTCACCTGGCAATAGCTCAATGGTGAAGTCGATCTCTCACTGAGGTGGGGCTCCAGTGAGATCTTTAGGGAACACGTCAAGATACTCAGATACGACATGGATACTGTCCATACTAGGCATAAGCTTTGAAGCCTCCACTAGTGTGAAAACCAGCTCTGTACCAGCATGATCTTCCTTAACTACCTGAAGAGCAGACATCAAATTTTTTCTCAACCAACTTCATGCCTGAGAACGTCGTCTCACGATACATATATAGTACCAAACTCAAAACCTTACGGTTGTACTCAATGAACGCACGATGCTCCGAGAGCCAGTCAAAACCCAAGATCACGTCAAACTACACTATAGGTTGTAGCGACGCTTGCAAGTTAAGCACTTGACTCCCAATCCGTATCTTTACACAACAAACTCTATCCGCGCGCATTGAACACCCATTAGGCAACAACACATCCAATTCATCAATTGCCATCAAAAAAGATACTCTGATGCGCGATACAAATCCTTCGGACAAGAAGGAATGTGAAGCTCCCGTATCGAATGGTGCTCTCGCCGGATATTCGAAAATTTAAAACAAAGCCTAACACAACCAGTCATAGGCTAACATGCGTAGGGCAACAAGTATTTAAAGCTAAAACGCTATAAATTAAACCATACCTGTCACCATGTTAGTCTGCTTCATGGTCTCTTGCTGGCCAAGGTTGTACAGTTTAGGCTGGGTTGGAGCATAATGCGATGTGGTTGCCTCCGATCCCTTGCCCTTTGCCCCGTAGGTTGATCCAAGTTTATTTTCGGACTTCAAACGTCCGCTCTAACAATCCCGGGCAAAGTGTCACAGCTTCCCACAGTTATAGCATAAACTTTGGTCTCGCCCAATGGCTGCTCCAGGTCCATTCTTCTTTTACACTGGAGTACCACTACTTTCTCTTGCAATAAGTCCTATAACTGCTCCTGTCATAGATTTCATTGTCTTCTAGCCGTCACCACGATAATCTCGGGCACGGTGACCAAGTTTACCACAATTAAAACAATCATATGGAGCCTGACTAGTAGATTTTTTAGACTTCTTTTTCCTCCTCCTTCGGTATACAGACTTTGTAGAACCTAGAGGGTTTGGTACCCTGAAATCTGACGTCTGGTTGACTTTTACCAATTCTACTTCCAAAGATCTAGCCAACTCCACCAAGGATCGGAATCCAAATAATTTTGGTCCTAGTAGTAGAACTCGTAACTCGCTGCATAGGCCGTTATAAAATCTATCGACCATAGATTGCTCGCTCTCCAACGTAAACCCTGGGTAGCGCCTTATCATAAGAAACACCTGCAAATATTCATCAACTGAGTGCGTACCCTGCACTAAAAGCATGTTCAACTGTTAACCCAATGGTCCTCTAAATTCCATTTGCTCCATAACACCACCTGGTGTTGAAGCCACCTCAGGAACAAAGGGTTGCACATTCCTTCCATATTTTGTGTTAGTCACAGCGAACACCGCTTCAACTACCCTTTTTATGGTTTCAATAGAAGGAGGGGTCTCAGGCACGTTGCTGGGTGCACTACTTTCCTCAGAAAGTGGGCGCTCTGACGGCCCTGCGCCAGTCCAGATCACCTATAGACGTACAAAACACCATTAAGTGATCGAACAAAATTGCAAAAAGCAATTATAAGAACACGCAGGTTCCTCAAACATGTTTATTTTCATTCCTAAGTGAATATTCTTGGGTTCTTTTTATGTTATAACGATGACGCACATAGATGTGCTCACCACCCCTTAAAAGAATTCGCCCATGAATTCAAATAAGCAAGACCGAAACCGGTAGTCTGATACGAAATTATAACACCCCTATCCGTCACATGGCATATAGCAGTAGGTCCGGCCGGGGCCCGATGCCATATACTAAAGACAGACCGAAGGGTTATAGAATGAAATAATCTAGCCAATAGAATGAGTCCTATATAGAGTACATTCTAGCGGAAGCATTTTAAAAGTTGAAAAGTAAATAACCCAAACAAAGCATGAATGTCCACTAAACCCAAAGTAGGAATGACAGAATAAATACACTAAATAGTACTTTGCCTTATGGTCTTACAAGTGTTTACTTAAAACAATAAATGTCTTCCATACAATGCCACACAGGCCGGTCAAACATGAGCATAAAAGTAACCATTCGCTTTGGCCTTCAAGGGCTGGCTCAACAACAAGGGCTTTAGCCCCTACTTGCGACTAGGCTCCATAGCACATGCAATAAATATTCCACCACAGTAGTTGCAAACAAAAGCAACGGTCATCTAAAGCTGACCAAATTATAACGACCCCACCCATTACTTTGTATGGCGGTGCTCCTTCCCTGCAATTTAGTAGCATAGCCAAACAATATAATGAAAGTTCAACAACAACACACTTCACCACAGGTGTAGGCACGAACGGCCTCACACCCCGTTCTCTCAGGGCACTTACTCGGTGAACCCGGTCTGAACCCGGTTCGTTCCGCAGTCCACCACAGCCCCCAGGATGGCAAACACGAGAGCATTAAAGTCTTTTAAGCTGAAGCCTAGAATCATTCTCCAAGCCATCTTTAACCGAATCACTTGGAGTGGGAAAGGTTCCACCAGCACGTTGCTTACCTCACCATGGCCATTTAGCCATCGACGTGGGACAAGCTTCACCAAATCCCAAATTATCGATCATACAACAGTACATAGCCCGGCTATGTACAAGGCTGTCTCCCAGGCCACCAAAACGACAGAACTTCGCTTCTGCCCAAATTTCTGGGTGCACCTTAGAGTTAATCCCCAAGGCTCCCTACTGCAATCTAATGCATAGAAACCCAAAAAACATACGGCATAGAGTCTTCTCCGGCAATCCTTGCATAATGAAAACATCACTGATCCAGACCAACTTGGCCGATTAGGCTTCATACACAATGCCTATGCCCGTACTTCGATTCCAGACTCTATATGCAAAACTATGGGGATAATTCATGTCCACCCAAAGGAAAACCTCACACTCTCTGCACACTCACGAGAGTGGGTTTCCTATGCAAAAATGACAAGGACTTCACATGTCCAAGATGAGAATCGTTACCCTAGCTGTTAGCTTTGGCTCCATGGAGAAAAAGAGAAACTAGATGGATGAAAAGCACCGCAACGGCCTTGCCTTCACAGATCTTGACTCTGCTCACGATTTGGGGCTCTGAAGCTCCACCGGCGGCCGGATTCTTCCTTCTTCCTCAACCTTTCTCTCACTTCTCTCTAACTCTTTTAGAAAGAGAATGGGCAAAGTAAAATGAGGGTTAAACCCTACAGTCCCGAATTTAACATGCCAGGGAGGATTCCGGGCCGTCGGATCATTTCCAAATAGAACTAACGACCTCGATTTGCCCTTAAAAGAATTTCCTGGGGCCAAACACAGATTGTGACACGCCCATATCACAGGCCGTGTCTCATGATCTCAACATAATAGTCGAAAACATAACAGGATACAACATCTGACACGGCTTAGGACACGCACATATCAACCATGGACACGCTTGTGTCACAGGCGGTATTTCAGACATGGCTTGGGACATGCTCGTGTCCCAGGCCATGTAACTCACTCGACACAGCGCGATAGAACACAGAGCAGGACACGGCCCTTAACACGCCCGTGTCACAGGCCATGTGTATGACATGGCTTGTATCCGAGGATCGTCGAATGCATTTCGTTGACCTCACAAAGACATGTCAAACTCAAGCATGACACGGCCCTTGACACGCCCGTGTCACAGGCCATGTAAACCTAATCAGGCACCAATTTGGCCTTAAAACGCTATCCGTTCCTTTTTTTCTGAGTTTTGGGGCGTTACACCCCTTACTAAGGAAGTAACTCGGTCTTATGCACAAAACTGCTGCCTTACGGTGACACTAACACACGGGCTAGTCGACACAGCAAGCCGCCGATCCTGCCAGCTTGTACAATCGTTCAACTTGTCGTCCAATCGAGAATAGAAGTATACAAGTAGTAAGTAAAACTTGCAAGTCCACAAGATCATAGTACAAGATCATAATATATATGAAACTAAAAAGTACAATAGTCCACAATGAGTACATAAATAAGAGAAGGGATTATGCCCTATACATAGACAATCAAATCTCTCTCACACAAAACAAACCTATGCGGAAGCAAACTCTATCACAAGTACACTTGTCCTCACTTAACGGCGAGCTGGAGTAGTAGTAGGTGGTCATGCTGGTGCTCCTCATATCCTGCCACCTTGTCCTGGTGGTCATGCTGGTGCTCCAGCTCCTCGATCTCCTACGGTCACAACAGACCATTAGTCATAAAGACTAAGCCATTTGGTCCTTGCCTCACCCCCGCGACTCCTAAGTACCTAACGAGAGGACGAAGCGGAGAACAACATGGGATATAAAAGTGAAAATAGGGGACAATGGAGCTATTCTATCATGGTATAAAATAATAATTGTATCTCTACACTAGCAGTTCTATAGGGTACATGCAGAGCATGTACAAACAGTATTGAAAAGGAGTGCGGTGGAAGAATGTAAACTAACTACTACTCAGCTATTATCACAGAAGTACCTAAACTTATATGTATTCTCATACAAACTTATAAGTTAAGGTTTCACAAATGTCACTTGTCATATAAAGCGGCCCATACTCATTTTTATGAGAAGGATCTATGGTGTGTATGTCCTAAGTATGTATGTATGTTATGGTATACGGGTTATGATTCATACAAGTGCAACTCACCCACACGACTCTTTGATAACAGACCTTTAGTTCCTACTTTTTGGAGTTAGCTTAACTCTTGGGGACCACCATTCTGGGTACAAAAGTAGTGGAGTGGACGTCTCTGCTTCCTAGGCGGGTATACACACTACCAGTCCTAGACCCTTCGTACGTGTCTGAAAGACACACATGAGTCACCACGTACAAATGCTGACAAACCCGCCAGTCTTTTTGGTCGAGTATGTGTTTTTGGGAATTGTCCTCAAGACTGTAGTATAAACAACCTACTGGCCCCTCAAACCTTTACACCTCACCAGAGTCACCGTACTGCCATCAGTGTGACGATTGGTCCAGTTCCGCATGACCCGCACTAATATGTTTATACACATGCAAGTTATTTCTTATACGAGCCTCCAGCTTGTAGGACAAAACCCATCCTGTAACCAAACATCCGAGCCTCCAGCTTACAGCACTAAAACAAGACCTGCATCCCCCTTAATCGATGCAGGTGAGTTTTCCATATCATTACCTTAACATGTTAGACTATTCTTGTCAAATTCTTGTTACACATAAAAATTTAGGGTTAGTCCTTGGACTGCCCAGGGAATACCTGGTGAAGGGCTCTCGGGGGCACTAGGAACTATAATGGGCTGAAGCCTAAAGCTCCCTTTATCAAGGATACTTACTCTTATTCGTGTCTACCCATTATTAATACCCCCATCAGGTTATTTCTCTTGAGTAGAACTAATGGTTTAAAGTACTTATTGGGAAGGACGCCGAACTTTTGCCGACCCACGTTATAATTGCTCACCTTGTGACTTGCACTGTAACACTCGTTACTATGTAGCGATATACTTAAGATACCAAGCAGGGTTTCAACTCCCCAATACACCTCTCAATCCCACCATCTATCATTTTCCTTTGAGTCCTAATGTTACAAATCACTTTTGCTAAGCGCATCCCATGAACTAATTCTAACCCAAATGAGATTACTGCCAACTCCTCGGGCCAAAGACAACTAACTATTTATCATGGGTTTTTCATATGCACGATATTAACCGTTCAGAATTTCATCATTTTTTTTAATTATTTTGGACCATAAATTAAATCGTTTAATTAAGAGATTAAGGTCACTTTATACATGAACTACTATATCTACTGGTCCATGATATCCAAGTAAATTACCTTGAGTTTTTCTAGGTTGACAATGACTGTTCACCAAGAATCCTAATTTTTCCATTTGATTTACCATTCATTTTCTATTTATGATTAAACCCACAATTATTCGATTTTCCAAATGCAGTACATAAAATATTCAACTAAAAATTCATGGAAAATTACTGGTGATCAATATTGCCATAATAATACTCATGACAGAAATTCATAATCCTAACCAGTGATTAGACCAAAAATAATTGCATGTGAACAATATTACCAAAATGCCACTACTAAGGTTTTAGCATAATTAATCATCCGAAAAATCATAAATTATTATATAGGGATTAATATCATAGAATAAGAGACTGTGCATTTTTTCATCATTTTTCAAACAGTATTACCCCTATTTTTTATTTAAATCCCAAAATAGTAAAATTATAAATCTACTAAATACACAAGATATAATCGTCAAATAGACTCATAACTTTTTCCATAGATGTATAATGTCCTATTAGAGCTTGTATCAAAATTTTAGAATTTTACAAGGTCAGTAAACCTATATCTCATTTTTATTTCTAAAAGAGCCTATTTTTCAATAATTCAAAATAATGGGCTATTTGATCCCAAAAATCCCAATATTTCTATGGGAGGTGTAATTTATCCCGATAAGCCTCTATCCAAATTCCAATGGACAGGCATTGGGCCAAATGGGCAAACTTCCAACTTTCCCATTTTTACTATTGGCATACCCTTTACAATCTACCTCCACCATGCATGTTGGGTTTCCCCAACCCGTAGAGATCTAAATTGTCTGAAACTTTTACCATGGTCATAAAATGACCCAATGGCCATGCCAACCAAATTTGGGGGCATGCGGATAAGGGGATCTCCCAATATTCCTTTTATTTAATACTTGAAATTCTATAAAGACTATAGAAAAATACCCGCCAAAAATTTTGATTTTTGGGCATGGCCTAAGTCTAACATAAGCACATGCATGACTTAAATTTCATTGCATGTGAACTTAGGGTTTGACCTAGGCATGCATTTGAAATTTTTGCCCTAGTACAGGAGCATTCTTAGGAGAATGACCCTACAAGGAGCTATAGAACTCCACATTACAAGTTTAGGGGGTCAAATTAAAGCTGAGTCCTAAATCTACAATTTTCGTGTTGATGGTTTTCTTTGAATATGCCTCTACAAGGCCTGAATTAAGAATGAAATGTGTTGTATAAAATGTGACAGTAAATTAAATAATATATAGTTTAATACACATTAAATGGACGACATCCATTCATCCTCCTCACCCAGTTGACGGTCCAGGTCATTTCGGCCTATACACGCTAGATCTTGCATTTTCTGGCCTTCTGGCCGCCGCAGCCTCCAGCGATTGTCGCCAAAACCTCCATTGAGGTGGTGTCTAGCGTTTCCCGATGACATGTTTGCCGGAAGCAGCTACTTTGACGAACCCAAGAAAGAATAAAAGCTCAGTTTTTAATCCTCTTTCTCACATGGAATCATGCTCAGTTGAGCATGATATCTCTCCTAGTGGATCTAGAAGACTAGCACCGAGGGAGGGGAGGAGAAACAGACCTATAGCCGTGCTTGGCAGTGGGTTTGGTGGCGGTGAGCCATGACCGACAATGTCTCCGGCGATCTAACTTGTTTCCTTGTTTCTCCCACTATCTTCTTGCTCCATCTGTTTATTTACACTCCTCTTGGCCCATTGAAGGTGATTGTGGGGTGGAATAGATGTGAGGTTGGCTAGTTTAAGGAATTTGACTAAGAGGAGTGGCTGGGAGTGGCGGGGAATGGCTGGTCGTCCTTGAGCATGGTTCCTCCATGCTTCCACGTATCACCATAATATTGGACCGTCTAATTATTATGTTAATTAGGTCATGATTGAAAGGATCGGGTCCAATAGGTCAATTAGCGCTTATCCCGAATCCAATTCAGCCCATATATATATGAACCAGCTAGCACAGTTTTTCAGACTG
Source organism: Platanthera zijinensis (assembly GCA_039513925.1). Classification (NCBI taxonomy): domain Eukaryota; kingdom Viridiplantae; phylum Streptophyta; class Magnoliopsida; order Asparagales; family Orchidaceae; genus Platanthera; species Platanthera zijinensis. The sequence goes on along the minus strand of CM077081.1, from coordinate 117,470,945 downwards.
AAAATTACTCTAAGTACAAAAGCCTTGAGTGTTGTTGACCACACTCAACTCTGTATTGACCCACATAATACAAACATTATTCCAGAAATTTCTAAGTCAAAGCGTTCAGTGGCACTGAGACCACTCAACATCACATTGAGTGGCATTGCGCCACTCAACTGCAACACCATTCTGGAAATTTCTAAGTCAAAAGCATTGAGTGGCGCTGAGACCACTCAACGCCAACACCATTCTGCAGAGTCTAAGTTGAAAGCATTGAGTGGCGTTGAGACCACTCAACGATGTGTTGAGTGGCATTGAGATCACTCAACTCCAACATCATTCCACAGAGTCTTAAGTTAATGTCATTGAGTGGCATTGAGACTACTCAACGCCGCGTTGAGACTACTCAACGCCAACATCATTCCGCAGAGTCTAAGTTCAAAGGTTGAGTGGCATTGAGGCCACTAAACGCCGCGTTGAGTTGCGTTAAGTCCACTCAACGTACATAATTTAACAGAATCTCAAGTTAAAGGCATTTAGTGGTGTTGAAACCAGTCAATGCTAACATCATTTCACAGAGTCTAAGTTAAAGGCATGGAGTGGCGTTGAGACCACTCAACGCCGCATTGAATGGCGTTGAGACCACTCAACGCCAATATCTTTCCGCAGAGTCTAAGTTAAAAGCTTTGAGTGTCATCAAGTTCACTTGATGCTTATTCGAATGGCATCACGGTCACTTGATGCCTAAAGTTTCCAGAATATTTTCTAAGTTAAATTCGTCGAGTGGTGTTGAGTCCACTCAACGCACTCTATGCTTTGTCGAATGGCATTTAGTTCACTCGACACTTTCTGAGCCAAAGTCAATTCTCTTGACTCAAAATGCATGTGAGGGGCCTAGCGTGAAATGGGATGTTACAAATCCCAATAAACAAAAAAACAATTTCATCCCCGAAATTCAAGTTCGGTTCTACGGGGTTTCTATGCACAAGAATTTTATGAATTTTAAGCATAATTAAAATATACCTGAGGCGAAATTCTCCAGGTACCATTCTCGCATCAGATCCATCGGCTACCAGGTGCGCTCCTCCCGTTCGTGGTTGGACCACAACACCTTGACCAAGGGAACCTTCTTCTTCCGTAGTACTCGACTAGTTGTATCAACGATCCAGATTGGCTCTAAACGTTTTGATCTATCAGGTTCTACCGGGCCTGCTGTAGTTGTAATATGCTGCTCTGGCCGAACGAGAGCTCTCCAAAGTGACGAGACATGGAAGAAGTCATGCAAAGTCCCTAACTCTGGCGGCAGCTCCAGCCTGTAAGCCAAAGGACCGATCCGCTCAATGATCAAGTATGGCCCCATAAATCGAGGGAAGGGCTTCTTATGCCTCCGCACCTGTGAGACAACATGCACTGGATGTATCTTCAAGAACACCCCATCCCCCACCTGGATCTTCACCTTTGGTTGCCTCGCATCATAGTACTTGTCCTGCTTACTATGTGCCTCGAGCATCCGATCCCTGATCAGCCGTATCTGAGTATTTGTATCCTAAATATAGTCTGATCTAAGTTCCCTGGGGCCCTCATCTTGGACCCAAGATAGGGGTGTCCGACACTTCCTTCCGAATAGAGCCTCATATGGTGTTATCCCAATGCTAGCCTGGTGGCTGTTGTTGTAGGAGAATTCAACCACGAGCAACTAAAAGGAGGGTGTCGGATCTGATTACTCTAGAGGGGAGGGGGGTGAATAGAATATTTAAACTTTGGCTCTTTTTCTAGATTATATCAGAGCAACCATACAACACAAGAATTTTATAGTGGTTCCCCTAAACGTGGGTACATCCACTCTTCTACCACCCTTGGTAGGGATCCACTAGCAGGTTTTGATCAGGTGACTTCCACCATAAGATCTTGTTCAGGTAGATCAGGAAACCCTTCAGGATTTTGATCAGGTGCCCAAAAACCAACTTCAAGTATATTCTAGGGAGACTTGTCAACCAAACTAACATTTGAAGGGAGCTATAACCATGTACAATGGGATGGAAGATGTTGATGGAAGTCTTCTCTTTTCTCAGTATAACTGAGAAGACTGTGTGGATTCTTGTGTTATTAAAGCTGCTCCTAAGAAGTATGATGCTTCAGGAAGAAAAGAGCTTTGCTAAAGGGTGTGTAGGTCTTCAACTTGATATGCCAAGGTCTAGGAAATCTAGTAACAAATGTTGAATAAAATGTCTGTAAGAATTTCTGGAACAAAAGTTGAAGAAGACTCTTGATCTTGATGATTTGTTCTTCTTCAAACTACAGTGTTGGCAGAGAATAAAAAGAGTTGAGATCCTCGAGTGCTCGTTCAGTATTTCCTATGCAGTGCTTCTCAATTTCTTTTTCACTATGTCTCTGACTGTTTTTCTTATCTTTCTCGAGAAGGAGAGAATTACTTTTATTCCACTGCTTAAAAATTCTCCTTGAATTTTTGAATTCTTTCCATAAATGTTGGCTGCTGTGGGGAATAGAAAGCGGTTGGAATAATAGCATTAATGAGTTTCCTAACTGTTCTTGATAGAATAAGCAAATATTTATTCTAAAGAATACCACATTTAATGTAGCCAAATAACGGCTCTATTCAGAAGAATATTTGTATTAAATGCTCAGAATAATATTTCTAATAAGGAACATAATAGGGAAGGACTCATTCTTGAACTACACAGAAAACATCGAACGCAGAACAGAATTCGTCGAACTGAGATCAAAGATCGTCAACCATGGAATTCAAGTTCGTTGACCTGAGCTCTGCAATCGGCTAATTGAGAATAACTTTCCAAATCCGCACTCTGAGTTCATCGAGCTGAGAAACTGACAGAAGAAAACTAAGAGTCGAACTGAGCTTTAAGAATGTCGAGCTCAGCTCAGAGAATTAATTCTGAGTTCGTCGATCTGAGATCGACGATCATCAAGATGAGTTCGATGAATTTCGAACTGATCTCTGTCTTCTAAAAGCTGTTAAATCTGATTCTCTAAAGACCACTTCTGGCTTATCCAAGGAGGTAGCACTAATCAGGACAGCCTAAACTCTAGGACTACTACACGTGACCCTAGCTATATAATGTTGGCTCATACTCAGCCTAAGTTACTGAACCTAGCCCAAATCCAACTAAGGATCCAACAATCTCCCCCTATTTGGGTGACATCACTAACAAAAACAAAACAATCATAAAGCAAAAGAAAATATATCTGACAGAAGAAAAATATTCAGCAGATATTTACAGAGTTGTGCTTCATGATAAACTAAGAGAATATAGTTCAAAAGACAACTAGAAAAATAACATAAAGGAAACTCATTTCTTCTTCTGGGCTTTCTCTTTGTCTGAATCTTCAGAAGGTTGTCTGAATTTGATTACTCTGTTAGGATTGGCAGCTTCTTTCTTTGACATATATATGTCAGATGCTCTAATTATAGTTTGAGATGAGGTTCTGGGTACAACAGCCTATGGGTGCAGTTTCATATAATCATCAACATAGAAAAATTTATTATCCTTAGCATACCTGAACAATTCTTCTTTTCTATTGGTTGATATAGTTTAGAATTGAGAAATATCTTTGCCTTTAGCTTTTGCTTTTCTAATCTGAGAAAGTCCTATAAGCTCATGGAATCTATCCATCTTGACAAAAGTCTCCTATTCTGGATCAACAAAAGGAATTGTAGGAGACTCTGGCATTTTTGAACTAGAATCCTGTATTGGTTCTTCAATAGGAACTTTCTTTGAAGAATCTGAAGGTCGAGTGCTTGAATAATACTGTTGATAGCTTTGTCTGGGTTATCTCTGATAAGTTTTTGTCATAGAAGCAGATTTCTGAGATAAATTGCCTGAGTAACTTGAAGAGGGAGGAGGAGGAGGAGGACCTCTCCTGTACTTTTGAGGAGGAGGAGGAGAGTACCTTCTTCTCTTCTTTCTTTCTTTCTTTCTGCTAATTCTTAGACAACCACATACACTGTGGCATACCAGGGTAGGGAGTAAACTTTTGCAATATATAGTATGGAGTGTCATTACTTGGATTTGGATTTAGAACTGCCTTAGGAGGGGTTTTCCTTTTCTTAGACATTTTCTTTCTAATGTCATCAGAATCTGAGTCATCTGATTTGTCATCATCAGAAGATCTTTGAGGATTATCATACATAGCATCAATCTCAGCAATGACTTTTTTTGGAACTTACTTTCTAGCTGGAGGAGGGACAACTGGAGGAGGAACTGCCTGAGGTGGAATGATTTCAGCAGGGACTTCTTCAGTTTCCAGATCCATATCCTGGATAAGCTCAGCCTCTGGAACTAAGATGAGTACATGCTCAGGAGCTTCAAAACTTTTTTGTATCTGCTTCAAGGTCTCTGAACTGATGGGAGCTGAGTAGTAAACAATATCTGTACAGCTATGGAAAGATAAAAAAAGAAGACAATTTATGTACAAAAGATAAAAGGATCTTAGAATTGAATCTAGGTCAAAATCTGGAGCAATGAGGCAATCTCCATAAAGAATTTCCAAAGGATTACTCTCAAAGTCAGTATCAAAAAACTCAACAAGATCTACATCAATAAATTTAGTATCAATAATGTCAGCTTCTGCTACAAATTCTGTATCTGCTACTGTATCTGCTACTTCTACTTGAGCAACCTCTTCACTAAGTATCTCCCCCTGCCTGGTTTCAGTGGCTACTAGAGCCAGGCCCCTGATTTGAAAGGATGGGACAAAGAAGGCAGAAATCTGAGCAACAAGGGTAGAGATAGACATAGCAAGAGGTGAAATAGCCTCTGCTATCAGCTATTTTAGAAGGGTTGTTATGGATGCTAAGATGAGAGAGATGGAGGGAGAAGATGAATCTAAGATTTCTGGAGGGGTTTGGGTAGAGATAGATGGATTGATGATGAAAGAGGATGAGGGAAGACAATCTAACATTGGTTCATCTGAAGAATTGCTTGGGAATGAAAGAAGGTTGAATGATGGTAGAGAAGTGAGATTTTGAAGATGAGATGGAAGGGGGGATAGAGGTGGAATTATAGAATCTGAAGATTGAGATTGTTCTAGAAGTTGTTGTTGTTGTTACACTGGGGATGAAATAATGGGGGACTGAGGAGGTGTAGGTTGATGTACTGGAGAAGTAGGGTGGATGGGGGAAGCAGGAGGTATAGGTTGAGATGCTGGATCTGAGGAAAGTTATTGGAGGGATGATGAAAGGGTTTTTTCAAGAGGGGGAATGGAAATTTCTTCTGCAGGGTGGGGAGTTGCTGGTACTGCCCTAGTACTCTTAGAGGTTTTAGAGGAGGAAGCCCTGGACGGCTTTGGGATATTCCTCTCCCACCTGCCAAACAAGGCGCAGGTCAGCCTCTAAGAGGCGTTGATGAATATGGTCGGGGTGACCAGGGATTCAACGGCCTTAGTATGAAGGAAGATTCCAAGAATTTTTCCAAAGCAAACTTCTTTCTTGTTGTTCTTCTTCCTAATCAGATTAAACAAAATTTTGGCCCAATTAACAGCCTTCTTATTTACCATAACACTCATCACTAAGGACTGCTACCTTGTAATGTGATCAGGAGCTGTATGCTTGCCCAACAACACTTTACCGACTATATCTGCATGAAATTTATACCCAGCAGATAGGTGCTTCTTCATCAATTTATTTGGGTTGTCTCCACAATAACCCATCAAATTCAACATTTCCTCATATTCAGAAGATTTAAGTTCAATATATTTTTCACCGTTAACTAATACAAAGATTTTAGAAAGAGTATCTGGGGTTAAGGAAACAGCGTTACCCGACATAGATCCTACCAACGTGTAAGCATCTGGAGTAGATGAAGTATAAACCCATTCTCTTATTTCAGAACCAGCAATCTTCATTCTGGTAGAAATTAGGGTCTTCAAATTGATTTCCTCGAATAATTACAGAATATCTTTGAAGATCTTGTCTGATTGTTGAAAAGAATCGAAATCGATGTCGAAACCCATATCGAACTTCATGGCAAAAAGAGCTCTTGCTGGAATCACCACTAGTTTCCTGTAACACGAAAGCAAAAAGATTAAGTGCTGGGGAACAGAAAGCGTGGAATAGACGTCGAAGAAAACATAGTTATAAGGTTTTTCAGAATATGAACTGAGAAACTCCGTCCTACGAAATAATAAAAATCTTCGATCTGAGGTCGACGAAATGTTTTACAGTCAAAATAATTCGTAGATCTCATTCAAAAGAGGGGAAAAATTTTCATCATACTCAGGTCGATGAAAACTTTTCTGAAGCAAGATCGTCAATCTCAGGTCGATGAAAAATTACTTCCATAGAGAGTTCGTCGATCTCAGGTCAACGAAAAATCTCAAGAACTTCCCTTAGTTTGTCGATCTCAGGTCGACAAATTTTTGTATGTTCTTCGACCACAGAAAGAGAATTAAATTAAATTATCACCATTCATCATGAATAGCTGATTCATAAAGGATAGATGTTTCTTCTCATCCAAGGATTTGGTGAAGATGTCAGCCCTTTGCAAATCTCTGGGAATGAAAGTAATATTAATTTTCTTCTTGTCCACACACTATCTAATGAAATGATGTCTAATATCTATATACTTGGTTATAGAATGATGAACTGGATTCGGTGTTATAGATATAGCACTGGTACTGCCACAAAATAGAGTTGAATTATTTAAGTTATAACCATAATATAGGAGTTGATTTTTTATCCATAGCATCCGTGAGCAGTAACTTCCAGCTTCTATATATTCAGCTTCTGCAGTTGATGTAGACACAGATGTCTATTTTTTACAAAACCAGGAGATAAGTCTAGCACCAAGAAACTGGCATGTGCCTGAAGTGCTTTTCCTGTCCACTCTACATCCAGTAAAGTCAACATCTGAGTATCCAGTTAACTCAAATTCTGATTCAGTTGGATACCAGAGTCCTAGATCTGGGCAACTCTTTATATATCTTAAAATCCTTTTAAAAAAATTAGGTGAGATTCTTTAGGGTTCACCTGGAACCTAGCACAAAGACATGTAGCAAACATTATTTCAGGCCTACTTGCTGTGAGATATAGAAGGGACCCAATAATGGCCCAATATAATTTCTGATCAACAGGTTTCCCTTATTCATCAGAATCAACCACAACATTTGTAGCCATAGGCGTTTTCTTAGCTAAGACCTCAGCCATCCCAAACCTTTTAATCAGCTCTTTAGCATATTTGGATTGAGATAAGAAAATGCCATCAGGAGTCTGCTTCACTTGGAGACCAAGGAAGTAGGAGAGCTCACCCCTGCAACACATCTCAAACTTTGAATGCATAATGTTAGAAAACCTTTTACATAGTTTGGGATCTGTAGAGCCAAATATTATGTCATCTACATATATTTATTCCAAAAGTATTTTATCATTATGATGCTTGAAAAACAAAGTCCTATCTACCATGCCTCTAGAAAACTTATGCTCTAAAAGAAAGCTAGCTAAGGTTTCATACCAAACTCTTGGAGCTTTCTTTAGACCATAGAGAGCTTTATGCAATCTAAAAACATAAGAAGGATAAGATGAAGAGACAAAACCTGGAGGTTCTTTAACATAAACCACTTCTTTTAGTTCTCCATTCAGAAATGCACTTTTTACATACATCTGGTAGACTTTGAATTTCTTTAAAGCAGCATAAGAAAGGAAAATCCTTATTGCCTCTAGCCTGGCAACAGGTGCAAAGGTTTGATCATAATCAATCCCTTCCTCTTGCTTATAGCATTGAGCAAAAAGCCTTGCCTTGTTCCTTACAGTCACACCTTGAGCATCAAGCTTATTCCTGAAAACCCACTTGGTCCAAATTACTGGATAGCCTTTAGGCCTTGGAACCAAGTCCGAAACTATACATCACTCAAACTGATTGAGCTCCTCTTAAATTGCAATAATCTAGTGGGGATCTTGCTCTGCATCAGTTATGGATTGAGGCTCAACTTGAGAGAGAAAACAGGCATGCATCACATCATGGTTGAGTTGATGCCTTGTCCGTAAACTTACTGACATGTCTCCAATCACTTGAAATCTAGGTTTATCCCTTAGTGTGACAAGATCATATTGTCGAGTTGGTTCAACAACAATATTTGGAATGAATTCCACTTGTGGAATTATATCTACTATTGGAGGAAGTTCAACTGCTTCCATAGTTTCTTCTTCACTTTCTTCATCACATTGTGGAGGAGGATGTGATATAACCTTTTGTATAAGGATTAGTTCATCCATTTTCTCACACAAGTGAGGTATCTGCAATAGCTCATTGGTAGAAATTTCTTTCTCCTTACAATACATATTAGCTTCATCAAAAGTTACATGCACAGATTCCTCAATTTTTAAAGATGATTTATTAAACACCCTATAAGCTTTGTTGACTTGGGAATATCCTTGAAAAATTCTCATTGCAGCCTTTGCTTCAAATTTTCTAATATATTTCTTATCATTGTTATGAATATAGCATATAGAGTAAAATACTTTAAAATATGTGACTTTAGGTTTCTTCCCTTTCAGTAACTCATAAGGAGTCTTATTCTTAAGTTTGTGTATAAGACTTATATTTAGCACATAATTTGATGTGCTTAAAGCCTCTGCCCAAAAGGATAGGGACAAATAAGCATCTGCAAGTAATGTGCCTATAGATTCAATTAGTGTTCTATTCTTCCTTTCAGTAACCCCATTTTGTTGAGGTATTCTAGGAGCTGAGAAGTATTGTCTGATACCTTCTTTCCTACAGAACTCTTGCATAAGAAGAGACTCAAACTCAGTACCATGATCACATCTGATCAATGCAACTGGAGTAGAGTACTCAATCTGTATGTTCTTGAGAAAATCTGTAAGAACCTTGAAAGTATGTGACTTAGATCTCAGAAAGAATACCCAAGTAAATCTAGAAAAGTCATCTACAATCACTAAAGTATAAGATTTCCCTCCTAGACTTTGTACTGCTATAGTGCCAAAAAGCTCCATATATAGTAAGTACAGTATCTTAGGTGAGTCACTTTTGTTTAGTGATTTTAAACTAGATTTAGTTTGCTTGCCTAACTGACAAACCCTGCAGAGACTTTCCTTCTTATATGGGTAAGAAGGCAATCCTCTAACAGGGTTTTCTTTAGAAAGCCTAGCTATATTTCTCAAATTTACATGACCTAATATTTTATGCAACAAATCATTTTGATTGCTAACATGATTAAATAAAAAGATTTCTGAACTAGCAGATTTAAAGTTTACTAAGTATATGTTACCTTATCTAATTCCAGTTAAAACAGTTTGATTGTTTGCAGAAATAATACATTGAGATTCAGAAAGCAAACATGATAACCTGAATAATATAACTGACTTATGGATATGAGGTTATGCTTGAGACCATTAACATATGCCACCTTTTTGAAAGTGACAACTTCACTTCTAAAGTCTCCATAGCCTTCAGTCTGTCCAAAACTTGAATCTCCAAAGATGACTCTTGGACTAAGTTTAGCCTTGAAGTTGATGAGGTTGTCCTTGCATCCAGTCATGTTCTTAGAGCATCCACTATCCAGATACCACTAATTTTTAGTAATAGGTTAGGTATTTACCTGCAATGAAACAAATTAAAAGCTCTTGACCCAGGTAACCTTGGGTCCTTGTTTCTTTTTAAATGAAAAAATGGATATAAATGAACATTCTGGTTGGCTCTTATAACCTAAGGGGTGAAATCTTCTAGGAGGAATTATTTATTGGGTGAAGGGGTTGATGTTTTCCCTATATTGGTTAGGCTTAATGTTATAGTTTCTATTGGAATTTAAGTTTCTGTAACTATGATCTGGGATCGACAAATTCTTGTGAGTTCGTCGTCCTGAGCTAGACAAATTAGAATGAGATCTACGATCTCTGCTCGAAGAAGGAAAGTATTCATTCTCAGGGCTCCAATATCATCGATCTCCTATCGATGAACCGTACTGGTTTCGTCGATCGTAGATCGAAGAATTCTTATTATTATGGTTTGTGTTCAGAGTTCGTCGTTCTGAGGTCGACGAACTGTTCACGTTTCGTCGATCTTAGTTTGACGAAAACTGCTGAACATTGTTATATCTATTATTTTTCTTATTCTTTGATTTTTGTTTTAATTCCATTTGCTTTAGAACTTCATTATCTTTATTAACCTGTTCAGTGTTCTTCTTGCCTTTATCTGAAATGAAGTTTACAGGATTTGATAGATTGTTCTTATGGATTAGAGGTGGTTCACTAGATGAGGCACCTAATTCGAGTTTACAGTTATTAGTCCTAATATTTAAGGTACTAGTTATATCTAGTAATTTCATGCTCCTGCCATTTAGAGATTCCTCTAGTTTCTTGGCCTTAGTTAAATTTTCAGAAAAACAATTTGTTCATTAGCTGAATCTAGTTCAATTGACAATTTAGCATTTTTAGCAAGATATTTATCTTGATCAGTTAATATTTCTCTAAGAAATTTGATTTCGTTCTCAGAGCTTATTAAGTCTAAACAAATTAAGATTTTTAAATTCAGATTTAAATTCTTCTGATTCAAAATCATAGGAAGCAATTACCTGATCTTCAGCAGACATTTATTCTTCATTATCTGAATCTTCAGCATCTGATTTGCTGCTGCAAGCATCAATTGCAATTAGGTAAACTTCCTTTGCCTTTTGCTCTTCTTCATCATCACTGGAGCTGGAAGAGGATGAATCTTCTTCTATATCACTCCAGGTCTCAGCACCAAAACCCTTTTCCTTCCTCTTGTGCTTGCTTGAGGAGGGTTTATTGTGATGAGTACTTCTTGACTCTTTTTCTCTTCTCCCATCTTTCTTCTGAGCTTCTGCACACTCAAAGATGTAGTTTCCTGACTTCTTGCAACCAAAACATACAATTTCATTAGAAGGTGTTTTGTCATACCTTGGTTTATCATCTTGTCTAGATGACTTCCTTCTGAAGTCCTTCTTTTCCATTTTGAAAAATCTTTTTGCAAATAGAATCATCAGTTCTTCATTGACTGGATTCCCTTCAGAGTCCTCAGCAGCCTTGAAAGCAATGTTATGCTCCTTCCTGGTAGGTGTTGGAGTCTTTATTTTAGCTGCTGCTTCTCTGGTCTTCATCAATTGCTCATATGATTTGAGCTTTCCAAGGAGAGACAAAGTTGATATTACAGTCATTCTTCTTGCTTCTTTGATAGGCCAGATCCTTGAATCCCAGATGCTGGGGAAGCACATAAGGATCTTGTCATTAACTTCAGCCTGAGTAATTTCCTTATCTAAGTTCCTTAGGTCATTGATCATTGAGCTTAGCCTATTATACATGTCACTGAATAACTCAACTTCTTCCTTCTTGAATTTCTCATACTGGGAGATGAGATTGGATCTTCTATCCATTCTCTCATCAGCAGATCCAGCCACCATCTGGTTTAGGGAATCACAGATGACTTTGGCTGAAGTGCACTCAGCCACTTTCTGAAAAATTTCATCAGACATGGTCTGAGCTAAAATATTCATGTCTCTTGCATCTGTAATCTTGGCTTTCTTCTGGGCATCTGTCCACTCAGGTGGTGGAACAGCATGAGTGCTTGAAGTAGAGGTTGAAGTAGTTGCTGCAGTACGTGGTCCTGTCAAGATAGATTTAAATATATCCTCATCAATAGAATTCATATACAACTTAATTCTTTCCTTTCAGATGGCAAACTTATTTAGGTTGCATACTTGATGTATGGTGCTTGCATAATCCTTGTTTTATGTCATTATGATAAAGAATAGTTGGAAAGAGAAAAATCTGATCTAACTGGATCTTGGTTCAAGTGTTAACTTGTACAACTAAAGAAAAACAACCTCTTATATCAATTGAAAGGAGGGTGTTAGATCTGCTTACTCTAGGGGGGGTGGTGAAAATAGTATTAAAACTTTGGATCTTTTTCTAGATTATATAAGAGTAAATATAGTGATATCGTATATTAGATAAAGAATAAGAAAACTAAGCTAACAATTCTAGCAATCACAAGTACAGCTAAAACAAATGAAAAAGAGCAACCAGATGACACAAGAAGTTTATAGTGGTTCCCCTAAACGTTGGTACATGCACTCTTCTACCACCCTTGGTAGGGATCCACTAGCAGGTTTTGATCAGGTGACTGCCACCACAAGATCTGGTTCAGGTAGATAAGGAAACCCTTCAGTCTTTTTATCAGGTGCCCAAAAACAAATTTCAAGTCTTTTGGAGGGAGACTTGTCAACCAAACTAACTTTTGAAGGGAGCTATAACCCTGTACAATGGGATGGAAGATGTTGATGGAAGTCTTCTCTTTTCTCAGTACAATTGAGAAGACTGTGTGGATTCTTATGTTGTCAAAGCTCCCCCTGAGGAGTAGAATGCTTCAGGAAGAAAAGAGCTTTGTTAAAGGGTGAGTAGGTCTTCAGCTTGATCTGCCAAGGTCCAGGAAATACAGTAATAGATGTTGAATAGAATGTATCTGAGGATTTCTGGAATAGAAGTTGAAGAAGACTCTTGATCTTAAAGATTTGTTCTTCTTCAAACTACAGTGTTGGTAGAGAATGAAAAGCATTGAGATCGAGTGCTCGTTCAGTATTTCCTATGCAGTGCTTCTCAATTTCTTTTTCTCTATGTCTCTGACTGTATTTCTTATCTTTCTTGAAAACGAGAGAATTACTTTTATTCCTATGCTGAAAAATTCTCCTTGAATTTTTGAATTCTTTCCATAAATGCTGGCTGCTGCGGGGAATAGAAAGCGGCTAGAATAATAGCATTAATGAGTTTCCCAACTGTTCTTGATAGAATAAGAAAATATTTATTATGATGAATCTCACATTTAATGCAGCCAAATAACGGCTCTATTTAGAAGAATATTTGCATTAAATGCTCAGAATAATACTAATAATAAGGAACATAAGAGGGAAGGACTCATTCTGGAACTGCACATAAAAATTCGAACGCAGAACAGAATTCGTCGACCAGAGATCAAAGGTTGTCGACTAGGGAATTCAAGTTCGTTGACATGAGCTCTGCGGTCTGCTAACTGAGAATAACATTCCAAATCTGCACTCTGAGTTCTTCGAGCTGAGAAACTGATAGAAGAAAACTAAGCATCGACCTGAGCTCTGAGAACGTCGAGCTTAGCTCCGAGAATTAACTCTGAGTTCATCAATCTGAGATCGACGATCGTCGAGCTGAGTTCTAAGGATTTCGAACTGATCACTGTCTTCTGAAAGCTACTAAATCTGATTCTCTGAAGACCACTTCTGGCTTCTCCAAGGAGGTAGCACTAATCAGGACTTAGCCTAAATTCTAGGACTACTACACATGACCCTAGCTATACAATGTTGGGTCAAACTCAGCCTAAGTTAGTGAACCTAGCCTAAATCCAACTAGGGATCCAACAACAACAATCTCTCCCAGGGCTTCCCCATGTCCAGTATTTATAAACGTAGTAGATCCTCCATAGTCTGGTTAGTTTATGGATGGAAAGAGGTGCTAATACCAAGCTGAGAACCTAAGTACCCATGCACCGCTCTCCACTCCCTAGAGGTGAATCTATCCTTACAGTCTGAGACAATCGTCCTGGGGACGCCGTGGTACCTGACGAACTGCTCCACAAACAACCTCACCAAAATAGCAACCGGGCTATCCTTCCTGATCGGTATAAATTAGGTCACCTTGGTCAGTCAATCGACAATGACACATATAGAATCGTGACCAGAGTGAAAGCGAGGAAATCTATGTACGAAGTCCATAGCTATATCCTCATACTTCCACTCTGGAACCGAAAATGACTGTAGTAGTCCTCCTGTGCTCTTGCACTCTGCCGTTACCCACTAGTAGGTCTCGTAATGTGTCATATAATATATAATTTCCCTATTCATACTTGCCCAGTACATGCTCCTCCACATATACGCTATCATCTTGGTGAAACCAGGGTGCACTGAGTACTGAGAACAGTGTGCCTCCCTGAGTATATCTTCCCGGATACTGCATCCTGCGGGTATATATACACAGCCATAGAAATAAACGAGGTCATCACACAACGAATAGTCCTCTGACCTGCCCCCTTCTAGGGCTATAAATAATGGATCCAAATCCGCATCTAGCCTCTAATGTGTCCTTATGCGCTCCCGTATGTCACGCTCGATGACCAAGAAGTTCAAGTACTACTGATAAACATCAAACTCAGCTCTGGAAACAATGGTAGTGTGTATATCCTCTACAATCCATACTAGCTCCATATCCATCACCTGGGGCACCGTTCTAGTAGTGTCGGCTCTCCTTCTCAAGGCATCCACCATGGTGTTCAGCTTCCCTGGGTGATAATGTATCTTGTAGTCGTAGTTACATAGGAACTCAAGCCATCTCCACTAGCTTAGATTTATATCCTTTTGCGTGTCAATATACTTGAGGTTCTTATGATCTGAGAAGATATAACAATGAACCCCATAAAAGTAATGCCTCCAAATCTTCAATGTGAATACCACTGCCCCGTGCTCCCAATCATGTACGGGATAGTTCTGCTCATGATTATTTAGTTGTCTCGAAGTATATGCGATGACATGTCCATGCTTCATCAGGACTGTACCCATCCCCTGATATGATGCGTCAGAATAAATGTGAAATCCTAACTTCCGAGAAGGAAGTGCAAGAATAGGGGAAGAGGTGATCCATTCCATCAACTCCTTGAATGTTGCTTCGCACTTCTCGGTCCAAGTAAAATCTCCATCCTTCTTCATCAAGGACGTGAGGGGGAGTGATGATTCCGATATTTATCGGGTCTTTCAGACTCATCTAGGCTAGTTTTCTCTCTCGTGCACTACATTTCAATCAGATTTCGGTTAAATTTTCGTCGCTAGGTCATTGACCACTTTGTGCACCGTTTTAGCCCTTGACTGTGCAATTGCACATTCTTTTGTTAGGGGTATGCACATAATGCTCCCCATGGCTCTTTCTGTGGTTATGGATTACAAGTTGTTGCTGGGAGATGGTGCTCCAGTTGGTTTCATTGATGTGCAGGTAGTTAGGACGTCTAAGACTCATTTTCTAGTTTCTGTGTAAAACGCACGGTCGTGCGAATTTCTTCTCACACGGTCTCTTGGCAATCATGCGTTTTACACAACATTTCTGGGGACTTATGTAGCTACCCGTGAGTTTTGTTCCCGCATGGTTTTGGCTAAACCATGCGAGAAGGAATCGTACGGTCTGCATATTTTTTATCTGAGTTTCTGCTTTATGTGGTTAATCGTGTGTTTTCCTTCATGCACGAGCGGAAGCGCCCGTGCGCGAGTAAAACGTACGGGTCTCCTGTACCATATTGATTTCCTGCGCTCTGTGTTTACCCATGCAATTTCCTTCACGCACGGGCGGAAGCGCTCGTGCACGAGTAAAACGCATGGCTCAATGCATCTGCATCTGCAAACTTGGCATGAAAGTTAATAACGCATGGTTACCGCATGGTCGTGCGCAAAACCGTGCGTGCCTAATTTTTTAACCTGCTTCTATTTAAAGCGCAGATTTTCCTACATTGGGAGAGCTCATTTTCAGCCATTCCTTTCACTGTTTTTGGGAAAAGCTCCGCCCTTCCACATTCCCCCTTCATATTCCACCAAGGAGAGAAGCTCCGGCCATGCTCGCGAAGCCTACATCTTGCCGACGCTTGCTCTCGGCCTTCTCCTTCATCTTTTAAGCTCCATTTCAAGTTTGATGCCATAGCCAACAAGCAAAGGGAAGCTTGCCACCTTCTTCCGCATCGTGACATTTAGAAGATGGGTCCATTGGGAGTTAGTGACAACCTCCTCTACCCCGGACGTAGTTGAGGACCAAGCTAGGACGCGGATTGACAACCCGACGATTCCTTCCGTGAACCCTCAGCAAGACTTCGGATTCGGTCGATCTCTTGACTTGTTCTTGCTTTCTTGTTGTATATATGTATTAAAACATCATTTGTATATGTTGTTGCTCTTTATTTGTATGCTTTATTAGATTCATGTCTATGTGATTATGTATTGATTTACTTCTTTAGTTGCTTAAGAAGCGCCTTTATTTCCATCCGCCACCAAAGCTGATCTTGCCGCTCTAGCGATTGCTAGAAGCGTGCGTAGAGAAGAGATGCTCACAACCCTCATTCTCCCATTCTCACCACCTAATTTGTAAGCCTACTCGTCCATCTGCCCAACGATTTGGTGCATAGTGGCCCGTGTAGTCTTCCATCCTGCTTGGCGAAGCGATGCATAGCGGCATTGCATAGGAATAGTTGATAGTTTTTTATTTTCTTTTACCGCAACTATCAACCCCCCCCCCATCGTTCGTTAACTCCGACCTAAGGACTTAATTCTAAAGTCCTCCTCAAAATTAACTCCATCTTACTGTGTTCCCTTGAGATCGATACTTGGGGAAATTCGCCGATTATATATTACATATGCAACTGATACACTTGTCGTTCAACGCATCAAGTTTTTGGCGCCGTTGCTAGGGAACACAGTCGTGTGAGTTTTTGGAGATGGAGATCTTGTGATTGTTGTTTCTTATTTTTATTTTATTTTTTGCTATTCATTTACTTTGCTTATTTCTTTCTTTCCCTATTCTGATTTTTTGTTTAGAAAGCGGGTCTGTGTTATTTTTATTCTGCTGCGTAGCACTTTTGTGGTAAATATTTTTGTTCGAGATGTATTATGTTGCTGAGTGCCATCTACTTGACCCTTTGTGACGATATATCGACGCCATTATTGTTATGAATGCCGAGCATTGTATTAGGTGTTTTCTATGTCAAGGTGTAGGCCACATGTTGAAGGAAAGCCCTCGTTTGTGCTAGCCTTTTCCCGCAATGGGCTTGTGGGCAATAACCACCCGTTTGTGGAGGACTGTTGTGGACATGCATACCAGGGTGTTGCCTAGCCCATACACTGACATCGCTCATCTGGCTCATTCTTTACCTGTTAAGATTACTGAAGAATCTCTTGCTGTATACAGATCCTTCATGGGTCCCTCGATCCCTTTTTACGAGCTTCCCTTGAGTGATGACGATCACTCTGGTATTAGCCAGCAAAAAGAGGATCATGAATCCATGGGCGATCCTGTATGGGACACAGAGATTGTTCCTATCGACGAGGTGGAATCTGCGAATGATTTTGTGATGGGGCATGCTCATTCAGTGCTTGATTTTGAGAGAGTTTTCCCCTCCGCAATTTTTTCCTGAGTTTGCTACACATTTTTCTTGTGAGTCGGCTGATGATGCCGTATTTTTGGATAATTTTGTGCCTGAGGTTGCACCAAGGTGGGATGAGGAATATTCTCTTTCCGATGTGTAGGTTTGCACTTCCTTATTGGACGACACCGTTCCCCTTATCACCGTGGTCCTCGAGTTCTTGGAATCTCCATGATACGACTCGTATGATACCGACGAATATCTATGCTTGGATCTCACTGAGAGTGATACTGGGGTCACTCTCCCATATTCTGATTATTTTAGTTCTTCTTCTCTTTTATTATTTGACCCCCCTTCTTTATTTGATCCTGTGTAGGTTGAGTCTACACGGGTACGTTAGGATGACTATGAGCCTGGTGCCCATGCCATTGTCATCGCTTCCCACAAACCCATGGTTGACGACGCCTTGCGAGGCAAGGATTTATTTTGTGATAAGATGAGCAAGGACCATCGCTCCTCCTTTTTTTATTTCCTATTTCCTCTACCTGTGTTGGGCAGGTATTATTATTTAGGTAGAGGGCTAACTTCTTTATCGCAATATCGGTACTTGTTACCGAAATGGATAACGGAACAGTTACCTGTGCACTTCTCTTTTCATAGGCCCATTATCTAGAAATATATTGAATTTAATAAGTCATGTTGGGATGACAGTAACCCCAGTACTTATCTAGGAGTAGGTATTATTTGTTTTAAAAAAAAATTTACGTATTGCATAGATTAGTTTAAATCTTTTTATTATTATAGTATGCAATTTTGGCTGGAGATATTTTGTAGGTGGACTTTCCTGGGCGCGGCTGAGTGAGCTAAATATTTTTATCAGTTTGGCTTCATGCTTTCACGCCAATCTTCTGGTATGCTCATTTGCTGAGCATGGGGTAACTTCTCCCCCGATTTTTACTTCATTGCTATTATTGTAAATCTTCTGATAGGTTGTTTAGTTATATCTGGTGGGGGAGAGTTATGCGTTACCTGTGCACAGGCACTACTATCACTTGTATACAAAGAGTATATTTTCATTTTCTGTTTTTATATTATCATGTCCGCATTGTGCACCTACGCCCACATGAGCGCGATCTTAAACACGGGCTCGGCTCAAGTCAAATTTATTTCTTTTGTGTTAACCTTAAAATAGTAGGTGTTGGCTTAGGATTTTAGGGTAGAGTAGTGTGAAACTCGTGCAGTGCTCCTAATCGAGTACTCATGGTTTGTGTAGAAATAGTATAGATTTAATTTTTCTTTATGCTCGTAGATTTATACTTTTCTCATTTTATAAATATCGTTTGTACTTCTCAAAATTGATGAATCTGGAGTAATCGAACGGTAGAGTAGGAATATGTATAGCCGTCACTAGCCTCGTATTGCTTGAGTCGGGAGGAAGGATCTTCTTTCTCGGTGGCTAAGAACATGTCCCAAGCTACTCTCGAAGCATTGGTGCATGGTTATTCAAGCGTGAGCATGATGTAGGCAATCATTTTGGCCCAGTTGAGCCTTGTACCCAGTCCTAACGTTAATCCTTGTTAGCATATGTTGTGCCAATCCCATCTTTTGTTTTAGCCCCACTTCACAATCACCAGAGCCTAAAAGCCTTTCCCAGTCGCACACCCTGATCTCTAAATTTTGTTATGCTACCTCTCGCTTGGTGTTGTTGTTGTGGTGCAGTTTTGTGTTTGTGAGGTGAAGATTTCATGATTATGTGACTGAATGTGATATAAAATTTTTAAAAAAATAGTGAAAAATAAAGAGAAAAAGAAAGTAGTTTGATATGAAATAAGAAAAGGTTTAAATGAAAATTTCATTTGAGATTTTGTGTTGGTAGGCTGTGGACAGACACGTGTTCTCAAGTTCAAGTCTGGTGGTGTGGTGTACCTATATTCATTGTTGGTGAGAGGATAGTATTTTGTATGAGCTCATTTTGGTTGTATGTAGCCATCATTTTTATTTTTTTGCGTCCTTACCTACGTATATACCCAAGCCCCATTATTTTCCTAAAATTCGTACGGACTCACGCTTAAGTCAAACTAGCGTCGTGCAGAGGGTGTGAACGGGCAAGCGTATGGTACCCAACATTGATGGATTTATTTGGAGGTGATCTCTTTTAATGCCTCCATCCATCATAAGGAATATAACAGAGGGTCCGACCGGGGCCCCATACCATATTTCATAGACAAACGGCGGAATCACGTTTGAATATCAAAATTACTTTTTTCTCGCATCTTAACTCAGAGAATTCTAGCGGAAGTTGATAACTTGCAAGAACTCATCATTGAATGTCCACTAAATATATAAACAACATTTTATATATATCACCAGGAATGTATACAAGTACACAAACGCTCACGGCCTTAAGGCCTTACATGTTTCTCTTTACAAGATATGGTTTCATACATCGGCACGCAGGCCGGCCACACATGAATATATACTTCTTCGCACGGCCTTCAAGGGCCTACAAGTAGTAGCAAGGGCTTCAGCCCGCTCAATCCAAAATTAGCTCGCCAGCACCTGCATATGGAAATCCACCCTAAGGTTGATAAACAAAGCAACGATCAGCATTCAGCTGACCAATTATAACGACCCTATCCCTTACCCGTGGCAGTGGTTCCTTCCTTGCATGCATTGCAATCACATCATATATCTCAAAACAAGTGCTCTCATGCACAACAACATCACCAATGCAGGACTTCGTGCCAGATGCTCTGTGCACTTAAGGCACGCTCATGGTGTACCGAATCATCCTTTGTCCCACCAACGAGTAGAGGTTCTTTACTGTTGGCTATGGGCACTAGTCTACCACAACATGCGTGTTGGAGACATCCTCTCCCATCCCACATAGAGGTGTTCACCTCACGGCAAACATTGAGCATTTTAGATCGACCCACCATTATGGTGTAATAACCCGGGAAGGCCCGCATCCCCCTATTTGCATTGCCACCAATCCCTCTCTCACAACGCAGGTACATGTCTTCCCTTTCCCGTTACTTAACTCATCAATAAAGCAGATCTTGAGTGGGTCAGCTTTCCCTTTCCTGTTTAACACACAGCTCACGCAGAGCCACTTTCCAATGCTTCAAAGGCTCAATAACCACAAAGAATGGCTCTCACGGCCACATCGCATACAGCTCACGCAGAGCATACAACACATGGAGCTCACCTAGATCTTCCTAGATATGGGAGAATTCACCATTCTCAGGTACTCTCACAAACTCCGTACAATACTTGTTTCATACACAGAGTCTTCTCCAGTTCGCAATAAAACATCACCAATACAGACTAACTGTCTGTATGGGCTTCACACAACAAGCCTGTTTCGTACTACTCATTTCCGGATCTAAATGCAGACTCAACTGGGGATATCAACTATCAACCCGTTGGAATCACTTACGCTTTCCACCTCTTGGTGGACGATTCCATGCACATGCATAAAGGAGGACTTCACTTGTCCAAGAAGGAGATCGTTACCTTTGAGGATCACTTTGGAGCAAAGGAAATATAGTCGGATGGTAATCACCGCAATGGCCTTGCCTCCACAAATCTGAACTCGGCTCTCGATTCGTATCGCTGAAGCTCCTCTGATGATCAGATTCCTTCTCCTTCTTCCTTCCTTGCTCTCCCCTCTCTCTATCTCTTTTAGAAAGAGAATGGCCAAGATAAATGAGAGTTTATCTTCAACTCTCGGCCTTATAATAGCAGGGAAGGACTTGGACCATTGGATCCAATTAGAAGGAAATGAATGGCCACGATCTGCCCTGAGACTTCTGTTTTTGGCCTGACACGGCTTGTGAAATGCCTGTATCACAGGCCGTATATCTTAAGCGGCAAAGGAACCTACTCAATCCAGACCAAGAAACGACCATGGGACACGCCCGTGTCCCAGGCTGTGTGCAATACAAGGCTTCAGACACGTCAGTGTCAAGACCGTGTTTAGCTTTCTACAAAACCTGGAAACAACCCGAAAAGCACACGACCAAGGCACACGCCCATGTCATAGGCCGTGTGCCCGACCGACATGCCTCTCGAAGATTGTCAACTGTAGTTCGTCGAGTACTCGGGAAACACAGAGAAGGACACGGCTTTGGACACGCCCGTGTCCTAGGCCGTATGCCTCACTCGAGACACACTCGAGGCCTACTCAAGTCCCACTCGAGACCCACTCCAGTACACAGAGCAAGACATGGACTTGGACATGCCCGTATCCCTGGCCGTGTTGCCCAGTCTATTGTCCAAAGATGTTTGGGGTGTTACAACCCTCCCCCTTTCAGAAATTTCGTCCTGAAATTTAGCACAACTGTAGACACCAACAAAACCACTCCTTTGTTTCACCTTTAATAAAAATGATCCGGGTATAGAGCTCAGAGGCCGTATCTTATCTCGCCCCATGACATCGCACAAGCACAAGTCTTTACAAAGAGAAATACAATAGGTAATTTATTACATCACGACAACAATAAAGTACACTCTTTACTTTATTTTCGCTCGTCCGCGTCCCTCATAATCCGCTTTAAGGCCTCCTGTAATTCCAAATTATATATGCGAAGCTATTGTACTTCATGATTTGATCTTTGTGGCTCCTACACTTCGAGAGTGTACACTCGAGGTTGCGCCCGGGATATAGATAACTCTTCCACTGCCTTGCCCTTTTCTTCATACAACACACCTGTCTTTTTCTCATCCTTTGATGGGCCACTCCAACAATTGTGGGCGACATGTCCCTGCTTCCCACAATTAAAACATGTGTGTGTCTCCACACGTCCTTGCCCATACTTTGCTCCTGAAATAACATCTGAAGAAGTTTGTTCAAGAACCTCTTCTTATCTCGTTTCCTAAACTCTGATTGTTCCTAATGCGGAGCCTTGAACTCTGGCTTTTCCGCCGCCAAGTTCTTCTTGTCCTGCACCCGTTTCAAATCCTACTCCAGTGCATAGGCTGTATCTACTAATGCTTGGAAGCCTTGGTTCACCGAACTCAGGAGCGCTAACCTCAGCTCATCACAAAGTCCCTCATAGAACTTATTCGTCCTCCGCGCTTCCTCCACGAAAGTGGACCCCGCATAGCGCCCCAGCCTGGAAAACTCATGTAGTTAAGTATCAACAATACTCTCATCCTGCACCAGACGTTGGAACTCATTCTCCATTGCAATTCGCTATGATACTAGCAAATACTTTGCCCAAAATAAACGTGAGAATTCCTCTATCGATATTTCTCCTAGGCCTCTACCTACCAATTGGTGAAATTCGACTATCCCACCAAAGCCTCGCCTCTTCTTCTAGCAGGAAAGTGGCTAGAGTAACTTTCTACCCCTCATCAATCCTGATCGCTGTCAGGATCCTCTTAACTCTTGCGAGCCAATCCTCGGCCTGCATTCGGGAACCTGCCCCTACAAACTTAGGTAGATGAACCTCTATAAACCATTTCAGTTGCTCGTTAGCCGCTTTCTCGACAATCAGAGCCTTAACACACTCTTGACTCTCTTCAACCCGTACTGGCTCCACTGCAGGCCTTGACTGCCCAATAGGCTGTGCATTTATCATTGCAAACAACACCTCAGCAACTAAGCATATAGTTTCTGCGGAAGGAGGTGGTGTGAGCACCACAGCTTGCGCCGCACTCTAATCAGAATGCTAGGGTTCAGATTTCCCAGCTCCACTCCTCGTCACCTATATGTGTACAAAACATCATTAAAGTCCATTCCAAAATGGCAAACATGCCTAGTATACACGCTCACACTCCTAAAACACATATATTGCACTCCTAGTGGACATTCATGAGTTCAATTATGTTATCCCTACCAACCCTATCCTCTGATACCACTTTGTAACGCCTCCATCCATCACATGGAATATAACAGAGGGTCCGGTCGGGGGCCCATGCCATATTTCACAAACAAACGGCAGAATCATGTATGAATATCAAAATTACTTTTTACTCGCATCTTAACTCAGAGCATTCTAACGGAAGATTAAAAATTGCAAGAACTCATCATTGAATGTCGACTAAATATATAACTAACATTTTATATATATCACCAGGAATGTATACAAGTACACAAACGCTCACAGCCTTAAGGCCTTACATGTTTCTCTTTACAAGATGATGTTTCATACATCGACACGCAGATCGGCCACACATAAATATATACTTCTTTGCACAGCCTATAAGGGCCTACAAGAAGCAGCAAGGGCTTCAGACCGCTCAATCCAAATTAGCTTGTCAGCACCTGCATATGGACATCCACCCCAAGGGTGATATACAAAGCAACGGTCAGCATTCGGCTGACCAATTATAACGACCCTATCCCTTACCTGGGGCAGTGGTTCTTTCCTTGCATGTATTACAATCACAACATATATCTCATAACAAGTGCTTTAACGCACAACAACATCACAAACTCTGGCCTTCGTGCCAGATGCTCCGTACACTCAGGTCACGCTTACGGTGTACCGAATCATCCTTAGTCCCACCACTGAGTATACGTTCTTAACTTGTTGGCTATGGGCACTAGTCTACCACAACATGCGTGTTGGAGACATCCTCGCCCATCCCACTCAGAGGTGTTAACCTCATGATAAACATTGAGAATTTAAGATCGACCCACCATTGTTGTGTAATAACCCGGGAAGGCCCTTAACCCCCCATTTGCATTGCTAACAATCGATCTCTCACAATGCAGGTGCAAGTCAGCCATTTCCCATTGCTCAACTAGTCAATAGCGTAGATCTTGAAGTGGGTCGGCTTTCCCTTTCCTGTTCAATACACAACTCACGCAGAGCCGCTTTCCAATGCAAGAAAGGCTCCACAACCATAAAAATGGATCTCACGACCACATCGCATACATCTCACGTAGAGAGTTCAACACAAGGAGCTCACCCAGATCTTTATAGATATGGGATAATTCACCATTCACACGTACTCTCACAAACTCCATACAATACTAGTTTCATACATGTAGTCTTCTCCGATTCGCAATAAAACATCACCAATCAAGACTAACCGTCTGGATGGGCTTCACACAACATGCCTATTCCGTATTACTCATTTCCGGATCTAGATGCAGACTCAACCGGAGATATCAACTATCAACTCGCTGGAATCACTTACGCTTTCAACCTCTTGGGGGAGGACTCTATGCACATGCATAAAGGAGGACTTCACTTTTCCAAGAAGGAGATCGTTACCCTTAACGATCGCTTTGGAGCCATGGAAATCTAGCCGGATGGTAATCACCGCAATAGCCTTGCCTCCACAAATCTAAACTCGGCTCTCGATTCGAATCGCTGAAGCTCCTCCGGCAGCCGGATTCCTTCTCCTTCTTCCTTCCTTGCTCTCCCCTCTCTA
This sequence comes from Platanthera zijinensis, assembly GCA_039513925.1. Classification (NCBI taxonomy): domain Eukaryota; kingdom Viridiplantae; phylum Streptophyta; class Magnoliopsida; order Asparagales; family Orchidaceae; genus Platanthera; species Platanthera zijinensis. The sequence goes on along the minus strand of CM077081.1, from coordinate 117,446,430 downwards.
TCTCCTTTAGAAAGAGAATGGCAAAGATAAATGAGACTTTATCTTCAACTCTTGGCCTTATAATAGTAGGGAAGGACTTGGACAATTGGATCCAATTAGAAGGAAATGAACGACCGCGATCTTCCCTGAGACTTCTTTTTTCGGCTGATACGGCTTGTGACACGCCCGTGTCACAGGACATGTACCTTAAGCCATAAAGGAACCGTCTCAATCCAGACCAGGACACGGCCATGGGACACGCATGTATCCCAGGTCGTGTGCTAGACACGACTTCAGACATGTCCATTTCTAGCCCGTGTTTAGCTGTATACACAGCCTGGCCACAACCCAAGAAGGAATTTGCTAAGGCACATGCCCATGTCACAGGACGTATGCTCGACCGACACACCTCTCGAAGATCGTCGACAACAGTTCGTCAAGTACTCGAGACAACACAGAGAAGGACACGGCTTGGGACACTCCTGTGTCTCAAGCCATGTGCCTCACTCGAGACACACTCGAGGCCTACTTGAGTCCCACTCGAGACCCACTCGAGTACACAAAGCAAGGCACAGCCTTAGAAATGTTCGTGTCCGTGGCTGTGTTGCCCAGTCAACTGTCCAAAGATGTTTGGGGTGTTACATCTCGAGCCCCGGTCTTTGGCAATGCTCAACTGAGTGGCCTGCCAACTTTCTTCCTACGCATCACCGAACGATTCTCCAGGATTCTATTTTTTGAGTAGTTATAATATTTATTTACGCCTGTCGAAATTTATAAACTTTGTAGTATAATTAAAAAATTTATCGATTATATTTTCTATGCCCATGATGTATTTGATTTCTCACTTTACTTTATTTTGAGATTTCTATGCCAGCTAGCTGTTTTCGAGTCCACAGAGAGATGATTTGCTCGGGATGAGCAAATGTTTAAGTCTGCTGGTGATGAGTTCGATATTTATCGGGTCTTTCGCACTCATCTGGGCTTGTTTTCTCTCTCGTGCACAACATTTCAACCGGATTTCGGTCATATTTTCATTGATAGGTCATTGAACACTTTGTGCACTGTTTTAGCCCTTGGGTGTGCAATTGCATTTTCTTTTGTTGGGGATAAGCACATGGTGCTCCCCATATCTCTTTTTGTGGTTATGGATTGCAAGTTGTTGCTGGGACCTGGTGCTCCAATTGGTTTCATTGCTGTGCAGGTAGTCAGGACATCCCAGACTCATTTTCTAGTTTCTGTATAAAACACACGGTTGTTTGAATTTCTTCTCGCATGGTCTCTTAGCAATCGTGCGTTTTACACAGCAATTCTGGGCACTTTTGTGGCTACCCTTACATTTTGTTACCGTATGATTTTGGACAAACCGTGCTAGAAGGAATCACACGGTCTGCATATTTTATCTCTGAATATCTGTTTTCTATGGTTAATCGTGCGTTTTCCTGCACGCACGGGCGGAAGAGCCCGTGCACAAGTAAAACGCAGGGTTCTCCTGTACCATATCGATTTCCTGCAATCTGGGTTTTCCCGTGCGATTTCCTTCATGCACAGGCTGAAGCGCCCGTGCGCGAGTAAATCGCACAGGTCAATGCATCTTCATCCGCAAGCTTGGCCTGAAAGTTAATAACATACGGTTACCACACTGTCGTGCGCCAAACCGTACATGTCTATTTTTCTGACCTGCTTCTATTTAAAGCGCAGATTTTCCTCCATTGGGAGAGCTCATTTTCCGTCATTCCTTCCGCCATTTTATGGCAAAGCTCCACCCTTCCAACGTCTACCTTCATCTTCCACCAAGGAGAGAAGCTCCGACCATACTCGCGAAGCCTACATCTTGCCGGCGCTTGCTCTCGGCCTTCTCTTTCATCTTTTAAGCTCCGTTTCAAGTTTGATGCCATTGACAACAATCAAAGGGAAGCTTCCAACCTTCTTCTGCATCGTTAAACAAAGAAAACGGGTCCATTGGGAGTTAATGGCAGCCTCCTCTACCCCTGATGAATTTGAGGACCGAGCTAGGAGGCGGATTGATAACCCAGCGATTCCTTCCGTGAACTCTCAATAAGACATCGAATTCGGTCGATCTCTTTACTTGTTCTTGCTTTCTTGTTGTATATGTGTGTTAAAACATCATTTGTATATGTAGTCGCTCTTTAGTTGCATGCTTTATTCGATTCATGTCTATGTGATTCTGTATTGCTTTACTTTTTTAGTTGCTTGAGATGTTCCTTTATTTCCATCTGCCACCACAGCTGATCATGCCGCTCTAGGGATTTCTAGAGGCCTGCGTAGCGAAGAGGTGCTCATGACCCTCATTCCTCCGTTCTCACCACCTCATCCGTATGCCTACTCATCCTTCCGCCCAGCGATTTGGTGCATAGCGGCCCGTGTAGTCTTCCATCTCGCCTGGCGTAGCGATGCATAGCGACATTACATAGGAATAGTTGATAGTGTTTTATTTTCCTTTTCCGCAACTATCGACCCCCCCCCCCATCGTTAACTCTGACCGAAGGAATTCAATCTAAAGTCCTCTTCAAAATTAACTCCACCTTACTGTGTTCCCTCGAGATTGATACTTAGGGAAATTCACCCATTATATATTACTTGTGCGACTGGTACACTTTCCGTTCAACGCATCATGTTTTTGGCGCCGTTGCCGGGTAACACACGTGTGAGTTTTTGGAGATGGAGATCTCGTTATTGTTGTTTTTTTTCTTGCTATTCATTCACTTTGCTTATTTCTTTTTTGCCCTTTTCTGATTTTTTGTTTAGAAAGTAGGTCTGTGTTATTTTTATTCTTGTTGTGTAGCACTTTTGTGGTAAATATTTTTTGCGCGATGTATTATGTTGTTGAGTGTCATCTACTTGACACTTTACGCCGACACATCGACCCCATTGCTGTTATGAATGCCAATCATTGTATTAGGTGTTTGTTATGTCAAGGTGTAGGCCACAGGTTGAAGGATTGCCCTCATTTGTGCGAGCCTTCTCCCTCTATGGGCGTGTGAGCAACAACCTCCCGTTCGTGGAAGACTATTGTGGATAGGCCTACCAAGGTGTTTCCTGGCCCATAAACTAACATCGCTCATCTGGCTCGTTCTTTACCCGTTAAGATTACAGAAGAATCTCTCGCTGCATATAGATCCTTCATGGGTCCCTCGATCCCATTTACGAGCTTCCCTTGAGTGATGAAGATCACTCTAGTGTTAGCCAGCAAAAAGAGGATCAGGAATCCATGGGAACTCTTGTATGGGTCGCAGAGATTGTTCCTATCAATGGGGTGGCGTCTACGAATGATTTTGCAATGGGGCAGGGTCATTCAGTGCTTGATTTTGAGAGCAGTTTTGCCCCTCCGCAATTTTTGCCTGATTTTGCTACACCTTTTTCTTGTGAGTCGACTGATGATGCTGTATTTTTGGATAATTTGGTGCCTAAGGTTGCACAAAGGTGGGATGAGGAATATTCTTTTTAAGACATGGAGGTTTGCACTTTCTTATTGCACGAGGTCATTCCCCTTACCACCGTGGTCCTCAAGTTCTCGGATTACCCACGCTACAACTTGTATGATACCAACGATGGTCTATGCTTGGATATCGCTAAGAGTGATATCGGGGTCACTCTCCAATATTTTGATTATTTTAGTTCTTCTTCTCTTTTATTACTTGACCCCCCTTCTTTATCTGAGCCTATATAGGTTAAGTCTCTACGGGTATGTTGGGATGACGATGAGCCTGGTGCCCATGTCATTGCCATCGCTTCCTACAAACCAATGGTTGACGACGCCTTGCCAGGCAAGGATTTATTTTGTGATTAGATGAGCGAGGACCAGCGCTACTCCTCTTCTTATTTCCTATTTCCTCTACATGTGTTGGGCAGGTATTATTATTTAGGTAGAGGGGTAACTGCTTTATCGTCGTATCGGTACTTGTTACCGAAACGGATAATGGAACAGTTTCCTGTGCACTTCTCTTTTTATAGGCCCATTAGCTGGAAATGTATAAAATTTAATAAGTCATGTTGTGATGACGGTAACCCCAGTACTTATCTAGGAGTAGGTATAGTTTGTTTTAAAAATTGTTTTACGTATTGCCTAACTTAGTTTAAATCTTGTTATTGTTATAATATGCAATTTTTGCTGGAGATATTATGTAGGTGGCCTTTCCTTGGCGCGGCGGTGTGAGCTAAATATTTTTGTCAGTTTGGCATCATGCTTTCACGCCATTCTTCTGTTATGCTCATTTGCTGAGCATGGGGTAACTTCTCCCCCGACTTTTACTTCATTGCTATTATTGTAAATCTTGTGATAGGTTGTTTAGTTATATCTGGTGGGGAAGAGTTATGTGTTACCTCTACACATGCACTACTATCACTTGTATAGCAAAAGTATATTTTCATTTTCTATTTTTATATTATCATGTCCGCATTGTGCACCTACGTCTACATGAGCGTGATCTTAAACACGGGCTCGGCTCAAGTCAAATTTATTTCTTTTGTGTTAACCTTAAAATAGTAGGTGTTGGCATAGGATTTTAGGGAAGAGTAGTATGAAACTCGTGAAGTGCTCCTAATCGAGTACTCATGGTTTGTGTAGAAATAGTATAGATTTAATTTTTCTTTATGCTCGTAGATTTATACTTTTCTCAATTTGTAAATATCGTTTGTACTACTCAAAATTGCTGAATCTGGAGTAATCGAACGGTAGAGTAGGAATGTGTGTAGCCATCACTAGCCTCGTATTGCTCGAGTCGGGAGGAAGGATCTTCTTTCTCGGTGGCTAAGAAAGTGCCCCAAGCTACTCTCGAAGCATTGGTGCATGGTTAGTCAAGCGTGAGCATGATGTAGGCCATCATTTTTGCCCGGTTGAGCCTTGTACCCAGTCCTAACGTTAATCCTTATTAGCCTATATTGTGCCTATCCCATCTTTTGTTTTTCCCCACTTCACGATCACCAGAGCCTAAAAGACTTTCCCAGACGCACACCCCAATCTCTAAATTTTGTTATGCTACTTCTCGCTTGGTGTTGTTGTTGCGGTGTAGTTTTTTGTTTGTGAGGTGCAGATTTCATGATTATGTGGCTGAATGTGATATAAAATATTTTTGAAAAAAAGGAAAAAAGAGAAAAAGAAAGTAGTTTGATATGAAATAAGAAAAAATTTAAATGAAAATTCCATTTGAGATTTTGTGCTGGTAGGCTGTGCACACACACGTGTTGTTAAGTTCAAGTCTGACGGTGTGGTGCACCTGTATTAATTGTTGGCGAGAGGATAGTATTTTGTATGAGTTCATTTGGGTTGTGCATAGCCATCATTTTTATCCTTTTGCGTACTTACCTACGTATATACCCAAGCCCCATTATTTTCCTAAAAGTCCTACGGATTCACGCTTGAGTCAAACTAGCGTCGTGGAGAGAGTGTGAATGGGCAAGCCTATGGTCCCCGACATTTATGGATTTCTTTGGAGGTGATCCCGAGCCCCGGGCTTTGGCAATGCTCAACTTAGTGGCATGCCTACTTTCTTCTTACGCATGACCGAACGATTCTCCAGGATTCTATTTTTTGAGTAGTTACAATATTTATTTACGCCCTTCGAAATTTAAAAACTTCATAGTATAATTAAAATTTTTATCTATTATATTTTCTATGCCCTTGATGTATTTGATTTCTCGCTTTACTTTATTTTGAAATTTCTAAGCCAACTAGCTCTTTTCGAGTCCACGGAGAGATGTTTTGCTCGGGACAAGCAAATGTTTAGGTGTGGTGGTGATGAGTCCGATATTTATAGGGTCTTTCGGACTCATCTGGGCTTGTTTTCTTTCTCGTGCACTGCATTTCAACCGGATTTCGGTTATATTTTCATCGCTAGGTCATTGACCACTTTGTGCACCATTTTAGCCATTGGGTGTTCAAGTGCATATTCTTTTGTTGGGGGTATGCACATGGTGCTCCCCATAGCTCTTTCTATGGTTGTGGATTGCAAGTTATTACTTGGAGCTGGTGCTCCAGTTGGTTTCATTACTGTACGGGTAGTCGGGATGTCCAAGAATCATTTTCTAGTTTCGGTGTAAAACGCACGGTCGTGCGAATTTCTTCTCGCACGGTCTCTTGCCAATCGTGCGTTTTACACAGCAATTTCTGGGGACTTTTGTTGCTACCCGTGCGTTTTGTTCCCACACGGTTTTGGCCAAAATGTGCGAGAAGGAATCGCACGGTCTGCATATTTTTTCTCTGAGTTTTTTCTTTCTTTGGTTAATCGTGCGTTTTCCTTCACGCCCGGGCGGAAGCGCCTGTGCGCGAGTAAAACTCACGGTTCTCCTGTACCATATTGATTTCCCGCGCTATGTGTTTACCTGTGCGATTTCCTTCATGCACGGGCAAAAGCGCCCGTGCGCGAGTAAAATGCACTGGTCAACGTTTCTTCATCCGCAAGATTGGCATGAAAGTTAATAACGAACGGTTACCGCACAGTCGTGCGCCAAGCTGTGCATGCCTATTTTCTTGACCTGCTTCTATTTAAAGCGCAGATTTTCCTCTATTGGGAGAGCTCGTTTTAAGTCATTCCTTCCGCCATTTTAGGGCAAATCTCCGCCCTTCCACCTTCCCCCTTCATCTTCCACCAAGGAGAGAAGCTCCAACCATGCTCACGAAGCCTACATCATGTCGACGCTTGCTCTCGGCCTTCCCCTTCATCTTTTAAGCTCCATTTCAAGTTTGATGCCATAGCCAACACGCAAAGGGAAGCTTGCAACCTTCTTCCACATCGTGACACGAAGATGATGGGTCCATTGGGAGTTGGTGACAGCCTCCTCTACCCCAGATGCTGTTAAGGACCGAGCTAGGATGCGGATTGACAACCCGGCGATTCCTTCCGTGAACCCTCAGCAAAACTTCATATTCGGTTGATCTCTTGACTTGTTCTTGCTTTCTTGTTGTATATGTGTGTTAAAACTTCATTTTTATATGTTGTCGCTCTTCAGTTGTATGCTTTATTAGATTCATGTCTATGTGATTCTGTATTGCTTTACTTCTTTAGTTGCTTGAGAAGCGTCTTTATTTCCATCCGCCACCACAGCTAATCTCACCACCGTTCTCACCACCTCATCCGTAAGCCTACTAGTACATCCGCCAAGCGATTCAGTGCATAGCGGCCCGTGTAGTCTTCCATCCCGCCTGGTGAAGCAATGCATAGCGGCATTACATAGGAGTAGTTGATAGTGTTTTATTTTCCTTTTCCGCAACTATCAAATCCCCCCCCCCCGTCGTTAACTCTGACCTAAGGACTTCAATCTAAATTCCTCCTCAAAATTAACTCCATCTTACTGTGTTCCCTCGAGATCGATCTTGGTGAAATTCGCCCATTTTATACTACTTATGCGACCGGTACACTTGCCGTTCAACGCATCAGGGAGTGCTACCCTTGAGAACCCCTCCAAAAACTTTTGATAATATCCTGCCAGTCCCAAGAAACTGCATATATCTGAAGCTGACTTTGGCCGCGGCCAATCTCGGACTGTCTGTAACTTGGCCAAGTCCACGTCGAACCCGGATCCACTGATAGTATGCCCCAAGAATTCTACCACCTGCAGCCAAAACTAGCACTTGTAGAAGTTTGTGTACATCTGATGCTATCTAGGCTTGCCCAACACCAATGCCAAATGCTGGGAATGCTCCTCCTTCGTCCGGGAGTAGATCTGAATGTCGTCAATAAAAACAATAACAAATCTATCAAAGTAGGGCTCGAAGATGCGGTACATCAAACTCATGAATGCAAAAGATGCATTTGTGAGCTCGAAGGGCATCACCAAGAAATCATATAGGCCATACCATGAACTAAAGGCTATCTTCGGTATATCCTCCTCCTGTATGCGCAGGTGAAAGTATCTGAACTTCAAATCTAGCTTTGAGAACCAAAAGGCTCCCTGTAGCTAATCAAAAAGCTAGTCGATCTGGGGCAACAGATACGTGTTCTGTACTGTCAACCGGTTTAGTTCTCGGTAGTCGATGCAGAGCCCCAACAATCCATCCTTCTTCTTAACAAATAGCAACGGTGCTCCCCATGGTGATGAGCTCGGTCTGACAAATCCTGACTCCACCATCTCCTTCAACTAGGTCCTAAACTCCATTAGCTCTTTGTGGGCCATCCTATACGGTGCACGAGATATGAGCCTCGCTCCCAGCACCAACTGAATCTGGAAGTCCATATCCCTAGTCCCAACATCAACTGATATGGGATCTCGATTTAGATGATGAGCGCACTGGGTTCGGATTCTACGTGGAAAAAAGGAGGCAAGTGCACCTGTTGCAAGTAGTACAGGATATTACGTTGGGGAATATCGAGGTCGTATATTTCCCGGGGCCGGTTGACTATTTTTACTCATTCCGGAGGGACTATTATTTTACCGAAAATAACTGGTCAGGTTTTAGTTAACTAAAGCGGTTATAAAAGAGATTTGTAAAAAAGGCATAGAAAAATTCGATGAAGGGTTAACGCTCGGCATTGAATCAGATCGAAACTAAAATGACTCTTAATAATTATATAAGTTAGTTTTCAAATTTATTAAAGGCAACTTGGCCATGGAGGTTCCACAAGCATGAGCTCACCTATCTCTAGGAATATCGCTCACCTGAACACTAAGACTATTTGACCGAACTCTAGTTCGATGAAGGATTCCTCTTAATGCCCGGTTTACGCTAAGAACCCCGCTATTGGGTGGGGAACCCAATCTGGTAAAATTACTCTTCTGCTCTCTCGAGGGTATGCACGCAGCTCTTATTACCCATGGGTGATCGGTCCATACGCACGGACTATCGGCTAGCGAGCATATGGATAATGGAAATAGAGCCCACACCTCGATATTTCGTTCTACGCGTCGTATACCCATTGAAAACCACAAGTCCTTTAATTAAAGTGAGAAAAAGACATTTAGTTATTTAGAGTGATTTTATATGTCCCAATGCTCTTCGATGTTGAGGGCTAAGAACGATTAGCCACCCATCGGTATGGGGACGGCTTATGCTTTTTATGAGTTGTGAGTTCAAAACTAAGTGCTAAATGGTTATAAAAAAGGACATGAAAATAACGTAATGTTAGGAATAAAAGGCTAAAAACTTTAACTGCTAACAAAGAACTCACACGCACATCGAACCCATAATTAAGACAAAGCTAAGTAACACAAAAGGAAAACGTAATTGAAATTACATGTCATACTAAAACGAGTAGGCAGGAAATTACAAGTCCAACTCAAACGAGTAGGTGGGAAATGAGAAGTCCAACTCAAACGAGTAGGTAGGTGATGAGTTGAACGACAAGTGTACCAGTCGCACAAGTAATATAAAATGGGCGAATTTTCCCAAGTATTGATCTCGAGGGAACACAGTGAAAGATGAGGGTTAGACCTGATTTACTCTAGAGGGGGGGGTGAATAAAGTAATTAAAACTTTGGCAGTTTTTAAATTTATCAGAGTAAAAATAGGTAATACCAATAATAATATAGAAGGAAATAAAAAAAGGTTAAGCGAATCTATCTATCAAAGCACATCAAGAACAAGAAAGAAAATGATCACACACAAGCAACATAAGAATTTTTTAGTTGTTCCCCAACCTAGGTACGTCCACTCTTCTACATCCCGGGTAGGAATCCACTATCAGGTTTTTTATCAAGTGACTGCCACCACAAGATCTATTTCTAGGGAGATCTCACAACCCTTTAGGCTTTTGATCAGGTGCCCAAAAAACAAGAATAAACTTTTGAAGAGAGTTAATAAACCCTTTATACAGGAGGTGAGAGGAGGTGATGATGTCTTCTCTTTTCTCTATAGAACAGAGAAGACTAGTGGATTTTATATTGTCAAGACTCCTTCTGAAATACTGGAATGATTCAGAAAACTTGAAGCCTTGCTCAGGGTGTAGGTCTTTAGCCTTGTCTGAATGAATCCTAGAACTTTCTAACTGATTAAAGATGTTATCCTTGAATGTTCCTAGAGGAGAATGTCGAAGAAGACTCTTGATAGTGATGGATGTTCTTTTTCAGTGTTCAGAATGGATAAGGGAGAAAATAGAATGTTTTTTGTATGCTGAGAAGAAGTTCCGTGTGATGTTGTTCTGTGCAACTGTATTATCTTCTCTGTATTGCTCTTGTGTTCTTACTATAGGTCTAGTCTGTGTATGCTTGTAGTGATTATTGTTGTTCTCTTGTTGTCTGAAAAGAATTTCTCTTTTATATTCTACAGTCAATAATTTCTCCTTTGAAATTTGAATTTCTGGCATTAATTGTTGGTTTCCCTTGAGAAAGAAATGGCTGGAATATTGATGTTAATGAGTTTCCCCAACTATCCCTAATAAAATAAGCAAGTAATTAACCTGATGAAGACCATATTTAATACTGTCAATAATGGCTATATTTAGGGGAATATGAGCATTAATTACTAAGGAATATTACTGCTAAATAATATAGAAAGTAAGGGACAGAAGTAAGGAAAACTTTTCATTCTGGCTCGGGATAATAATCGTCGACCTCCGAACAGAATTCGTCGACTGGAGTTCCAAGTTTGTCGACCTGAGAATTCCTTTTCGTCGACCTGAGTTCTGTGAACTACATTCTTGAAATAACTTGTCAATTATGTGCTCTGAGTTCGTCGAGATGAGAATTTGTCTGAATGAATACATCATCGACCTGAGCTCAAATATCGTCGATATCAACTCAGAGAAATATCTCTGAGTTCGTGGATCTGAGATCGACGATCGTCGAGCTAAGTTCGAAGAATTTTGAACTGATCATTTTGATCTCTGAATCCTGCGAAGTCTTGAATCTACCGAGGTCCTATGTTTGTTGGTCCATGAAGGTGTAACCTAAAGACAAGCCTAAACTCTAGGACTCATAGACTTGACCCTGGATATACAATGTGGGTCAAACTCAACCTAATTATTGAACCTAGCTCAAATTCAAACTAGGGATCCAACAATCTCCCCCTGTTTGGGTCCGGTCACTAATACAAAATAAAAGAAAATAATCATAAAACATAAGAATATATATCTGGCAGAAATAAAAACAATCAGCAGTTATTTACAATAAGTGCTTCATGATAAACAAATAAAGTTCAAAATAATAATTAAACACAAACAGTCACTTATTCTTCTGAGGCTTTTCATTCTCAAGCTTATCTGAAGGTTGTCTGAAAATAATTTCTCTATTAGGATCAGTAACTTGTTTCTTTATCATGGTCATATCTAATGCACCAATTATATTGACAGATGTGACTCTTGGAACTATAGCTTCTGGATGCAATCTCATATAATCATCAACATTGAAAAATTTGTTAGCTTTGACATACCTCTTTAGTTCTTCCTTCCTGTATGATGACATAGTTGAATATTTGGAGGGATCCTTTCCTTCATCTTTTGCATTGTTGATTTGAGAAAGTCCTAATAGCTCTTTGAACCTGGACATTTTTGTTGTTTTCTCCTGCTCTGGATCTACAAATGGTATTGGTGGAGATTCTGGCTTTTTAGGACTTGAGTCCTTGTATGAATCATCAAAAGAAACTTAAGTACTTTTGTTATCTTTAGCTGGAGGAGGCTTGCTTTGAGATGACTTTTGCTTACTGTCTGACTTGGAATGTCTCTGATAGGTTTTACTGACTGGTGCATATCTTTGATATACACTTCCAAAGGCCCCAGAAGATGGAGGAGGAGGAGGGTCTTTCATGAACTTCTTAGGTAGAGACTTATACCTCCTTTTCTTCTTTCTTTCTTTCTGCTCATTTTTAGATATCCACATCTACTATGGCATCCCTTAGTATAGAGTAGTTTTATTCAAGATTTTCTATGGAGTATCATGGGTAGGATTTGGCTTAGGAGAATCCTTTGGAATAACTTTTCTCTTCTTAGCAGCCTTCTTTTTAGCCTAGGGATCATCAGATTCATCAGAATCTTCTTCATCAACATCATCATCAAAAGATCCTTGAGGATTGTCATACATTGCATCTATCTCCTTTAAGGTTTCCTCTAAGATTTTCTTTTTAGCTTGAGGATATGCTTGAGGTTCAGTAACTTCAGGAGCAACAATTTCAGTAGCCATCTAATACTCTTCTACTTCTTTGTTAGCCAATGGAAATTCATCCAAATCTGAATACTTCTGAATATATCAAAGTTCTTATGACACATCTTGAGCAATCAAATCATCCAAATTAGGGATTGGGATATCATTCATATTATAGGTTGGGCCTGATGGTTCCATAATCATTTGAGCAGCAAAACTTTCCTTTAATTTATTACAACTTCAGGATTTATTGGTACAGTGTAACAAACTATAGCTATGGATTTCTCTTGAAAAACCTTTGGAAGAAAATTAATATATGCATAAATACACTTTAATAACCAAAATAAATCTATTGTGGGATTGACAAAACAATCACCAACAGTCAACACATTTGGCAGAACAACTTGTTCATCTGTACTCAACATATCAAAATCAACTGATTCAACCACTTTAATCATCTGTACATCTGTTACTAGTAACTAAATAATTTGCAAAACTGTTACTGCTTCTACTGCTGCTGCTGGAGGAGAAATTGGAGCTTCTTCACAGGATATCTCCCACTGCCTTGTTTTAGAGGGTCCTGAATCCAGTCCCCCAGAAGAAGGGACAGTAGGGGTAGCAGAGAGGAGGGAAGATAGAGATGAGATAGATTTAGCAAGAGTTTTGATGGCCTCTGCTGTTAGATTTCTGATAATAGGAGTGAGAAGTTCCAAAAGAGTTGGAATGGAGGAGGAATCCATTTGCATGAACTCAGAGGGTGTTTGAGTTGATACAAAAGTATTGGGAATGGATGATGAAGGGAATGGTGTGGAGACTGGAATTTGCTCATCTTGAGGTGCTGGAGTATGGATAGGGGATCACATCAGATCAAAAGTTGGTATGGATGTGATGTTGTGGAGGGGGATGCCAGATAGATGTTGTGGAAGTGGGGATTGAGGAGGATTTGGGTGATGTACTTGAGATTGAAGTGGAGATGGTTGATGTTCAGGAGATTGAACTAGTGAGGGATGATGGACTGGGGAAGCATGAGGTGTTGGTGTATGGGCTTGAGATGTGGATGTTTGTTGGAGGGTTGAGGAAGGAATTGAGATTTGTTGAGGATTAAGTTGATGAGATGGAGGTGATAGAATGTGGGTGGATGGAATGTTGATGGAGAGACGTCTTCAAGGGGTGGGGGAGTAGCTGATACAGCTCTGGTATCCTTAGATTCCCTAGAAGAGGAAGAAGCCTTAGATGGCTTGGGGATATTCCTCTCCCACCTTCCAAATAAGACACATATGAGCCTTTTGGAGGCATTGATGAATATGGTCTGTGAGGCCATGGATTCAGTAGCCTTCTCCTATAGGATGATTCCAAGAATCCTTCCAAAGCACACCTCTTTCTTCCTGTTCTTTTTCTTATCAGATCAAACAATATCTTAGCCCAGTTTACTGGCTTCTGATTCACAACTGCACACATCGCTAGAAATTGTTGCCTAGTGATATAATAATGTGCAGTATGATTGCCCAGCAATACCTTACCCACCATATCAGCTAAAAATTTATAATCAGCAGACAAATGTTTCTTCAAAAGCTTATTAGGGTTTTCTCCAATGTAACACATTTTAAGAAACATCTCATATAACTCAGAACTATCAATTTCCAAATCTTCTTCTCCATTCACTAATCCAAATATTTAAGATGAAACGGTGGGGGTGAGAGAAACTGGGTTACCTGATATCATTCCTTTCATTGTGTCGGCATCTGGTATGGAGGAGGTGAACACACATTCACGGATTTCTGTGGCTGCAATCTTTATCCGTGTTGTCATAAACTTCTCCAACTGCTGTTCTTCAAACAATTTCAAAATGTCAAGAAAAATTTGATTTGAATGCTTGAAAAACTCGAAGTCGATGTCAAATCCTGTATCGAACTTCATTGCTGCAAGGGTGCTCGCCGGAATCGCCATTGTTGTGGTTGCGGTCCGGAATCACCCCCGCGCTGCGGTGCTATGTGGTAATGGCTTAACTAGCTTCCCCGTAGATCCGCCCGAGGACCTTTGATATAAAGATTAGTTGCGCTGTCCTCCATCAGTCCGGGCTTTTGGTGCAAGTGGTTGCGTGAAAGTGAGGGTAAGATCTATCTCAACTCTAGAGGGGGGTGAATAGAGTTTACTTAAAATAATTTTTTTTTTTGGATTATCAAAATAGCACAAATTAAAATTCTATTTAAGCTATAGTGTAGAGTGCTAACAGAAACTTAAAAACTGAAAGGAAAAGGACACAGCACACAGCAGACAAATCACACAAGCACAACCAGAAGACACAAGGAAATATAGTGGTTCCCCAAAACTGGGTACATCCACTCTTCTACCACCCTTGGTAGGAATCTACTCAGGACTGAGTTGATCAGGTGTCCTGACACCAATGAGCTTTTGATAAGGTGCTCAAAAACCAAAGCTAGATTTTTTGATAAGGTGTCTTGCCACCACTGAGTTTTGACAAGGCTCTCAGAACCAGACAGAACTTTTGAAGAGAGTTCAAGAACCCTTTTACAGCAGGAAAAGAAAAAGTGAAAGTTGAAGTTGTCTTCTCTGTTCTCAGTCAAATGAGAGAAGCACAAGTGGATTGAAGAGGTCAAAGCTCCCCCTGAGATGTAGAGAGGTTCAGGCAGAGAAGCTTTGCAGAAGGGTGATAGGTCTTCAGAACTTGATCTCCAGAAAAGAATGGTTTCAGCAGAACAGCTGAAAGATGATGTGTCTGGAAATCTAAGATGAAGATGCAAGAACACTTAGTCAGCTAGAAGATCTAGATGTTGTAGTTTTCTTGTTCTTCTGCTAACAGTATTCTTCTGTGTGTTTTCTCTTCTTCTTTTTCTGTCTATCAGCTCTGTGTGTTTTGTTGTTGTTGTATTCCTGTATATCTAAAGGACCATAGGAATAGAATTGATTTTCTGAATATTCTCCTTGTCCAAAGATGGCCGTTGGTCAGTCATAAATGTTTTCCATAAATGGTCTTGTCTTTTAGAGGAAAGTCTAGCAAACATTCTCTGAATGATACCTTGAAACTTGCTCCAAACGGCTGGGAGATCTTCTGTCATAAATGCTGATAATATTCAAAAACATTCCAAAGAATCAGCAGCATTTGAAATCTTGAAGACGTTGATCTCTCCAAATAATCGTCGATCTGAGCTCTACGATCGTCGAACTGAGCTCAGAGATGAACTGAGATAAGCAGACAGAAATCGTCGAACTGAGCTCAAAGATCGTCGAACTGAGCTCAGCGACCTGAGAAACAGCTGAAGGAGGCATCGTCGAACTGAGCTAGACGATAGTCGAGGGGAGTTTGACGATTAAGCAAAAGCTAGCTAAAAGCAGATAGTCGATCTGAGCTCGAAGATCGTCGACCGGAGTTCGACGATTTGTTGAAGTTGAGCTCAGAGAGCGTCGAACTGAGTTCGACGATTCGTCGACCAGAGCTCGACGAAAATTGCCTTAGACTTAGCTCTTCATCCTTGATCTTGGAGTGGTCTTGGGGGCAGCTTCAAAACTAAGTTCTAGACCCTAGACTCATTCTAATGTTGACCTTCTTAACTATACAACTAGGTCAACTAGGATCCTAAGACAAGCATAGTGATCCTTACCCAAATTAGTAATAGGGTGTTCCAACAATCTCCCCCTATTTGCGTTAGGATTACTATTTATAGACAATCATAAAGAGCATTCAATAATACAGAAGTTAAATACAAAATGCAGAGAAACAGCAATGCATATCACAGATAAATAGTAGCAGATATCCAAAGGTGGATGATATGTTTGCTTACACAGATCACTTCTTTTCAGTTCCCTTTTTAAATAAAATTTCTCTGTTAGGGTTTAGGGCTTCTTTCTTGGACCTTCTGTCATCTTCTGCACCTAGAGAGGTTTGAGATCTTGGCCTTGGAACTACAGCCTCTGGGTGCAGCTTCATGTACTCTTCTGGATTGAAAAATTTCTTTGAAGCATACTTTTCTAGTTCTTTCTTTCTTTGTTCTGATAAGGTTGTAATGTTGGATATTTCTTTGCCTTGTTCTCTAGCCTTCTTAATCTGATCAAGAGCAGCCAACTCTTTCATCCTAGCAGTCCAGGCCACAGGATTGTTCTCAGGATCCTCATATGGAACAGCAGGTTCATATTTGTTGAGAGATTCAGGAGCAGGAGAGGTCCTTGGAGCAACTGTGTCTTTCAGTTTGTAAGGGTAAGGACCTGAAGTAGAGTCAGAATGGCCTTGTCCTTCCCTTTGATAGGGTCTCTGTCCTCTTTGATTTCCTCTGTAACTACCCCTTCTGGGTTGATAACCTCTTTGATGTTGTCCCTTTTGGTAATACTTAGAATAGGATTGAGAGGAACTTTGTCTAGGAGCTGGAGCTTGAGGAGCTGAGCCTGATCCAGAGTCTGGAGGAGGAGGAGGAGGAGGCTGATGTTGAGATGATCCTTTTTCATATTTGTCAAGCTTTCTTCTCTTTTTCATGGCCTTTAGTTGGTTCTTGGAAAATTGCATCCATGGTTCAGTGATGGGGCAGTCATGCAGAATGTAATATGGAATGTCATTGGAGTCTTTAGCTTTGGCAGGAGGAACTGACATCATTGCTTTACTTCTGGCTTTTCTCTTTTTGGCAATTGTGCTGGCAGAATCATCAGAATCAGTTCTGTACTGATCACTTTCAGAACTCTAAGGTTGATCATATAAAGCATCAATTCTTCTTAGATATTCTTCTTGAGCTTTGAGCTTTGCAGCAGCAGCAGGAGCAGGAGCAGGAGCAGGAGCAGGAGCAGCAGGGATAGCAGAATCAGCATCATCAGTTTCAACAACAATTTCCTCAGCATTAGGTGCCGGAATCATTTCTATGTCAGCAGCAGCAGTATCAACAAAAGGAGGCACAGTGGCCTTAGTAGCAGCATCAGATACATCCACAGCCTTCCATAACTTGATATAGGAAACAATCTGGCTGGGATTACAGACAGGTACAGGCACAATGGCCTTGGACAGATCTTCAGCAGTAATTGGAGGCAGACAGCTTAGATAGGCTGTATCAAATCTGGATAGCAACCTCTGCAGATTAAGTGCAAAAGCACATCCTGAGCTTGCTGAGAGAGTAGAAGCTGGAGCTGGAGCTGGCACAATCACTTCTTCATAAGGCATCTCCCCCTACCTTGGTTCAGAGGGAGGTGAACCAAGGCACCCAGTAGAAGGGATTGCCTGGGAGGAGGAAAAAGAATCAAGCTTGGTGGACAGCTCCTGGACTTGCTTCAGGAGTGGAGTCAGGGAGGACTCCAGCAGAGATACCAGCTTGGGAGCTAGCAACTCATAGAGCCTGTCAGCCAGGCTAGAAAGATCTACATGCCCAAGTGAGGCTTGAGCAGAGGTAGTAGTCAAGGTGGATGGAGGGATGGTGACTGAAGCTGAAAAGGTGGAGGTAGGTGGAGTAGGGATTGTTGGTTCAGAAGATGGAATGATGGGGATAGAGAAGGTTGAGGAGAAGAGTGGGAGAGTAAAGGAGGGTATGAAGGAGGGTTGAGAGAGGATGTCAGTGAGCATTTGATGGAGGGAAGATGTCTCAGGTGGAGAAGAGGGAGAGTCATCCATGAGGGAATCCTCTAAAAGGGCAAATGATGGTTGAGTGTGGAATGGATAGGAAAAGAGAGGATGGAAGTCCTCTGAGGAGGATGGTGGAGGGGATGACATAGGTGAGGAAATGGTAATGGGAGATGAGATAATAATGGTGGAGACTGGTGGTGAGGAGGTGATGGCTTGGGTATATGTGGCTTGGGTGGATATGGCTTGGGGAGAAGAAGAAGCAGGCAGCTCTTCTACTAGAGGAGTGACCAGATTGGTCCTTGTGCCTGATAGAAGTGTTGCAGCAGCCCTAGAGGGGTTGATTATCTGCCTGTCCCATTTACTGAAGAGGGCACAGGAGAGCCTCTTGGATGCATTGATGAACATCCCAGAAGAGGTCAAAAGGTCAGGGCACCTTGAGTGCAGAAAGACCCCCAAGATTCTTCCAAAACTGACTGCAGACTTGCTTATCTTCTTCTTAATCAGGGTGAAGAAGATAGAGCCCCAGTCGAGGTGTTTCTTATCCAGTAAGGCTCCCATCAGGCAGAACTGATACCTGGAAATTGTGTCATGCGCTGAGTGCTTGGCCAACAGCACCTTCCCAACTACATCAGCCAGGAACTGGAATTCTATAGCCAGATTCTTTTTCAGCAGCTTATTAGGGTTAATTACATTATGACCCATCCTATCTAACATGGAGGCATACTCCTCTCCAGACAGATCAATGGAGTCTTCTCCAGTACTGAGTTGAAAGACGTCAGTTAATAAAGCCGGGGATAGAATTACCTGGGTCCCCTTAATGGTGCCGACAACAGTATTCTCAGTCTCATCTGCTGCGGTATAACACCATTCCTTAATCTCCTCAGATGCAATCTTCATCCTGGTAGTCATTATCTGGGTTAGCTGTTGTTCTCTGAATAGATTCAGAACATCCTTGAAGCGCTGGTCGCTTCCATCAAATGAGTTTATGTCTATGTCGAAACCGGTGTCGAACTTCATCTTGGCAATGGCAGCACTCAAATCAGCCATGTGTACTTGCAACAGAAAACCAAAAACGGCCAAGCGTAGAAAATTTGGAGGGAAAAGGAAGAAAGTTGCAGAGTATGAAAGCGTAAAAAGGAGAACGACGGCTGAAGAATGATTTTATATTAGGGTTCGACGGCGAAAAAGAAAGTCGTTGAGCTCAGCTCGACGAAGCGTCGATCTCAGCTCGACGATTTAGGCTACAGAGGGAATCTGAAGAGTGTTCAAAATCGGCGATCTTCGTTCGACGATGTTGAAAAACGTCGAGCTCAGCTCGACGGCCTCTGAACAGAAGAAGAAAAATTCTAGATCTAGCGAAGGCTCTGAACTCAGATCGACGATAGCAAAAGCGTCGAACTCCGGTCGACGATTTTTTGGAAAATCGTTGATCTCCGTTCGACGATTTTTGAGAAAACGTCGAGCGCAGTTCAGAGTCTAAACTCATTCAAAAGACAGAATTTTTTAGCCTAGTCTTGGTCTGTTTTAGCTTTTCAAAATCTTGGATTTTAATTAAGACTTCCTCCATCTATCATGCCTAACTGATTTAGGAAGAACCTGTGTTTCTTTTCATCCAAGGGTTTGGTGAAAATATCTCCCCTTTGCAAATCAGTAGGAATATATTGAAGTTCAATTTTGTTTTTCTCTACATTATCCCTTAGGAAATGATGCCTGATTTCTATGTGTTTTGTCCTACTATGGAGGACTGGATTTTGTGCTATAGAAATAGCACTAGTATTATCACAGAAAATTTTTGACTGCTCTAAGTTGTAACCATAGTCTAGAAGCTGATTTTGTATCCACAATATTTGTGAGCAACAACTGCCTGCAGCCATATACTCAGCTTCAGCAGTTGAAGTTGACACAGATGTTTGCTTCTTACAAAACCAGGAGACAAGTCTGTCACCAAGGAACTGACATGTTCCACTGGTGCTTTTCCTGTCTATTCTGCATCCAGCATAATCAGCATCTGAGAATCCAGTTAATTCAAATCCTGATTCTTTTGGATACCAGAGTCCTAGATTTGGACAACTCTTTACATACCTAAGAATCCTTTTAACTAGTGTTAGGTGTGACTCTCTAGGGTTAACTTGGAATCTAGCACATATGCATGTAGCAAACATTATATCTGGTCTGCTAGCTGTAAGGTACAGTAGAGAGCCAATTATTGCTCTATATGTTGTCTGATCAACTGGCTTCCCATGCTGATCAGCATCCAATACAGCATTGGTAGGCATGGGTGTTTTCATACAAGATGCTTCAGACATACCAAACTTCTTGACCAATTCTTTTGCATACTTGGCTTGAGAAATAAAGATGCCTTCAGCATGTTATTTGACTTGCAATCCTAAGAAGAAGGAGAGCTCACCCATGCTACTCATTTCAAATTTGGAATGCATTAGGTTGGAGAACCTCTTGCACAAATTTGAATCAGTAGAGCCAAATATGATATCATCTACATAGATTTGTACTAGTAGGGTGTGGGACTTATGGGTTCTAATAAAAAGAGTTTGGTCTACTCTCCCCCTAATAAAACCATTTTCCAGAAGAAAGCATGCTAGGGTCTCATACCATGCTCTGGGAGCTTGCTTGAGACCATACAATGCTTTATGCAGCCTGTAAACATAATCAGGGTGAGTTAGAGAGATAAAACCTGGAGGTTGTCTAACAAAGACTTCCTCTTTGATGTCCCCATTAAGAAATGCACTTTTCACATCCATTTGGTATACTTTGAATCCTTTGTGAGCAGCATATGCTAGGAATATTCTGATGGCCTCTAACCTTGCAACTGGTGCAAAGGTCTGATCATAATCTATTCCTTCTTGTTGAGAGTACCCTTGAGCAACAAGCCTTGCCTTGTTTCTGACTATGACTCCTTGATCATCCAGCTTATTTCTGAAGACCCACTTTGTTCCAACAATGGGATGATCTTTTGGCTTAGGCACTAGTTCCCAAACCTGATTTCTTTCAAATTGATGCAGCTCCTCTTGCATTGCAATGATCCAGTGTGGATCTTGCTCTGCATCTTGAATGGATTGAGGCTCAATTTGAGATAGGAAGCAAGTGTGCATTAGGTTCTGGTTGACCTGATTTCTGGTTTGCACACCAGCTGAGATGTCTCCAATAACTTGGGAAGTTGGATGATCTCTTATTGTTACTAAATCAACAGGAGGTGTTGATTGTTCACCAGCCTGTGTTGTTGTTTCCTCTAGTGGAACAGCAACTGGTTCTTCAAGGTGATTTTCTTTTAGATGTTGAACTTCTTCTTCATCATCACTGCTATCATTCTTTTCAGTAACTTGCAGTTTGTTCAAGTCTTCAGCTAAAGAATGTACCTGCAAAGGTTCTATGGTAGAAGCATTCTTCTCCTTGAAAGACATGTTAGCTTCATCAAAAACAACATGATCAGACTCTTCAATTTTACAAGAAGATTTGTTGTACACCCTATAGGCCTTACTGATCATGGAGTACCCCAGAAACACTCCTTCATCAGCTTTGGCTTGAAATTTAGCTAGATATTTCTTGTCATTATTATGAACATAGCAAACACAACCAAAAACTTTAAAATAGTTTACTTTAGGTTTCTTCCCTTTGAGCAGTTCATAGGGAGTCTTGCCCTTCAGTTTATGTATCAGGCTTCTGTTCAACACATAGTTGGAGGTGTTCACTGCCTCAGCCCAAAAGGATAGAGGTAGGTGAGCATCTGACAACAATGTAGTAGCAGATTCAATTAGGGTTCTATTTTTCCTTTCAGCTACCCCATTTTGTTGAGGAGTTCTAGGAGCTGAGAAAGTGTGCCTGATCCCTTCACTTTGACAGAACTCTTGCATGAGAAGAGAATCAAATTCTGTCCCATGATCACTTCTGATCAGGGCAATGTGAGTGTTGAACTCAATCTGAATGCATTTGAGAAAATCTGTCAAACACTTGAAGTTATCAGACTTCTTCCTCAGAAAGAATACCCAAGTGAATCTTGAGAAGTCATCTACAATCACTAAAGTATAGGATTTCCCTCCTAGGCTTTGCACTGATATGGGTCCAAAAAGATCCATATGCAACAGGTACAAGATCCTAGGTGAATCACTCTTATTAATTGAGTTAAAACTACTTTTAGTTTGCTTGCCTAATTGACATGCCTTGCAAAGTTCTTCCTTCTTGTAGGGACCAGAAGGTAGTCCTCTAACAAGGTTGTCTTTGGATAGCCTAGCAATGGTTCTAAGGTTGATGTGTCCTAGTCTTTTATGCCACAAATTGTTTGGTTTTGAAATGGAGTTAAACAGGCAGATATCTACTACAGGTGAAAGAAAATTCACTAAGTAAATGTTACCTCTTCTGTTACCTGTCAACACAGTTGTGTTGTCCACTGACTGGACTTTGCATATGGCTTTGTTGAAGGTTACTTGATATCCTTCATCACACAATTGACTGATACTTATCAGGTTGTGCTTGAGTCCTTCAACATATGCCACCCTTTTGAAGGTGACTGAGCCAATTTGGACTGCACCATATCCTTTTGTAGTTCCAAAGCTTGAGTCTCCAAAAATTACTTTGGGTCCAAGCTTGGCTTTGAAGGAAGTGAAATTGTCCTTGTCCCCTGTCATGTGCTTTGAGCACCCACTATCCAGATACCATTGATGGTTTGATGCTGGATAGGTCTTCACCTGCACAAAAACAGCTTATTTGTTTTTGACCCAGGTAACCTTGGGCCTAGGTTGATAACCTTTAAATTCTGAAATAAAGGACATCCCAGGTTGACTCTTATAGCCTTCAGGATGGTATCTCCTAGGAGTTACTATCCACTCAGTATAGGGGTTGAGTCCATGGGATGTGCAACTTCTAGGATTGAATTTGACTGAGCCATTGAAAATGTGTTCACAATTCTGAACTCTGTTCGACGATCGTCGATCTGAGGTCGACGATCTTGGGTCAGATCGTCGATCTCTGTTCGAAGATCGATAGTGCTTGAGTTCAGAGTTTGGGTGTCGTCGAGCTGAGGTCGACGATCTGTGCTTAGATCGTCGAGCTCTGTTCGACGATCGTCGAGCTCTGCTCGATGCATTTTGTTGAACTGAAATTTTCTCTGGCAGGTCTGCATTCTTCCTAGCCACCTCTACTACTCCCTTTCCTTTGTCAGAGACAAATTTGATTGGAGTTGTTAACACTATAGGTTGGTTGGAGGAGGCACCCAAACCCAGTGTACTATTGAATCTAGAGTTCACTGTGCTTGTGATGTCCATCAGTCTGATACTCCTCCCATTTAGAGATTCTTCAAACTTTTTGGCCTTTGATAGTTCACTTTTCAGTGAAGCTATCTCCTCCCTACAGCATTCTAACTCCTCAGAGAGCTTGAGGTTCTTTGAGTTTAGGATACTATGCTCAGACAATTGATTCCTGAGAGATATTATCTCCTTCTCAGATTTTAATAGGTCTAGGCATAGTGTCTTAAATTCACTTTTGAAATCTTCAGAATGAAAATCAAAAGAATTGATTACCTGATCTTCATCTGGGTGAGTGTCTGAATCTGATTCTGATTCTTCATCAGAGTTTTGTTGTGATGCATTGATAGCCATCATGCAGAACTCCTTTTCATCTGCATCATCCTCATCATCACTGGAACTGGATGAGGCTTCAGATTCCTCTTCAGTCTCACTCCAGGTCTCAGCAACAAAGCCCTTCCTTGTATGTTTGTTTTTGCTGAAGGAGGCTTTGTCTGAGTTGTTCTTCTTGTGATCCTTTCCTTTTCTTCTTTCTCTTCTATCTCTCTTGTCCTTATTCTTGTTCTCTGGACAGTCAGGCACAATGTGTCCTGGTTTCCTGCAACCAAAGCATATGATTTCTGTAGTGTTGTTTGATTTATCATACCTTGGTTTATCATGACCCTTGTATGGCCTTTTTCTGAAATCTTTTCTGGCCATTTTGTAGAATCTCTTAGCCAGTAGACTTATGAGCTCATCATTTCCTGTGGCTTTATCTTCAGGCTCCTCTTCTGCAGCCCTGAAGGCTATGGTCTTTTCTTTCCTTGTGGCTGGAGAGGCAGCCTTCTGTTCTTCTTCTCTATTTTTAATGAGCAGCTCATAGGATTTGAGCTTGCCCAGGAGAGCTTCAGTGGTAATCTCATTCAGACTTCTGGCATCTTTGATTGGCCAGATTCTTGAATCCCAAGTGCTGGGAAAGCACATCAGGATTTTATCATTTAGTTCAGTTAAAGAGATTTCCTTGTCCAAAGTCTTTAGCTCATTGACAATCAGACTTAGTCTATTGTACATGTCAGCCACTGATTCACCTTCTCCTTTCTTGAAGTTCTCATATTGACTTATCAGATGAGACCTTCTATCCTTTCTTTCATCAGCAGATCCTGAGACAATTTCAGAGAGTTTGTCCCAGGTTTCTTTGGCTGAGTTGCATTCAGCTACCTTTTGAAAAATGTCATCAGACATAGTTTGGGCTAAGATGTTCATAGCCTTAGCATCTGCAATCTTCCACTTCTTTATATCTGCAACTGTTCCAGAAGGAGGTGGAATAGTACTTGTACTTGAGCTTGCTGGTGGAGTTGGACACACTGTCAAGACAGAATTAAAGATATCCTCATCAATAGAATTCATATACAATCTAATCCTTGCCTTCCAGAGTGCAAACTTGGAGAGGTTGCACACTGGTGGTCTGGTGCTTGCATAATCTTTGTTCTGTGCCATGTCTCTAAATGAGTAGATAGATGTATAGAAAGTAATCCTCTACAGAGATTGATCTTATCAGGGATCTTTTGGTTCAGGTGTTAACCAGTATGAGCAACCAACCTCCCTCTGATACCAATTGAAAGTGAGGGTAAGATCTATCTCAACTCTAGAGGGGGGTGAATAGAGTTTACTTAAAATAATTTTTTTTTTGGATTATCAAAATAGCACAAATTAAAATTCTATTTAAGCTATAGTGTAGAGTGCTAACAGAAACTTAAAAACTGAAAGGAAAAGGACACAGCACACAGCAGACAAATCACACAAGCACAACCAGAAGACACAAGGAAATATAGTGGTTCCCCAAAACTGGGTACATCCACTCTTCTACCACCCTTGGTAGGAATCCACTCAGGACTGAGTTGATCAGGTGTCCTGACACCAATGAGCTTTTGATAAGGTGCTCAAAAACCAAAGCTAGATTTTTTGATAAGGTGTCTTGCCACCACTGAGTTTTGACAAGGCTCTCAGAACCAGACAGAACTTTTGAAGGGAGTTCAAGAACCCTTTTACAGCAGGAAAAGAAAAGTGAAAGTTGAAGTTATCTTCTCTGTTCTCAGTCAAATGAGAGAAGCACAAGTGGATTGAAGAGGTCAAAGCTCCCCCTGAGATGTAGAGAGGTTCAGGCAGAGAAGCTTTGCAGAAGGGTGATAGGTCTTCAGAACTTGATCTCCAGAAAAGAATGGTTTCAGCAGAACAGCTGAAAGATGATGTGTCTGGAAATCTAAGATGAAGATGCAAGAACACTTAGTCAGCTAGAAGATCTAGATGTTGTAGTTTTCTTGTTCTTCTGCTAACAGTATTCTTCTGTGTGTTTTCTCTTCTTCTTTTTCTGTCTATCAGCTCTGTGTGTTTTGTTGTTGTTGTATTCCTGTATATCTAAAGGACCATAGGAATAGAATTGATTTTCTGAATATTCTCCTTGTCCAAAGATGGCCGTTGGTCAGTCATAAATGTTTTCCATAAATGGTCTTGTCTTTTAGAGGAAAGTCCAGCAAACATTCTCTGAATGATACCTTGAAACTTGCTCCAAACGGCTGGGAGATCTTCTGTCATAAATGCTGATAATATTCAAAAACATTCCAAAGAATCAGCAGCATTTGAAATCTTGAAGACGTTGATCTCTCCAAATAATCGTCGATCTGAGCTCTACGATCGTCGAACTGAGCTCAGAGATGAACTGAGATAAGCAGACAGAAATCGTCGAACTGAGCTCAAAGATCGTCGAACTGAGCTCAGCGACCTGAGAAATAGCTGAAGGAGGCATCGTCGAACTGAGCTAGACGATAGTCGAGGGGAGTTTGACGATTAAGCAAAAGCTAGCTAAAAGCAGATAGTCGATCTGAGCTCGAAGATCGTCGACCGGAGTTCGACGATTTGTTGAAGTTGAGCTCAGAGAGCGTCGAACTGAGTTCGACGATTCGTCGACCAGAGCTCGACGAAAATTGCCTTAGACTTAGCTCTTCATCCTTGATCTTGGAGTGGTCTTGGGGGCAGCTTCAAAACTAAGTTCTAGACCCTAGACTCATTCTAATGTTGACCTTCTTAACTATACAACTAGGTCAACTAGGATCCTAAGACAAGCATAGTGATCCTTACCCAAATTAGTAATAGGGTGTTCCAACATTGCGCTAAGTCCTCTCAAGTGTTATTAGAGGGGGTCGCGGGTTCGAAACCCCGGGGACATTTCCGGGGGGGGGGGATTGTTGGGGCTGCGGTCCGGAATTGCCCCCGCACTGCAGTGCTATGCGGTAATGGCTTAACTGGCTGCCCCGTGGATCCGCCCGAGGACCTTTGATATAAAGATTAGTTGCGTCGTCCTCTATAAGTCCGGGCTTTTGGTGTGAGTGGTTGCGCTAAGTCCTCTTAGCCATGATCGCCTGCAAAAGGAGAATAGAGAGATCAAGTGCAAAGGGAACAGAAAGCGTGGGATGGAGCTCAAAGAAAACCTAGATATAAGGTTTTTCAGAATATGAAGCAACAAACTCTGTCCTACCAAATAAATAAAGTTCTTCGATCTGAGGTCGACGAAATATTTTATTGACAAAGGAGTTTGTTGATCTTAGTTTGAAGAAGGGAAAACTTTTCTTCATTCTCAGGTCGACGAAATTTTTCCGGAGCAGTATCGCTGATCTCCGGTCGACGAATAAAACTTCACATATAAAGAGTTCATTGATCTCAGGTCGACAAATTATCTCAAGAACTTTTTACAGTTCGTCGATCTCCGTTTGACGAACTCTGGCAAACTCTTCGACTACAGACAGAAATTAAATTAATGCTTCTCCATTGATCATACCAAGCTGATTCAGAAAGAACAGATGGTTCCCCTCATCCAAGGGTTTGGGGAAGTTGTCTGATCTTTGCAAATCAGTGTATATGAAGACAAGATTAATTTTCTTTTTGTCAACACAATCTCTAATAAAGTGATGCCTTATTTTTATATGCTTAGTTCTACTACGATGCACTGGATTCTATGCAATAGAAATTGCACTGGTATTATCACAAATTAGAGTTGAATTATTTAAGTTGAAACCATAATCTAGGAGATGGTTTTTTATCCACAGCATCTGTGAACAGCAACTGTCAACAGCTATGTACTCAACTTTTGTTATTGATGTAGACATAGATGTTTGCTTTTTGCAAAACCAGGACAAAAGTATAGCACCAAGGAACTTGCATGTTCCTGATGTGCTCTTCCTGTCCACTTTACATCCAGCAAAATCAGCATCTGAGTATCCAATCAACTCAAATTCTTACTCAGTTATATACAAGAGTCCTAAGTTAGGGAAACTCTTTATATATCTTAAAATCCTTTTTTAGGAAATAAGGTGAGATTCTTAAGGGTCACCTGGAACCTAGCACAAAGACATATAACAAACATAATATCTAGCCTACTTGCTGTGAGATATAACAGTGACCCAACAATTGACCTATAAAATTTCTGATCAACAGGTTTCCCATGTTCATCAGAATCAACCGCAGCATTGGCAGCCATAGGTGTTTTCTTAGCTGAAGCATCAACCATCCCAAACCTTTTTATCAGCTCTTTAGCATACTTGGATTGGGATATGAAGATGCCATCAACGGACGAATTTACTTGGAGACCAAAAAAGTAGGAGAGCTCACCCATGCTACTCATTTCAAACTTGGAATGCATAAGGTCAGAGAACCTTTTGCATAGTTTGGAATAAATAGAACCAAATATAATGTCATCTACATATATTTGTACTAATAAGATTTTATCATGATGATGCTTAATAAATAAATTCCAATCTACTATGCCTCTAGATAATTTATGCTCTAAGAGAAAGCTAGCTAAGGTTTCATACCAAGCTCTTGGAGTTTGCTTTAGACCAAAGAGAGCCTTATGCAACTTAAAAACATGAGAGGGATAAGATGAAGAGATAAAACCTGGTGTTTGTTCTACATAGACCTATTCTTTGATTTCACCATTAAGGAATGAACTCTTGACATCCATTTGGTATACTGTGAACTTCTTGTAGGCTACATAGGCTAAGAATATCCTTATTGCTTCTAACCTTGCAACATGGGCAAATGTTTGGTCATAGTCTATGCCTTCCTCTTGTCTGTATCCTTGAGCAACTAATTTGGCTTTGTTCCTTATGATAGTACCTTTAACATCTAGCTTGTTTCTAAATACCCATTTAGTTTCAATGACTGAGTAGTCTTTGGGTCTTGGAACTAAATCCCAAACTCTACATCTCTCAAACTGGTTGAGCTCCTCTTGCATTGCAATGATCCAATATGGATCTTGCTCATCATCTTTTATGGTTTGGGGCTCAGTTTGAGATATGAAGCAGGCATGCATCATGTCCTGGTGGAGTTGATGCCTTTCCTGCACACCGATTGATATGTCTCCAATCACTTGAGATGTAGGGTGATCTCTAAGTGTGACTATCTCAGTAGGAGGAGCTGGTTAAGCAACAACTTGGGGAGTTAATTTCTCTAATGAAATTATAGTTGTTGTTCCCTCTTCATTGAACTCAGTGTCGTCATCTTCACTTTCTTCAACAACATGTGGAGAAGGATGTTTAACAGCCTCATTGGTGAGGGTCAACTCATCCAACTTCTCACAGAAGTTAGGTACCTACAAATATTTACTGGTAGAAGCTATCTTCTTCTTTTTAAAACATATTAGTATCATCAAATGAAATATGAATAGACTCTTCCATTTTCATAGTTGATTTATTATATACCCTATAAGCCTTTCTTACTTGTGAATATCCAAGAAAAATTCCAATTTCAGCCTTGGCTTCAAACTTTCTAATGTATTTCTTGTTGTTATTATGAATGTAACAAATGCAACCAAAGACTCTAAAATAATCTACTTTAGGTTTCTTCCCTTTGAGTAGTTCATAGGGGGTTTTGCCCTTGAGCTTGTGTATCAAACTTCTGTTCAGGACATAGTTTGTTATGCACATAGCCTCTGCCAAAAAGGATAGGGGAAAGTGAGCATCTACAATTAATGTGCCTGCAGCTTCAATGAGTGTTATGTTTTTCCTTTCAGCTACCCCATTATGTTGAGGAGTTCTAGGAGCAGAGAAGCAATTCCTGATACCTTCCTTCTCAAAGAATTCTTACATGGGAAGAGACTCAAACTCAGTACCATGATCACTTCTGATTAATGCAACTGAAGTAGAGTACTAACTCCTTATGCTCTTAAGAAAATCTATACCTTGAAGTTATCTGACTTGTTTCTAAAGAAGAACACCCAAGTGAACCTTGAGAAGTCATAAACAATTAGTAAGGTATAAGACTTCCCTCCTAGGCTCTGTACATCAATGGGTCAAAAAAGATCTATATGGAGCAAGTACAGTATCTTAGGTGAATCACTCTTATTAAGTGACTTAAAACTATTTTTAGTTTGCTTGCCTAACTGACAAGCCCTGCAAAGGCGTTCCTTCTTGTAGGGGTAAGAAGGAAATCCTCTAATAAGGTTTTCCCTAGATAGTTTAGCAATGTTTTTCAAGTTTATATGTCCTAACCTCCTATGTCAAAGATCATTATTATTACTTGTTTGGTTAAACAGGCATATATAAGTTTCAACAGACTTAAAATTAACTATATAGATATTTCCTACTCTAGTACCAGTTAAAACTACTTGGTTATCTATAGAAGTAATAATACATGAAGTTTTGTTAAATGATACCTGAAACCTTTCATCACATAACTGACTTATGGATATAAGGTTGTGTTTCAGTCCACTTACATATACAACCTTCCTGATGGTGACTGCTCCAATTTTGACCTTTCCATATCCTTCAGTCTGGCCACAATTGGAATCACAAAATATTATTTTGGGTCCTAGCTTTGACTTATAGTTGATTTGGTTGTCCTTGTTTCCAGTCATATGCTTTGAATAACCACTATCCAAATACCCCTATTGCTCTGTGGTGGGATAGTCCTTCACCTGCTATAAAACAGATTAGCTATTCTTGACCCAGGTTACATAGGGTCCTTGTTTATAACCTAAGGGATTAAATCTTCTATGTATAGTAATCCATTGGGTGAATGGGTTAATAAATTCTCTAAGTTGAATAAGTGATCTGTTGGAATTAAAGTTTATGTTATTGTAAACTAGGGTCGATGAATTCGGGTAACTTCGTCGATCTGAGGTCGACGAACAGGGATGAGTTCATCGAACTCCACTCAGAGAATGAAAGTGTTAATTTTCTGGGCCCCAATATCGTCGATCTCTGGTCGACGAACCATACTGGTTTCGTCGATCGTATTTCAGAGAATAATTATAGTAAAAGTTTGCGTTCCGAGTTCGTCGACTTGAGTTCGACGAACTGTACATATTTCGTCGATCTGAGTTCGACGAAATCTGCTGAACTATGTTATGGTTAAAAATTTTCTTTTTCTTTATTCTTTTCTTATTCTTTTGTTTTAATTCTGTTTGTTTAACCATATTATCAACTTTCTTTTATTTACTTTTTTAAGAAACAAATTTAATTAGAGTTGTTAAGATATTCTTCTGAATTAATGGGGGTTGGCTTGATGAAGCACCTAAGCCCTGCTTTCCATTGAGCCTGGCATTCACTGTGCTTGTGATGTCCATTAGCTTGATACTTCTCCCATTTAGGGATTCTTCAAGTTGCCTAGCCTTAGCTAATTTAGTTTTTGTTGGGTATTGCATCCACAATAACCCAGATTTGCATGAAGAGTCACCCTTAAACTAAGATGACTTTAGTTGTATTTGATCCTCTATTTTAGTGATGTGTTTGCAGGACTTTATTGCTAAGTGTAGACCAATGTCAGTCTGCAGTGGGTCATAAACACATGACCATATAATGTAATTCCTCATTGTGTGATCCAAGGTGTTGACTCATGTGTAACCTCTCTATTTGAATACACTTCATTTTCAAGCACTTGGATCAAGAGATGAGATGTTGGTGTTGGGTCTAGTCAGAAGAAAAGTTTTCTTAAAAATAGAAATTCTCTAAGTCCTTTTCTCAAGTAGTCCTTTAGTTCTCGAGAAATAGAAGTTAAGTTCTCGAGTAGTATAATTGAGAGTTCTCGAGTAGTGCTAACTTAGTTCTCAAGAAACTAAGTTTAGTTCTCGAGTATACTCCTTCTCTACTTCTCAAGTACTGATTTGTTATATCAAAAACTTTTCTAAGTGTAGTTCTCGAGAAATGCTATTCCTAGTTCTCGAGAAACTTTCCTTCTCTCGATAAATCAATTTTCGTTCTCGAGTAATCCGTTTCTTTGTTCTCGGGAAATTCAGACAGTACTCGAGTACTCAATAGTAAAATCGTTAAGAGCGTTGAGTGCTAAGACCAGAATCAACACCATTAGCTTCCTTTTCTCGAGAAGCAATTCTTAGTTTTAAGTAGTATTCTTCTTTCTCGAGAACTGAAGTTCCGTTTAGCCGAAATGTTATCTCGAGTAATCCTTTGTCTTATTCTAGAGTAATAACATTACTTCTTGAGAAATATCATTCTTCTCGAGAAACGTAAGTTATTTTCTGCAAAAATTTTTGTTAAGTCCAGAATGATGGGATTTTCAAATCACTTGATGTGACTGGTCTATGTGTACGTCATTAAGACTAATTATGACTATTAGAGAGATCCTATATAAATTCATGTCAATCGACTAACCCTAATACCAAGAATACAAATGATCTATACGCTGTCATAATTTTCTCAAGTCGCTGAATCCCTTTTGTCTTTCCAAAACAAGACCCGCCGCCGATCTTCATCGCGCAAGAGTTATGGTTTACGATTCAAAGGATTCAGACAAAGATTGATTTCCTGATCATGATATTTTCTCATTCTTTATCAATGTTTCGATCGGGTGAAGTCAAAAGCTTCAGATCTAGTTCTAGCCGTGAGTTCTTCTTTAATAAATCTGAAAAAGCAGCAACTCTCAAAGAAGAAGATCCAGCCAAAACATCTCAAGATTCGAAGATCATTTGTTTGTATTTTCAATTTTTGATTATACATTCTTGTAGGAGATATTTCTCCGAGTTGTAGGAAGTTTTATCTTCCGAGTGTAGATCCATTTGGATCGAGATTGTAGGAACTTGGTTCTGAGATGTAGGTTTGGTTTTCAATCCGAGATAGTGGAGTAGCTGAGTCTAGTGGTTTACTAGATCGGTGAGGGAAAGTGGATGTACCCAAGGTTGGGGAACCACTATAAATCTGTTTGTTGTCTGTGTTTTCTTGGTTGATTTGTTCGCAAGATCTCATTTTTTTTATTCCGCAAATAGACACACAACTCACCTATTCACCCCCCTCTAGGTGATTTAGGTAGACAACTGAACTCTTTCAATTGGTATCAGTGGGAGGTTGGTCATTAAAAGGTTAATAACTTGATCAATTTCCTCTTCAGTTGTATCTTGAGAATATGCCAAGCATGGACAACGGTAAAGATTTTGCTAAGCTTACTCTGTGCACCAAGAACAACTTTCCTATATTGAAAGAAAGGATTAAATTTTACATGGAAGCTATGGATACCCGGATCTTAATTATTGTTGAAGAAAGTCCTCACAATCCCATTACCATCTCCATTATAGATCCAACTAAGCAAGTACCTAAGAAATTAATGGATCTAGACAAGGACGAGATTGCACTGGTCTCACTTAATAAGAAAGCTAAAAATATAATAGAAAGTGCAGTAGATGACTCAATGCTGCAGAACCTGATTCATTGCCAAACTGCTAAGGAAATGTGGCGGTCTCTTGTCACCTTAATGAAAGGAATAAACGAGGTAAGGGATGATAGAAGGTCCCTCCTGAATCAGAAGTATGAAGCCTTCCAGCAAGGGCTTCACAAAATCCATTGCTATAGCTTATTGAAGATGCAGGTGCAAAGTTGAAAAAAATTAGCTTGGACGAACCAAACAAAGACAAAGGTGAAAAATTCATCAAGATCACCACTCCAATCCCTATTAGAGAGGTAGATGATCAAGATGAAGAAGTAGTCCAAGTTGATGAAGTCACCCCAGTGGTTGAAGTTCCAGATGAAAGGAATCTATAGCTCAGACATCTGAAGGATCACCCAAAGGACCAAATCATAGGAGATCCCCTGGATGGTGTAAGAACTTGTAGAGGTACAACTAATGAAAATTTATATTTAAGTTTCCTCTCACGGTTTGAACCAAAGAAGTTCGAGGAAGAAAGCTCGGACGCATCATGGATCTTGGCCATGGAAGAGGAACTAAACCAGTTCAAGCGCTGCAAAGTCTGGAAACTTGTTCCCCGACCCAAAGGTAAGAATGTCATCGGGACAAAATGGGTCTACAGGAACAAGATGGACTAAGATGGAATAATCGTAAAGAACAAAGCCAGACTCATTGCGAAAGGATAACGTCAAGAAGATGTAATCGTCTTCGGCCAGACATATGCTCCAGTGGCTAGGCTGGAGGCAATCCGGTTGTTCTTAGCTTATGCTGCACTAAAGGGATTCACTGTCTATCAAATGGACGTGAAGTCCGCCTTCCTTAATGATGACTTAAAGGAAGAAGTGTACGTATAACAAACCCCAGGTTTTGTTGATCAAAACTTTCCTGATTACGTTTATTTATTATCTAAAGCGCTGTACGGTTTGAAACGAGGTCTTCGAGCTTGGTATGAAACGCTATCTACTTTTCTCCTTAAGAATAAGTTCACAAGGGGAAAGATAGATAAGACATTATTTCTTATAGAAATAAACGGTAAGATTTTGCTAGTACAGATCTTTGTTTATGATATTATATTTGGCTCTACTGACGATAACCTTTGCAAATAGTTCTCAAAACTTATGCAAGGGAAGTTTGAAATGAGCAGCATGGGAGAGATGAAGTATTTCTTAGGGCTTCAGGTGAAATAATCTAAAGGTGGAATTTTCCTCTGCCAGACCAAGATCACTAAAGAGCTAATTAAGAAATTCGGAATGGAGAATGCAACCTCCATGAGGACTCCAATGGGTTCAACCATGTCTCCTAACAAGGATGAGAAAGGGAAGCCTTTTGATAAAACCAAGTACAAAAACATAGTTGGATCTTTGCTTTACCTTATTGCTAATAGACCAGACATAATGTTCTCTACATGTGTTTGTGCTTAATTCCAAGTGAACTATAAGGAATCTCACTACGCTACTGCGAAGTGGATTTTGAGATACCTTAAAGGTACACCAAATCTTGGCTTATGGTACCCATGAAGTAATGACAGTGAGATGATTGGTTTTTCAGATGCTGAGTTTGTAGGTAGAAAAGATGACAGAAAAAGCACTTTCGGGACATGTCAATTCCTTGGAAGAAGACTTATTTCATGGATTAGCAAAAAACAAAACTGTGTGGCAATTTCTACGACCGAGTAAGAATATATTTCTGCCGGCAGTTGTTGTGCACAGTTGCTTTGGCTCAAGAATTAGCTAGAAGACTACAACATGAAGGTCAAAGACATTTCACTGTTTTGCGACTCCTCCAGCGTGATAGCAATTGCCAACAACACAGTCTCGCACAGCCAGACAAAGGACATCGAGCTAAGATATCACTTCATCCTGGAGTATGTGGAGCAAGGGGATGTGGATCTACAATATGTTCCTACAGACAGGTAAGTTGCAGATATTTTCACGAAGCCATTGGACGAGGCCAAGTTCAACTTCTTCAAAACTGAACTTGGCATGCTCAACAAGGAAGAGTAGAAAAGGTGGAATCATTTCAAGGCTCAAAAATCAAGGACAAGTTAAAAGGTTAGAAGTTTCTCTAAGTGGACTTGATTTCTCGGGAAACAGGACGACTTCTCGGGAAGTGCACTATAATTACTCGAGTACTTTTCGTCTTCTCGAGAAACAGAAGTATCTCACTCGAGTATCATTACTCGAATAATAACTTTGTTCTCGAGAAGTAAAATCATCACTCGAGAAATAGGTTCTGACTTCTCGAGAAGCAGTCATTAATTTCTCGAGAACTAAGTCTCCACTCGAGAAATGACTCTACAATTTTCGAAATTTTCCGAATTCTTCTGTTTCGCTCTAAGCCTGCTTTCCGCCTAATCTAAGGCTTAATTTAGACATAATCTGTAATGCCCCGAAACTTAAAAGTGAAACGGGCTATGTTCGAGCCAAGTTCAGGTCATGGTAGGTTGAACACGGCCTGTGACACGAGCGTGTAGCATTGCCATGTCGTGCTCGGGTAGTCGAGTCGAGGTCGACGAGCATTGAGTGCTCGAACACGGCCTGTGACATGGGCGTGTCAGGCACACGGCATGTGACACGGGCGTGCCATATGGCCGTGTACTCCTCTGGAAGTTTGGTCCTCTGTCGAATGAGGGGCACGGCCCGGGACACAGGCGTGTACTATATTACACGGGCGTGTCATATTCGGCACGGGTGTGTGGCCACCCATGTCCACCAAGGGACGTGATAGTTGGCATGGCGGTTATTCGTGATACGCCCTTGTCACGGGCATGTCAGGTTGGGACACGGGCGTGTCCTAACCCATGTGCTTTTCTGTACTCAATAATCGTGTCTGGATAGAGGCACACGGTCTTGGACACGGCTGTGTGCAAAGCAATGTTCGGCCAAGGATTAAGAGATTTTAGTCGAATCCGAGCCGTTCGTTTTCATTAAGCAAGATCTGACGGCCCAGATGAGTTCCTGCTTTCTTAAGTACAGGAATAGAGGATTAATTCCTCATTTCCTTTTAAGTTTTCTCTTTCTAAGGAGTTAGAGAGAGGAGAGATCAAGGAAGAATGAAGGGGAGGCATCCGGCCACCGACGGAGCGTCGGAGCACCAAATTGAGAACCCAGACCGGATCCGCGGAGAGAATTCCCTTGCGAAGCATTTCATCCGGTTAGTTTTCATGGCGCAAAAGCAGACTTCAAGGATAACGATTCTCATCTTGAGCATGTGAAGGTCTTCTTCCTTTGCATAGGAAAACCCTCTCCCACGAGTGTGCAGCGAGTTTGCGGTGCTCCTTGGGGTAGATATGTAAAATCCCCCTTATTTAGAGTCCGGAATCGATGTACGGGCATAGGCATTGTGTGTGAAGCCTACCCGGACGTGTTTGTCTGGATCGGTGATGTTACATTGCATGAATATCCGGAGAAGACTCTGTGCGTTGTTTTTGGGTTTCTACGCGGCAGATTGCAGCAGGGATCCTTGGGGATTAACTCCAAGGCGCACCAGGAAAACAAGGCGGAATCGTAGTTCTGCTAACTCAAAGCCAAAGCTTACACAGCTCCAAAGATTACTCAGTGCCATAATTGACTCAACGCCATAATTCACTCAAAGCCAAAGCTTACTCAGAGCCAAAGATCACTCAACTCTCTCAACGCTATTAATGACTCAACACTCTCAAACAACTCAACGCCAGATGTGATATTATCTCAATGCTGCCAGTTTGACCACGTTCTAATGTCGACTAATTTCACATTCTCAGGTCGACGAACATAGAGTACAGTATCCGTCAGTTTATGCAGTGTAGTTGTTTGCAGATCACAGGTCGATGATAGCTGATCACAGGTCGACGAAAGCTGATCTCAGGTCGACAAAAGTTATTCTATGGTCGACGAAAACTGTAAGACATATTATTATTTATTCTTTCCTTTTCACTCTCCTTATTTAATATATAATATAGGCCGTTAATTCCCTAGATAATCAATGCACTTATATCCCTTGAATCGAGCCGTTACTGGCAGCATTGATTGTAAATATCCTCCATGGAATTAATTGCTTATATCTCGGGACAGACATAGAATAGAATATATGACAGCATACTTATCGTTTTCATTTCCCAGATTTTGGCTGAGCATTT
Source organism: Platanthera zijinensis (assembly GCA_039513925.1). Lineage (NCBI taxonomy): Eukaryota > Viridiplantae > Streptophyta > Magnoliopsida > Asparagales > Orchidaceae > Platanthera > Platanthera zijinensis. The sequence continues at coordinate 117,409,835 of CM077081.1, read as the reverse complement.
ATTGCAAGTTTTTGAATTCGACCTTGAGGCAGTTATCAATCTGATCACCTCTCTGCCAGAATTAAGTCAATAAAGAAAAACTCTTTGAGATCAATAAGAAGTGCAGTGCATACAGTTCTCAGAAAATCAACTGCTCTCAAAAGAAGAAGAAAGAACAACAATCACAATCAAGAGTCCTTCTTCTTCACCTTCTTTGTTTTCAGGGATCATAAGTGACAAGTATATTCAAATCTGTCAAAGAATCTCTGGAGAGTTTATCATATCGCAAAAGGCCTACTCACCCTTAGCAAAGCTTCCTCTCCTAAACCATTCAAGATTTCAGGGGGAGCTTTGACAACACCACAGAATCCACATAGTCTTCTCATTTTGACTTGAGAAAAGAAGACTTCCATCAACCTCTCTTCCCCACCTCTGTACAGGGTTTTAATTCCCTTCAAAATTATTCTGGTTGCAAGTCTCCTTCCAAAATACTTAGGTTGGTTTTTGAGCACTTGATCAAAAGCTCATTGGTGGCAGTCAACTGATCAAAACTTGTAGTGGATTCCTACCTAGGGTGGTAGAAGAGTGTATGTACCCAAGTTTGGGGAACAACTATAAAAATTCTTTTGTTGTCTGTGTGGCTGTGGTCTTCCTATGTGCTTGTGCTATGATATGTTTTGTTGTGTAGCTTAGTTATCTTTTCTCTAGTTCATCTGCTGCACTTGTACACTCATACACCTATATCATAGTAACATATTTTATTAAAGACTTCTTATTTCAGCAAAAATCAAAAAGATTTTAAAAACTCTATTCCCCCCCTATAGAGTTTGTCAGAGCTTACCCTATCTTTCAGTTGGTATCAGAGGAATGTTAATCACATTATACAGGCTTACACCTGGATTAATCAAGATCCTCAGGATAAACTCTGAATAAGTCTTATTAGTTTCTCTGATTAGATTTTATTTTCTGATATCAAGGCATAAAACAAGGATTATGCCAGCACCAGACCTCCAGTCTGCAACTTGCAAAAGTTTGGGATCTGGATGGCAAGAATCAAGCTTTATATGAACTCTATTGATGAGGACATCTTTAATTCCATCCTTACAGGACCACCAGCTCCAATGCCCTCTACTTAAACTCCAATAAATCTCAGTGTAGTGCCTCCTACAGATCAAGCTGATGCACATAAGAAAGCAAAGATTTTTGATGCCAGAGCTATGAACATACTGGCCCAAACTATGTCAAATTATATATTTCAGAAAGTTGCTGAATGTACATCTGACAAAGCCATTTGGGATTCCCTCAACCAAATAGTTAGAGGATCTGCTAGTGAGAGGAAGGATAAAAGATCCAACCTCATATCCCTATATGAGAATTTCAAGAAAGATGAAGCAGAATCTGTAGAAGTAATGTACAATAGGCTGAGCTCCATCAACAGTGAGGTCAAAACATTGGACAAGGAAATTACCCTTACTGAGGTCAATGATAAGATCCTCATGTGCTTCCCTAGCACTTGGGACTCCAGAATCTGGCCCATCAGAGAAGCAAGAAGCATGGCTGAAATTTAAACAGAATCTTTGCTTGGAAAGCTCAAATCCTATGAGCAATCTATCAAGTCAAGAGAAGCTGTAGTTGAGCCAAAGGCTTCAACACCTACCAGGAAGGAAAAGAACTTAGCATTCAAAGCTACAGAAGAATCTCCCAGCTTGTTATCCAATGAAGATCTTATGGGTCTCTTTTCTAAGAGATTCTATAAAATGGCAAGGAAGGACTTCAGGAGGAAGCCCTCAAGGAATGAAGATAAACCCAGGTACGACAAGCCCCCTTCTAAAGAGGTTGTCTGTTTTGGGTGCACGAAACCTAGAAACTTCATTTCAGAATGCCCAGAAGTCCAAAAGAAAGACAAAAGGCAAGAAAAGGATTCAAGAAGACATCAGCACAGCAAGGCCTCCTCCAGCAAGTACAAAAAGAAGGAGAAGGTCTTTATAGCTGAAACCTGGAGTGATACTGAAGATGAAACATCCTCCTCTAGTTCCAGTGAGGTTGATGTAGAAGAAAAGAAGGCAAGGGAAATTTTCCTTATGGTAATAGATGCTGGAAGCAGTAGATCAGATTCAGAAGAATCAGATGATGAAGAATTCCTATCTGAAGAAGATCAGGTAATTTCTTCCTATGACATTCAATCTAAAGAATTTCAATCTGAATTTAAACTCTTGTGTTTAGACCTAATAGGATCTGACAACGAAAACAAACTTATCAGGGAAAAACATTTAGAATAAGACAAAATCATTATTGAAAATGAAAAGTTAACAGAAGAATTAAGCTTAGCCAATCAACAAATAGTTTTTCGGAAATCTGAATTAAGTAAGGCTAAGGAACAAGAAGAATTCTTGAATGGTAGAAGTTTACAACTGTTAGATATAACTGACATAGTTAATACAAGATCTCACAATAACAAACTAGGATTAGGAGCCTCATCTAGTGAACACTTCCTAATTCAGAAAAATCAATTATCAAAACCTATTAACTTCATCTCTGAAAATTACAAGAAAAATACTGAACAGGTAGAGAAAGTTAATGAAGTTCTTAAACAGTTAGAACTTAAGAAAACCAATCAGAAAAAGAAAAATAAACAACATAACTATGTTCAGCATATTTCGTCGAACTCAGAATTACAAAATGGGTATGGTTCGTCGACCTCAGAATGACGAACCCTGAATGCAAATAATAAATTAAACTATTCTTCGAACTGGGATCGACAAAACCAGTATGGTTCATCGACCAAAGATCAACATTTCTGGGGCTATGAGAATGGATACCTCCATTCTTTGAGTAGAGATCGAAGAACTCAACCCAGATCGTCGAGCTCAGGTCGACGAACATACTCAAATTTATCAAACTTAGTTCATAACCAGAGTAACCTAAAAATGGATAAATCCTTTTATCCCTTTAGTTAGTGGGTCATACCTCGTAGAAGGTATCATCGTTTAGGTTATAAAGATCAACCTGAATATTTATTTATTTCAAGTTTCTGTTATGTTAAACAACAAGAACCCGAGGTAATCTTGGTCAAAAACTGCTAATCCTCTTTGCAGGTAAAAGAAAACCCTGTCACTCAAAACAAGTGGTACCTGGATAGTGGTTGCTCTAAACATATGACAAGTTGCAAGAAATGCCTAATCAACTATAAAGCCAAGACTGGACCCAAAGTAATCTTTGGGTACTCAGGATTTGGATTGATAGAAGGCTATGGAGATTTCAACTGTTGAGCTGTCACATTCAAGAAGGTGACCTATGTAAATGGTCTTAAGCATAATCTGATATCAGTAAGCCAACTATGTGATACAGGTTATCAAGTAAGCTTCACTAACTCTTTATGTCTTATTTCTTTAAACAACACAACTGTTTTAACAGGAATTAGACAAGTCAACATTTACTTAGTAAATTTCGAATCAGCTAAATCTGAAATTTGCTTATTCAATTTTATTAGCATTCAAACTAGCTTAATGCACAAAATACTAGGACATGTAAACCATACAAATATAGCTAGGTTATCTAAGAAAAATCTTGTTAGAGGTTTACCTTCTGGTCCCTACAAGAAGGAAGGCCTTTGCAGGGCTTGTCAACTAGGCAAGCAAACTAAATCTAGTTTCAAATCCATTAATAAGAGTGATTCACCTGAAATTTTGTACTTGCTCCATATGGACCTTTTTGTCCCTATTGCTATACAAAGTCTCAGAGGAAAGTCTTATACATTAGTTATTGTAGATGATTTCTCCAGATTCACATGGGTTTTCTTTTTGACAACTAAGTCAAATACTTTTAAGGTTCTCACAGATTTTCTCAAGAACATACAGATTGAGTAATCTACTCAAGTTGCATTTATCAGAAGTGATTATGGCACTGAGTTTGAATCTCTTCTTATGCTAGAGTTTTGTAAGAAGGAAGGTATCAGACATTGTTTCTCAGCTCCAAGAACTCCTCAACAAAATGGGGTAGTTGAAAGGAAGAATAGGACACTCATTGAAGCTGCATGTACATTGCTTGCAGATACTTACATGTCTCTTTCCTATTGGGCAGAGGCAGTAAGCACAACAAATTATGTCCTGAATAGAACACTAATACATAAACTAAAGCTTAAGACTCCCTATGAACTACTCAAAGGGAAGAAACCTATAATAACCTATTTTAAAGTATTTGGATGAATATGCTATATTCACAACAATGACAAGAAACATCTTAGAAAGTTTAAAGCTAAGGCTGCAATGGGAATTTTCCTAGGATATTCCTAAGTCAGCAAGGCATATAGGGTGCTTAATAAATCAACATTAAATATTGAGGAATCTATGCATGTGACATTTGATGAATCTAATATGTTTTACAAGGAGAGAGAAATCTCTACCAATAATAATATACAGGTACAAAATTTGTGTGAGAGCTTGGATGATCTAAACCTTACCTCAAGGGTTGAATCACATCCCTCTCCACAAGCTATATCAGATGCTAAAAGTGAAGAAGAGACTGTGGAAGCATTTCAATTTTCTCCAATAATTGATACAATTCCACAAGAGGAATTAAATCAAATAACTATCACTGAACTAACTCCACCTAATGATCTTGTCACACTTAGGGATCACCCTAGATCTTAAGTAATTGGAGACATATCAGTAGGAGTGCAGACAAGGCATCAACTCAACCCTGATGTGATGCTTGCCTATTTTCTCTCTCAAATTGAGACTCAATCCATATCTGATGCAGAGCAAGATCAAAACTGGATCACTGCAATGCAAGAGGAACTCAATCAGTTTGAGAGGTGTTAAGTTTGGGACTTAGTTCTAAGGCCTAGGGGCTATCGAGTAATTAGGACTAAGTGGGTATTCAGAAACAAACTTGATGCCCAAGGTGTAATAGTGAGGAATAAGGCAAGGCTTGTTGCTCAAGGATAAAAGCAAGAGGAAGAGATTGATTATGATCAAACCTTTGCTCGAGTTGCCAGACTTGAAGCTATAAGGATTTTATTAGCTTATGTAGCATTCAAAAAGTTTAAAGTCTACCAGATGGATGTGAAAAGTGCATTCCTAAATGGAAAACTCAAAGAAGAGGTGTATGTTGAACAACCTCCAGGTTTTATCTCTCCATCTCATCCCTCTTATATTTTTAAATTACATAAGGCTCTATATGGTTTAAAGCAAGCTCCAAGAGCTTGGTATGAGACCTTAGCCAGCTTTCTTTTAGAGCATGGTTTTTCAAGAGGCATGGTAGATAGAACCCTTTTTACAAAGTTCCATCATGATAAAATTCTCTTAGTACAAATATATATCGATGAGATAATTTTTGGTTCTACTGATCCCAATATGTTCAAAAGATTTTCTGATTTAATACACTCAAGGTTTGAAATGAGTAGCATGGGTGAGTTATCATATTTCCTTGGTCTCCAAGTGAAACAAACCCCTGAACAGATCTTCATCTCTCAGTCTAAATATGCTAAAGAGCTTATTAAGAAGTTTGAGATGAATGATGCCTCTGCCATGAAAATCCCATGGCTGTCAGCGCTGTTGTAGATGCTGATGAATCTGGAAAACCAGTTGATCAGACCAGGTATAGGGCCATTGTTAGATCCTTACTGTATTTAATAGCAAGTAGAAAAGATATTATGTTTGCCACATGTCTTTGTGCTAGGTTCCAGGTGAACCCTAAATAATCTCACCTTATTTTCTTAAAAAGGATTTTAAGATATATAAAAGGTTGTCAAGATCTAGGCCTCTGGTATTCAATAGAATCAGCATTTGTGTTAACTGGATTTTCTGATGCTGATTATGCTGGATACAGAGTAGACAGGAAAAACACCTCTAGAACTTGTCAGTTCCTTGGTGACAGACTTGTATCTTGGTTCTGTAGAAAGCAAACATCTGTTTCAACATCCACTACTGAAGCTGAATATATGGCTGTAGGTAGTTGCTGTTCACAAAACTTGTGGATACAAAACCAACTACTGGATTATGGTGTAACTTAAATAATTCAACTATTCTATGTGATAATACAAGTGCTATTTCAATTGCACAAAATCCAGTATTGCATTCTAGAACCAAGTATATAGACATTTGACATCACTTCATTAGAGATTGTATTGACAAACAAAAGATTAAACTTGAATTTATCTCTACTGATTTTCAAAGAGTAGATATATTCACTAAGCCATTGGACTCATCCAAGCATCTGTTCTTTATCAATCAGCTTGGTATGATAAATGGTCAGGATTTAATCTAATGCTCTGTCTATGGTCAAAGAATTGTCTCTGTTCGTCGACCTGAAATCGACGAACTGATAACTGTTCTTGAGCTTTTTTGTCGACCTGAGATCGATGAAATCTCTTGGTGAAGTAATTTTTGTCGACCTGAGATCGACGAACTTACTTCTGAAACCTTTCGTCGACTAGAGATCGACGAAATGTCTTCAAACCTTCAGACTGAGTTCGATGAACTGTTTAACTCTAAATTATTTCTTCGACTGCAGAATGAAGATTTTATTTTTTGGACCGGAGTTTGTCATTTCATATTCCGGAAAACCTTATATCTACGTTTTCTTCGACCTCCGTCCCGCGCCTTCAGTTCTCTTTGCACTTGATCTTCATTTTCACTCTTGCAGGTGCACTTATGGCGATTCCAGCAGGCGCCCTTGCGGCAATGAAGTTTTATACTGGATTCGACGTCGATTTCGACTCCTTCCAGCACTCTGATCCAGTGTTCACATTCTGCAACTGCTGGAAGACGAGCAATTGAAAAATCTGCTGTCCATTAGAATCAAATTACCCAGTATGGAAATCAGAGAATGGGTCTTTACTGTGTCTACAACCGAGGACAACACAATGACCAGATCAATAGCGGTGGTAAACAATAGGCAGGTAAACTAGACACAGATCATCTTTGATCTCATCAAGAAAAGGAACATTAAGAAGGAAGTAAACTTTGAAAGGATCCTAGGCATCTTCTTGACAGAATAGGCTGCTGAATCACTGGTCTCCCAGACCACATTCATAAATACCAGCAAAAGGCTCACATGTGCCTTGTTTGGCAGGTGGGAGAGGATAATCACAAAGCCCTCTAAGGCTTCATCCTCTGCCATCCAAGCTTCTGAAAGTATAAGGGTTGTTTCAGCCACTCCCCACCCTTCTGAAGAGATCCCATCCACCATTATTCCATCCAACATTACTCTAGCCACTCCTCAATCTTCAGCTCTGCCAGCAACACAACACACCCCAACTTCATCTCTTGTTACAGTATCTACTCCCCTACCTTCATTATCCCAAATTCATCAATCTCCAACCCATATTTCCTCCTCTACACCTTCCCCCCAACATGATACATCCATACATACACCTCCCCAATCCCCTCTTCCATCTTATCTTGCTGATCTCCCCTCCTTCAATTTATTATCATCTTCACTAAACACTCCCTCTCCTCAACATGACTCTCCACTAAGCACTTTCATTCCACCTTCACCCCCAACAACTGCAATTTCCACTCAACCAGATACTGCCCCATCATCCACTTCTCCAAATCTAGATCCATCTCTTATCTCCCCACTCATCACTCTCCTCACACCCCTACTTGAATCCCTTATTGCTGAGGCTATTAATCCTCTAGCTGCCTCTATATCATCTCTAACTGACCAAATATCTACCCTAATTTCTGCTCCCTCTTAATTTGGGGGCCTGGCTTCAGATCCTGCTGAAACTAGGCAGGGGGAAATACTTCATGAAAAAGTAGCAGCAGCAGAAGAACCAGCTGAACAGGACATGGACACAGCAGCAGAAGCAGCAATAGAAACAATAGTAGCAACTACAGCAACAACAGAAGAGCCAGCAGCAGGAATAGAAGCTACTATGGAAATAGATGTCTTAAATTCACTTGAATCAGACATGGAGACAAATGTTTATTGTACATATATTATAGTGTCAAATACTCAAGAGGTTATTCTGCCAGAAATTTTTCTTAGAAGGGTCTATATTATCAATCCCAAAGCAAATCTAGTAGCTTTGCTAAAAATATTTGGATCCTATATTTATTTTATCTTTCTTATTCTATCATCAAGAGAAATAGTGTGCTACACTTCTCCTGTCAGCTCAGAGGTGTTTGACATTGTAAAGAAAAGATTGACAACTCCTCCAGAAAATAAGTCTGATGATCAGAGTTCTAGCCCTCCTGGGCCATCCTATATCATGGATTCTAGCCCTCTCCCAGATCTGGATTACATTATGGCTCAAGACATTGCCATGGAACCTGAAGCAGCTCAGGCTGAAATTGTCCCCACTCCAATTAGTAAAGAAATCCCCAAGGATGTAATAAGCCAGATTGATGATATGTATGACAATCCCCAATCTTCTAATGATGATGATGATCCAAAGAGGAAGAAAATTTCCAATAAAAGAAAAGCTCCTCCTCCCCCTGCTCCAAAACTCAACCCAACAAGTGACACTCCCTACTATATTCTGCAAAATATAACTCCATGTAAGGGTATGCCAGCATGGATGTGGCTATCCAAAAATGAACAGAAGGTAAGGAAGAAAAGAAGCAGATATTCTCCTCCTCCACAAAAATTTAAAAGGGATCCTCCTCCTCCTCCTCCTCCTCCAGCTGCAGGTGCTTCAGGAACCATCTCTCAAAACTCAGATGCACTTTCCAAACCTACATTCACCAAAACCTATCAGAGACAAGGAAGACCTTCTCAATCTTCTAGAGACAGTCAGCACCAACACAGACATCAGCTCTCCTCTAGAAGTTCATCAAGTGCTTAACAACTTCCCCCAAGCAGATATTTTCTCCTCCTTCATCTCCCTGTAAAGCAAACAGCCCTAAAAGACCTCTAATTCCAGCCTATGATCCTGATACTAGCCCAACTACCAGAATGGCTAGTTCTCAAGAATTTGTGGTTCTCTCTTAGATAAGGCAAGCAAGAGAAAAGGGTCAGGATCCTTCTCAATTTTCAACAATATCAAGCTACAGGAAAAAGGAATTTGAAAGATATCACGTAGGAAAGTTGTTTAATGCTGAAGAATATATACATCTACATCCTAAAGCTGTTGTACCTAGAACTACTTCTCAAAAGACACTTGGTGATGCAGATATGAATATGACAGTGAAACAAGCACTAGATCCTAACAGAGTTATTATATTTGCTAAATCTTCTGATTCTCCCAAGGACATTTAGTTTATTTATTTTCAGTCTCTATTTTTATTGTGAATAATTTGGGTGCATAGCTTTATAAAGGTACTAATAGCTCATTTACTCTATCAGCTATCTCAGTTTTATGTTATGCCTACTTCATTTTGTCCTGTGATTTTATCTCTGTTTTTGTTTGGAGTAACCTTACCCAAATAGGGGAGATTGTTGGAACCCCTAAGTGATTTGGGCTAGGTTCTCTTCTTAGGGTGTGACCCATATTGTATAGAATGGTCAAGTTTTATGTGTTTCTAGAGTCTAGATCAAGTCCTTAGAGACAATAGTATAAAGGACCAGCCTCCAACACTGCCCAAGACTCAAGACTTAGAGAATTCAAGTTTTAGAAATATGAGATCTACGTTCGTCGATATCCGATCGACGATATTCGTGCTCAGCTCGACTAACTTAGAGATAAAATTCCCTGAGCTGATCTTGACGAACTCTATTATCAGGTCGACTAACACATCAACTCTCATGGACATAATTCACTCAAAGCCAAAGCTTACTCAGTGCCAAAAATTACTCGGCGCCATAATTGACTCAAAGCCAAAGCTTACTCAGAGCCAAAGATCACTCAACGTTCTCAACGCTATCAATGACTCAACACTCTCAAATGACTCAACGCTAGATATGCTATTATCTCAACGCCGTCAGTTTGACCAAGTTTTAAGGTCGACTAATTTCACATTCTCAGGTCGACGAACATAGATCACAGTATCCGTATGTTTATGCAGTGCAGTTGTTCGCAGATCACAGGTCGACGAAATCTTATCACAGATCGATGAAAGCTGATCTCAGGTCGACGAAAGCTATTCTCTGGTCGACGAAAACTGTAAGACATATTGTTATTTATTCTTTCCTTTTCTGTCTCCTTATTTTATATCTATTATAGGCCGTTAATTCCCTAGATAATCAATACACTTATATCCCTTGAATCGAGCCGTTACTGGTAGCAGTTTGCCACCGTGCGGTGGAATGTTGCTTGCAGGTTCTGCGTAACCAAGCACCAAGAAGTGGGCTGAAGCCCAAGTTGCTGAGCTGGCCCTCGAAGGCCAAAGTTCACTTTTGTTTTACTTTTGCCATGTGTGTCCAGCCTGTGAGCCGATGTATGTAAAACATTATGTTGTCAAGTGAACATTTGTAAGGCCTTAAGGCCAAGTACTATTTTGTGTATTTATTGTATTTCATTCATGTGGTGTATAGTGGACATTCATGTCATTGTTGTGCAAATTCTGGGTTCTCTTAAACTGTTTAAAAGCTTCTGCTAGAATGCTCTGTGTTAGGGCGAGTAGTTGAGTATTTTTTATATTCTTATGTAACCCTTCCGACTGTCTGTGGTATATAGCGTCGGGTTCCAGATGGACCTTCTGTTATATGCCATACGACGGAAGAGGGTGTTACATAATCATCATTACTACACTTATATAAATAGAGAACTTTAGATTTCATTAAACCTACAAGATTTCAAAATCAATTTCTCGATAAATCGTTTCGTATTCCGCCGCTGAACCAGAGTGTTCGTCGTCATCGTCTTCCCTCTGCCGCTCATCTTTTTCTTAAAGAATCCATGGCGCTGCAATCCAAGATCAGTGTTGGAATTGAGTTAGTTGCTGCTAGGATCGCAGAACTGTCAGACGACTTTAAAAATTTGCTGATACTTCTCGACAATGCAGGTTTGTCGTTTGTTCTTCAAGAACCCTACAAAATACTATTTCCAGAAGTTGAAGAATTCTTGAAGAATATCCAAGCAAGAAAATATGGCCAAGTCCTGAAATCTAATGTTAAAGGTATTAAGATCAAGTTGAATAAAACCATTTTCTCTCAACTGTTAAGAATACCAGTTGTTGATGAAGAAGATGATTTAGCTGCCGAAGAAAATTCCTGGGCTTGCAGTTACTGTGGAATCTCTACTGAAGCCAATTCTGTTAGAAGACCAGATTTGAATGCAGAGAGCAAACTACTGGTAGACATCATTGGAAAAATCCTCTGGTGTAAGACAGGTTCTATAGGATTTATATCTTATGACTTGTTTACAGTTCTCACAGCCCATAGTGTGCAGGAAGAAATTTCAATTTGGAATGATGATTCTTGATAAAATAAGGGAGAGCATTAAGGCTCAAAATTTTGCAAGGATTATATCTCTATTGCTTTATGAGATAAATCCTCAAGTGTTTGACACCTCAAAGGGTACTCCCATCCACTATATGAAGAAAATTTCTATTGCTTCCATTCAAAGATGATGTAGCAATTGAGGGGGATCCTATCTCCTCATCTCCTACTGTCAAAATTCCTTCCTCCTCTCCAGTCAGATCTCCTCATCCAGACATTTCTACAGCACTTCTTTCAGATGAACAAGTTCAGGATACTCTCTTATCCACATCAGAAGATATTGATAGAATGATAGAGAAACTTACTAAAAAGGAGCCATCTCAGGTCAAAACTCCAGATACAACTCCATCTCCAGCCCTTGCTGCTTCACCAGTACAGCCTTCAAAGTCACCTCCTACTGCTTCAGACCCTGCTGATCAAGACAAGCAAGACACTATCCTCCTCTCTAATGATGTCCAAGGTTCTCCAAAACCAGATGAACTAGGTTTGAGGAACTTAAATTTCTCTCTTCCTATCTTTACTGATGTAGAAGAAGAAACTGTTCCTGATCACATCAAGAGAGATCCAAGCTCTATGGTAATTGAAGAAATTCCTCCATGGAAAGTTCCTTCTTCTCCTGCTACAACCACTACTACTACTACTGATACTTCTTCTGTTTCTTCCAGTTCTTCTGCTATTTTAAGTAAAATTGAACAGATGTTGGCTGACCAAAGAAAGCATTTTGATGTTTCCTTACTATCAGTGCAAACTCAAGTCACTACTCTTGAAAAGGAGATCAGTAGAGGATTTGCAAAAATTCAACATAACACTGATCAACTAAAACATCTATTTCAAATTGGTGGGAAAGCCTTAGACCACACTATTACAAGTGTTGGTGAAGTGATGAATCAATGCATATCTCTGACAAACAATCAGATTTTTCTTGAGAAGAAAGGCCAAGAAAATGTTATGAAGGTATGTGAGTAAGTTGGCACCTGTAAAGATGACAGAATAAGCCCTCTCTGTGTAGAAATCAGAAAGGGGGAGACTCTAGTAAAAGAACATGTAGCCAAACTTGTAGATGAATTCACTAAAAATGTTCATGCTCTGCAGACTAATAAGTTAACAGGAATCAAAAAGGATGTGCTTGCCCAAATCCAGTCTGTCAAATTTCATACATATGATACAGCAGTGTGGATGCACAATCAGATATTTCCAGAGTTTCAAGCAGATCATAATATTATTCCTCATCATCTCAATCCTCTTGCTGAAACTCAGTCAGCTCAATCTACTTAGATGCATGTTCCTGCTCATATGCCTACATTCTCTCCTAGACCTTCTGATGAGACTATTCCTCCAGATTCTTATACTCAAGTGTGGGATGATATTTTTCCCCAGGACTTACCTGAAGTTCACATTCCTAAGAAAAGAAAATATGGTGAAGGTCCCTCTGCCTCTAAATCAGTTCCTAATCCAGAGACAGAGAAGAGGAAAGCCTAAGAATATGCTGAAATGTGGAGCCCCACTTCCAAGACTTTGATTTTAGATACTTTGAAGCTTATAATGGATTACAATGAAAGCAGATCTACCCATTATAGTTCTACTAAATGGGACCTCTATGAGAAATCCATGACAAAGAGAAGGATCGATGATAGAGAGTATGGTAGAAATAATCCCAAGGCACCCCCAAGACAACCTAAGTACTACCCAAAGCCTTTCAGCTATTTCAGGAGGCAACAAGAGAAGTCTGAAAAGCTACATCATCCACAACATCAAAGCAAGGAATGTAGACTTGAAATCTGAAACTATTCTGATTATATAAACTCTAGTTTAGATAATTATGTGTCTATCTTTATTTATTGCATTTCTTTGTATTCTTAACTTTTCATCTCAAGTTCTTTTTATTGTGATATAATTCACCTTAGTATAGAGGTTTCTGACTTCTATAAATAGGGGTAGATTGTTGGGTATTGCATTCACAATAACCCGGATTTTCATGAAGTCACCCTTGAACTAAAATGAATTAAGTTGTATTTGATCCTCTATTTTAGTTATGTATTTGCATGACTTTATTGCTAAGTGTAGACCAATGTCAGTCTGCAGTGGGTAAAAAAAACAGGACCATACAAAGTAATTCCTCATTATGTGATCCAAGGTATGAACTCATGTGTAGCCTCTCTATTAGGATACACTTCATTTTCAAGCACTTGGATCAAGAGATGAGATGTTGGTGTTGAGCTTAGTCAGAAGAAAAGTTTTCTTAAAAACAGAAATTCTCTAAGTCCTTTTCTCGAGTAGTCATTTAGTTCTCGAGAAATATAAGTTTAGTTCTCGAGTAGTATATTTGAGAGTTCTCGAGTAGTCAGTAACATTATTCGAGTATTATCCTTAGTTCTCGAGTAGTGCTAACTTAGTTCTCGAGAAACAAAGTTTAGTTCTCGAGTACTTATTTGTTATATCAGAAAATTTTCTAAGTGTAGTTCTCAAGAACAACTCTTAGTTCTCGAGAAATTCTATTCCTAGTTCTCGAGAAACTTTCCTTCTCTCGATAAATCAATTCTCATTCTCGATTAATCCGTTTCTTTGTTCTCGGGAAATTAAAACAGTACTCGAGTACTCAACAGTAAAAGCATTGAGAGCGTTGAGTGCTAAGTCCTGACTCAATGCCATTAGCTACCTTTTCTCGAGAAGCAATTCATAATTCTCGAGTAGTATTCTTCTTTGTTGAGAATTGAAGTTCAGTTTAGCAAAAATGTTGTCTCGAGTAATACTTTGTCTTCTTCTCAAGTAATAAACATTACTTCTCGAGAAATATCATTCTTTTCGAGAAACGTAAGTCATTTTCTGCAAAAATTTATGTTAAGTACAGAATGACGGGATTTTCAAATCACTTGTTGTGACTGGTGTAACGCCCCAATTCGCGTAGGCCCCTCGCACGAGTTTTGAGTCAAGAGTCTTGACTCGAGCTCGGGGCGCACTGGCAAAAAGTGTCAAGTGCATTGGATGGAGTGTAGGGTTTAGTGAAATCCAACGGATCGAAAGGAAATGGCCTAAGGGAAAATCTTCGAGAACGCCTGGTGATTCTCGCCGATCGTCGAGTATCGATGAGAATACTCAACGCACTCAACGCCAGATTTCCGATAAGCATGGCCCAAGGGAAAATCGTCGAGAATGCCTGGTGATTCTCGTCGATCGTCGAGTATCGATGAGAATACTCAATGCACACAATGCCAGATTTCCGATAAGAATGGCCTAAGGGAAAATAATCGAGAATGCCTGGTGATTCTCGCCGATCAACGAGTATCGCTGAGAATACTCAACGCACTCAACGCCAGAATTCAGATAAGTTAGGCTAAGGGAAAATCACCGGGTATCATTGTTGATACCCGACGAATTCATCGAGAATGCCTGACGATTCTCGCCGATCGTCGAGAATGATAGATGATTCCCGCCGAATTTGACTTGTGCGTTTTCTTCACCCAGGCAGATTCGCCGGCTTGTACAGGCGGACCGAACCGGATTTCGGTATTCACGCTGGATGGTTCCTTGGACCGGGTCATTTCAATATGACCCATTATGGGCGGTCCAATGAGGCGTTGACACGTGGCAGAAGATGTAACCTAATACATCGGCTTATAAAAGGGAGTTAAAGCCGAACCCTAGTGTTTGCGCCAATCAACTCTTGCCGTCATCTTGGATCTCGCGAAACCAACGGAGCCGAGGGAAGTAGGCGGAGCTCTTGGAGGCGGCCTTCTTTCTCTCTCTCCCTCTCCTCCCTTTGCCGTGAAGAACAATCGCACCAAGCGAGAGATGCCGCAAAGAAGAACGACTAGATCCATGGCCGGGAACGGTGGTACTGCTGGAAACGAGGTGAGCATCCTCCCCTCTCCCTTGGTGCTAGATCTGTAGTTATATTCTAGGAGAGATATCGACTTCATAGAGTCTTGATGGTGAGGAGGAGATTTCTTAGGGAAAGCCATGCCTAGGTTGTTTTCTAGGCTTTAGTCTTCTTCAACCTCTTCATCATTCAAAGTGAAGATGAGAGGGTGATTCGTGGAGAAGTACGGCTTTGTGAGGGTGAATAATGGTGGACGAATTTCTGGAGGAGTTTTTGGAGGTCGGTGCAAGGAGGAAGATGAATGGATGTCGTTCATCTTACCTTAAGATGTGTGCGGCCTTAAGATGTGTGCAGAAATCTGACTTCTACATACAGCGATCTTCGACGCCAGTTTCGGAGGGGTTCTGTTCATATCTGGGTTTTTGACTCAACACTAAAGTCGTATCCCGCGAAAATACCTTTCTAACGAGTGGTTGCACGTTTCCATGCAATACCTGTAGCCACGGGAAAATCTGTTCGAGTCTGCTGCGATTGGGGGAAATATGTCTAGGAAATCTATATCCTGTACGCAGTAGACTTCGCTACGAATTTCTAATGTGATGCGACCAGATCTGGGCTTCCAACTCAACATGAAAGTCATATACCTCGCGAATACCTTTCCAACGAGGGGTTGAGCGTTTATAGCGGATTCCTGTAGCTCCAGGAATTCCAGTTTTGGTGGCAGGCTATATAATAATAATGGTCATGTTAACTCATGGTTAAGTGTACTCTTGTGAAAGTTATGATGTGCAATTTATATCATTTGGTTCCTTCAATTATGATGCTATAGTTAACCTTATGAATGTTGCGCTTAACATTGGTAGACATCTAGGTTAATGGTGATGTGAATTGGGATAGGATGGCTAGTGATCAATGGAGGTTGAGCTTGGTTGTAGATTATATCTATCATGTGATGAATTGAGCTGATCAATTTAATAGATAGTTGTGAATGAGATGAACTCTATTGGGAGAGTATTTTATACCCGGTATCCGAGCCTAATGGGTTTTGTTGATAACCGATACTTAGAGATATAGTCTCCCTACGGGTAGCATCGAGTGAGTTGTGATGGTGCAAGTGGTGTACGACGACTCGATGTGTCATGATACTGAGATAATGAATATGGCAGGTCTACGGGCTCTCCAGTCGTCACACCGATGGGATTCAATAGTTAGACCTTGGGCGGTAGGGCTAGACACTTGGTGTCCATAACCCGAGGTCTCCTCCGCGCCATGAGAACGGTTGGGCTTGCGCCTCGTGTGATTCCGAGGTTCCTTCCGATTCGAAATCAAAGGCCAGGTTGGGCTGTGTTCTTGGTGCACATCTACCCAAGACCCCTTCTGAGCCGTAGTACGTGTGTGAGCTCCACTGTTGTGTTCTTAGCGTTGAGGCGTACGGAGGCCTAGGACAGGTAGTGTGGATACCACCTAGTAGTGGAGACGCCCGCTCCACTGTCACCGTCTGGCCACGACGGTTGATGCCTGAGAGGTTAGCTACCTGCTCGAAAAGTGGGAACTTCAAGTCTGTGTCGACATAGAACCTTGCATGTGTGTGAACATGGGTCGGTCATTGCATAGCATTCATATCATACCATTCATATCATGCACAAGATCCTTATCGTATAAGTTTATATGGGCACTCTTATACGATTAGTTACCTTTCTGTTAAGCCGAACCTTAACTTATAAGTTTGTATGGGCACTCTTATAAGTTAAGTTACTGTTCCTGTTGTAGATTACTTGCTAATTATTTATTTAATTTAATAGAACTACTAGCTTACTTCGTAGAGATATTATTCGTACCAGTTCCTTGTCACCTGCTTGATTACTCCTGCTTTATATATTCATATTGTACTTGTTTACTTTCTCCGCCCGGTGCCGAGGAGTCGCAGAGGGAGCAGATGTGAAAACACTTAGTCTTTAAGACTGGTTGCTACGTCTTCCATTTTAGGAGGAAACCCCGCAGATAGGCCAGCAGCAGGACATCCAGGCCTGGACGACAGAACCTGAGGTGACGGTACCGTTGATACCGTCCGTGACAGTTGTGAGTGTTTTGTTGCAGCCTTTTTGGCAAACAGTTTTTAGACTCTGATATTTTAGAAGCTTGTTATGCTTCTTATTTTCTGCTTCGTTTTGGACTTAAAACTATGTGTGAATTGACTTTCTTTTTATCTTATGGTTGGGTTGGCATAGTATATTGATATTGGTTGTAGCCGGCGGAATAGGCGTCTTGTGGTACAAGCTAACCCGTGTGTTAGTGCTACCACAAGGCGGCTACTCTGGGCATAAGACTCCCCTCATTCCGTGTTTTGTGTTCCGGGAGGGGGGGTCTTACAACTGGTCCATGTATATGTCATTAAGACTAATTATGATTATTAGAGAGATCCTATATAAAGTCATGTCAATCGACTAACCCTAATACCAAGAATACAAAGGATCTATACGTTGTCATAATTTTCTCAAGTCCCTGAATCATCTTTGTCTTTCCAAAACGAGACCCGCCGCCGCCGCCGATATTCATCGAGCAATAGTTAGGGTTTCCGATTCAAAGGATTCAGACAAATATTGATTTCCTGATTGTGATAGTTTCTCTTTCTCCATCAACGTTCCGATCGGGTGAAGTCAAAAGAAAATCTTTAGATCTAGTTTTAGCCGTGAGTTCTTCTTCAACAAATCAGATTAAGCCGCAACTCTCAAAGAAGAAGATCCAGCCAGAACATCTCAAGATTCAAAGATCATTTGTTTATATTTTCAATTTTTGATTATCAATTCTTGTAGGAATTTTTTTTCCGAGTTGTAGGAAGTTTTATCTTCCGAGTGTAGATCCATTTGGATCGAGATTATATGAATTTTGTTCCAAGACGTAGGATTGGTTTTGATTTCGATATAGTGGAGTAGCCGAGTCAAGTGGTTTACTAGATCTATGAGGGAAAGTGGATGTACCCAAGGTTAGGGAACCACTATAAATCTGTTTGTTGTCTGTGTTTGCTTGGTTGATTTGTGTGCAAGATCATAATTTTTTTTATTTCGCAAATTGACACACAAATCATCTATTCACCCCCACTAGGTGATTTAGGTAGACAACTGAACTCCTTAAGTTTTTAATTACATAATTTGTTCATTATCTAGAGTTATTTCATCTTTTAATTTAATATTTTCAAAAAGCAGGTTTTCTTATTCATTTATTCATTCTGTAAGTTGCTTAAGCTCTTTTTCAAAATTAATTAAATCAATGCATAAAGATTTAAATTCAATATTAAATTCATTTTAATCAAAATCAAAAGAAACAACACCTGATCTTCCTCAGATTCAGATTCTTAATTGTCTGACTTATCATCTTCTACTTCTGAACAGCTTCCTGATGCATTGATGGCCATCGAGCAAATCTCCTTTGACTTTGCCTCCTCTTCATCTTTACTGAAGCTGGAAGATGAAGATTCATCTTCAGTTTCACTCCATATTTCAGCCACAAAGCCTTTCTCTTTTCTTTTATGCTTGCTAGAGGAGGGCTTGTTATAGAGCTGCTTCCTGGTTTCTTTTTCTCTTCTTCTCTCCTTCTTTTGTTTCTCTGGACACTCTTAGATGAAGTGTTCAGGCTTCCTGCAATCAAAATAAACAACTTCTTAGTTGGTGTTTTGTCATACCTTGGTTTGTCATCTTGCCTTGATGATTTCTTCTGAAATCCCTCTTGCCCATCTTGTAAAATCTCTTGGCTAAGAGAGTTAGGAATTCTTCACTGGCTGTTGGAGC
Source organism: Platanthera zijinensis (assembly GCA_039513925.1). NCBI lineage: Eukaryota > Viridiplantae > Streptophyta > Magnoliopsida > Asparagales > Orchidaceae > Platanthera > Platanthera zijinensis. Next base: position 117,390,926 of record CM077081.1, on the reverse strand, counting down.
TTTTGATTCCTCAGTTGCTTTTGAATGTTGTGCTTTGCTCCTTTCTGGCTAATGAAGGAGTCTTCTACTTTGCAGCTTCTCTAGACTTTATGAGCTGCTCATATGACTTGATCTTTCCAAGTAAAGATTCTATGGAAATCTCATTGAGACTTCTGGCTTCCTTGATTGGCCAGATTCTGGAATCCCATGAGTTGGGGAAGCACATGAGGTTTTTGTCATTTAATTTTATGAGGGTGATGTCCTTGTCAAAAATCTTTAGCTCATTGATGATTGAGCTCAGTCTGTTATACATGTCACTAACAGACTCGGGCTCATCCTTCTTGAAGTTTTCATATTATGAGATAAGATTGGATCTCCTATCCTTTCTCTCATCTGCTGAGCCAGCAACCATCTAGTTAAGGGAATCCCAGATAGCCTTGGCTGATGTGCACTCGGCCACCTTCTAGAAAATGTCATCAGACATTGATTGAGCCAGAATATTCATGGCCATTACATCAACTATTTTGGCCTTTTTCTGAGCATCTGTCCACTCAGGTAGTGGAACAGCATATGTGCTGGAACTTACAGTAGATGTTGCCACTAGAACTGGTGGTCCTGTCAAAATAGAATTAAAGATATCCTCATCAATAGAGTTCATATACAGCTTGATTCTTGCCTTCCAAATAACAAACTTATTTAAGTTGAAAACTGGAGGTCTGGTACTTGCATAGTCTTTGTTCTGTGTTAAGATGTGATAACATAAAAACAAGGAAAAGAAAATCAGATCTTGCATGGATCTTTTGGTTCATGTGTTAGCTTGTACAACCAAAGGAACACCCCTCTGATACTAATTGAAAGATGGGGGTTAGGCCCAATTACCTCTAGATGGGGGGAGGTGTGAATAGAGTAATTAAAACTTTGCGTGTTTTTAAATTTATCAGAGTAAAAATAGGTGATACCAATAATAATATAGATGGTAAAAAAAATAAGTTAAGCTAATCTATCTATAACAGCATAGTAAGAATAAGAAAGAAAATTATCACACACAGACAACACAAGAATTTTATAGTGGTTCCCCAACCTGGTTATGTCCACTCTTCTACCACCCTGGTAGGAATCCACTATCAAGTTTTTGTTCAGGTGACTGCCACTACAAGATCAATTTTCAGGAAGATCTCACAACCCTTTAGGATTTTGATCAGGTTCCCAAAAACCAAGAATAAACTTTTGAAGGGAGTTAATCAACCCTTTATACACGAGGTGAGAGGAGGTGATGATGTCTTCTCTTTTCTCTATACAAAGAGAAGACTAGTGGATTTGTTATTGTTAAGACTCCTTTTTAAATACAGGAATGATTCATAAAACTTGGAGCCTTGCTCAGGGTGTAGGTCTTCAGTCTTGTCTGAATGAATCCTGGAACTTTTTAATTGATTCAAGATGTTGTCCTTAAATGTTCCTGGAGGAGAAGGTTGAAGAAGACTCTTGATAGTGATGTATGTTCTTCTTCAGTCTTCAGAATGTACAAGGGAGAAAACAAAATGTTTTCTATATGCAGAGAAGAAGTTCTGTGTGATGTGGTTATGTGCAACTGTATTATCTTCTTTGTATTGCTCTTGTGTTCTTACTGTAGAGGTCTGGTATGTATATGCTTGCAAGGATTATTGTTGTTCTCTTGTTGTCTGAAAAGAATTTGTGTTTTATATTTTGTAGTCAATAATTTCTCCTTTGAAATTTGAATTTCTGGCATTAATTGCTGATTGCCCTGGAGAAAGAAATGGCTGGAATATTCACTTTAATGAGTTTCCCCAACTGTCCCTAATAAAATAAGAAAGAAATAAATCTGATAAAGACCATAATTAATGCTTCCAATAATGGCTATATTCAGGGGAATATGAGCATTAATTACTCAGTAATATTACTGCTAAATAATATATAAAGTAAGGGACAGAAGTAAGGAAAAATTCTCATTCTTGCTCGGGATAGAGATCGTCAATCTCAAAATAGAATTCGTTGACTGGAGTTCCAAGTTCGTTAACCTGAGAATTCCTATTCGTCGACTTGAGGTCTACAAACTGCATTCTGGAAACAACTTGCCAATTCTGTGCTCTAAGTTTGTCGAGATGAGAATCTGTTTGAAAGAATAGATTGTCGACCTGAGCTCATATATCGTTGAGCTCAACTCAGAGAAATAACCCTGAGTTCGTCGATCTGAGATCTATGATCGTCGAGCTGAGTTCGAAGAATTTCGAATTTATCATTTTGATCTTTGAATCTTGCTAAGTCTTGAATATTCTGAGGTCCTCTACTGGCTGGTCCATGAAGGTTGAACCTAAAGACTAGCCTAAACTCTAGGACTCAGACTTGACCCTGGCCATATAATGTAGGTCAAACTCAGGATAATTAGTGAACCTAGCTCAAATCCAAACTAGGGATCCAATACACAGCAAGGTGGAGTTAAAATTGAGGAGGACCCTAGATTGAAGTCCAACAGTCTAACCTACGAAAGGGGGGTTTTGGTATTTTGCTGAAAAAGAAAGTAAAATACTATTAACTACTTCTATGCAACGCCACTATGCAATGCTTCGCCAGGCGGGATTGAAGATTACATGGGCCACTATGCACCGAATGGCTGTGTGGATGGAAGATAAGACTTGCAGATGAGGTGGTGAGAACGGTGGAATGAGGGTCCTGAGAACCTCTTTGCTATGCACTCCACTAGCAATTGCTAGTGCGGCAAGACCGACTATAGAGGCGGATAGAAATAAAGGCACTTCTCAAGCAACTTAAGAAGAAAAGCAATACAGAATCACATATACATGAATCTAATAATCCATATAACTAGAGACCGACAACATCTACAAATGAATTTTTAACACACATATACAACAAGAAAGCAAGAACAAGTCAAGATATCGACTGAATCCAAAGTTTTGCTGAGGGTTCACGGAAGGAATCGCCGGGTTGTCAATCCGCGTCCTAGATCGGTCCTCAATTGCATCCGGGGTAGAGGAGTTTGTCACTAACTCCTAATTGAACCATCTTCTCCGTTCCACGATGCCGAAGAATGTTGGAAGCTTCCCTATAATTGTTGGCTATGGCATCAAACATGAAATGGAGCTTAAAAGATGAAGGAGAAGGTCGAGAGAAAGCACCGGCAAGGTATAGGCTTAGCAAGCATGGCCGAACCTTCTCTCTTTGGTGGAAGATGAAGGACGGAGGTGGAAGGGCGGAGCTTTGACCTAAAATGGCAGAAGCAATGACTGAAAACGAGCTCCCCTCAATGGTGGGAAATCTACGCTTTAAATAGAAGCAGGTCAGAAAAATATGTAAGCACGGTTTGGTGCACGACTGTTCGCAAACCGTGCATTATTAAACTTCCAAGCCAAGCTTGTAGTTGAAGATGCATTGACCCATGCGTTTTACTCACCCACGGGCGCTTCCGCCCGTGCGTGAAGGAAATCGCACAGGTAAACAAAGAGCGCATGAAATCAATATGGTACAGGAGGACCGTGTATTTTACTCGCGCACGGGCTCTTCCTCCCGCGCGTGAAGGAAAACGCACGATTAACCACAAAAAGCATAAACTCAGAGAAAAATATGTAGATTGTGGGATTCCTTCTCGCATAGTTTGGCCGAAACCGTGCGGGAACAAAACGCATGGGTAGCCACAGAAGTCCCCATAATTGCTATGTAAAATGCACGATTGCCAAGAGACCGTGCGAGAAGAAATTCGCATGACTGTGCGTTTTACACAAAAACTAGAAAATGAGTCCGGGACATCCCGACTACCTGCACAACAATGAAACCAACTGGAGCACCACCTCCCAGCTACAAATAACAATCCACAACTACCGAAAGATCTATGGGGAGCAACATGTGCATACCCCCAATAAAAGAATGTACAATTGCACACCCACGGGCCTAAATAGTTCACAAAGTGGACAATGACCGAACGATGAAAATATAACCAATATCTGGTTGAAATGTAATGCACGAGTGAGTAAACAAGCTCGGATGAGTCTAGAAAACCCTATAAATATCAGACTCATCACACCCCCAGACTTACCTGTTTGCGCGTCCCGAGCAAATAAAATCTATGTTGATAGAAAAAATGACTTTCCTAACATAGAAATTGTGATATGGAGTACCATGCGAAGTCGCATGCTCGTACACGTACAAATAGAATAGAGGAAATTTCTAAGTATACAAAATAGTTTATACTTTTCATAATGCGTATAAAAATTTTATTACTACTCAAAAATGGAATCACCGTGAATCATCCGGTCATGCACATGAAGAAAGTAGGCAGGCCTCTACGGTGAGCTTTGCCAAAGACCGGGGCTCAGGATCACCTCCAAAGGAATCCAAAAATGTCGGGGACCATACGCTAGCCCGTTCACACTCCCTCCGTGGCACTAGTTGACTCAAGCCCGAATCTGTTGGACTTTTAGGACAATTATGGGGCTGGGTTTCAGTGAGGTAAACAAAGATAAACAAGAAGGCTACGCATGACATAACCCAAATGAGCTAGCATAAAAAAGAATTCATCCGTTAGCCAAAATACATGCGGGTACACCGCACCCCCAGACTTAATTTTTAACATATGGGTGTGTGCACTGCGTACTCCAAATACAACCACATCTCCAATAGGATTTTCAATCATGTTTTTTTTTACATTTCATTTTCACATTTATTTTTTTCAAATCATTTTTTTCTTTTAACAGTTTCAGCAAATAAAAGCCTTGGAGCACTTCCACAAATTCACATGTAATATCACCACATGAACACCCCAAAATGAAATGTACGACACTAAAGCTCGACTTGGGTGCGCGATTAGGATCAGCTATGAGTCTTTGATGAAATAATTGATGAGCGGAATTGAAAGAATGGGTAGGCACAACGGGGCATAGCAAGGATAAGACGTTAGGAACGGTACAATGCTCAACCAGGCCAAAATGATGGCCTACATCACACTCATGCTTGACTAACCATGCACCAATGCTTTGAGAGAAGATTGGGGCAAGTTGTAACACCTCTACCCGTCAAGAAGAATATAATAGAGGGTCCGGCCGGGGCCCCACACCATATTCCACAAACAGGCAGAGACGCTACGAAATAATATCATAACCACGCACCCTAACACAGAGCATTCTAGCAGAAGCTTCACGGTTGAATTATTGAACTCAAGATAAAGAACATTGTCCACTAACATAGGAATATATATATACATCAAAAGAGTCTGGCCTTAAGGCCTTACAACAGTTTCTCTTAACAAGAGTGTGGTTTACAGACATCGGCACGCAGGCCGGCCACACATGAACAAAAGAAACAAAACAATGCCTTCGAGGGCAGCAACACAGCTTTGGGTTTCAGCCCGCTAAGTCCTGCTCGGGCCAGCACCTCCAGTACCTGTAAGAACCAATCCACCAAGCGGTGGCAAACAGGGCAACGGTCAGCATTCAGCTGACCAATTATAACGACCCTGCCCCTGGCACGGGGCAGCGGAATTCCATCCCTGCATAGCAATCATCCAACATGACATATAGCAATTCAAGCAAGACGTGCATGCCCGCACAGTCACATATCACAAATGTCGGCACGACGGCCCGACGCTCCGTGCACTCAGGGCACATTCACACCGTTCAGAGGTCCCAGACATAACGGTGCATTATGAGCATTCTAGTCTGATCGGCTCACAGGCCGTCGACTCTCGCTATGTGATCCTAATAGGGCCTTAAGCACCCAAGTTTAGACAACCATAACGCGGGTACAGATCCACCTTTCCCGTTGCTCACATCGTCAGACTCACGCCTGGACAGACGCGGGTACAGTTTCACCTTGCCCATTCCACCATTTCCCAGTTGCAGCCTCACGGCTCAACCTTCCACAAAGTAGCACTCACGGCCACAAGAGAGTCCAACTCTCAACATTTCCTGGACTTCCTCCAGTACTGTATCCATCATGCATACAAGCAATAATCACGGAGTCTTCTCCGATATGCAACCAAGCATCACCAATCCAGACCATGTCCAGATGGGCTTCACACAGCATGCCTAGATCCGTACTCCAATTCCGGACTCTAACAAGGGGGACTTCACATATCTACCCCAAGGGACGCCACAACCCACCGCACACTTGCGGGGAAGGGTTTTCCCTATGCAATGCAGGAATTAAGGACTTAACATGTCCAAGCAGGAAATCGTTACCCTAGGAGTTCGCTTCGGAGCCATGGAGAGAAATTTGAGACGGATGAAAGCCTTCGCAGCAGCGTTGCCTTCGCAAATCCGAACTCGGCTCGCGATTTGGACCACCGTAGCACCACCGGCAGCCGGACTCCACTTCCTCTTCTTCCTCCTTGCTCTCACCTCTCTCATAAACTTTAGAAAGAGAAGATGAAAAGAAGAATGAGCTTTTCTTCCCCCTTTTCCGGCCTTATCAGCCCAAAAATGATCTCCAGCCTTAGGATCTTATTTAAAGAAAATGAAGGGCCAAGATCTAACTGAAAATTCCTTTTCTTTTGGCCGACACGGCCTGTGATACGCCCGTGTCACAGGCCGTGTACCCTTAAGCGGCACACGCGGCAGTCGCACCGACTGAAATATTCGAGAACACGGGCATCGACACGCCCGTGTTGAACCTGACACGCCCGTGTCAGTCATGAGACACGCCCGTGTCTCCTGTTACATGGTACTCACCGATCTCCAAAACCAGTACACGGGTAGGGCACACGCCCGTGTCAAACCCAACACGGCCGTGTTCCATGCCGTGTTCACTGCCGTGTTCAAGGCCGTGTACCTCTCTGACTCAAACATGCCATTTTTCGAATTTAAATGAGCGACACGCCCTGGGACACGCCCGTGTCGGAGGCCGTGTCCCAGGCTCGACGATCGTCGACAATCAATCGTCGACTAGCCTGAACACGCCCTGGGACACGCCTATGTCCCAGGCCGTGTACACCCGACACGCCCTGGGACACGCCCGTGTCCCAGGCCGTGTCTAACAGCCTCCAACCCAAAATTGTTTGCAAACACATTTTGAGATTTTTGGGGTGTTACAATCCTCCCCCCCCCCCCTTAATAAAATTTCGTCCCGAAATTTGAAGATAATTGGGAGAAAATAACAAACATTTATATGTTTCTATTACATATACAACGAGCGAACAAGTTACGAAAATAACTCGGGAAACTCGGCTCGCATGGTCTGCTCGCGCTCCCATATTAGCTCTTCTCGGCCACAATTGTCCCACTGGACTTTGACCATCCCGATCACCTTGTTCCGCAATTGTTTCTCGGCTCGATCCTCGATCCGTATAGGCTTCACCTTTGTCGTTAGCCCATACTCAACCGGCACTCGATCATTGCCAACTATATGAGCTGGATCCTTGACTGCTTTGCGTAACACCGAGATGTGAAACACGTCATGCAATCCACTCAATTCCGATGAAAGAGCTAACCGATAGGCAGCTTCCCCAACTCGCTCCACCACTTCAAACGTACCAAGGTATCGCGGACTTAGCTTTTTCAACCGCCGAATCCGAGATACGCCTTTGAAGTGCTTAATCTTTAAATAGACCCAGTCACCCACCGCGAACTCCACGTTCCGGTGCTTAGCATTGTAATACTTGGCCTGCCGATCTTGGGCTATTAGGAGCCTCTCTCGAATAGAGCGTATTGTTGAGGTAGCATCCTCGACTTCCTTTTTGGCTAAAAGTTTGGTCTCGCCAGTTTCTGCCCAAGCTAGCGGTGTACGACACTTACGACCATACAGCGCTTCAAATGGGGTCATGCCTATACTCGCTTGATAGCTATTATTATAGGCAAATTCCACCATAACAAGATGCTCTTCCCACTTCTTACCGAAGTCCAGGGCGCACATACGGAGCATATCTTCCATCGTTCTGTTGGTTTGTTCAGTTTGGCCATCCGTTTGCGGGTGAAAGGCCGTACTGAATGCTAACTTCGTGCCCAACATCTGATGAACTAATCTCCAATCCTTCGAGGTAAAGCGCCCATCTCGGTCACTTACGATGCTCCGGGGAACACCGTGCAATCGAACTATCTGCTCCACACAGAGCTTTGCCAACGTTTCCACTGAATCGTCCCGCTTGTTTGGTATAAAGTGAGCCACCTTTGTCAACCGGTCTACAATCACCCAGATTGAGTCATGGCCACGCTGAGATCTCAGCAATCCGTGCACGAAATCCATAGAAATATCCTCAAACTTCCATTGCGGAACCGGCAATGACTTCAGGAAACCACTCGGCCGTTGACATTCTGCCTTTACCAAAGCACAATTATGACATTTAGCCACATACGCTGCTATGTCCTTCTTTAAACCAGGCCACCAGAACAGTTTCTTCATGTCCTTGTACATTTTTGTGCTCCCAGGGTGAATTGAGTAGTTTGTAAAGTGCGCTTCATATAATAATTCTTCCCGCAATTTACCCGCACTAGGGACGCACAATCGGCCGTCTTTTCGTAATAAACCATCATCCCAGGAGAACTGATCACCAGATCCCTCCTTTGCATAGCGTTGGAGACTTTCATCCAACTCCATTGCCCGCCGAACCCTGTAAGCAAGGTCATATTGAACCTCCAGCCAGCTCACGCATGCTTCAGTTGAAGAATCTCTTTCTACACAAGATATCTCCAGAGCTTCCAACTCCTGGACTAACCGCTCATCATGTATCCGCAACCAATTTGCCCGTACTGGAGTCCGACGACTCAAGGCATCAGCGACCACATTTCCCTTTCCGGGAACATAGTGAATGTCGAAGGTATAGTCCCCAAGGAATTCCATCCACCTCCTTTGTCGCATATTCAACTCCTTTTGATCGAGCAGATACTTTAAGCTTTTATGATCTGTATAAATATCCACTTTCACGCCATATAGATAATGCCGCCACAACTTTAGCGAAAAGATCACCGCCGCCAACTCCAAATCATGGACAGGGTAATTACGCTCATGCACTTTCAATTGACGTGAACCATAAGCGATCACCTTGCCAAACTAAAGGAGAACGCAGCCTAGGCCGCTTTCTGACGCATCGCTGTATATTTCAAATCCATCTGTACCACATGGTGACGTCAAAACAGGTGCCGTGGTCAAATGACTTTTCAGCTCCTCAAAAGCTCGTGCGCACTCCGGCGTCCAAACGAACTTCTGATCCTTTCTCGTCAACGTAGTCAGAGGCAAAGCAATCCGGGAGAAGTTCTCCACGAACCGTCTATAGTAGCCTGCCAGTCCAAGGAAACTCCTGACTTCGGCCACCGAAGACAACACTGGCCAATCACGAATGGCACTTATCTTAGCCGGATCCACCGCTATGCCCTCTCTACTTACCACATGGCCTAGAAAAGCCACCGACGAGAGCCAAAACTCACACTTAGAGTACTTGGCATACAGCTTATTCCTTCGCAAGGTATGCAAGACTAATCGCAAGTGGTTTGCATGATCTTCCTCCGATTGTGAATATACCAAGATATCATCAATAAACACAATCACAAACAGATCCAGGTATTCTCGGAACGTCCGATGCATGAGATCCATGAAGACCGAAGGCGCATTACATAAGCCGAACGGCATCACTGTGAACTCATAATGACCATAGCGTGTGCCAAACGCTGTCTTGGGAATGTCACCTTCCCTAATCCGCAACTGGTAATACCCGGACTTCAAATCCAACTTCGAATAGACGGTTAAGCCTGCTAGCTGATCGAACAAGTCATCGATCCGAGGAATTGGATACTTGTTTTTCTCCATCAGCTTGTTTAGTTCGCGATAATCAATACATAGTCGCAAACCACCGTCTTTCTTTTTCACAAAAAGAACAGGCGCGCTCCAAGGTGACATACTTGGGCGTATGTATCCCTGCTCCAACAATTCTTGCAACTGAACTTTCAGTTCGGCCAATTATTTTGGCGCTACCCGATATGGCGAACGGGCCACGGGTTTTGCACCCGACACCAGCTCGATAGCGAAGTTAATTTCCCTTTGGGGAGGTAACCCCGGAAGGTCCTTTGGAAACACATCCGCATATTCCGACACAATCGGCACTTCACTCACACTGGCCTTCGGCGCCACCGCCTCTATGAGTGTGAAGAACAACTCCGCACCCTTCCGAACTTCCTTAACAACTTGGAGAGCGGATAACAACATCCCACTCATTCCTTGCATACCAATAAACTTGGTCTCTTGTTCGGTATTTTGCCCAAGTGTGACCTCTTTTGAAGTGCAATCTATACAGGCACGCTGCTCTGAAAGCCAGTCCATACCAAAGATTATATCAAACTCTTTGATCGGCAATACTAGTGTTTCCACCTTGAACTCCCGACTTCCTATCTTGACCTCAAGACCGCAAGATCGATCCGCGCACATCAAACATCCGTTAGGCAACAGCACCTTTACACTGTCTGTCTTGGTCTGGATAGGCACCCCGACACGAAAGACAAAGTCCTCAGACAGAAACGAATGTGAAGCACCTGTGTCGAACAGTGCTCGCGCCGGATACTCTCGTATAAGGACAAACCCTATAACATTACAATTAAAACAAGCACATCACATCAAAAGTAAAAACATTAAAACTTAAGCGCACCTGTGACGACATCCGCCTGCTTAATGGCCTCCTGTTGTCCAAGATTGAAGACCCTGGGCTGCGCGTGCGAGGCAGAAGACTCCACCACAGTCTTCCCCTTCTCCGCATAAGACGCTCCCGTCTTCTTATCACCCTTTGGAGGACCAAATCGGCTGTAAGACCCCATTTTTTTTTTTTGAAAACCCGGGGTCTTATGCCCAGAACCGCCGCTTTGCGGTGACACCTTCGCACCCGGGAAGGTCGCCACTACAACGCGCCGATTCTGCCGGCCTTTTCGATCACAATAAGTAGCAAGAGAGAAGCAAGTCCACCAAAAGAGAATATCACATAAAATAAAACTCCACGAAGGGAGTGACCACAGAAAATCATCAGAGTATAAATAGTCTGGAAATAAAAAGGGCTCATGCCCGGTACATCAAATCCTCACTACAAGATCACTCAATGCGGAAGCAAAACTAAATCTCTACTAAAGGGCCGGGACTCACAGTCCCCGTAGTCTGGACTCCCGTGCTAGACTGTCCCATCTCCAGGCGTACCGGCCTCCTGGTCTGTCCCTCCATGCTGGGCTCCGCGATCCCCTAAAATTATATGGTTCGAAAACCGTTAGTCTAAAAGACTAAGTCCTATCATCCCCCACCTCTTTCCCCACGCTCTAAGGCACCGGGCGGAGAGGAAGAAAGAGGAGGACATGAAAGTGGAGAGTAGTCAAAAGCAGATGACGGTGGACCTAACTAGCAAGTTATAACAGGGGAGCAATATAAATCTTAAGTGTTGTAATAGGTATAACAGAAAGGAAGTAAGTAAGAAATTAAACCTTCACTTATGTGAGTACACATAAGCCAAGGGATCTTTTGCAAGGCTCCCATCGTATAAAGTGTCCCATACCACTTATACGTTGGGGTGTCGGTTATCAAACAGCAGCATATATATATATTGAAATTAACCTTTGACTTATAAACTTGCCCACACAAGCTTATAGACTAAGGGGTCGTTTTGCAAGTCCTAAAGCATAAGCGTCCCATTCCACTTATACTTTAGGTGTCAAGATTGTTATGAATGATTATGATATGCAGCTATATGGTGGGTATGTTATGTCATGCAGTGCAACTCACTCACCCAACTTTGTGTACACAAACCTTTAGTTCCCCCTTTCTGGAGATAACTCCCAGGATACTCCCGTAGTGGCAGACGGAAGCGGTGGGTTGGGCCTCGCCCACCTCAAAACCAGTAAAAGCACTACTGGTCTGACCTATCGTACGCCCTCAACGCCTGGTGCACGAGGCGGACTCCTGCGTACTCTTGCCGACTGGTCCGCCGGACTTAACCTTGGCTAAGTGCTAGTCACCTTGCCGAGTCAACGATATCGGTGTCGGTGCAATCGAACTCCCCGATATCGAAAACCCACCACCTTAATCTTTCCTATTTTTATGCACATGCATCCGTTTAATATATAACAACTTAAAAGTGTCAACTCCCGGACTAAACCGTCCGTATAAACCACATCCGAGACCAACTTCCCCGGACTAAACCGTCCGGCTCATCTCCAGACTTCATCCCTTAGAACACCACGGGACGACTTAACCATTACCAACCCTAACTAATGAGTGTGTGCAATGTGAATCCTTATTAGGCTAATTACTCTTTCGTTTGTTTTAAGATTTACGTTAGCCCAGGACTGCCCCCGGCATACCCCGTGAAGGGCTCTCAAGGGGCACTAGGAACCAAGACGGTGCATTACGGCCCGAAGTTCCCTTTCGCAAGGCACTTATTATTGTTGGTTAATACCCCGTTCCCAAACCCTTAATGTTACTCTGGTTCTAACCCTAATGTGTTTTAACTCCTTCACCCGCTCCCAGGAAAGACGATGTTCCGTCGAACCCGAGCTCCACCCATCCTTAGTTAACCTAACCACTATTCCATACCCAATTTCATTGATAACCTCCGAATCATCTTGCCACGGCATTTACACATGACTTGTCGCCCTATGACCCTGGTATTACAATTTCTATGATTTCACTATATGCAGACCAACTTGAGCTAACAACAAGTATGATAGGAAGTGCATCAATTTCTCATCCAAACACCCTAAGATAATTACTAAGGGTCTATCATGACTTTTATAATTTAAATCCAGCACTTCCAAATTTTTTCCTAAATAATTTAATATTTATTTAATTATCCAGAAATTAAAGCCATGAGTGATTTTGAGCATGAGGTACTACATTCATTCATCATAAAATTATAAGAAAATTACCAGGGCTCTACAATGTCCATAAATGTTCACTGACCAAAAATTATAATTTTACAAGGCCTAAAAATATTATTTAAAAATCATTTATAAATTCTACAAATTGCAAGCCTTGTGAATCAACCCCTATGATTATAGATCCAAAAATTCTACAATAATTACCAGAGATGTAAGAGGTCATAAAAACTCATTTGCCTAAGTTACACCAGATTTCAGTGAGGGAACAACCCATAATAATTATTTGACTATCTTTAGAAAATCAATGGCTTGTGAATGAAGTACTTAAAATAATCAGTTAATAATTCCAGCAAAATTCAAGCATATGTATAAGAATCTAAAAAGCTCTCTGCCAAAATTTCATATCCATTAATCAACCAGAGAAATCAAATTAATTAAAATACCCAAAAGCCTATTTTTGTGAGTTATGAAGGAACTATCATGTATTGAATTCCAAGGCTCTCAATATTATTTCCCAGAGACTTCCCTAAACCCAAGAAGTACACTACCCAAGTTCCATGGCCTTTAGGCAAGTTTTGGTGACCTATTTTACCTTAACAAAGGAGGTGTCCTAAACTAGGGTTAGGGTTTAAGGGAGGGTAACCCTCTCCAAATCTTCCAAGACTTTGGTCAGGGGGTTCTAGTCTCACTAGTCACCTCTCCACCAAAAATCACTTCCATTCAAGGTCATTTGACCCCATGCCCTTCACAAGCCCCCAAAGTCCAACCTAGGGGTTTGGACTTGGGTCCTAGGGCATACTCACCCCAAACCACTCCATACACCATAAGGGAGTGTTAAAGCCCATTACCAACCAGGGGACCAAGTTTCAGCCTCCGGTGAGGGAGTTTGGTCAACAAAAATCACTAAGTGCACTTTTGACCTATTTGCCCCTTAATGGGCCAACCTAGGATTGGGTAATTACCCACCCAAAACATCTCCAAATTACATGAAACTTTATACAGAGCTTCCCTAGGTCACTATGGACCTCCCACCAAAATTTTGGGGGATTTGGAGGTCATTAGACCCCTTAATCACTCTAAGATATGATTATTAAATTTTTGCAAAAACTATAGAAAAATGTTATCCAAAAATTACCATTTTTGGATATGCCATAGGTGTAGGTAAGAATGACCCCTACATAAAATTTTAAGTCATTTGGAGGTCTGGTTTGATGTGGGCAACCAAAATGGTGTCTAACCTGGCCTAAGGACACCTTCCACCAAACTGAGTGCTGAGGTCAGCAAAGTTATCCAAATTGGGTGAAATCAATTTTAAAATAAAGTAGACTCAAAGGGCTACAACTTTCATGTTCACTACTTTTTCTGTAGAGGGCTCTAGGTATTTTTAATAAATACATACATTAAGAGGTAAAACTGTGACAAAAATACAATTAATATATCCCAACTATACATCATTATTTTTTACTGTTTGCACGAATCCTGAAGCGACTTGGATGGCATCCATGCATCTTCTACCTCCAGCCGACGGTGGCGATTCACCCGACCTGGGCGACATTGCGGGAGGTTTTCCCGGCCACCCGGCCACCTCCCCGGCCGGCCACCACCACCACCACCTTCGGGGAGGTGGGGGCTACCCCTAGCCGGCGGCACGGCCGCCGGAGAGCCCTTTTCCGGCGATCCCGCACGCCAATTTTTTGACAAAAACCGTGGAAATCAAAACCATGGATCGGGCTCAATTGAGCCCGATTCTTGTTCTAATAGATTCCTAGGATCTATACGTGAGTAAAGAGGAGGAGGAGGACCTGAGTTGTGGCTTGTAGACGGGCTGAACTCCTCCTTGCCATTTTCGGCCACCAAGCTTGGGCTCCTCTCCAACTTCTACACCAACCTCTCTGGAATTGGAAAAGGAACGGGGGAAAAGCTTGCCCTTGCTCTGGTGAAGCTTCTTAATGAAGGAATTTGGGAGAGGAGAAGTGTAACTCCCCAATTTTGAATTCCCCCATTAATGGCCATTAAACCTATTTTCAGTTTTTCCTCCAATTGGTGGGGCTGAGCCACCCCCTTAGCTGGCCACCTTAGGGAAACTCTTCCCCTCCACCAGAAGAGTAAAAGCCCCATGATGGTGGGGGGTTATGGAGCCTCCATGGCCATGATGGCCATTAAGCCCCTCTTTCTCTCTCCACCAAATTGGGGAAAACTTGCATTTCTCTCTCCTAGTCACCCCTTTCTGAATTTGGTGGGCCCAAACATGTCTCATTATTTCCTAAAACTCATGGGCCACACTACATGGGCTTAGCCCACTTGAAATGGGCTAGGTTAACCTTATAAAGCCACTTTCTCTCTCTTAAATAATGGGGAAAAATCCCATTTTTCTCTCTCCTAATCATCATGGATGATATTGCTGGTGGGTCCAGCCTAAATACACCCACTTTTCAACTCATCAAACAAGGTTAGCCCAAGTGGATTGAGCTTGGACTTGAGTTAGCCTATTTGGGCTAGTTTGACCAAATTAGGGCTTGGGTTGACTTTGGTCAAATTGGCCTTTTGGGTCACCACCAATGGGTCCTTGGTGACCTATTAGCCTCCCCTAAAGTCTAGGTAGGGGTGGGTAGGGTTGTTAGGGCATCTTGGAGGTCACTTGCCCCTTAGTAAGGGCACTTTGACCATTTTAGTGCTAGAGTTGACTTTGGTCAACATGACCATTTGGGTTGACCCCAAGGGGTCCTTGGTGACTTATTGAGCCCACATTAGGTCTAAGGGGATTTTTAGAGTCAAAATGAACCTACTAGGCCACCCAAAATCAGAGTTTTGAAAATTGCTATTTGCAGACCAAGTGAGTCTCAACTAGGTTTTTAGGTCACTTGGGCTTCGTTTGGTGGGACTTATTTTCACCGGTCAAGCGGTCATGACCGCATGAATCAGATCTTAATTAAGTCCCGATTCATGCGATCATGACCGCTTGACCGGTGAAAATAAGTCCCACCAAACGATGCCTTGGTCTCCTGGGCTCATCTAGGTTAACTCATAGGACCTAGTCATGCTCAAGTCACTCCTAGGGAGGGTCCAATTTGAAAATGGGATGTTACAAATCCCAATAAACAAAACAAAAATTTCGTCCCCGAAATTAAGGTTAAGTCTACGGGGATGTTTTCTACTGGGTTAAGTTAAGCTTGTAACATCCCATAAGGGTTGAAGTACCTACTAGATCAATGATTAAGGGCTAGCCCCAATAAACAAAAGTTTAGCCCATATCTCCTGGAATATTCTACTAGTAATTGCAATTATGGAGAAAACTTTAAACCACTTGAGGAGTTGCGAGGTATACCTGACTGAAGAGCTCCGGGTACTTTTGCTGCATCAAGTCCTGTGGTTCCCAGGTGTGCTCCTCTTGTCCATGATTTCTCCACAAGACCTTGACCAGCGGAACCTTCTTACGTCGTAAAACTCGCATCCCAGTATCGTCTATCCGGATCGGCTCTAGGTGCACCGATCGATCGGAAGCTATAGGCCCATCCGTAGTCGTAATCTGCTGCTCCGGCCGAAGTAGAGCTCTCCTGAGGGAGGAAACGTGGAAGACGTCGTGCAAACCCGCTAGCTCCGGTGGCAGCTCCAATCTATATGCCAATGGACCGATCCGCTCCAGGATCCTGTAAGGCCCCATGTATCTCGGACTGAGCTTTTTCCGGCCACGCACCCGCGAGACTCCATGCATCGGTCGTATCTTCAAGAATACCCGGTCTCCTACCTGAAACTCTACTTGACGATGCCGAGCGTCATAATACTTCGCTTGCCTGCTCTGCGCCTCTAGCATCCGGTCCCGGATCAGTCTCACCTGAGCCTCGGTGTCTTCCACAAACTCTGAATCCAGAATCTTCGGATCCACGTCCTGCAGCCAAGATAACGGTGTCCTACACCTTCTCCCATACAGGGCCTCGTAAGGAGCCATCCGTATGCTGGACTGATAACTGTTGTTATACGAGAACTCCACCAATGGCAGCATCTTCTCCCAGGGCTCTCCGCGGTCTACAATACATAGTCTCAGAAGGTCTTCTAGCGTCCGATTGGTACGCTCCGTCTGCCCGTCAGTCTGGGGGTGGAAGGCCGTACTGAAAGTCAGTCGGGATCCAAGGTACGCCTGCACCGATCTCCATTCTCTGGACGTAAACCGCCCATCTCGATCTGATACGATCGTCCTTGGTACGCCGTGATAACGAATATATTGCTCCACGAACTTCCGAACCAACACTCCAACAGAGTCGTCCTTCCTGATCGGGATGAACCTAGCCACCTTCGTTAGACGGTCCACGATCACCCAGATCGAATCGTTTCCCGTCTGTGATCGAGGTAGGCCGTGGATGAAGTCCATCGCGATGTCCTCAAATTTCCACTCCGGCACCGGGAGTGGCTGCAATAAACCAGCGGGATGCCTACATTCTGCCTTCACTAACTGGCATGTCTCGCAGTGGGTCACGAAGTACATAATGTCTTTCTTCATCCCTGGCCAAAACATCATCTTCTTCAAGTCTGCCGTCATCTTCGTGATCCCCGGGTGTATAGAATATCTACTACAATGCGCCTCCGCCATGATGTCCTCCCGAACCCGTCCTCCTGCGGGTATATAAACCCTGCCTCTGAAATGTAGCAATCCGTCTCTCAGGGAATAATCTCCCGTCGAACCCTCCTCCAAGGCTCGGAATATCGGCACTGCCCATGCATCTGTCCTTTGTTCGTCCCGGATGCGGTCCCGAATATCATCAATAGCCACCATCGATGCCAGATACTCCCTATATAGCTCTGGGTCATCCTCGGACACTAGGGATATCTGCATATCTCTGAAGGTCCGAACTAGCTCCATGGACATAACTTGGGGCCTGGCTTCGGAAGTGGCCGCTCTCCGACTCAACGCGTCGGCCACCACGTTTGCCCTCCCTGGGTGGTAGTGCATCTCATACTGATAATCTGCTAAGAACTCCACCCAGCGCCTCTGCCTGATATTCAGTTCCTTCTGCGTGTCCACATATTTCAAGTTCTTGTGATCGGAGAAGATATCGCAGTGGACTCCATAAAGATAATGGCGCCAGACCTTCAGAGCAAAAACGACCGCTCCCATCTCGAGGTCGTGCACCGGGTAGTTCCTCTCATGGGTCTTCAGCTGGCGGGAGGCATATGCTATGACATGTCCGTTCTGCATCAGTACCGCTCCCATCCCTTGGTATGATGCGTCGGTATACACCTGGAATCCTTCCTTTCCAGATGGAAGGGCCAGAATCGGGGCTGAGATGAGTCGGTCCTTTAGCTCCTGGAAAGCCGCCTGGCACTGCGCGGTCCAAACGAAAGGCGTCTCCTTCCTTGTTAAAGATGTGAGGGGGAGGGCAATTTGAGAGAACCCTTTCACGAACTTTCGGTAATAACCGGCAAGTCCCAAGAAACTTCGTACATCGGTGGCTGTCTTCAACGGCGGCCAATCTCGAACTGCCTGAACCTTTGCCGGATCCACTGCCAACCCGGCTCCGCTGATAATATGGCCTAGGAAAGCCACCTCCTTCAACCAAAACTGACACTTGCTGAATTTCGCATAAAGGTGATGCTCCCGCAACCTCTGTAGAGTCAGTGCCAGATGCCGGGTGTGCTCCTCCTCCGTCCTAGAGTAGATCAGGATGTCGTCTATGAACACTATAACGAACACATCCAGGTAGGCCTCAAAAACCCGGTTCATGAGACTCATGAACGCCGACGGAGCATTCGTGAGCCCAAAGGGCATCACGGTGAACTCATACAGGCCATATCTGCTACTGAAGGCCGTCTTCGGAATATCCTCCTCCTGGATCCGCAGCTGGTAGTATCCTGACCTCAAGTCCAGCTTCGAGAAATAGTGGGCCCCCTCCAACTGGTCGAACAACTCGTCTATCCGGGGGAGCGGATAGGTATTTCGGACGGTCAGCCTATTTAGTGCTCGATAATCGATGCACAGGCGAAGTGTCCCATCCTTCTTCTTCACGAATAAGACCGGAGCTCCCCATGGCGAAGAACTCGGTCTAACAAATCCCGCCTCCACCAATTCTCGCAACTGAGTCCGAAACTCCGCCAGCTCTTTCGGGGCCATCCGATAGGGAGCCCTGGATATCGGCTTAGCCCCTGGCACCAACTGAATCTGGAAATCCTTCTCCCTGTGCGGAGGCAATCCTGGCAACTTCTCTGGAAACACATCGGCGTAATCACAGACCACCGGTATATTAGCAATCCGGTCCTTCTCCTCGGTCATCTCGAACAGTACCTGATATACCATGTCTCCCTGCAGATGGGCCTTGACGGCCTGAATAGAGGATAAGAAAATGTAGGACGCAGGTCTAATACCTTCCATCACGATGAGAGAATCCCCATATCTAAGGGTAACCTTCTTGGCCAAGCAGTCAATCTGGGCATGATTCCAGTGGAGCCATGACATACCCAGAATCAGATCATAATCTGGCAGTGGCAAGATCGTCGCTGACGCTTCGAAAGGTTTCCCGCCTATCCATGCCTCCATATTGCAATGGGATGAGGTGAACAGCTCCGACCCGTCAGGTAGCCGTATCTTCATCATCGACCCCGTGAATTTCTCCACGCCATCCAACCCTTGGATAAAAGTCTCCGACACAAACGAGTGCGAGGCACCCGTGTCGAAGAGAGTGTGTGCGGGTTTGCCGCAAATGAAGACAATGCCTGAGATTGTGACTTAACTTAGAGTTTTATTCTTGGTTTTTACTACCTAATGCTAAGAACAGTTAATTCCTAGGAAAGGATGGAAAAAGATTCAAGACAAAGCAAACAAACATAGTCGTACCTGTGATCACTTGCTCAGGTTGTCGGGGCTGGGCCAGGTCCAGTGCATATACCTGCTCCCTTTCTTGCCTACGGTCTCCGCCCTGGTATCCTTGTCCTTGACCGCGTCCTCGACCTCCATACTGCTGAGCAGGTGGGGCAATCTGTGGCGCTAGTGGGGGCCCCTTCTCATAGGGCAGTTCCTCTTGATATGCCCCACCTGACGGCAGTGAAAACACTCTGGTGGAGGGTAGGCCCTCCCTCCTGGTCTCTGCAAATCCTGCATCTGTGGTCTTGGCATCTCCCGCATCTGGAGGGGCTGGGGAGCTAGAGTCACCTGCTCCCTCGACTCCTGTCTCACCTCCTGACGAGGCTGATCCTCCATCCTGCCCACATCTGTAACACGACCTCGTCGCTGCTCATTTCTTGCTCCACGATTCTGATCCTCCATTGGCCGCTTCCGGCCTCGGGTAGCGTGCCAGTCTGCCTCGATCCTCTTGGCCATCTCTAGCATCCGAGGAATAGGCCCATCGGACACGAACAATAGGGCCTCCCTCAAATCCTCCTTCAAGCCCTTGTAAAACCTCTTGGTGTACCCGGCTTCGTCCAGCTGATAAGAATCTGCATATCGGGCTAGATGATCGAACTCCCGATGGTACTCCACCACCGACCTGGTGCCCTGCTTTAGCTGTAAGAACCGGTCCTCAAGCTCATCCCTGGCCGATTGCGGAACAAAATGTTCCAACAGCGCGACCCTGAATTCTCCCCAAGTGATCTCCGCAACCTCCCTGTCAGCATAAGTCTTGTCCAGGAGTGTCTTCCACCACCTCTTGGCATGGGACTCTAGGCAAGAGACCACCAACGCCACCCTCTCCTCCACCGGGCATCGTATCCCAGTCAGCATCTCATGCATGATGTCCAACCACTCCTCTGTCCGAACTGCCGTCTCTGTCCCCAAATAGGACGGGGGAGAAAGTCCTCGGAATATACTTAGCCAGTTGGCTCCCGGAATCAACTGCGGAGCCGGAGCCTGTTGAGCCCTGAAGGTTTCTAGGATGGCTGTCAAAGTCTGCCCCATGTCCGTCTGAAGGAAAGGAGCGGGAGCTGGTGGAGGTGGTGCAGCATCCGGAGTCTGCAAGACTTCACCCTGTGGAGTAGGCTGCGCTGAGGGCTGCGAAAAGAAAATTTTTATTATGAGAAAACGGTTCGAAAGAACTAAATGTGGACAATTATATGTGATTCCCTTTATGGGCACACCACTGCTTCCGCTGCTTAGTTTGTCCGCAAACTAAACTCGCGCGGGGGTGACCCAGGGATTTGTGGACTGCTACTAATCCGATCGATGTTTGCTCTGATACCACTTTGTAAGACCCCATTTTTTTTTTTTGAAAACCCGGGGTCTTATGCCCAGAACCGCCGCTTTGCGGTGACACCTTCGCACCCGGGAAGGTCGCCACTACAACGCGCCGATTCTGCCGGCCTTTTCGATCACAATAAGTAGCAAGAGAGAAGCAAGTCCACCAAAAGAGAATATCACATAAAATAAAACTCCACGAAGGGAGTGACCACAGAAAATCATCAGAGTATAAATAGTCTGGAAATAAAAAGGGCTCATGCCCGGTACATCAAATCCTCACTACAAGATCACTCAATGCGGAAGCAAAACTAAATCTCTACTAAAGGGCCGGGACTCACAGTCCCCGTAGTCTGGACTCCCGTGCTAGACTGTCCCATCTCCAGGCGTACCGGCCTCCTGGTCTGTCCCTCCATGCTGGGCTCCGCGATCCCCTAAAATTATATGGTTCGAAAACCGTTAGTCTAAAAGACTAAGTCCTATCATCCCCCACCTCTTTCCCCACGCTCTAAGGCACCGGGCGGAGAGGAAGAAAGAGGAGGACATGAAAGTGGAGAGTAGTCAAAAGCAGATGACGGTGGACCTAACTAGCAAGTTATAACAGGGGAGCAATATAAATCTTAAGTGTTGTAATAGGTATAACAGAAAGGAAGTAAGTAAGAAATTAAACCTTCACTTATGTGAGTACACATAAGCCAAGGGATCTTTTGCAAGGCTCCCATCGTATAAAGTGTCCCATACCACTTATACGTTGGGGTGTCGGTTATCAAACAGCAGCATATATATATATTGAAATTAACCTTTGACTTATAAACTTGCCCACACAAGCTTATAGACTAAGGGGTCGTTTTGCAAGTCCTAAAGCATAAGCGTCCCATTCCACTTATACTTTAGGTGTCAAGATTGTTATGAATGATTATGATATGCAGCTATATGGTGGGTATGTTATGTCATGCAGTGCAACTCACTCACCCAACTTTGTGTACACAAACCTTTAGTTCCCCCTTTCTGGAGATAACTCCCAGGATACTCCCGTAGTGGCAGACGGAAGCGGTGGGTTGGGCCTCGCCCACCTCAAAACCAGTAAAAGCACTACTGGTCTGACCTATCGTACGCCCTCAACGCCTGGTGCACGAGGCGGACTCCTGCGTACTCTTGCCGACTGGTCCGCCGGACTTAACCTTGGCTAAGTGCTAGTCACCTTGCCGAGTCAACGATATCGGTGTCGGTGCAATCGAACTCCCCGATATCGAAAACCCACCACCTTAATCTTTCCTATTTTTATGCACATGCATCCGTTTAATATATAACAACTTAAAAGTGTCAACTCCCGGACTAAACCGTCCGTATAAACCACATCCGAGACCAACTTCCCCGGACTAAACCGTCCGGCTCATCTCCAGACTTCATCCCTTAGAACACCACGGGACGACTTAACCATTACCAACCCTAACTAATGAGTGTGTGCAATGTGAATCCTTATTAGGCTAATTACTCTTTCGTTTGTTTTAAGATTTACGTTAGCCCAGAACTGCCCCCGGCATACCCCGTGAAGGGCTCTCAAGGGGCACTAGGAACCAAGACGGTGCATTACGGCCCGAAGTTCCCTTTCGCAAGGCACTTATTATTGTTGGTTAATACCCCGTTCCCAAACCCTTAATGTTACTCTGGTTCTAACCCTAATGTGTTTTAACTCCTTCACCCGCTCCCAGGAAAGACGATGTTCCGTCGAACCCGAGCTCCACCCATCCTTAGTTAACCTAACCACTATCCCATACCCAATTTCATTGATAACCTCCGAATCATCTTGCCACGGCATTTACACATGACTTGTCGCCCTATGACCCTGGTATTACAATTTCTATGATTTCACTATATGCAGACCAACTTGAGCTAACAACAAGTATGATAGGAAGTGCATCAATTTCTCATCCAAACACCCTAAGATAATTACTAAGGGTCTATCATGACTTTTATAATTTAAATCCAGCACTTCCAAATTTTTTCCTAAATAATTTAATATTTATTTAATTATCCAGAAATTAAAGCCATGAGTGATTTTGAGCATGAGGTACTACATTCATTCATCATAAAATTATAAGAAAATTACCAGGGCTCTACAATGTCCATAAATGTTCACTGACCAAAAATTATAATTTTACAAGGCCTAAAAATATTATTTAAAAATCATTTATAAATTCTACAAATTGCAAGCCTTGTGAATCAACCCCTATGATTATAGATCCAAAAATTCTACAATAATTACCAGAGATGTAAGAGGTCATAAAAACTCATTTGCCTAAGTTACACCAGATTTCAGTGAGGGAACAACCCATAATAATTATTTGACTATCTTTAGAAAATCAATGGCTTGTGAATGAAGTACTTAAAATAATCAGTTAATAATTCCAGCAAAATTCAAGCATATGTATAAGAATCTAAAAAGCTCTCTGCCAAAATTTCATATCCATTAATCAACCAGAGAAATCAAATTAATTAAAATACCCAAAAGCCTATTTTTGTGAGTTATGAAGGAACTATCATGTATTGAATTCCAAGACTCTCAATATTATTTCCCAGAGACTTCCCTAAACCCAAGAAGTACACTACCCAAGTTCCATGGCCTTTAGGCAAGTTTTGGTGACCTATTTTACCTTAACAAAGGAGGTGTCCTAAACTAGGGTTAGGGTTTAAGGGAGGGTAACCCTCTCCAAATCTTCCAAGACTTTGGTCAGGGGGTTCTAGTCTCACTAGTCACCTCTCCACCAAAAATCACTTCCATTCAAGGTCATTTGACCCCATGCCCTTCACAAGCCCCCAAAGTCCAACCTAGGGGTTTGGACTTGGGTCCTAGGGCATACTCACCCCAAACCACTCCATACACCATAAGGGAGTGTTAAAGCCCATTACCAACCAGGGGACCAAGTTTCAGCCTCCGGTGAGGGAGTTTGGTCAACAAAAATCACTAAGTGCACTTTTGACCTATTTGCCCCTTAATGGGCCAACCTAGGATTGGGTAATTACCCACCCAAAACATCTCCAAATTACATGAAACTTTATACAGAGCTTCCCTAGGTCACTATGGACCTCCCACCAAAATTTTGGGGGATTTGGAGGTCATTAGACCCCTTAATCACTCTAAGATATGATTATTAAATTTTTGCAAAAACTATAGAAAAATGTTATCCAAAAATTACCATTTTTGGATATGCCATAGGTGTAGGTAAGAATGACCCCTACATAAAATTTTAAGTCATTTGGAGGTCTGGTTTGATGTGGGCAACCAAAATGGTGTCTAACCTGGCCTAAGGACACCTTCCACCAAACTGAGTGCTGAGGTCAGCAAAGTTATCCAAATTGGGTGAAATCAATTTTAAAATAAATTAGACTCAAAGGGCTACAACTTTCATGTTCACTACTTTTTCTGTAGAGGGCTCTAGGTATTTTTAATAAATATATACATTAAGAGGTAAAACTGTGACAAAAATACAATTAATATATCCCAACTATACATCATTATTTTTTACTGTTTGCACGAATCCTGAAGCGACTTGGATGGCATCCATGCATCTTCTACCTCCAGCCGACGGTGGCGATTCACCCGACCTGGGCGACATTGCGGGAGGTTTTCCCGGCCACCCGGCCACCTCCCCGGCCGGCCACCACCACCACCACCTTCGGGGAGGTGGGGGCTACCCCTAGCCGGCGGCACGGCCGCCGGAGAGCCCTTTTCCGGCGATCCCGCACGCCAATTTTTTGACAAAAACCGTGGAAATCAAAACCATGGATCGGGCTCAATTGAGCCCGATTCTTGTTCTAATAGATTCCTAGGATCTATACGTGAGAAAAGAGGAGGAGGAGGACCTGAGTTGTGGCTTGTAGACGGGCTGAACTCCTCCTTGCCATTTTCGGCCACCAAGCTTGGGCTCCTCTCCAACTTCTACACCAACCTCTCTGGAATTGGAAAAGGAACGGGGGAAAAGCTTGCCCTTGCTCTGGTGAAGCTTCTTAATGAAGGAATTTGGGAGAGGAGAAGTGTAACTCCCCAATTTTGAATTCCCCCATTAATGGCCATTAAACCTATTTTCAGTTTTTCCTCCAATTGGTGGGGCTGAGCCACCCCCTTAGCTGGCCACCTTAGGGAAACTCTTCCCCTCCACCAGAAGAGTAAAAGCCCCATGATGGTGGGGGGTTATGGAGCCTCCATGGCCATGATGGCCATTAAGCCCCTCTTTCTCTCTCCACCAAATTGGGGAAAACTTGCATTTCTCTCTCCTAGTCACCCCTTTCTGAATTTGGTGGGCCCAAACATGTCTCATTATTTCCTAAAACTCATGGGCCACACTACATGGGCTTAGCCCACTTGAAATGGGCTAGGTTAACCTTATAAAGCCACTTTCTCTCTCTTAAATAATGGGGAAAAATCCCATTTTCTCTCTCCTAATCATCATGGATGATATTGCTGGTGGGTCCAGCCTAAATACACCCACTTTTCAACTCATCAAACAAGGTTAGCCCAAGTGGATTGAGCTTGGACTTGAGTTAGCCTATTTGGGCTAGTTTGACCAAATTAGGGCTTGGGTTGACTTTGGTCAAATTGGCCTTTTGGGTCACCACCAATGGGTCCTTGGTGACCTATTAGCCTCCCCTAAAGTCTAGGTAGGGGTGGGTAGGGTTGTTAGGGCATCTTGGAGGTCACTTGCCCCTTAGTAAGGGCACTTTGACCATTTTAGTGCTAGAGTTGACTTTGGTCAACATGACCATTTGGGTTGACCCCAAGGGGTCCTTGGTGACTTATTGAGCCCACATTAGGTCTAAGGGGATTTTTAGAGTCAAAATGAACCTACTAGGCCACCCAAAATCAGAGTTTTGAAAATTGCTATTTGCAGACCAAGTGAGTCTCAACTAGGTTTTTAGGTCACTTGGTCTCCTGGGCTCATCTAGGTTAACTCATAGGACCTAGTCATGCTCAAGTCACTCCTAGGGAGGGTCCAATTTGAAAATGGGATGTTACATCGGCATTCACGTGCAAAGTGTCCAACCTTCCCGCACGTATAACAAGCACGAGATCCATACCCAGATGTATCTGTCACAGTTGCAGAAGGAGCTTGTCCAGAAGACTTAGATTTCTTATTCCATTTCCTTCGGTAGCCAAACTTGTCCGGACGTGGCGGCTTAAACTCTGGCTTCACCACCACCAAGTTTCCCTTTGCTTGCCCCCGTTTCATGTCCGTCTCCAAAGAACGAGCCGTACAGACTAAGGCTTGGAATCCCTGACTCACAGAACTCGAGAGCAAATACCTCAGCTCATCTCGCAGTCCCGCATAAAACCGACTAGTCTTACGCTCTTCTTCGGCGAAGATCGTGCCCGCATATCTTCCCAAACTGGTGAACTCATGCAAGTAGTCATCCACACTTCGATCTCCCTGTGCTAACCGTTGAAACTCCATTTACATCGATATCCTTTGCTTCACCGGCAGATGTTGTGCTAAGAACAACCGAGAAAATTCGTCCATTGTAATCTCTGCAAATTGCCTACCAGCCAAGTGATGCATTTCAATCTCATCCCACCACAATCGCGCCTCTCCTTCCAGTAGGAAAGTGGCTAACATAACTTTCTGTTCCTCCTCAACCCTGATAGTATTGGTACCCTAGTTTTGATTTGAGTTTAGCACTCTCCTTTGTGCCCCTTGACCCAAGAAATACTTATGGTTAATGGTTAGGAGTCTAGCTGTAGAGTCCTCACTTTTCCAGATTGAGAATTTGGTTAAGTAGTTTTTTCGTTCGACTATAGTCGAACGCCGCTCGACTATCGTCTATCGGCTGATCGACGATCGTCTATCAGTTGGTCGACGCTTTGTCTGCGTTGATAGTT
Source organism: Platanthera zijinensis (assembly GCA_039513925.1). Classification (NCBI taxonomy): domain Eukaryota; kingdom Viridiplantae; phylum Streptophyta; class Magnoliopsida; order Asparagales; family Orchidaceae; genus Platanthera; species Platanthera zijinensis. The sequence continues at coordinate 117,364,117 of CM077081.1, read as the reverse complement.
CGACTATCTGTTGATAGGTCGACTATCTGTTTTGCGTTGATAGTTCGACTATCTTTTGATAGTTCGACTATCTGCTTGGCGAGGTAGTTCGACTATCTGTTCTGATAGGTCGACTATCTGATAGTTCGACTATCTGTTGATAGATCGACTATCTGTTCCGCCTTGATAGTTCGACTATCTGTTGATAGATCGACTATATGTTTCGTCTTGATAGTTCGACTATCTGTTGATAGTTCGACTATCTGTTGCCTTTGATAGTTCGACTATCTGTCCTGATAGTTCGACTATCTGATAGTTCGACTATCTGCTGATAGATCGACTATCTGGTTGGTTTTGATAGTTCGACTATCTTTTGATAGATCGACTATCTGTTTTCTGAGGTAGGTCGACTATCTGCTTGATAGGTCGACTATCTCTGTGCGCTTGATAGTTCGACTATCTGTCCTAGATAGATCGACTATCTGATAGTTCGACTATCTGCTCTGATAGTTCGACTATCTGCCGGGGTAGTTCGACTATCTTCTTCGATAGGTCGACTATCTGGATCGTTCGACTATCTGCCCGATAGTTCGACGATCTCCGTGCGTCGTTCGACGATCTTCGATGGTCGTTCGACGCTTTCTGTCTGCCTTTGTATTTTGTATTTATTTATTATATTTAATTAATTAATACATTTTCTGGCACAGTATTTTAAGCTGTATGATAAAATTACCAGGCAATATTTGCTCCATCTCTTTTGCCTGAGTCAAATCTTTTTAAGATAAAGTTGTTTGTCTTATTAGCTGTCATTATAAACTACTTTATCTATTGTCAGCCCTTTATAGCCGTTAGACTGAAAAGTCTTCTTTTTGCTATTAAGAGATTATTTCTGATGTGACTTTATTTAGTCCTTCTGTTATTTGTTTTAAGCCTACAGCTTCTTAGAAAGAGGTTTATTCCTTTTATAGAATGTTTTGCTGCAGAGATATTTCTGTCTTCTTGATATTTACAGCCCAGGTCTCAAGGCTCAGAAGAAGACAAATAATTCAAATGGAAGAGAGCCGTTGCTTGCTGATGATTATAAAAAGGACCCTTTGAAGAAGGATTCAAGCTAGTGTTACACATATTCTCAAGCACTCAAGCCTTCATCAAGTTCAAGCTTCCTGCTCTCAGCAATTTCCATCTAACTGAGAAGTGTTAAGATCTTCATCTCTTCTTCACCTGAGTTCTCCTGCTTTCAGGAAGTTCAAGCTCAGAGTCCCTTTGAAGAAGAAGAAGAAGATAGCTGCTTGAAGATCTTTTGATTTTATTATTTATTTTCTTCCTGTAGCTTTTCCTTCAGAACTTTCTGAAGAGTTTTCTGCACTGAAGCAAGACTTCACCTGGACATCTTTGAGCCAGGGGGAGCCTTGATTCTTTAGAGCATTCTAGCTCAGTGCAAGCTTTTGTGCTTCTCTAATCTATTGTAAAATAGAGAAGACATCTTAACCTTCTTCCCCCTCCTGTACAGGGTTATTACTCCCTTCAAAAGTATCCCTTGGTGGCAGGGCACCTGATCAAAAACCTGTGCTTGGTTTTTAGACACCTGATCAAAAGTCTAAAGGGTTTCTGGATCTACCTGAAGCAGATCCTGTTGGTGGCAGGGCACCTGATCAAAAACCTGAGTGGATTCCTACCGTGTAGGTAGAAGAGTGGACGTACCCAAGTTGTTTGGGGAACCACTATAAATTTCCTTGTGTCGTCTGGATTTCATTGTTTAATTCCTGCATTGTGGCTGTGATTAGATATAACTAGGTTGCTTGTTGTTGATTAGGTTTTTCCAAGCTTAACTGTAATTACAGTTAGCTTGTGTTTGTACACATCACTTGTGTTAGGCTTTAAGGTTAAATCAATATCTATAATCTTTTCATTCCGCACTTCACTCCAAGGGAGTTGGGTATACTATTAAGTTTTGTCTGTGCAAAATTTGATAACTCTATTCACCCCCCCTCTAGAGTAGTATCTATCCCTTCACTTTCAATTGGTATCAGAGGGAGGTTGACTGACTGTATAGGCTAACACCTAAGTCACAAGATCCTGATAGATACTAAGAGCTTATAGATATTCACTATCATGGCCCAGTCTAAGGATTATTCTAGCACCAGACCTCCAGCATGCAACTTAGCAAAGTTTGGCATCTGGAAGGCAAGGATTAAATTATATATGAACTCTATTGATGAAAGCATCTTTGCTTCTATTTTGTCAGGTCCCCCAAGAGCACCTGCTGCTGCCACTGCCTCATCATCTGATATGAGTGCAGTGCCTCCTCCAGATTACAATGATGAATACAAGAAGGCCAAAATAGCAGATGCCAAGGCAATGAACATACTGGCTCAGACAATGTCTGATGAGGTGTTCCAGAAGGTGGCTGACTGCTCCTCAGCAAAGGCCATGTGGGACACACTGAACCAGATTGTAGCTGGTTCAGCTGATGAAAGGAAGGACAGAAGGTCCAACCTGATCTCACAGTATGAGAACTTCAAGAAAACTGATGCTGAATCAGTTGAAGCTATGTACACCAGGCTCAGCTCAATCATCAATGAGCTGAGGACCCTGGACAAGGACATATCATTGACAGAGGTCAATGATAAGATTCTTATGTGCTTCCCTAGCACATGGGATCTAAGAATCTGGCCCATCAAGGAAGCCAGAAGTACTAATGAGATCTCAACTGAAGCTCTCCTCGGCAAGCTCAAGTCTTTTGAGCAAGTGCTGAAGACCAGAGAAGCAGAAGCTGAAGCCAAGACCCCCACTCCAACAAGAAAAGAGCAATCTCTAGCTCTTAAGGCTGCAGATGTTTCTGAAGGCAGCCAATCTAATGAGGAACTTATGGCATTGTTTGCCAAAAGATTTCTCAAGATGGGAAGAAAGGAGTTCAGAAAGAAGTCTTCACGATATGAAGACAAACCAAGGTATGATCGCTCTCCTGCTAAAGAAATCATTTGTTATGGTTGCAGGAAGCCTGGACACATCTTGCCAGAGTGTCCAGAGGAGAAGAACAAAGAAAAGAGAAAAGAAAAAGAACAACACAGGAAGCACTCCAAGCCATCCTCCTACAAAAACAAGAAGAAGGAGAGAGGTTTTATTGCTGAAACCTGGAGTGAATCTGATGAAGAATCCTCCTCATCAAGCTCCAGTGAAGATGAGGAAGAGAAGAAGGCAAAAGAAGTTTGCCTAATGGCAATAGATGCCTGCAGCAACCACTCTGCTGCAGAGAGTTCTGATTCTGATGAAGAGATGCCTACTGAAGATGAGGCACTTTCTTCTTATGATTTTACTTCAGAAGAATTTAAGTTAGAATTTAAATCTTTATGTTTAGATTTAATTAGCTCAGAAAAGGAAATAAAAGAACTTAGAAATAGGTTAGCTGACTCAGAATCAATAGCCTCTGAAAATGTTAGGTTAAAGGAAGATCTCACTACTTGTAGTGAAGAAATTAAATTTCTTAAAATAGAATTAGCTAAGTCTAAGAGATTAGAAGAATCCCTTAATGGTAGAAGCCTTCAGTTGTTAGAAATTACCAGCATGACTAACACTAGGTCAGGTAATGATAAACTAGGCTTAGGAGCTTCTCCCAGTGAACCCCCAGTCCTTCTTAAAAATAATCTTTCAACTCCAGTGAACTTCATTTCAGCTAGTGGAAAGAAGAACACTGAGCAAGTAAATCTGGTAAATAAAACCTTAAATAAAGCTAAGAGAGAAAAGAGAAAGAAGTTTTTCAAAGAAATGCAAAGAGCGTCGAACGCCGCTCGACGATCGGAAGCTCCATGGTCGAACGAAGCTCGACGATCTGAGCGCCCATCGTCGAACGTCGATCGACGATTTCAATATGATTTTCTAAATCATAATCAATTCCATAGAAACCTAAATGAGAATAGAAACCCTAGGTTTGTTGACCCATCATCAGCATGGAGAATCCCACATAGGAGATCTCACCCACTAGGTTATCACCCTCAGCCTGCATTCTCTTATATTTCCAGTTTTTCTTATGTGAAAAACAAGGGACCCAAGGTTACCTGGGTCCACTCTGTCTAATTAATTGTCTTGCAGGTGAAGGCCTATCCAATCACTCAAAATAAGTGGTATTTGGATAGTGGATGCTCTAAGCATATGACAGGAAATAAAGATCTACTGTCAAAGTTCAAAGCTAAGCTTGGCCCAAAGGTTATCTTTGGAGACTCCAGCTGTGGTCAGACAGAAGGCTATGGCAAGATCACAATTGGAGCAGTTACTTTCAAGAGAGTTGCTTATGTCAATGGACTGAAGCATAATCTGATTTCAGTCAGCCAGCTATGTGATGCTGGCTACCAGGTTTCATTTTCTAATTTCTCTTGCAATATTACTTTAAACAATAATGTTGTTTTAGTAGGTATTAGAATAGGTAATATCTATTTAGTAGATTTCAATTCATCTCATTCTGAAATCTGCCTGTTTAATGAAGTAACCCTTAATAATAATTCCCTATGGCATAAAAGGCTTAGTCATGTAAACCTTAAAAATATATCTAGGTTATCTAAGCACAACCTTGTTAGAGGTTTACCTTCTTGCCCCTACAAGAAGGAGAACCTATGCAAGGCTTGTCAGCTAGGCAAGCAAGCCAAGAATTCTTTTAAATCTGTAAATAAAAGTGATTCTCCTAGAATCCTGTATTTATTACATTTGGACCTTTTTGGCCCAATAAATGTACAGAGTTTAGGAGGGAAGTATTACACTTTAGTAATTGTAGATGACTTCTCTAGGTTCAGTTGGGTTTTCTTTTTGAGAACTAAGTCTGATAACTTCAAAGCCCTTACAGACTTTCTACTTGGTGTGCAGACTGAGTACTCTACTCATGTGGCCTTGATCAGAAGTGATCATGGTACTGAGTTTGACTCTCTTCTCATGCAAGAATTCTGTGAGAGAGAAGGTATCAAACATAGCTTCTCAGCTCCTAGAACTCCCCAACAAAATGGGGTAGTTGAAAGGAAGAATAGAACACTAATTGAAGCTGCTAGTACATTGTTGGCAGATGCTCACATGCCTCTATCCTATTGGGCAGAAGCTGTTAGTACAGCCAACTATGTCTTGAATAGAAGTTTGATACACAAACTTAAGTGTAAAACTCCTTATGAGTTGCTTAAAGGAAAGAAACCAAAAATTAATTACTTTAGAGTTTTTGGCTGTATTGTTTATATTCATAATAATAATAAAGAATATATTAGAAAATTTGAAGCAAAAGCTTCAATGGGAATTATGCTTGGATATTCCCAAGTAAGCAAAGCTTATAGGGTTTATAACAAGTCTACCTGTAAGATAGAAGAATCTGTGCATGTGACTTTTGATGAGTCTCAGATGTTTTACAAGGAGAAGGAAAATTTTTCTTCCTCCAGTTCTTTGCAGGTACCTGATGCCCCTCAAGAAATTCTTCAACTATCAACTCTTCAGATCACTGAATCAGACAGTGATGAAGACATTGCTGAAGCTGTTGAAGCTGTTGTTGTACCACCAACAGTAGATCAAATTCCTCCTGAGGAATTAATCCCAACTGTTGCTGAAGATCACATCCCACCTGCTGATATTGTCACACTTAGAGATCACCCCACATCCCAAGTGATTGGAGACATATCAGCTGGTGTACAAACAAGACAACAATTAAGACAGGATGTGATGCATGCTTGTTTCCTCTCACAGGTTGAGCCCCTCACCTTTAAAGATGCAGAGCTAGATTCCCACTGGATCATTGCAATGCAAGAGGAGCTCAATTAGTTTGAGAGATGTAAAGTTTGGACTTTGGTTCCAAGACCTAAAGGCCAACTGATCATAGGCACCAAGTGGGTGTATAGAAACAAGTTAGATGCAAATGGAATTATAGTAAGGAATAAAGCTAGGCTTGTAGCTCAGGGCTACAGACAGGAGGAAGGTATAGACTATGACCAAACCTTTGCTCCTGTTGCAAGGCTAGAAGCAATAAGGATCTTCTTGGCCTATGCAGCCTTCATGAAGTTTAAGGTGTTCCAAATGGATGTCAAAAGTGCATTCCTAAATGGTGAGCTTAAGGAAGAGGTGTTTGTTGAACAACCACCAGGGTTTGTGATAGTTTCACTTTCAAGATAACCTAAACACCTAGAGGGGGGGGGGGGGTGAATAGGTTCAACTTATTTTTTTGAAAAACTTCAAGGCAGAATTCACAATAAAACACAGCAATCACAGAAAATAAGCATCACAGATTGCACACAGATTTATAGTGGTTCCCCAAGGTCTGGGTACATCCACTTTCCCCCTTCACCTATCTAGCAGTATGCTAGAATCGGCCAATCTTCCACTAATCTCAGATCAAAAGATCTTACAACTCAGAACCCAACTGGTTCCTACAACTCAGGCACACCTGCCCTACCTCAGCCTTGCCCCAAGGCCTACAACTCAGAGAATATCCTTCTCCTACACTCAGGCAATCAGCCCTACCACTCAGAGTTCAACACTCCTACACTCAGCCTTTATAATATAGGCTTACAACTCAGATCTGTATAAACAGATCCTACAGAAATATAAAATATTGTTTTAAATTGTCTTGCCAAGTTGAGAGAGAAGAGGCAATGACAATTCTTAATCAGCTGATGCAATCAACTGTTTCTTAGCCTTCTTCAAAGCTTCTTGAAAATGTACTTAGCTGAGTTGATTCCAAACAGCTTCTTGAGAATCCAATGGTGGATTCTTTCTTCTTCTTCAAATTCTGACTTGATCTCTCTCTATCAGCACTTGAATGATTCTTCAGAATTCTGGTTAGAACTCTTCTTAGATCTATCCTTAGATAGTCTTCTTAGATCTCCCGGAGAAGATCTTCTTAAGTGCCTTGCACTTTCTTGAAATGATTTGGATCGGAATCCTTCTTCAAAAGTTCTGGAGTTAAGAATTTCTTCAATGTTGTGAAGGTTATTTCCTTCTTCTGAATATGTCTATTTATAGACTTCCTTCATGGTAACCGGCTGATCCGGTTTCTAACAGTTCTCTGACAAGTCTGACAGCTTCAGTTAACCGATGGCAACCCACAGCTGTCAAGTCTTCAACAAGTCCTGTGCCTTAGTCTTGAACCACAGTGTGTCGAGACAGTCTGTCAGAAAGTGTCGAGACCATCTGTCTATTTGTGTCGACACAATTGACTTTGGTGTCGACACTGCCTTCAGTGATGTCGACTAAGTTGCCTTTGAGTCGACACTGCTTCTTCAGCAAACAATTTGATCTTGACTCTTCAGTGTGTCGACACAAGTCCTGTGTGTCGACACAGTTGTTGTAGAATCTTAACTTCAGTAAGTGTCGACTTAGCCTTCAGGTGTCGACACAGTCTTCTTTTAACTCTGCTTCAATGTGTCGACTCAATCACAATGTGTCGACACATTCTGCTGTTGTAGACAAACTTGTGGTCGACTATTTTCTTCTGTGTCGACATATTCAGATGATGTCGACAAACTTGAGATCGACTATACTCTTTAGTGTCGACACATTCTCCCAATGTTGAGGTCGACGTTTTTCTTCTGTGTCGACACAATTTCCCAGTGCTGTGTCGACTTACTTCTTCTGTGTCGACACAATTTCCCAGTGCTGTGTCGACTTACTTCTTCTGTGTCGACACAATTTCCCAGTGCTGTTGTAGACTATGTTATGTGTCGACACTTTTTCCCAGAGTAGTGTCGACTTACTTCTTCTGTGTCGACACATTTTCCCAGTGTTGTGTCGACAACTTCCTTCTATGTGTCGACACATGTTCCTTTGTGTCGACACTTGGACTTAGAATTTTTTCCTGTAAACTTTAACATTTCTTTACCTGCACATGTCAACTCAAAACAACATCAAATACACCTTGATGTATATCATTGAGCTAGGTTGGGCTTCTTCAAATCAGGTACACATTTTCCAATGTACCCAACAATCTCCCCCTATTTGGAGAAGTCATAACCCCTATAGCCAATGATATACACCATTTATAAATAGTATAAAATGATGATATGTGACAATACACAGGGATACTTAATTATAAACAAAATAATAAGAACATCATGGATAAAACAATCTATCACAGATTTAACAAAATTTTGTTTATTACTGTGTAATGTTTGATTACATGGTTTTTCTTTGACTGATCACATTACATCATTACAAAACATTATGAAAGAACTACAACAATATCAGGATTGATTAGGCTCTCTAATAACAATCCCTTGGCCAGATTTAATTTTAGCTGTCACAGGAGCTTCTGATTCTTCAGCCATCTTTTTTCCCTTAAGATCAGCTTTCTTCTTAGCTTCTTCCTTGAGCCTTTGCCTTTCAAAATAGTGAAAAGGCTTTGGGAAGTATTTGCTTGGCTCCATAGCATCAGTTGGAAGTCTTCCCATCTTAGCTTTCCTTCTGAATTGTACAATGGCTTCTTGTCTAGCCTCATACTTCTGCCATTCCTGCTCATTGTACCACTTGCCCCTTTCATGAACTTTATCTTTGACAGCTTTCCATGCAGTGAGTATTATATTTCTGGAAGTAGGACTCCACTGCTCAAAATCTGGCTTCAGCTCAGCCTGCTCTCTAAATCTTTTCTTTGACAGTAGAGCATCTTGCTGTTCTTGCAAATTTACCTCAGGCTTATCAACCTTTTCAAAGATAACATTTACAACTTCCTTTGAAGGACTATACATATATTGCACTTGCTGATCCAACATATCAAAATCTGGAGGAGGGTATATGACTTGGGCAACCTCAGGTTGGTCACCTTCAAGTAGTCCTGTTTGTAATCCTGACTCAGCCACCATGTTATCATCACACAATGGTGGATATCCCAATGTGGCTCTTATGCTATTGGTCACCCATTTGGCATGCTCAGAGCCTGGATGAATTAGCATCCTCTCCCCCTTTATGGCTTCTCTTGCTACATGATCTCTAAGATCTTCTTTCTGAAATCTTATTTGGCCATCCAAATAATTCACTCCCTCCTTGAAAAATGGTCTTAACTTTTGAAGCTTTTCAGATATTTCCTGTTGAGAGGTTGTGATGGCAGTCTTAACAGATGCAATAGCAGCTTGAAATTTCTTATCAAATTCTTCCATTTCTTTAGCTTTATTTGCAGGTGTCCCTGGAACCATCTTCTGCACCTCTTGAATGATCTCATGATGAGATTGAGTTAAATTGTCATTCATTCTTAATTGATTTTCCAGAACATAACCTTGCTTCAAAGCAATATCATCCACCTTTGTAGAGATATCCTGCTGTTGTTTAGCCAGATAAACTACAGCATTGCCACCCTTGTGGAAGCAATCTGTCATCTCAGTCTTATTCAAGTTGACTTGAAATTGGATAGATTTGATATCTTGGGCTAAGTCAAACTGCAGAGTTTTGTTTCTTTCATCAACATATTTCTCAATGGCCACCCTGTGGTCATCCAATTTCACCTGTAAATCCACCAAGAATTTGTTATAATCAACTTCAGGAGGTGGAGGTGGAGTTGTTGTCTGTAAAGCCTGCTTATAAGTTTTGCTTCTTCTTTTAAATACAACCAATTTTCTTCTCTTAGCCAACCTGGCTTCTTCAGTCTCAGATTCAGAAGTACTCTCAATGTGGACTCTATCTGCTTCAGTGCCATGTTGCTCAGTTTCAACATGTACTGGCTCCCCCTCAATTCTTTGCTCCCCCTCTACTTCTTGTACTTTTTCAATCTCTTGAACTTTCTCCACTCCTTGTTCTAGCTCTATGTCAAGAGGCTGCTCAACATCTTGGTCCTCTTCTATTCTATCAGTAGCTATGTCATCATTTGGAAACAACTCATCCAGAGTGTATTCCTTTTGAACTGGAGCATCTGAAGAGAAGTCATTAGGTGCATTCTTGTGCACATTCTCAGGCAGCTGCATATCTGGAGTAGGAGAAGACACATGCTCCCCCTGAACCTGTTCAGGAAAAAAAAACTTTAGAAAGTCTTTTATAGTAAAATATATTTGCTCCCCCTACACCTGAACCACTTGTACCTGAGCAGGGGTAGAATCATTTTGAGCAGGTGATTGAACTGGCTCCCCCTGCATCTGTGCAGATGTTTCTACTTGATGAACTATAGAGGAGGCAGGTTGTTCTTCACTCTGTATCCTTAGTGGGTCCTCTTGTTGTTGCTCAGTCTGGTGAGCTGGAGAGGGGGATCTCACAGGGGTGTCTGGCCTGTTCTCTTCAGGCACATCCTTAGACAGCACCCTTTCCCATCTGGAGAACAGTCTCATGTCCATCCTTCTCATATGATTAATTTTAGAGCCTGGCAGTTGCTGCATTACTTCAGGAACTGCTCCATTGAGATATAGGCTCATGATCCTAGCCATGTTAGGCTTCTTAATTCCTTCTTTAATCTTCTCAAAGATAACTGCTGACCAATCAGTAGGGATTGTAAAGACAATCCTGGTCATAAGGCTGAACATATAGGCAGAAATCCTATCATGTCCACCTGACTTGCAGAGAATTACTTTGCCAACTACTTCAGACAAGAACTTCCCTTGCTGATTCATACCCTTTCTATTGAATGCAGCTCCAATCTTCATGCTTGAGTCCAGGCCACACCATTGTAGGGCTTCCCTTGTCTTAGAACTGGGAACCTCTTCTTCATTCTCAACTACTGGTAATTGGAATATCTTTCTCAAACCCCTGTGGGTAATCTTAACCTTAGTCCCTTGAACAGTGGACTTAATCTTGAGTCCAGTAGAATGGACTGATGCTGAGATAAAGAACTCATGCACCTCCTTCTTCCAGATCTTGGACGGTTCAGAGACCAGAAATTCTAACCCTGAGTTGGAGAGAAGGGTGATAACCCCTTGAACATCGGGCGGCGCATCTGCAAACGCCTGGCGCACTAACTCGTATCCTTCATTGATGTTATCTTCAATCCTTGGCGCCATTGTTGTGTCGAGAAAGCTTGAGAGAAGAGAGAAAGAAAGACTGTCGACACAAGGTTTTAGTCTCGAAAACCTTGAAAGCGTGTCGACAACAAGAGCTTTTGACCTATTTATAGCTTCTGTTGAAAGAAGTTCAAAAGGCGCCAAAAACAGTCTAAATGTGTCGACACAGACGGAATGTGTCGACACAAGCTTCTATTAACTCGACATTTCTTCAGCCTACTATGTGTCGACACCAATATGTGGTTATGTCGACACCTTGGATACATAGCAGAAAGACAGAAATTCTGTGTCGACACTAAGGACAAGTGTCGACACATATTTTGTAAGTGTCGACACCACGATTCTGGTTGAGTCGACATTACATTCCTGGTTAAGTCGACAATAAAATTCTTAAGTGTCGACACATATTCTCTGTGTCGACACAATATTTCTGACTTGTCGACATAATTTCTCTGAGTCGACACATTATTACTGAATGTGTCGACACATTCTTACTTAGCCAATTTCTGTAACTTCAATGTGTTCTTTTTAACACTTGATTATTGTTGTTACTATTTTTTTTTCTTACTTATAACCCATTTCAATAGCATTGTTAATGATTTTGTTTAATACATTAATCAATGGATAACATGCCTAATTCAATTTTGAATTTATTGAACTTGGTTTCATCTAGAGGCTTAGTAAATACATCAGCTATTTGAGAATCTGTTTTTACAAATTCCAATGTGATGTCTCCTTTTTCTACATGTTCTCTTAGAAAATGGTATTTGATTTCTATATGCTTAGTTCTACTATGAGAAACTGGATTATTAGCAATAGAAATAGCACTCTTTGAATCACATAACAGAGGTGTTTTACTTACTTGAATACCATAATCCTTAAGTTGATGCTGCATCCATAATAGCTGTGCACAACAGCTTCCAGCAGCAACATACTCTGACTCAGCAGTGGAAATTGCCACACTGGTCTGCTTCTTACTACTCCATGATATAAGTCTTCCTCCCAGGAATTGACAAGTACCTGTAGTACTTTTCCTGTCCTCTCTACATCCTGCAAAATCTGCATCTGAATAGCCTGTTAGTAGAAAATCTCTATTCCTAGGGTACCAAAGGCCTAGATTAGGTGTGCCCTTTAGATATCTCAGAATCCTTTTGACTGCAGTATAATGAGATTCTTTAGGGCAGGCTTGGTACCTTGCACAGACACATGTAGCATACATAATGTCTGGTCTACTAGCAGTGAGATATAGTAGAGATCCAATTATTCCTCTATACAATGATTCATCAACAGGTTTACCTGTCTCATCTTTGCATATAGGCATACTTGTCCCCATAGGAGTTCTCTTGGTGGAGGATGACTCCATACCATATTTCTTGATCAATTCTTTGGTGAACTTAGACTGGGATATGGACAATCCATCATCAGTCTGTCTTACTTGGAGTCCCAAGAAGAACTTAAGTTCACCCATACTGCTCATCTCAAACTTCCCTTGCATAAGTTTGGCAAACTTTTTACAAAGGTTGTTTTCAGTAGATCCAAAGATTATGTCATCAACATAAATCTGAACTAGGATGATCTTGCCTTTGGATTCCCTAAGGAATAGAGTTTTGTCTATCTTTCCTCTTGAGAATTTATTCTCAATGAGGAAGGTAGACAGGGTTTCATACCAAGCCCTTGGAGCTTGTTTTAACCCATACAAAGCTTTTCTAAGCTTATACACAGACTCAGGTTTAAGAGGATCTACAAAACCTGATGGCTGTTCTACATATACTTCTTCTTTAAGATCACCATTCAGAAATGCTGACTTCACATCCATCTGGTATACTTTGAAGTCTTGGTAGGCTGCATAGGCAAGGAACATTCTGATTGCCTCCAGCCTTGCTACTGGAGCAAAGGTTTGATCAAAGTCAATCCCTTCTTCCTGCCTATATCCTTTTGCAACTAACCTTGCTTTATTCTTTACAATAATTCCATTTTCATCTAGCTTGTTTCTATAGATCCACTTAGTGCCAATTATGTTATGGCCTCTTGGTTTAGGAACAAGCTCCCAGACTTTGCACCTTCTGAATTGATTCAGCTCCTCTTGCATAGCATCAATCCAGTGCTGGTCTTGTATAGCTTCTTCAAACTTCTTAGGTTCCATTTGAGACAAGAAGCTTGAATGCAACACTGTGCTTTCATTTCTGCTTCTAGTTTGCACTCCTTGTCTTGGATCACCAATTATCTGATCAGCAGGATGATCTCTTAGATATCTTACAGCTGGAGGAAGATTCCCTTCTTGTTGAACATCTCCAGCTTCTTCATTCTGCTGAACCTCTTGGTTTTCATCAGCTTCCATTATCTCTTGTACTCCCCCTGGACAGTAGCCTTCATTTTCCAATGCTCCATCTTCCTTTGAAGCTTCAGCAATGGAGAGGTTGTCCATACTCTTGCTTATCCCTGTTGAGTCATTTGATCTACAAGACAGCTCACAATTGATTAATCTTGTTTCATCAAATACAACATGCACAGATTCTTCAACAACTTGAGTAATCAAATTGAATACTCTATAGGCCTTACTATTTGTGCTGTACCCAACAAATATCCCATCTTGGGATTTGGCAGCAAACTTAGTCAAATATGACTTGCCATTGTTAAGTATATAACACTTGCAACCAAAGATCCTAAAATAGGATAGATTTGGTTTTCTGCCTTTCACAATCTCATAGGGAGTCTTTCTGTGGCTTTTTGTAATAGAAGCCCTATTTATGACATGACAAGCAGTATTAACTGCCTCAGCCCAGAAATATTCTGGGAGAGAGGTGTCACTCAATAGAGTTCTACCAGCTTCAATCAATGTCCTATTCTTTCTTTCAGCCAGCCCATTTTGCTGAGGTGTTCTTGGTGAGGAGAACTCTTGAAAAATCCCAAAGTCCTCACATAATCTTGTCATGCTTTCAGATTGAAACTCAGTACCATGATCACTTCTGATTTTGACCACTGTACTATTCAGTTCATTCTGAATTTGCTTGACAAAATTAAGTAATACACTTGGGGTTTCAGATTTCTGTCTCAGAAAGAATACCCAAGTAAATCTAGAATAGTCATCTACAACCACTAGAGTGTAGGCCTTCCTACCTAGACTGTGAACTGGCATAGGACCAAAAAGATCCATATGCAAGAGATATAAGCATCTCACAGAATCCTTGTTTTCAAGGCTTTGTAATGAGGTTTTTGTCTGCTTGCCCTTTTGACAAGCTGAGCATACCCCTTCCTTTATACACTTAACTTGAGGCCCATTCCTCACTAGTTCTTTACTAAAGAGTTGGCCAATTGTCTTGTAGTTTAGATGAGCCAATCTCTTGTGCCACTTAACACAATGAGAAACATTGTCATCAGCTACAAGACAAATGGGGGATGCCTTATTCTCACATTCAAAATTAAGGCAATACACATTTCTCTTCCTATACCCAGTCAATATGATCTCTTGATCACTTGACCTTTTGATATGACATCCATCCTTACCAAATGAAATGTCATATCCTAGATCACTCAGCTGGCTTATGCTTATTAGATTATGTTTCAAACCTTTTACATAGGCCACTTGGGTGATAGTAATTAGGTTTGAAGAGATGTTACCAAATCCTTTGATGACTCCTTTTTCAGATCCACCAAAGATCACTTTATGTCCATCTTTGACAGATGAATACTCCTTCAGCAGCCCCTTTGTTCCAGTCATGTGCCTGGAACAACCACTATCCAAGTACCATATAGGGGCATGGTAACTTGGATTTACCTGCAATACAGAATTACTTACCCTTAGAACCCAAGTAAGTCTTGGGTCCTTGGTTAAGGTTAGCCTTAACAAAGTTATCATAACCTCTTCTAACAGGTAGACTCTTATTCTTTATAACACTTGTGTTATACCAGCAGTCCAATGCAAAATGACCCCTCTTGCCACAGCACCAACATTCAAACTTATTGTATCTAGATCTAGATACATCCTTGTCAGAAGCATTTTTGTTCATTGCTGGTGCTGTTGCAACTTCTCCTACTGGTTTCTTAACACCATAGGGCTTATGACCATAGGTAGGCCTGCTTGCCTTAACACCCTTGTTCTTCAGAACATTTGTCTTGATATGATCCTGAATGTCTTCATGATCATATATGTTAGAAGGCACTTTCTTCTTACCAAACCTTATGGGGACTGAAAGGTTTAGTGGCTGAATAGGGGCTTTGCCTTTCTTTTTGAATCTGCTAGCCCTGGAGTTACCCTTAAATCCTAATCCAGCCTTACCCTTCTGAGTGACAAATTCATCTATCAAGGGTAAGACAGATTTTGGCTTAGAGTAACTAGCCACTAAATCCCTTTCAATTCTAAGTCTGTCCTCCAGACTTTTTACTTGATCATTAGTATAATTAATTGTGCCCATCTGAATATAAGTTATATTTTTCAGCTTGGCAATTTCAGCTAACTTTTGATCAAGGACTTTTTCTAACTCAGCTGTTGTAACCCTTAGATCAGCAATTTCCTGAGCCTGTGATTTAACCAGGTTCTTGCTTTTCTTAAGGGCCTGCAGCAAGTCCCCATACTTGTCTATCAATTGATAGACATCTCCTTCAGATCCAGATGCATCTTCATCACTTGATGCAGATGTAGCTGATTCTTCACTTGTACTACAAACAAATGTACTGGAAGGACTGTTTACCTCATTAGGACCAGACTGATTCTGGCATAGGTCCTCTTCTGATCTAGTCATCAAACCCATGCATTGATGTTCATTGATGGAGTCTAGCAACTGCATAAACTCCTCTTCCTCAGATGCAGCATATAATCCAATATATGCTTCAGCTTCAGATCCTGATTCTGAAGTTGACTGGTCTGACAGACTTTTATCTTTCTTTGCTACAAAGGATTTCTCCTTCTTGCCTTTCTGATAAGTCTTCTTCTTTTCTGAAGATTCCTTCCTTTTGTCAGGACACTCAGCCACTACATGTCCAGGCCTATTGCAACAATAGCAGACAATCTTTGAAGTAGTGGCTTTGCTGGGCTTTGACCTGCTTTTCTCTTTCCTAGATGACCTTCTTTTCTGATAATAGTCATCTACTTGCTGTGATGAGGAAGGCCTAGACTTCCATTGCTTCTTTTTCAAGAACCTTTGAAATTGCCTAGTGAATGCAGCAAAGTCTGCATCTGAATCACTGCTGACTGAACCCCTATCTGAATTTTCAGAACTACCTTCTTCAACTTCCTTAGGAGGAGATGGTGATTTCCTCCTATTCTTTCTGGTGGCTTCAGCATTAAATGCCACAGTCTTTTCTCTATGCTCTCCTCTTGAGTTTCTTTCCTCCTCCTTCCTTACCATAAGTTGCATTTCATAGGATAGCAACTTTCCAAACAGAGTTGGAGGAGATATCTCTGCCAATTTTGCCACTTCTCTTATGGCACAGATCTTTGTATCCCAATCCTTTGATAAGGATCTTAAGAATTTGTCATTCAGTTCATAGGTACTGAAGACTCTTCCATAGGAAATTAGCTCATTCACAATTCTATAGAATTTCTTATAGCACTCAGTTATGCTATCAGATTTCCCTTGTCTAAAACTTTCATACTCTTGATTTAGCATAGATTTTCTGTCCAGCCTTACTTCTTCTGATCCCTCCATGTAGACAATCAATGTGTCCCACATCTCCTTGGAGGTCTTGCAGTGAATCAGATTCTGAAATGTTGAATCATCTATGGCACTGACAATTATGTTCTGTGCCCTTTTGTCCATGGTTGCCAAGATGATTTCATCCTTGGTCATTTCAGAATAAGTCTTTGGTGTTTGGATATTTGCATCAAGAACAGATATCTTCATTGGTATGAAGGGGCCTTCCTGTACTGTGATGTAAATCCTTGGGTCAGATGCTTCCATAAACAACCTGACTCTTTCTTTCCAGATCCCAAAGATTTCCTTCTTGCATATGGGTAATTTCATTGACCCTAGCTCCTTATGATTCTCTCCAGAACCCATCTTCTTGATTCTTGAATCTGCCTATTAGATCTACCTCAGACTGTTAAGTCCTTTTTGAGGAACCTCCCTCTGATACCACTTGATAGTTTCACTTTCAAGATAACCTAAACACCTAGAGGGGGGGGGGGTGAATAGGTTCAACTTATTTTTTTGAAAAACTTCAAGGCAGAATTCACAATAAAACACAGCAATCACAGAAAATAAGCATCACAGATTGCACACAGATTTATAGTGGTTCCCCAAGGTCTGGGTACATCCACTTTCCCCCTTCACCTATCTAGCAGTATGCTAGAATCGGCCAATCTTCCACTAATCTCAGATCAAAAGATCTTACAACTCAGAACCCAACTGGTTCCTACAACTCAGGCACACCTGCCCTACCTCAGCCTTGCCCCAAGGCCTACAACTCAGAGAATATCCTTCTCCTACACTCAGGCAATCAGCCCTACCACTCAGAGTTCAACACTCCTACACTCAGCCTTTATAATATAGGCTTACAACTCAGATCTGTATAAACAGATCCTACAGAAATATAAAAGATTGTTTTAAATTGTCTTGCCAAGTTGAGAGAGAAGAGGCAATGACAATTCTTAATCAGCTGATGCAATCAACTGTTTCTTAGCCTTCTTCAAAGCTTCTTGAAAATGTACTTAGCTGAGTTGATTCCAAACAGCTTCTTGAGAATCCAATGGTGGATTCTTTCTTCTTCTTCAAATTCTGACTTGATCTCTCTCTATCAGCACTTGAATGATTCTTCAGAATTCTGGTTAGAACTCTTCTTAGATCTATCCTTAGATAGTCTTCTTAGATCTCCCGGAGAAGATCTTCTTAAGTGCCTTGCACTTTCTTGAAATGATTTGGATCGGAATCCTTCTTCAAAAGTTCTGGAGTTAAGAATTTCTTCAATGTTGTGAAGGTTATTTCCTTCTTCTGAATATGTCTATTTATAGACTTCCTTCATGGTAACCGGCTGATCCGGTTTCTAACAGTTCTCTGACAAGTCTGACAGCTTCAGTTAACCGGTGGCAACCCACAGCTGTCAAGTCTTCAACAAGTCCTGTGCCTTAGTCTTGAACCACAGTGTGTCGAGACAGTCTGTCAGAAAGTGTCGAGACCATCTGTCTATTTGTGTCGACACAATTGACTTTGGTGTCGACACTGCCTTCAGTGATGTCGACTAAGTTGCCTTTGAGTCGACACTGCTTCTTCAGCAAACAATTTGATCTTGACTCTTCAGTGTGTCGACACAAGTCCTGTGTGTCGACACAGTTGTTGTAGAATCTTAACTTCAGTAAGTGTCGACTTAGCCTTCAGGTGTCGACACAGTCTTCTTTTAACTCTGCTTCAATGTGTCGACTCAATCACAATGTGTCGACACATTCTGCTGTTGTAGACAAACTTGTGGTCGACTATTTTCTTCTGTGTCGACATATTCAGATGATGTCGACAAACTTGAGATCGACTATACTCTTTAGTGTCGACACATTCTCCCAATGTTGAGGTCGACGTTTTTCTTCTGTGTCGACACAATTTCCCAGTGCTGTGTCGACTTACTTCTTCTGTGTCGACACAATTTCCCAGTGCTGTGTCGACTTACTTCTTCTGTGTCGACACAATTTCCCAGTGCTGTTGTAGACTATGTTATGTGTCGACACTTTTTCCCAGAGTAGTGTCGACTTACTTCTTCTGTGTCGACACATTTTCCCAGTGTTGTGTCGACAACTTCCTTCTATGTGTCGACACATGTTCCTTTGTGTCGACACTTGGACTTAGAATTTTTTCCTGTAAACTTTAACATTTCTTTACCTGCACATGTCAACTCAAAACAACATCAAATACACCTTGATGTATATCATTGAGCTAGGTTGGGCTTCTTCAAATCAGGTACACATTTTCCAATGTACCCAACAGTTTGTTTCTTCAACTCAGCCTTCTCATGTTTTTAAGTTGCAGAAAGCTCTTTATGCACTAAAGCAAGCTCCTAGGGCCTGGTATGAGACCTTAGCTAGTTTCCTGTTAGAGCACAACTTTACTAGGGGAGTAGTTGATAGAACCCTTTTCGTCAAGCATCACAAGGACACAATCCTGTTAGTTCAGGTGTATGTAGATGATATTATTTTTGGCTCCACTAATCCCAAACTGTGCAAAAAGTTTTCCAACTTGATGCATTCCAAGTTTGAGATGAGTAGCATGGGTGTGCTGTCTTACTTTCTTGGTCTCCAAGTTAAGCAAGATGCTGATGGTATCTTCATCTCCCAATCCAAATATGCCAAGGAATTGGTAAAGAAATTTGGGATGGCTGATGCTTCAGCAATGCCTACACCCATGGCTACTAATGTAGTTATTGATTCTGATGATCACGGCAAGCCAGTTGATCAAAAGAATTATAGGGCCATTGTTGGTTCCCTATTATATCTAACTGCAAGTAGGCCAGATATAATGTTTGCTACATGCCTTTGTGCTAGATTCCAGGTCAACCCCAAGGAATCTCATCTGATTCTTCTAAAGAGAATCCTGAGATACCTGAAGGGATGTCCAAATCTAGGACTTTGGTACCCAGCTGAGTCAGAATTTGAATTAATTGGATATTCTGATTCTGATTATGCTGGTTGCAGAGTTGACAGGAAGAGCACCTCAGGAACTTGCCAGTTCCTGGGAGAGAGATTGGTCTCTTGGTTCTGTAAGAAGCAGGCTTCTGTCTTAACTTCAACTGCAGAGGCTGAATATATAGCAGCTGCCAGTTGTTGTTCACAGATCCTGTGGATTCAAAACCAGCTTGTGGATTATGGTTACTCACACAAGAACACCAAGATCATGTGTGATAGTACCTGTGCCATTTCTATTGCACAAAATCCAGTGCACCACTCTAGAACCAAGCACATTGAGATTAGGCACCATTTCCTGAGAGATTGTGTGGAAAAGAACAAGATCTGTCTTGAGTTCATATCCACTGAGTTTCAGAGAGGTGATATATTCACCAAGCCTTTAGATGAACAGAAGCATCTGTCCTTTTTAGTTCAACTAGGCATGATTAATGGACGAGACTAAGTGTGACTATATCTGCCTATGTTGAAATTTGCTTGAAGATCGTCGAACGATGATCGAAGATCGTCGAACGTATTAAGCCTATCGTCGACCTCTGGTTAATGATAGCTTATCTGTTTGAAGATCGTCGATCGACGTTCGACCATCGTCGAACAGGTTGAGCTCATCGTCGATCTCTGAACGACGACAGCTTGTTGTTTGAGAAGCCAGAAATAGCCGAACGATGGTTCGACTACTCTGCTTCTGAGCCGATCGTCGAACGGCCGTTCGACTATCGGGTCAAGTATCTTTTTAATAGATCGACTATTCCCGATCTAATATAAAGCCGATAGTCGACCTAGGTTAAAAGATCTTGTGTTTTATCGTCGACGGAGCGTGCCCTTTCGCATTCTGCTTTCCCGCTTGCGATTTCCGGGCATTTCGTCTTCTTCGTTCTCTGCAGATATCTCGAGCTTTCTCCAGCGAATCCATGGCGGTTTCCCCAGCAGTGCTAGCCGTCGTGAAGTTTGATGCAGGATTTAGCGTGGATTTCGACGCATTCAGCAGCTGCGATGTAGGAATAGTAGAAGTTCTACAGCTATGCAGGGATCAGGGATTAGAAAAGTTAATGTCTGCAAGGATTAAGATCAACATTCCAGAAATCAAAGAATGGGCTTTCACGTCGTCTTCCACAGACGAATCGATGATCGGTACCATCGGCGGAGAAGAGGTAATCCTGACTCCGGCCGTTTTATCTGATGTTTTTGGATTAGTTAATGGAGACGAGGATTATGAGCAAGATGCTCAGGAATTCGGAAGAATGCTGGTTGAGCTGGGACATGCTGAGGGCATTCCCACGAAGCTGCTCAAAGTGAATTTTCCTTTCAAGATCAAGTTCCTGGCTGAGTTAGTAGGAAAAGTGCTCCTGGGTAAGCACTCTGCCCACGACAATATAACAAGGCAGCAATTCGCACTCATGTGTGCGATTGTTAATCGAAAAAGGATAGATTGGGCAGCTGTTGTGTTTGATTTAATCAGGAAAAAGACTGGTAAGAAGGAAGTCACCCTAGGAAGGGTCATTGGAATCTTCCTTAAAGAAAAATACCCCCAGCTGCTAAGTTCAACTGCAACAACAATCAATGCGAGCAAGAAGATGGATCCCAACTTGTTCTCTAAGTGGAAGAGAACGTTTGTGAAACCTGCTCCAGCAACATCTGAGGACACAAGGACTGAATCAGTCGCTCCTCACCATGTTGAAGCTGGCTCAGCTCTTCCTTCCTCCTCCTCTGCATTGCTGTCTGCCTCAGTTGAAGTTCCATCAACTTCAGCTGAAGTACGACCTTCTTCCTCTGCTGCTCCAGAAACAACTACGGTTGTTCCTCTTTCTCCTCCAGCTTCTCCTCTACCTGCTCATCTGGCTAGGATATCTGCTCCTAGCTTTGATTTGTTAGGATCAGAGAGAATTCCTACTCCTCCGTTATCTCCCGTTCATTCCCCAGTTCATTCCCCAATTAACTCTCCTGCTCCATCACCTGCTCCATCTCCTGCTCGATCCCCTGTCCACACCATTTCTCATCCCAGCACCACTACCATATCTGCTGCAGCTCCATCACACTCACATCCTTCATCTATTGAGATCTCTCCTGAGCTTATCTCCCGCATTGTGGAGCTGATTACCCCCTCAATCAAAACCATGATTGAAGAGGCAATCGCTCCCCTTGCAGCCTCCATTGACCTCTTATCTGCCTCCATCAAATCCCTTTCAAAATCTGCTGAGCCATCTTCCTCAAGGGGCCTGGTTTCAGTATCCACTGAAATCAGGCAGGGGGAGATGTTCCATGAAGATGCCTCAGACCATCCTGCCTCCCCTCCAGCTATAAAGGATACAGTCATGTCTGCCCAGGAAGAATCTGCTCAAGCTGAGATAGAAATAGTTCCAGATGTTGTAATGACTGCCCAGGAAGAATCTGCTCCTGCTGAGGAAGAATCTGCTCCTGCTGAGAAAGAAATAGTTCCAGCTGAGAAAGAAATAGCTCCAGTTTTGTCTGATAAGGAAATAGCAGATGGAATCTTGTTATCTGAGATTGCAGTTAAAGTCTGCTTAGAAGATCTTACCTCTCCTGTGATTGCTAGATTCCTAGAAGGAATTATAACTTCATATCTGAATGAATCATGGGAGATGGTTAAGTATGAAGGTAACTCTTTCATTCGTTTTGTTGATGAGTCGATTAATTTGATAGTTTGTGAATACCTTAAGGGGATGATTATCGCTTATTTAGCAGATATGTATTCATAATTTTACAGATGTTATTAAAGAAGATTTAGCTGCTCAGATCATAGCAGTTGTCTCTGAAGCTGATCCAAGTGTTTCTGATACTCAAGTAGATCCTGAATTGGAATCCTTTTTAGATAATAAAGAAGATGAGTCTGAGAAAGATGAAGTCAAAGTTGACTCTCCTGTTCTGAATTTGGAAGAAGTTCAAGCAAGAGCAGCCTGGGATTTAAGAGTACAATCTTTAAAAGAAAAGGAAAAAGATCTGCAAGTTGAAAAGTCAACCATCTGGGATGACTCTCCAGGGTTGGACTTAGATTCCCTTCTGGCTCTGGATGCCATGGAAGAGGAAAGAGAAAAATCTGCTTCAAAGCTTAAAGAAAAGGCTGTTTCAGAAGCCTATGATCCTTATGAAAATCCTCCCTCATCTCATTCTGATGATGATGATGATTCTGATGTTTCTGAGAAGTCAAAGAGAAAGAAAGCTGCCTCAAAGAAAAGAAAAGCTGCTCCTCCTCCTCCTCCCAGTAAGGATAATGATATTCCCTATTACATTCTGAAGGGCATTGACCCTAAATCCAAGGATTTTCAGCACTGGATGAGGTTTTCAAAGAATCAGCAGAAAGAAAGAAAAAGAACTAAGAGGTATGATAGTCCTGTCTCAAGATGGACTCCCAGAGGTCCTCCTCCTCCAGGTGCAGGAGCCTCTGGGAACCTATCAGCTAATCCTGCTGCCTCTTCTGGAAGATCTGCGTCTTTTCAGCCCCAGCCAAGACAAGGTTATCAAAGCTCGCAAGGCAAATCATTTTCTGGCTCTCAAAGACAAATGAAGGAGACTGTGGTTCAAAGACCAACCTTTTCCCCACCTCCTTCTCCAAAGAAGAGAATGTCATCTCCATCACCAGTTCAGTCTGAGGAAATTGTATCAAAAGATAAATAGTTTACTTTGTTTTAAGATTTCTAGCAAGAACCCTTTTGCTAAGTATACTCTAATGTCTTATCTAGTTATTCAAGATAAAATAGCTGATGCTGCTTCTCTTGAGCCTGTGTATGAAAATCCTGAGCTCGATCCTAACTTTAGGATGGCTCGCTTTCAAGAACTAGTTGGAGCAGCCCAAATAAGAAAAGCTAGAGCAGAAGGAAAAGATGCGACTGGTCTAACTACCATGTCTGCTTACAGAAAGAAAGAATTTGAAAAGTTCCAGGTCAATCCTGAGATTTTTGATCCATCAAAATATATGGAAAAATATCCTGAAGCAGTAGTTCCAAGAGCTACAGAGCTGAAGATCATTGGTGCGCAGGACTTGAAAATGTCAAAGAAAGAATCTGATGATCCTTTAAGGAAAATCTCTTTTGTTTCCAGCTCTTCTGTAGCTAAGCCTGACTCTGTTGATCCATAGTTTGATTAACTGCTGTGCTATAGTTGTTTTTCTATTTGATAATCTGCTAGTTAATTGTTAACTATTTACTGTATTATTTTTTTGCTCTTTAGCTAGTTTTATGTTTTAGATGTTGAGAGACTTAACTCAAATAGGGGGAGATTGTTGGTACCCTAGTTTTGATTTGAGTTTAGCCCTCTCCTTTGTGCCCCTTGACCCAAGAAATACTTATGGTCAATGGTTAGGAGTCTAGCTGTAGAGTCCTCACTTTTCCAGATTGAGAATTTGGTTAAGTAGTTTTTTCGTTCGACTATAGTCGAACGCCGCTCGACTATCGTCTATCGGCTGATCGACGATCGTCTATCAGTTGGTCGACGCTTTGTCTGCATTGATAGTTCGACTATCTGTTGATAGATCGACTATCTGTTTTGCGTTGATAGTTCGAGTATCTGTTGATAGTTCGACTATCTGCTTGGCGAGGTAGTTCGACTATCTGTTCTGATAGGTCGACTATCTGATAGTTCGACTATCTGTTGATAGATCGACTATCTGTTCCGCCTTGATAGTTCGACTATCTGTTGAAAGATCGACTATCTGTTTCGTCTTGATAGTTCGACTATCTGTTGATAGTTCGACTATCTGTTGCCTTTGATAGTTCGACTATCTGTCCTGATAGTTCGACTATCTGATAGTTCGACTATCTGCTGATAGATCGACTATCTGGTTGGTTTTGATAGTTCGACTATCTTTTGATAGATCGACTATCTGTTTTCTGAGGTAGGTTGACTATCTGCTTGATAGGTCGACTATCTCTGTGCGCTTGATAGTTCGACTATCTGTCCTAGATAGATCGACTATCTGATAGTTCGACTATCTGCTCTGATAGTTCGACTATCTGCCGGGGTAGTTCGACTATCTTCTTCGATAGGTCGACTATCTGGATCGTTCGACTATCTGCCCGATAGTTCGACGATCTCCGTGCGTCGTTCGACGATCTTCGAGGGTCGTTCGACGCTTTCTGTCTGCCTTTGTATTTTGTATTTATTTATTATATTTAATTAATTAATACATTTTTTGGCACAGTATTTTAAGCTGTATGATAAAATTACCAGGCAATATTTGCTCCATCTCTTTTGCCTGAGTCAAATCTTTTTAAGATAAAGTTGTTTGTCTTATTAGCTGTCATTATAAACTACTTTATCTATTGTCAGCCCTTTATAGCCGTTAGACTGAAAAGTCTTCTTTTTGCAATAAAGAGATTATTTCTGATGTGACTTTATTTAGTCCTTCTGTTATTTGTTTTAAGCCTACAGCTTCTTAGAAAGAGGTTTATTCCTTTTATAAAATGTTTTGCTGCAGAGATATTTCTGTCTTCTTGATATTTACAGCCCAGGTCTCAAGGCTCAGAAGAAGACAAATAATTCAAATGGAAGAGAGCCGTTGCTTGCTGATGATTATAAAAAGGACCCTTTGAAGAAGGATTCAAGCTAGTGTTACACATATTCTCAAGCACTCAAGCCTTCATCAAGTTCAAGCTTCCTGCTCTCAGCAATTTCCATCTAACTGAGAAGTGTTCAGATCTTCATCTCTTCTTCACCTGAGTTCTCCTGCTTTCAGGAAGTTCAAGCTCAGAGTCCCTTTGAAGAAGAAGAAGAAGATAGCTGCTTGAAGATCTTTTGATTTTATTATTTATTTTCTTCCTGTAGCTTTTCCTTCAGAACTTTCTGAAGAGTTTTCTGCACTGAAGCAAGACTTCACTTGGACATCTTTGAGCCAGGGGGAGCCTTGATTCTTTTGAGCATTCTAGCTCAGTGCAAGCTTTTGTGCTTCTCTAATCTATTGTAAAATAGAGAAGACATCTTAACCTTCTTCCCCCTCCTGTACAGGGTTATTACTCCCTTCAAAAGTATCCCTTGGTGGCAGGGCACCTGATCAAAAACCTGTGCTTGGTTTTTAGACACCTGATCAAAAGTCTAAAGGGTTTCTGGATCTACCTGAAGCAGATCCTGTTGGTGGAAGGGCACCTGATCAAAAACCTGAGTGGATTCCTACCGTGTGGGTAGAAGAGTGGACGTACCCAAGTTGTTTGGGGAACCACTATAAATTTCCTTGTGTCGTCTGGATTCCATTATTTAATTCCTGCATTGTGGCTGTGATTAGATATAACTAGGTTGCTAGTTGCTGATTAGGTTTTTCCAAGCTTAACTGTAATTACAGTTAGCTTGTGTTTGTACACATCACTTGTGTTAGGCTTTAAGGTTAAATCAATATCTATAATCTTTTCATTCCGCACTTCACTCCAAGGGAGTTGGGTAGACTATTAAGTTTTGTCTGTGCAAAATTTGATAACTCTATTCACCCCCCTCTAGAGTAGTATCTATCCCTTCACTTTCAGATAGCCCTCATAATCCTCTTGATTCTTGCAAGCCAATCCTCTGCTTGGGCCGGTGTACCCGCCCCATGAAACTGCGGAGGGTTAAAGCTCAAGAATTGCTTCCATTGTTGATCTGCTACCCGCGGATCAACTTCGGCTTCTACCGGTTCTTGTCGTACCCCAGCTTGCGTTGGCACCACTGCAGGACGTGCCTGCCCAGTCTGCTGAGCATTCATCACAGCAAGTACCGTTTCCGTGATGAGACGGACTGTTTCAGCGGATGGAGGAGTTGTGGGGACCTCGGCTGGTGCCGCACTCTCAACAGAACGTTGTGGTTCGGATTGACCCGCAACACTTCTGGTCACCTATATGTGTAAAATACACAGGTTAACGACCAATAAAACCGGCAACTATACAAAAAGAATACACAAGTTCAACAAACAAGTGTATTTGCATTCCTAAGTGGACAATCTTGAGTTCAAATTAAGTGTTATAACGACAGCACAGACACGTGCTCGCCACCTCTCAAAAGAATTCGTCCGCAAATTTGGAAGAGATCGACCAACAAGCTGATACCAAATTATAACACCTCTACCCGTCAAGAAGAATATAATAGAGGGTCCGGCCGGGGCCCCACACCATATTCCACAAACAGGCGGAGACGCTACGAAATAATATCATAACCACGCACCCTAATACAGGGCATTCTAGCGGAAGCTTCACGGTTGAATTATTGAACTCAAGATAAAGAACATTGTCCACTAACATAGGAATATATATATGTACATCAAAAGAGTCTGGCCTTAAGGCCTTACAATAGTTTCTCTTAACAAGAGTGTGGTTTACAGACATCGACACGCAGGCCAGCCACACATGAACAAAAGAAACAAAACAATGCCTTCGAGGGCTGCAACACAGCTTTGGGCTTCAGCCCGCTAAGTCCCGCTCGGGCCAGCACCTCCAGTACCTGTAAGAACCAATCCACCAAGCGGTGGCAAACAGGGCAACGGTCAGCATTCAGCTGACTAATTATAACGACCCTGCCCCTGGCACGGGGCATCGGAATTCCATCCCTGCATAGCAATCATCCAACATGACATATAGCAATTCAAGCAAGACGTGCACGCCCGCACAGTCACATATCACAAACGTCGGCACGACGGCCCGACGCTCCGTGCACTCAGGGCACATTCACACCGTTCAGAGGTCCCAGACATAACGGTGCATTATGAGCATTCTAGTCTGATCGGCTCACAGGCCGTCGACTCTCGCTATGTGATCCTAACAGGGCCTTAAGCACCCAAGGTTAGACAACCATAACGCGGGTACAGATCCACCTTTCCCGTTGCTCACATCGTCAGACTCATGCCTGGACTGACGCGGGTACAGTTTCACCTTGCCCGTTCCACCATTTCCCAGTTGCAGCCTCACGGCTCAACCTTCCACAAAGTAGCACTCACGGCCACAAGAGAGTCCAACTCTCAACATTTCCTGGACTTCCTCCAGTACTGTATCCATCATGCATACAAGCAATAATCACGGAGTCTTCTCCGATATGCAACCAAGCATCACCAATCCAGACCATGTCCAGATGGGCTTCACACAGCATGCCTAGATCCGTACTCCAATTCCGGACTCTAACAAGGGGGACTTCACATATCTACCCCAAGGGACGCCAAAACCCACCGCACACTCGCGGGGAAGGGTTTTCCCTATGCAATGCAGGAATTAAGGACTTCACATGTCCAAGCAGGAAATCGTTACCCTAGGAGTTCGCTTCGGAGCCATGGAGAGAAATTTGAGACGGATGAAAGCCTTCGCAGCAGCGTTGCCTTCGCAAATCCGAACTCGGCTCGCGATTTGGACCACCGTAGCACCACCGGCAGCCGGACTCCACTTCCTCTTCTTCCTCCTTGCTCTCACCTATCTCTTAAACTTTAGAAAGAGAAGATGAAAAGAATAATGAGCTTTTCTTCCCCCTTTTCCGGCCTTATCAGCCCAAAAATGATCTCCAGCCACATGATCTTATTTAAAGAAAATGAAGGGCCAAGATCTAACTGAAAATTCCTTTTCTTTTGGCCGACACGGCCTGTGACACGCCCGTGTCACAGGCCGTGTACCCTTAAGCGGCACACGCGGCAGTCGCACCGACTGAAATATTCGAGAACATGGGCATCGACACGCCCGTGTCGAACCTGACACGCCCGTGTCAGTCATGAGACACGCCCGTGTCTCCTGTTACACGGTACTCACTGATCTCCAAAACCAGTACACGGGTAGGGCACACGCCCGTGTCAAACCCAACACGGCCGTGTTCCATGCCGTGTTCACTGCCGTGTTCAAGGCCGTGTACCTCTCTGACTCAAACATGCCATTTTTCGAATTTAAATGAGCGACACGCCCTGGGACACGCCCGTGTCGGAGGCCGTGTCCCAGGCTCGACGATCGTCGACTATCAATCGTCGACTAGCCTGAACACGCCCTGGGACACGCCCGTGTCCCAGGCCGTGTACACCCGACACGCCCTGGGACACGCCCGTGTCCCAGGCCGTGTCTAACAGCCTCCAACCCAAAATTGTTTGCAAACACATTTTGAGATTTTTGGGGTGTTACACAAGTTCATAGCCACCGATAAAGATGATCCTTCCTCCCAACTCGAGCAAAACAAGTTTAGTGACGGCTACACACATCCCAACACTACCGTTCGATTCTCACCGGATTAACCAATTTTTTGAGTAGAATAAAAAGTCTTTACGCAAATAGAAAAAATATAAAACTATAAGCATACCGAAAAATTAAATCTACTCTAATTTCTATACGAGATGAGAGCACTCGACTAGGAGCATAATAGGAATCAACATTTTACTCCATCTCACAATCCTATGCCAGCATAATTATTTTCCCAAAGCATACAAAAGGAACGAGTTTAACTCGCTTCAAGCTAATAACTAAGCACGTGCTCATATAGGTGTAGTGGTGTGCGATGCAATGAACTAATCAAAATAAAACATTAAAAGCTTCTAGTATGCAAATGAAATGCGCGCGTGCAAAAGGTAACAAATACTTGCTCTCCCGCAGACTTACACTAAGCTACACAACATATGATAATGAAATTAAAATCTGATAGAGCAAAGGGAAGAGGTTACCCAATCCTCAGACAGTGAGCATACCAGAAGACGCGTGAAAAACAGAAGCAGTTTCGCCATACAAAGAATCACAACCCCGCCAATATGAAGTTTTCAATAATACCTACTGGGGTGAGCTCCGGAAAAACAAAAGAAAAATAGACAAAATATAAAGTAATACTAAAACTAAAATAGACATGAAAAATAAAAAAAATAGGAAATGAAAGATAACTACTGAGGTTATTGTCCTCCCAGCACGACTTATTAAATTCTAGACATTTCTAGCTAATGGGCCTATGAAAAGAAAAATGCACAGGTTACTGTTCCAATGTCCGTTGTGGTAACGGGTACCGATACGGAGATAAATCAGTTACCCCTCTACCATAATAATAATACCTGCCCAACACAGGTAGAGGAAATAGGAAGTAAGAAGAGGAAGAGCGCTGGTCCTCACTCATCTCACCACAAAATAAATCCTTGCCTAGCAAGGTATCGTCTATAGGGAGACGGCAGGACGAGAAGGCAATTAATGGAGCTTCCTCAACAAAGGAGGAATCAACATCCTTGTGAAGGAGGATGCTATCATCAATGACTCGAGCAGAAAGATCCAATTCCTCCTGAAGCACCTGCGAAGATTCAACTTGCATGGGCTCAGATATAGAAAGGGGATCAAGAAATAAAGGAGATGAAAGACTAAAATAATCAACAATAATGGAGTGGTCCTGGTCTCACTCCAAGCAGGATCTAAGCATAGACCATCGTCGGTATCATCAACCGACTCACTAAAACAAGGAGTAGATAATTCTTGAAAAGAAGGAAGAGTAACAACAACATCAAAAAAATGTGTGGGTTCCTCCAGGGGTGAATCAAAAAGAGGGGAAGAATGTATAAGGGGAGTGGCACCACAATTTCGTCACACCGACCAACATAAAATTTGTTGGGTATATCCACAGCAGTCCCCCATAGACAAGGTTGTACTGCGAATATATCATCAGAATCAGAAGGGGCAGCCAATTGAGAGGTGGGCGAAATGAATCAGATACCCGGTTCATCATCCTCCTCCAACTGGTGCTGAAATTCTGCGCAATCTTTCAACACATGCTCGGGGCTACAGGAACACAAATACCATTTTCCATAACTCCTCAGTCCAGGTGGGACCAGAGAGGAATAAGAAATAGGTAAAGACGTAGAAGAGAAGTTACCATAAGACTTGGGTATGGTGTATGAAGTACTATAAGAGGACGGTGCTCCATACACTGAACCACGAGAATTATGCTCACTATCTTCAGTGGGGCACTCATCACTACCATGCCTAAAATCCCCGCATCATCTACAATGAATATTCAAATAAGAAAACATGGTGCAATAAGAAAGAATTCACCAACAAAAATATTTTAAGCAAAAATTAACTACACAGAAGCAGATAAAAGAAAAAGAATGTCTGGTGCTAAAAAATTAAAACAAGAGAACGAACAAAGAAAAATAAGAAACAAATTCTAAAAACTAAAACAAAGAAGAAACATGATATGAACAAATGGAAAAGGGCATCTATCTCCTATCTCCCTCTATAATAACAAACATGACTGTGCTCCCCGAAACCGGTGCCAAAAATGTGATGCGTTGAATGGCAAGTGTACCGATTGCACAAGTAAAATTAAATGGGCAAATTTTCCCAAGTATCGATCTCGAGGGAACACAGAAAGGTAGAGTTAAAATTGAGGAGGACTTGAGATTAAAGTCCAACTATCTAACCTACGAAAGGGGGGTTTTGGTATTTTGCGGAAAAAGAAAGTAAAATACTATCAACTACTCCTATGCAACGCCGCTATTCGATGCTTCGCCAGGTGGGATGGAAGACTACACGGGATGCTATGCACTGAATCGCTGGGCAAATGGACGAGAAGGATTGCGGAAGAGGTGGTGAGAATGGAGGAATGAGATCATGAGCACCTCTTCGCTATGCGCGCCACTCGAAATTGCTAGTGCGGCAAGACCGACTATGGTGCCTGATGGAAATAAAGGCACTTCTCAAGCAACTAAAGAAGTAAAGCAATACAGAATCACATATACATGAATCTAATAAAGCATATAACTTGGGAGCGAAAACATATACAAATAAAGTTTTAACACACATATACAATAACAACGCAAGAACATGTCAAGAGATTGACCGAATCTGAAGTCTTGCTGAGGGTTCACGGAAGGAATTGTTGGGTTGTCAATCCGTGTCCTAGCTCGGTCCTCAACTACATTCGGGGTAGATGAGGCTATCACTAACTCCCAATGGACCCGTCTTCTTCGTGTTACGATGCAGAAGAAAGTTGCAAGATTCCCGTTGCTTGTTGGCTATAGCATCAAACTTGTTGACAAGGTATAGGCTTCGCGAGCATTGCCAGAGATTCTCTCCTTGGTGGAAGATGAAGGGTTGAGGTAGAAGGGCGAAGCTTTGCCCTAAAATGGAAAAAGGAATGACTGAAAACGAGCTCCCCTCAATGGTAGGAAATCTACGCTTTAAATAGAAGCATGCCAAAAAAATTGGCACGCATGGTTTGGCGCCCGACCGTGCGCTAACCGTGCGTTATTAAACTTCCAGGCCAAGCTTAAGGATGATGATGAGTTGATCCGTGCGTTTTACTCGCGAATGGTCGCTTCCACCCGTGCGAGAAGGAAATTGCATGGGTAAACAAAGAGCACAGGAAATCAATTTGGTACCGGAGGACCATGTGTTTTACTCGCGCACGGGCGCTTCCGCCTATGCGTGAAGGAAAATGCACGATTAACCATAGAAAGATGAAACTCAAAGAAAAATATACAGACCGTGCGATTCCTTCTCAGATGGTTTGGTCGAAACCGTGCGGGAACAAAATGCACGGGTAGCCACAAAAGTCCCCATAATTGCTGTGTAAAATACACGATTGCCAAGAGACCATGCGAGAAGAAATTCGCACGACTGTGCGTTTTACACAGAAATGAGAAAATGAGTCGGGGATGTCCCGACTACCTTCACAGCAATGAAACCAACTGGATCACAAGTTCCCAGCAATAAATAGCAATCCACAACAACCGAAAGAGCCATGGGGAGCACCATGTGCAAACCCCCAACAAAAGAATGTACAATTGCACACCTACGGGACAAAATAGTGCATAAAGCGGTCAATGGCCGAACGATGAAAATATAACCGATATCCGGTCTAAATATAGTGCACGAGTGAGAAAACAAGCCTAGATGAGTCCGAAAAACACCATAAATATCAGAATCATCAGCGGGAAATGACAAGTCCTACTCAAACGAGTAGGCTGGAAATGAAAGTAGTAAAAGCTATCTCATGCATGCACACACTCTATTTGAAGGAAAGTAATTAAAACCTAACTCATACACTCACACACACACACACAATTGAAAATGAGAAAATCAAAATGATCAAAAAATTTAAACAATTGCATTTTTACCGTTAGAATTTGCTGAAAATGCATAAAAAGTGGAAATAAAAATTAAAGGAGTGAAAAAGTTTTCAAATAAATGCAAAAATAAAAGTGTTTGCAGAATTTAAATAATAACAAATCCATTCTTATAACTTTGTAAAAATGCTTAAAAAGTTGAAGAATGTTTAAAAGAACAAAAAGTTTTACAAGTTAAAAAACGAAAATCTAAGTTAAAGAGAAATAAGAGTCACTTTGAATACACTTTTATAAATCCACAAGGATAAATGTAAAGCTCTAAATTATCCTAAAAATACTAAACTATATAAGAGAAAACCTAGAGCAAAAGCTAAGCAAAAATAAGATTGAAAACATAAAAAGGGACAAGTTACTCTCATACACACACATACCCATAGAAACATAAAAACAAAGATACATAAGATCGTTGAAAGAGAGGCACTCAAAGGCATTCTAGTACAGTATAGGGATGAAAAGACTAATAAATTTTATTGAGTTAAAAGTTGGATTACATATGCTAAAACAAACATAAAGAGGCGGGGAAAAATTATCCTTACATAGCACAAAAAGAAACCATGCAGCAGACCAACAGCAAAATGGCTCAAAATTTTGAACCCTTGGTCATTACAGAAAAGTTCTATTTATAAGCAAAATTTTGGGGGTAACACACCCTGGTCACGGGCGTGACAGGGGGCGTGTCATGCTGGTGTGTTGGAGAATTCAAAATCCCAGTGACTGGTCGAATTATGGAAGCTTCTGGAATGGTACATGTGTCGGTCACGGACGCGTTGGAATTGTCACAAGCGTGTCAGCAAGGTATGACTGGTGAAGGCGTCGAACATCGAGCTGAGATCGACGAACGTCAAACGTCCAACGGGATTTACACTGGCATGTTGAATAGGTTACGGGCATGTTCAAGGCGTTGAGTGTCGAGTCTGCTGGAGGTATTGAGTGGTTGGATACGGGCATGTCCGGCAGGACACGGGCGTGACTGATGGCCTTGAGTGGTTGCTGGAAGCTTCGAGTGTCAAACGACGAACATTGAGCGGCGATCGACCAAAGTCAAATAGGATTGCCATGGGCGTGTCGGATGGGGCACATGCGTGACATCTTCTTTTCTTTGCAGGCAACATTTTTTCACTAAAATCAAAATAACACGTCCAGGTCAAGGGCGTGGCCAATTTAACACGGGCGTGTACTTTGAAATTTTTAATTATATGTAAAAATTTTGGAAAACAAAATAAACTTATGTTAGAAGAGTATTTACAAAAAAGAAACAATTTATTGGAGAAAAATAACAAAAACCCTACAAAAATAACCTAAAACTACTTATATAAAGTACTAAAAAATATGAATATTTACAACATATCAAATATAACATCCCTCAGACTTCTAGACCCCTAGGATGGTCTTGTCATGACTGGGTCATGACAAACCCTAGGAAGCACTAAAGGGTTTGGGGGAATAAGGGAATTAGGGTTTGAAACATCTTGGGTTGTAAATAGTAAGTCTTAGTTATTAAATATTTTGAAATTATAGGACCGGACAGTTTCGTCGAACTCAGTAAGAAATTCGTCGAATAGAGTGGATTCATCGAACTCAACAAAGAATTCGTCGAACAGAGCATATTTGTTGAACTCAATAAATAATTCGTCGAATGGAGCATGTTCGTCGAGCAGAGGAAGTCGAATTGAGCCTCTCTAGAATTAGGAGCATATTCATCGAACAGAGCAAGTTGCTGAACTAGGTTCATGTTTCGTCACGGGGCATATTCGTCGAACAGAGATCGATGAATGGAGCAAATACGTCGGGCGGAGTACGACAAATGGAGAAAATTCATTGGTCGGATTTCAACGAATGGAGCAAATTCGTCAGGCGGGTTCGACAAATGGAGCAAATTCGTCGGGCAGAGTTCGACGAATGGAGCAAATTTGTCGAGCGGAGTTCGACTAATGGAGATAATTTGTCGGGCTGTGTTCGACGAATGGAGCAAATTTGTCGAGTTGGGTTCAGAGTTCGTCGAACTGGGCTCGGGGAATTGAGTGCGTCGAGTGCACTCAACGCCATGGGCTGATTGGCGTTGAGTGCATTGAGTGCACTCAACGCCAATTTACTTAGGAAGATTCTTGCACTGGTCGTTTAGTGCGTTCAGCGCACTCAACTCCATAGACTGTTTGGCGATGAGTGAGTTGAGCTCACTCAATGCCACTATACTTGGAATTTTTTCTAGCTCGGGGCGTTGAGTGCGTTAAGCGCACGCCATACAGTAATTTGCGTTGAGTGAGTTGAGCTCACTCAACGCCATTTTATTTAGAAAGATTTTTTGTCGATTTAGACATTGAGTGTGGTGTCATGACTCAATGGTATAGACAGATTGGCATAGAGTGTGTTGAACTCACTCAATGCCATTTTTCTTGGAAATAGTTCAGACCGATTTAGGCGTTGAGTGTGGTGGCTTGACTCAATGTGGCGTTGAGTGGTCTCAACGTACTCTACGCTTTTGGACAAGAATTTTTGACTACTATAGGGGTTGAGTGTGTTGACTGCACTCAATGCTTTTGCCTTAGAGGAATTCTCGGCCTAGTTTGCTGTTTATTATTAACAGACTGAACCAGGTTTTTGGGAATTGCGCCAAAATGACTTCATTGGCCCCGGTCCTTTCAATAGGCCTTATTTAATACAATAATAATCGGTCCAGCAGTAGGGTGCAATGTGGCAAACGGTTTAACCCTAATTCTAATTAAATAGAGAGAGAGGAAGTGGTCAGTCATGGTGTTTGAATGCCCTTGACCCCTCTTCTCTCTCCCAACAAAACGAGATTCCTCTCCCCTCATCGATTAGAGTAAATCAGGGGACTTTCCATGCCCTTTCAGTGACGGGGTGCATTGAACCCACATAACCGAAAAAGCCCCTTTATGGCCTTTAATGGCCATTGAAGATTGACCTTCCCCCTTCCCCAATTGGTTATTTTAAAAGCTTCACAGGGTAGAGAGGAGCCGTTTCCACTCTTTCCTTGAAGAAATCGAAGCCCTTTGTTCTACAGTTGCAGAACACCGAAAAGCTCGGTGGCCGGAAATGGTGCGGAGGCAAAGCACTCGCATTCAAGACGCAAAAAAGATCCTCTACTCCTTTCTTCATGGGCTAGAATCTTAGATCATTTAGGAGAGAAATTAGGCTCAATTGAGCCCGATTGGGTGAGAAAATTTCCAGATTTTCCATGGTTTTTCTATCTCACGGGTTCGCCAGAATCCGCCCCTCCGGCGGCAGTTCCGCCGCCCGGCGATAGCCCCCACCTCAACGGAGGTGGTGACGGTGGTGGCCGGCCAGGGAGGTGGTTGGGTGGCCGACAAATGGACATGCAAGGTGCACCAGGGCGGGCTGATTTTAGCCGTTGGAAGGAGGAAGTAGAAAGCAAGGAGCCACTCGATTTGCTTTAAGATCTGTGCTAGATTCACTATATTAAATGTTAATTTATGTATTTTCTGCCACATAATATCACTTGCATTGGAATTTAAATTAAAAATACCTAGAGGCCTATTCAGAAAAAGTGGTCAACATAAAACTGGTAACCTAATGGGTCTAGTTTATTTTAAATTTAGTTTGAAAAAATTTAGAGTTCAGGTCAGACCACAAGACTCATTTTGGTGAGGTCTATACGTAGGTTTGATCAGAGACTGTTTGGGGTGCACCTATCAATCCTAACCTTTAAATGACTTGAAATTTGGAGCATGAGCTATATATATCTAGACGTATAACATATACAAAAATGGTAATTTTTGGAAAATATTTTCCTAAAGTTTTTGTAGAAATTTAATAATTCATGTATGAATTATTTAAGTGATCTAACGACCTCTATACCAACCAAAATTTTGGTGTCTGACTCTTAGGGTCATGTCAAGACTATGATTAAAATCTCAGCCAAAATGGTTTGGATTTATATAGGTTTTGGTGAGACCAAAGTGTGGCCCATTAAGGGTTAATTAGGGCCAGAGTGAGCATGGGGCATGGAGGTGCCAATTCTCACCCAAAGGGGTTGGGAGTTTGGCCAGCGCCCCATGGTTAGTTTTAACACCCTCATATGGAGTTTAGGGGGGATTAGGGTTGATTTTCCCTAGGACCCTAGTTCAAACCCTAAGGTTTAACTTTGGGGGTTTGTGAATGACATGATGTGATAGGTCCATGTATGGACTTGGTGTTTTGTCCGTGTGATCATAGGGTGGTGAAAAGCCCAAGGAAGGAATTTGGTGACATTCTGACATAGGCACACAACTTAAACCAATTAAGGCTAGTTTAGACATACATTTTATGAAAATATTGAAGGGTCATATGATCTTGGATCTTCATGAGATTTTGGTAGGAGTAATTTTATAGTGCTACTAACCTCTGAAATATATTATAGAATGTTTAGAAAACAGTAACCCTTACTTGTAGTTATAACTTTCAACATGCCCCATGTGATGATTTTGAAGTAACAATGGTTAAATTAACTTAGAATATTATGGAACTTTGTGAATGCTGATTAAAAATCATTTAGATGCACTAGTAAATTATTTGGACTATTTGGGAATTTCCTCTTAGTACTTCATGTGCAAAGTTGACTAGTGCACCATATTTTGATAAATAGATAATAAATAATATTTCTTGCTGGAAAATTGTGTTACATGGCCAGAGAATCTTTTGGGGCATAATAAAGCCTAGAAAATTATTACATATCATTTTGATGAGTTTAAAAGAATGTTCCTTCACAAGTGCACTTTAATGGAATTATTTAAAATCTTTTTATACATGGCTCACTGACCTTCGAATTGCATGAAACTTAGTCAGTAGTGATTTATGATCATTACAAGGCTCTGGTAATTTTTATATAATTCTTGGACTACGAATTATGGTACTCTCTTCATTAACTCTAATTATTTGAATTATCTTGAATTAATTATTTAGAGGTTGTTACATTTTTAAAAAAACTGTGAAATTTGGTATCCCTGATATTTTGCTATCATATAGTGTTCTTAATTTTTGGGAGGCCATAACATAAGGAAATCTAGTACATCATCTTCAAAATTACCTTGGCCTAACTTTTGGGAAAATCTAATAAAATCCAAATTAATTAGGCAAATTACAAGTTTCTAGATTTAGGCTAAATGTTTCATGATAGACCCATAATAATTATCTTAGGGCTTTTGGATGAAAATTTGGAATACCTCCTGTCATGTACATCATCAAGCTTAGGTTGGTCTGCATTTGGTAAAACTGTAGAAATTGTGATAACATGTGGAATGGACATAGGGAGATGGGGTTAATAGTTCACTGATCTTGGTAGAGTGAAAAAGAAAAAGAGAGCTTAATTAGGAGTCATGATGGGGAGAGTGTTGGGTTGACTGGTGTTAAGAGGTGCTCAGGATCAACGAAAGATCGTCTTTCCTATGGAGAGAGAAATTGTCAAAATACACTAGGGTTAGATCCAGTATAATATTAAAAGGGATCGGGAATTGGGTAATAACCAATAATAGAATGTGCCTCGTGAAAGGGAATGATGAGATTCAACTACCATCATAGTTCCTAGTGCCCTGTGAGAGCCCTTCACCGAGAATGCCTTGGGATGTCTGAGGTTAACATAAGCCATAACTATAATGGATTACATTTACACACACACTCCCTAGAGTTATGGGAGTTAGGTTGGATCTCACGAGCGGTAGGCTAGATGGTTTTGGTGATGGGCAGGTTAGCCCGACGAGCCGACAACTCGGTAGATATTTGTGATGAATGAGATAGTCCGGGGATATTTGGCTCGATGGAAAATATATTAATGTTGCATGTACAGAAGATATAAGGTGGTGGGTCTTCATATTGGAGAGTCGTCGCACCGACACCAATACGTTGACTCGACAAGTGTGGTTTAGCACTTAGACAAATAAAGTCCGGTGTGCCAGCTGGCAAGAGTACGCAGGAGCTCCGCTTAGTGCACCAGCATTGAGGCGTACGATAGGCCCAACCCACCGTTTCTGTTTGCCACTACGGAGGTATCTTGGGAGGTTAGGCTCCAAAAAGGGGGAACTAAAGGTCTTTGTGCACAGAGTCGGGTGTGTGAGTTGCACTTGCATTTTCTCATCATAGCATACCTACATGACATAGCATATTCATTTAATATAACCCATGACACCTATTGTATAAATTGGTATAAGACTTTTTATACAATAGGTCTTGTAAAATAACCCCTTTGTTTATAGGTTTGCATGAGCATTCCAATATGTCATGGTTACTAATGAGTTATAAATATATGTACTTTTCAGTTCTTTAATTAGGTCGTTTAAGTTTGTTTTCGTTTTTTTAGTTACTTTTGTTCAATAAAATGTTCCTTTTTGATATACTATTCTAACCTTGCTTTATTTTGGTTTTTCAGAAATTTTCGGAGGAAGTCGAAAAAAATAATGTACATGCCCGTGTCCATTGGGTCACACCTGTAGCTTGGGAGTGCCACTTTTATTTAAGTTTAAAGTTGTCTCCTGTAATGCCAAAGACAAGTCACGCCCGTGTCGGATCTGACATGCCTGTGTCACGCCTCTCGATGCTCAATGCTTCTAGTTCGACGATCGACGATCGACAAATTGTGTGACACGCCCGCACCGATTTGGTCATGCCTGTGACCACCAACCATTCCAAAAAAGACGTCGCCAATGATGCAAGGACTCGATGCTTTGCCAGTCACGCCCATGCTACATGCCCGTGAATGCAGGGTCATGCCCGTGACCTCTACGTGGAACACCCCAAAGTCAACCACCAATAAAATCTCGGCTTCAACTCAGCGCCAGTTCTGACACGCCCCCAACACACACGTGACCGGGGCATGTAATCCGATTTTTTTGCCTATAAATAGATGTTTGCTGTAAGGTCCAAGGTTTTAATCTTTTATCCATTTTGCTGTTGGGTTGCGGCTAGGTTGCTTTTTGTGCTATGTAAGGATTATTTTCCCCCTCCTCTTTTTGTTGGTTTTAGCTTTTGTAATCAGACTTTCTTCTTAATAAAATTTGTTAATTTTTCATCCTTATTATTGTACTAGAATGCCCTTGAGTGCCACTCTTTCAGCAATCTTATGTATCTTTGTTTTTATTTTTTATACGTGCGTGTGTGTGTATGAGTTAGCTTTGTTGAATTTATGCTTTCAAATCATCAAATTGCTTAGCTTTATTTTAGATTTTCTCAAATTTACTAGTCATTATTATTGTTTTTTTTATCATATTCCTTAGATTGGTTTAGATTTAGGATTTTTGTGTCTTTTTTATTCATCCTTATGTATTTGTAAAATGGTTTCAAAGTTGTTTTTATTTCTCTAGAGGGGGTTAGACCTAATTTACTCTAGTGGGGGGGGGGGGGGGCGTGAATTGAGTAATTATAACTTTGGCTATTTTTAAGATTTATATCAGAGTAAAAATAGGTGATACCAATAATAATATAGAAGAAAAAAAAAGGTTAAACTAATCTATCTATCACAGCAGAGCAAGAATAGAAATAAAATGAACACACACAGACAACACAAGAACTTTACAGTGGTTCCCCAACTTGGGTACATCCACTCTTCTACCACCCTGGTAGGAATCCACTATCAGGTTCTAGATAAGGTGACTGCCACAACAAGATCTATTTCCATGGATATCTCATAACCCTTTAGGCTTTTGATCAGGTGCCCAAAAACTAAGAATAAACTTTTGAACGGAGTTAATAAACCCTTTATACAGGAGGTGAGAGAGGGGTGATGATGTATTCTCTTTTCTCTATACAACAGAGAAGACTAGTGGATTTGTTGTTGTCAAGACTCCTTTTGAGATGTTGAAATGGTTTAGAAAGTTGGAGCCTTGCTCAAGGTATAGGTCTTCAGCCTTGTCTGAATTAATCCTGGAACTTTCTGACTGATTCAAGATGTTTTCCTTGAATGTTCCTAGAGGAGAAGGTTGAAGAAGACTCTTGATAGTGATAGATGTTCTTCATCAGTCTTCATAATGGACAAGGAAGAAAACAAAATGTTTTCTGCACTGGGAGAGA
This sequence comes from Platanthera zijinensis, assembly GCA_039513925.1. Taxonomy (NCBI): domain Eukaryota; kingdom Viridiplantae; phylum Streptophyta; class Magnoliopsida; order Asparagales; family Orchidaceae; genus Platanthera; species Platanthera zijinensis. The sequence goes on along the minus strand of CM077081.1, from coordinate 117,323,565 downwards.
GTTCTGAATGTTCAGTATATGTCTCTCTATATTCTTGTGTGCTCTATATTCTCTTCTAATGTTTGGTTGAGTGTATATGCGACTAGAAAAGAAAAAATCTCTTTTATATTCTACAGTTAATAATTTCTCCTTTGAAATTTGAATTGTTGGCATTAATTGTTGATTTCCCTAAGGAATGAAATAGCTGGAATATCGAATTAAATGAGTTTCCCCAACTGTCCCTAATAAAATAAGCAAGTAATTAACCTGATGAAGACCATAATTAATGCTGCCAATAATGGCTAGATTCAGAGGAATATGAGCATTAATTACTCAGGAATATTACTGCTAAATAATATAGAAAGTAAGGGACAGAAGTAAGGAAAACTTCGCATTCTAGCTCGGGACAGAATTCGTCGACCTCAGAATAGAATTCGTCGACTGGAGATCCAAGTTCGTCGACCTAAGAATTCCTATTCGTCGACCTGAGCTCTTCGAACTGCATACTGAGAATAACTTGCCAATTCTATTCTCTGAGTTTGTCGAGCTGAGAATCTGTCTAAAGTAGGAGATTGTCGACCTGAGCTCAAATATCATCGAGCTCAACTCAAAGAAGGATTTCTGAGTTCATCGATCTGAGATCAACGATTGTCGAGCTGAGTTCGAAGAACTTCGAACTGATAATTTTGATCTCTGAATCTTCTAAATCTTGAATCTACTGAGGTCCTCTATTGGCTGGTGCATAAAGGTTGAACCCAAAGAGTAGCCTCACCTCTCGGACTACTAGACTTGACCCTGGCTATACAATGTGGGTCAAACTCACCTAATTTAGTGAACCTAACCCAAATCCAAACTAGGGATCCAACAATCTCCCCCTATTTGGGTGAGGTCATTAATACAAAATTAAGAAAACAATCCTAAATCATAGAAATATATATCTTGCAGAAAAAAAAACATTCAGCAGATATTTATAATAAGTTCCTCATGATAAACAAATAAAGTTCAAATAAAGAATTAAACATAAAAAGTCACATGTTCTGCTTAGGCTTTTCTTTCTTAGGCTTATCTGAAGGCTATTGGAAAATAATTTCTCTATTAGGATTAGTAGCTTGTTTCCTTATCATGATCATATCTGATGCACCAATGATATTTATAGATGTGGCTCTTGAAACTACAGCTTCTGGATGCAATCTTATATAATCATCAACATTAAAAAATTTGTTAGCTTTGGCATACCTCTTTAGTTCTTCATTCCTGTATGATGACATAGTTGAATATTGGGAGGGATCCTTTCCTTCGGCTTTTGCTTTGTTGATTTGAGAAAGTGTTATCAGCTCTTGGAACCTGGATATTTTTGCTGTTGTCTCCTACTCTAGATCTACAAATGGTATTGGTGGAGATTCTGGCCTTTTAGGACTTGAGTCCTTCTGTGAATTATCAAAAGAAGCTGAAGTACTTCTCTTATATGTAGCGGGAGGAGGTTTGATGTTAAATGACTGCTGCTGACTGCCTGGCTTAGAATGTGTTTGATAGGTTTTAGTGACTGGTACAGATCTTGGAGATACATTTCCAGAGTCTCAAGATGATGGAGGAGGAGGAGGATGGTCTTTCCTAAATTGCTTAGGAGGAGACATGTACCTCCTCTTCTTTCTTTCTGCTCATTTTTAGATAGCCACATCCACTCTGGAATCCCTGGGTATGGAGTAATCTTTTCCAAGATATTGTATATAGTATTATTGGTGGGATTTGGCTTCGGAGCAGCCTTTGGAACAACTTTTCTTTTCTTAGCAACCTTCTTTCTTGCCTTGGGATCATCAGATTCATCAGAATCTTCTTCATCAATATCATCATCAAAAGATCCTTGAGGATTGTCATACATTGCATCTATCTCCTTTAAGGTTTCCTCTGAGATTTGTTTTTCAGCTTGAGGAAGTGCTTGAGGTTCAACAACTTCAGGTGGAGCAATATTCTCAGTGACCATCTTATAATCTTCTACATCTTTGTTAGCCAACAGGAATTCATCCAAATCAGGAACATTTTGAATATGTCCTAGTTCTTGTGCCACATCTTGAGCAATCAAATCATCCAAATTAGGGATTGGGCTATCGTCCATAATATAGGTTGGGCCTTATGGTTCCATAATCATTTTAATAGCAAAACTTTCCTTCAGTTGATTAACAACTTCAGGACTTATTGGTGTAATGTAACAAAATATAGCCATGGATTGCTCTTGAACAACCTTTGGAAGAAAGTAAATATATGCATAAAGAGATTTTAATAACCTAAATAGATCTACTATTGGATTAACAAAACAATCACCAACAGTCAAAATCTCTGGGAGAGCAACTTGCTCATCTGCACTCAACATATTAAAATCAACTAATTTAGCCTCTGTAATCATCTGTACATCTGTAGATAGGAACTCAACAATATGCAAAATTATTGCTGCTTCTGCTGCTGCTGCTGCTATTGGAGGAGACACTGGAGCTTCTTTAGAGGATATCTCCCCCTGCCTGGCTTTAGAGGGTCCTGAAGCCAGGCCCCCAGAACAAGGAATAATAGGGGCAGTATATAGAAGAGCAGAGAGTGTTGAGATGGATTCAGCAAGAGGTTTAATAACCTCTGCTATGAGTTGTTTGAGTAGTGGAGTGATGATTTGCAAAAGAGAGGGAATAGAAGGGATATATAATTGCATGAACTCATAGGGTATCTGAGTTGATACAGAAGGATTGATGTCTGTCATGGGCTCATCATGGGATGATGGGGAATTGAGAGGGGATGATAGTAGATGAAAAGATGGTATGGATGAGATATTGTGGAGGGGGATGTCATCTAGATATTGAGGAAGAGGGGATTGAGGTGGAGTGACATGCTCTGTAGTGTATGGTAGAGTTACATGCACTAGAGATTTGGGTGAAGTTGGTTTGTGTTCAGGTGATTGAACTGGTGAGGGATGATGGACTGGGGAAGCAGGAGGTGTTTGTCTATGTGCTTGAGATATGGATGTTTGTTGGAGGGTTTTGAAGGTGTTTGAACTTGAGGAAGTGTTGGTTGTTGAGATGAGGGTGGAGGGGATGGAATCCTGATGGAGGGGACATCTTCAGGGGGTGGGGGAGCAGCTGTAACAACTCTGGTATCCTCAGATGCCCTAGAGGAAGAGGAAGAAGTCATACATAGCTTTGGGATATTCCTCTTCCACCTTCCAAATAAGGCACATGTGAGCCTTTTGGAGGCATTGATGAATAAAGTCTGGGAGACTAGGGATTCTGTAGCCTTTTATTGAAGGAAGACTCCTAGAATCCTTGCAAAGCACACCTCTTTCTTGCTGTTATTTTTCTTAATCAAATCAAATAATATCTTAGCCCAGTTCACTGGCTTCTTATTCACAACTGCACACATCACTAGAAATTGTTGCCTAGTGATATAGTCATGGGCAGTATGCTTGCCAAGCAGTACCTTACCCACCACATCAACTAAAAATTTATAATCAACAGACAAACGTATCTTTAGCAGTTTATTAGGGTTTTCTCCAGTATGACCCATCTTAATCAGCATTTCATCATATTTAGTACTGTCTATTTCCAAATATTCTTATCCATTCACTAATCAAAATATTTCAGATAAGACAGTGAGGGTGAGAGAAACTAGGTTACCCGATATTGTTCTTGTCATTGTATCGGCATCTGGTGTGGAGGAGGTGAAAACCCATTCTCGAATTTCTATTGCAGCAATCTTTATCCAAATTGTCATAAGGTTCTTCGCCTGCTGTTCTTCAAACAATTTTAGAATATCTAAGAAGATTTGATCTGAGTGCTGGAATGACTTAAAGTTTATGTCAAATAGATTATCGAACTTCATCGCTGCAAGTGTGCTTGCCGGAATCGCCATGATCACCTGCAAAAGGAAACAGAGAGACCAAGTGCAAGGGAAACAGAAAGCGCGGGATGGATCTCGAAGAAAACCTAGAGATATGGTTTTTCAGAATTTGAAGCGACAAACTCCATCCTGCGAAATAAAGAAAATTCTTCGATCTGAGGTTGACGAAATATTTTATTAACAAAAGAGTTCGTCGATCTCAGTCTGGAGAAGGGAAAACTTTTCGTCATTCTCCGGTCGACGAAAATTTTCTGAAGCCAGATCGTCGATCTCCGATCAATGAAAATGACTCACATAGAGAGTTCATCGATCTCAGGTCGACGAATTATCTCAAGAACTTTTCTCAGTTCGTCGATCTCCGGTCGACGAACTGTGGAAAATTCTTCGACCACATACAGAAAGTTAAATTATTGTTTCTCCATTGATCATACCAACCTGATTCAAAATGAACAGATGGTTCCTCTCATCCAAGGGTTTGGTGAAGATATCTGCTCTTTGCAAATCAATGTAGATGTAGAGAAGATTTGTTTTCTTTTTGTCCACACACTCTCTAATGAAATGATGTCTTATTTCTATATGCTTAGTTCTACTATGTTGCACTGGATTTTGGGCAATAGAAATTGCACTAGTATTTTCACAAAGTAGAGTTGAATTATTTAAGTTGAAACCATAGTCTAGGAGTTGGTTTTGAATCCACAACATCTGTGAATAGCAACTGCCAGCTACTATGTACTCAGCTTCTGTAGTTGATGTAGACACAAATGTTTGTTTTTTGCAAAACTAGGAGACAAGTCTAGCACCAAGGAACTGGCATGTTCCTGATGTGCTTTTCCTGTCCACTCTACATCCAGCAAATTCAGCATCTAAGTATCCAGTTAACTCAAATTCTAACTCAGTTGGATACCAGAGCCCTAAATTAGGGAAACTCTTTATATATCTCAAAATCCTTTTTAAAAAAATAAGGTGAGATTCCTTAGGGTTCATCTGGAACCTAGCACAAACATAAGTAGCAAACATAATATCTGGTCTTCTTGTTGTAAGATATAATAGGGACCCAACAATGGCCATATACAATTTCTGATCAACAGGTTTCCCATGTTCATAAAAATCAACCACAACATTAGCAATCATAGGTGTTTTCATAGCTAAAGCATCTGCCATCCCAAACCTTTTTATCAGCTCCTTAGTATACTTGGTTTGGGATATAAAGATTCCATCAAGGGAATGCTTCACTTAGAGACCAAGGAAGTAGGAGAGCTCACCCATGCTACTCATCTCAAACTTAGAATGCATAAGGTTGAAGATCCTTTTGTATAGTTTGGGATCTGTAGAGCCAAATATAATGTCATCTACATATATTTGTACTAACAAGATTTTATCATGATGATGCTTGAAAAATAAAGTCCTATCTACTATGCCTCTAGAAAATTTATGCTCTAAGAGAAAGCTAGCTAAGGTTTCATATCATGCTTTTGGAGCATGCTTTAGACCATAGAGAGCTTTATGCAATTTGAAAACATAAGAGGGATGAGTTAAAGAGGTAAAACCTGGTGGTTGTTTCACATAGACCTCTTATTTAAGTTCACCATTTAGGAATGCACTCTTTACATCTATTTGATAAACTGTGAACCTTTTATAGGCAACATAGTCTAAGAATATCCTGGTTTCTTCAAGACTTGCAACAGGTGCAAATGTTTGGTCATATTCTATGCCTTCCTCTTGTCTGTAACCTTAAGCAACTAGTCTAGCTTTGTTCCTTATGATTGTACCTTGAGCATCTGATTTGTTTCTAAATACCTATTTAGTTCCAATGACTTGATAGTCTTTGGGTCTTGGAACTAAATCCCAAACTCTACATCTCTCAAACTTGTTGAGCTCCTCCTGCATTGCATTGTTCTAGTGTGGATCTTACTCAACATCATTAATGGATTGGGGCTCAGTTTGAGTTATGAAGCAGGCATACATCATGTCCTGGTGGAGTTGATGCCTTGCTTATACAACCAATGATAAGTCTCTAATAACTTGAGATATAGGGTTATCTCTAAGTGTGACTATCTCAGTAGGTGGAGCTGGTTGATCAACAGCTTGGGGAGCTAATTCCTCTTGTAGAATTAAGTTAGCTGTTGTGGGCTCTTCATTGAACAAAGTGCCCTCATCTTCACTTTCTTCAGCAACATGTGGAGAAGGATGTGTAACAGCCTCATTGGCGAGGGTCAACCTATCCAACTTCTCACACAAGTTAGGTACCTGTAAAGTTTCACTGGAAAAAGCTATCTTCTCCTTGTAAAACATGTTGGAACCCTTGTTTGATTTGGGCTAGGTCCATTATTAGGATGTTGACCCATATGTATAGCCAGGGTCAAGTTCTAGGTCTTAGTTAGTCTCTACAGGTCAGACTTCTCAGGACCAGATTTGGTATAAGAGGAGGTAACAGGTTCAAGACCGAGTGGCGCTATTAAATCCTGATTTTTCCCTTCTACCTGTATGGGTCCGGTAGGTCAGGCAACCATGGATATGTGGTAACCCCACCTCTGAGCCATGTGGGCCATGTGGTAAACCCACCTCTGAGCTAATGGGTTGTGCTAGATGCTGGGGGGATTGTTGGGTCTGGCGTTCCTTCACTTGAACAGTAGCACTCTGCTACTTATTTAAGAAATTAAGTAGCGCCCTTTCCAACAGTCCGGGATTTTGGAATAGTTGGGTATGCGCTTGATCCTACATTTGGTATCAAAGGGAGGTTTCTGTTGGTTGAACATGCTAACACCTGAACATAAAGATCCTTGATAGATCCTCTTCTCTTTCTTTCTTTTGTTATAAACCATGACACAAAATAAAGATTTTGCAAGCACCGGACCTCCAGTATGCAACCTGAATAAGTTTTCTCTCTGGAAGGAAAGAATCAAATTGTATATGAACTCTATTGATGAGGATATCTTCAACTCTATTTTGACAGGTCCACAAGCTCCAGTGGGAACTACCTCAACATCATCTACAAGCTTAAATGTTGTTCCACCTCTAGACTATAATGATGCTCAGAAATGGGCTAAGATTGCTGATGCCAGAGCCAGGAAAATCTTGGCTCAAACTATGTCTGATGACATCTTTCAGAAGGTTGCCGAATGCACTTCAGCAAAAGCCATTTGGGACTCACTAAACCAAATGGTTGTTGGATCTGTAGATGAGAGAAAAGATATATGAGCCCATCTTCTTTCTCTGTATGAAAACTTCAAAAAATAAGAAACTGAACCTGTAGCTGAGATGTATAATCGACTCAGCATAATTTTTAATAAGCTGAAAACATTGGACAAAGACATCTCACTAACTGAGCTAAATGAAAAGATACTCATGTGTTTTCCCATGTCTTGGGATTCTAGAATCTGGCCTATCAAAGAAGGCAGGAGAATCAATGAGATTACAACTGAATCTCTGTTGGGCAAGCTCAAGAGCTATGAGCAGCTCCTCAAGATAAGATAAGAAGAAGAAAAGAAGATTTTTACCCCTCCAAGGAAGGATCAAAATATAGCATTCAAACCCTCTGAAGAATCAGAAGTAATTCCTTCCAATGAAGAACTGTTGAGTCTCTTTGCAAAGAGATTCTTCAAGATGGGAAGAAAAGATTTCAGAAGGAAGTCTTCAAGAAATGAAGATAAACCAAGGTATGTCAAAACTCCAACTAAGGAGATTATTTGATTTGGCAGCAGGAAACCATGACACATCATACCAGAATGTCCATAGAATAAACACAAGGAAAGACGAAAGGAAAAAAGACTCTAGGAAACACCATAACAAACCATCCTCTCACAAGCACAAGAGGAAAGAGAAAGGTTTCGTAGCTGAAACTTGGAGTGAAACTGAAGAATCATCCTCCTCCAGCTCTAGTGAAGATGATGAAGAAACAAATGCCAAAGAAATATGCTTAATGGGTATCAATGCTTCAGGTCATGGATTAAAAGTAGATGAATCTGAAGAATATTCAGACTGTTATCAGGTAATAGAATCTTTTGATTTTACCTCTGAAGATTTTAAAAATGATTTTAAATCTATGTGTAATGATCTTATAAAATCTGAGAAGGAAATTAAACTTCTCAGGGATAGACAACTTGAATATGATAACTTAGTATCAGAAAATATCAAATTAAATAATGAATTGAATATGTCTAGTGAACAAATCACATTTATGAAAACTGAACTAAGTAAAGCAAAATAATTAGAAGAAACTTTAAATGGCAGAAGCTTACAGATGGTAGAAATCACTAGCACACTAAATGATAGGTTCAATAAAAGTAAACAAGGATTCGGTGTAACACCTAATGAATCTCCTCTAATTAAGAAAAATATCTTATCCAAACTTGTAAATTTCATTTCAGAAAAAGGTAAGAAAAACACTGAACATATTGAAAAAGTGAACAAAGTATTAGAACAAGTTGAACTTATCAAAAAGAAACAAAAAGCTAAGTGTCAACAAAAATCGTCGAACCAAGATCGACGATCTTAGTACTTCTCATCGAACGCCGACTGACGATCTCTGAACCCAGAGATTGGGTTTAATTACTTAGGAAAGGGAGATCGACAATATCATCAAACATCGTCGATCATATATCGACGATCGTGGAACACAGATAGTAGCAACTATTATTCTACAAACCGAGATAGACGAGATCAGTACTTGTTGTCGAACGCAGATCGACGATCTCAACATAAATCGTCGAACCAAGATAAGTCTTATAAAAACTCTAACTATAATAGAAACTTCAATAAAAACCCTAAAAATGTTAACCCTTTTTCTAACTGGATAATCCCACCTAGAAAATTTCATCCCTTAGTTTATAAATACCAACCTGTATGCTCCTTTATTTCCAGTTTCAAGTATGAAAAGAGACAAGGACCCATGGTCACCTGGGTCCAGAATATTTAGTCTGTTCTCTTGCAGGTGAAGACCTATCCTACCACACTGGATAAGGGGTATTTGGATAGTGGGTGCTCAAAGAACATGACAGGGAATAGAGAAAAACTAACTAATTTCAAGTACAAGCTAGGTCCAAAGGTTATCTTTGGAGATTCAAGCTTTGGTCAGACAGAAGGCTATGGAAATTTTACTATTGGAGCTGCCACATTCAGCAAAGTAGGTTATGTAAATAGTCTGAAACATAATCTGATATCCATAATTTAGTTATATGATGCAGGTTATCAGGTATTCTTCACTGAATCCAAATGCAATATCTCTTTAAATAGTAATATTGTTTTATCTAGCTTTAGATAAGGTAATATATATTTGGTTAACTGTAATTCTGCTAGTTCAGAAATCTATTTATTTAATCAAGTTAGCAATAACAACACCCTTTGGCATAAAAGACTAGGCCATGTAAATTTAAGAAACATTGCTAGGTTATCTAAAGATAACCTTGTTATAGGATTGCCCTCTTGCCCCTATAAGAAGGAAAGCTTTTGCAGGGATTGTCAGTTAGGCAAGAAAACTAAAAATAGTTTTAAATCAGTAAATAAGAGTGATTCACCTAGGATTTTGTACTTGCTTCATTTGGACCTTTTTGGACCAATTGTTGTACAGAGCTTAGGAGGGAAGTTCTATACTTTAGTTGTTGTAGATGACTTCTCCAGGTTCACTTGGGTTTTCTTCTTGAGACATAAGTCTAATAACTTTAATGTTCTTACAGACTTTCTGAAATGCATAAGGATTGAGTACTCTGCTATAATTGTTTTGATCAGAAGTGATCAAGGTACTGAGTTTGAATCTCTTCCCATGCAAGAATTCTGTGAGAGAGAATGTATCAGGCACTATTTATCTGCTCCTAGAACTCCTCAACAAAATTGGGTAGTAGAAAGGAAAAATAGAACACTCATTGAAGCTGCAGGCACATTACTTGCAGATGCTCACATGCCTCTATCCTATTGGGCAAAAGCTGTAAGCACAGCAAACTATGTCCTGAATAGAAGTTTGATACATAAACCTAAGGGTAAGACTCCCTATGAACTACTCAAAGGGAAGAAACCAAAAATAGATTACTTTAGAATATTTGGTTGGATCTGTGACATTCATAATAACAACAAAACTTATCTTAGAAAGTTTGAAGACAAAGCTGCAATGGGAATTTTTTTAGGATATTCCCAAGTCAGCAAGGCATATAGGGTTTTCAATAAATCATCTTTGAAAATTGAATAATCTATCCATATTAATTTTGATGAAGCTAATATGTTTTATAAGGAGAAAGAAGCTTCTACCAGTAACTCTGTGCAGGTACCCCAACTTTGTTAAAAATTGGATGGTCTCAACCTTACTCAAAAGGTTATATCACATTCCTCCTCCCAAGTTGATGAAGAAAGTGAAGAAGAAACTTTGGAAATGTCTGAACTTCCTCCAACAGCTAACTCAATTCCACAAGAGGAATTATTACCCCAAGCTGTTGTTGAACCAACTCCACCACCTGAACTTGCCACACTCAGAGATCACCCTACATCTCAAGTGATTGGAGACATAACAGCTAGTGTGCAGACATGGCATCAACTCAACCAAGACTTGATGCATGCCTACTTCTTATCTAAAATTGAGCTCCAATCCATTAAAGATGCTGAGCAAGATCCACACTAGATTATTGCAATGCAAGAGGAGCTCAACCAATTTGAGAGATGCAGAGTTTGGGACTTGGTTCCACGACCCAAAGACTACCCAGTCATTGGAACTAAGTGGGTTTCAGGAATAAGCTTGATGCCCTTGGATAAATCATAAGGAACAAAGCAAGACTTGTAGCTCAAGGCTATAGACAAGAAGAAGGAATTGATTATGATCAGACCTTTACTCATGTTGCAAGGCTAGAAGCAATCAAGATATTTCTTGCTTATGCTGCTTTTAAGAAGTTCAAGGTATATCAAATGGATGTCAAGAGTGCCTTTCACAATGGAGAACTAAAGGAAGAGGTTTATGTTGAACAACCTCCAGGTTTTATCTCTTCAACCCATCCTTCCTATGTTTTTAGATTGCATAAAGCTCTCTATGGTCTAAAGAGAGTTCCAAGAGCTTGGTATGAAACCTTAGCTAGCTTTCTTTTAGAGTATAAGTTTTCTAGAGGTATAGTAGATAGAACTTTATTTTTTAGACACCATCATGATAGAATCCTGTTAGTACAAATTCATGTAGATGATATTATTTTTAGTTCTACTAATTCCAAACTATGCAAATGGTTCTCTGACCTGATGCATTCTTAGTTTGAAATGAGTAGCATGGGTGAACTCTCTTAATTCCTTGGTCTCCAAGTGAAGCAATAACCTGATGACATCTTCCTATCTCAGTCCAAGTATGCTAAGGAATTAGTAAAAAGGTTTGGGATGGCTGATGCCTCAGCAATGAAAACACCCATGGCTTCCAATGTTGTGATTGATTCTGATGAAAAAGGGAAACCTGTTGATCAGAAAACTTATAGGGCTATTGTTTGACCCCTATTATACCTCACAGTAAGTAGACCAGACATCATGTTCTCTACATCTCTTTGTGCTAGGTTCCAAGTGAACCCTAAAGAATCTCATCTAATTTTGGTAAAAAGGATTTTGAGATATATAAAGGGTTGCCCTAATCTAGGACTTTGGTATCAAACAGAGTCAGATTTTGAGTTAACTGAATACTCAGATGCTGAGTTAGCTGAATACTCAGATGCTTACTATGTTGGATGCATAGTAGATAGGAAAAGCACATCAAGAACATGCCAGTTTCTTGGTGATAGGCTTGTGTATTGGTTTTATAAGAAGCAAACATCAATGTTCACTTCAACTATAGAGGCTGAATACATTGTAGCTGGCAGTTGCTGCTCACAGATAATGTGGATTCAAAACCAATTGCTGGATTATGGATACAATCTAAATAATTCAACTATATTTTGTGATAGTACTAGTGCAATTTCTATTGCTCAGAATCTAGTTCATCATTCTAGAACTAAGCATATAGAAATAATGCATCATTTCATTAGAGATAGTGTAGACAAAAAGAAAATTAATCTTAACTCTATCTCCACTGATTTTCAAAGAGCAGATATCTTCACCAAACCTTTGGATGAAAAGAAACATCTATTCTTCTTAAATCATCTTGGAATGATAAATGGAGTGGATTAATTTATTTTCTGTCTGTGTTTGAAGATCTATTCACAAATCATCGAACGGAGATCGACGATCGTCAAACTCATCTTGAGCTCTTTTGTCGACCTGAGATCGACGACAGCTCTGTGTGAAGCTAAAATTATCGACCAGAGTTAGATGACTTTTCTCTTTAGAAAATAAATCGTCGACCTGAGATCGACGATATGTTTTCCCTCTTCATTTAGAGGCCGACGATAATATTTTTCTATAAATGCATCATCGACCTAAGATCGAAGTTTTCTTATCTTATCGTAGGATAGAGCTCGACCTTTCGTTTTCCAAAAGAAAAACCTATATTAAGGTTTCTCATCATACTCTATCCCGCGTATTCATAGTTCTCTTACGCTTGATCTTTGTTTTCTTCGCAGGACTCTAATGGCAATTTCAGCGGCCATTCTTACTGCGATGAAGTTCGACACAGGTTTCGACATTGGCATGGATTACTTCAACCACTGCAATCCAATATTCGTGGATATATTACATCTCTTCAAAGAATAGAATCTGAAGAAGATAATGACAACCACTCTCAAGCTTCCAACAACTGAAATTAAAGAATGGGTTTACTCTTCAACATGTCTAGATGAATCGACTATTGTTTGAACTATTTCTGGAACTCAGGTTATTCTAACTCCAGCTATACTTTCTGAGATTTTTGATTTAGTAAATGGAGAAGATATTCTAGAACTATATACCTCTGAGTATAGTTCAATGCTGATAAGAATGGGTCATCCAGAAGGAACACCTTCAAAACTGCTTAAGAAAAATCTGTCTGTCGAATTTAAATTCTTGGCAGATGTAGTTGGTAAAGTTCTGATGGGCAAGCACACAGTACATGACAACATTAACAAGCAACAGTTCTCTGTGATATCTGCTCTAGTTAATAGGAAATCTATAAATTGGGCAGGTCTTTTCTTTGAGTTGATTAAGAGGAAAAACTCTAAGAAAGAGGTGGGAGAATATTGGGAATATTTCTCGAGGCTAAAGCTCCTGAATTATTTGTCTACCAGACCCAATTCATAAATACCAGTAAGAGGATGGACTCCTTACTGTTTGGAAAGTGGGGGAGGACCATTACCAGGCCTTCCAGTGCCTCTAGAACTTCTGAGGATACTAGTGCTGATGCAGCTAATTCCCTAACCCCAACAAATTTTCCTCTCTCTGTCTCACACTCAGTTCCCTCAGTCCCTGCCTCCCAAATCCAATCCTCTACTGTTCTTTCACCTTCACCTCCTGCTTCTCCTTATGCAGATCATCCTGCTTCTCCTCATGCAGATCATCATGCATCTCCTCAGACAACTGCTTCTCCTATCATTTCTCCATCATTATCCTCTCAGATTCCCTCTAAGCCCATCCAAAAGGATATTCCATCATCATCTCTTCCCTCTAATGCTCATCCATCCTCTTCTTTTCCTGAATTCACTCATACATATTTCCCTTCTGCATTCTCAGTTTTCTCAAATTATGGTCATCAAACTCCTTACACCTCCTCTAAGCCTAAACCCCTTTACCTCAATTTCTAGAATATAGCCAAAGATCTTCTACAATTCATTTATCCTTCCTTAGAGCTTATTATAGCATAGGCTATAACTCCTCTAACTGCCTCCATCAACAATCTTACCCATAGAGTTGCTACCCTTTCCTCTGTCCCTTCTTCTGTGGGCCTGGCTATAGATGACTCTGGAGCCAGGCAGGGAGAGATATCCAATGATGAAGCTCCTATGCCTTCTCTAGCAGTAGTAGTTTTAGCAGATATAAAGGAGGATGTCTCCTCAGATGATCAGATGGCTCTAGATACAGAAATTATTGATATTGATACTGATACAAAAGAAACAGTTCTTCCAAGAGTTTTGACTGTCGGTGATTGTTGCATCAATCCCATAGTGGATATCTTTGAGTTGTTAAGTTCCTTATACACACTCTTTCTAGATTGTCTTCCAAATTTTAAGCCGTCCTCTTTGGCTATTGTGTGTTGTACTCCCTCTCTAAGTCTTGAAGTTGTTAGACCACTAAAGGCAAGTTCTGTAGTTCCTCTGGCAGAACAGTCTGATGATCAGATGTAAAGATCTCCTAGGCCATCCTATGTTTTTGATGATTGCCCCATTCCATGTCTTTATGATCTCATTGCTCAAGATATTGCTATGGAAACAGAAGCAGATCCTACTGAATTTATCCTTCCTCCAGCTGATAAGGAAGTTCCAAAGGAAGTGATCAGAGAGATTGATGCACTGTATGTTATTCCCCAACGCTCATCTGATGATGATCAAGATGATAATTCGTATTTTGATAACAGTAATAAGAAAGTGTCTAAGAAAAGAAAAGCTCCTCCAAAGGAAGTTCCAAAGCCAAATCCTCTTAATGACACTCCCTACTAAATTCTCCAGAAGATTACTCCTTATCAAGGAATTCCACAGTGGATATGGTTGTCTAAGAATGAGCAAAAGTCTAGGAAGAAGAGAAGAATGTACTTTCCTCCTCCTCAAAAGTTCAGGAGAGGTCCTCCTCCTCCTCCTACTGCAGGAGCCTTAGGTAATGTTACTCAAAGTTTAAATATCTCTAAGTCTTCAAAGCCAGCTCCTTCTCAATATCAGAAGCAAGCTCCCTCTGGTTCTCAAAGGCATTCCTCCTCTCAATCTTCTAAGTCTAAAGGCAAATTCAGTCAAGCTCCTCCTCCCAGATCTCTATATTCTGAGCAAAAGTAATATAATCCCTCAGTGACAAACTTTCAAGCATAATCAACTCAATTCAGATCTATCACTAAATTGCCTCCTAGGGATGATTCTCCTGTTGTTGATCAGGAACTTGATCCTAATATTATGATGGCCAGACTTAATGAGTTAATTGGATTGTCTCAGATTAACAAGGTCAGAAAAAAATGATAAGATCTCTCATAGTTTACTACAATGTCCTCCTACAAAGAAAAAGACATGAAATGCTGCAAGTGAGTAAGAATGTATTCAATCTTGCAGAATATATGTCACTTCATCCAGAAGCAGTTATCCCCATAGCTTCCTCTCAAAAAACTCTTGGTGAGCAAGACTTAAAGTTATCAAAGAAGGAAGCAGAAGACCCATCCAGTAAGATTGCTTTTTCCAAAACCTCTTCTGCTCCTCCTCCTGCTAATTCTTAAGTTTTTCTCTGAACTTTTTTTACCTTACTATTTTACTGTTTTATCTTAAATAATTGTGCGAGACATTGCTATATTATATCTGTTGATAATTTAATTTTTATCAGATATGTATGGCCTTGTATTTTTAGTTTTCCTTTTACCTTGAGTGACATCACCCAAATATGGGGAGATTGTTGCAACCCTTGTTTGATTTGGGCTAGGTCCACTCTTAGGATATTGACCCATATGTATAGACGGGTTCAAGTTCAACGTCTAAGTTAGCCTCTGCAGGTAAGACTTCTCGGGACTACCTTTGGTATCAGAGGAGGTCATAGGTTCAAGATGGGGGGGGGCGCTATTAAATCCAAATTTTTCCCTTCTACCAATGTGGGTTCGGCGGGTCAGGCAAACGTAGACATATGGTAACCCCACCTCTGGGCCATGTGGGTTATATGGTAACCCCACCTCTGAGTTAATTAGTTGTTCTAGATGCCGGGGGGGATTGTTGGGTCTGGAGTTCCTTCACTTGACCCGTGACTCTCTGGTACTTATTTAAGAAATTAAGTAGCGCCCTTTCCAACAGTCCGGGATTTTGGAATAGTTGGGTATGCGCTTGATCCTACAAAACAAATTAGTCTCATTAAATGAAATATGAATAGACTCTTTCATTTTCATAGTTGATTTATTATATACCCTATAAGCCTTGCTTACTTGGGAATATCCAAGAAAAATTCCAATTTTTGCATGGGCTTCAAACTTTCTAATGTATTTCTTATTATTGTTATGAATGTAACAAATGCAACCAAAGACTCTAAAATAATCTACTTTAGGTTTCTTCCATTTGAGTAGTTCATAAGGGGTCTTGCCCTTGAGCTTGTGTATCAGACTTCTGTTCAGGACATAGTTTACAGTGCTCATAGCCTCTTCCCAAAAGGATAGGGGAAAGTGAGCATCTGCAATTAATTTGCCTGCAGCTTCAATGAGTGTTCTATTTTTTCCTTTCAGATACCCCATTTTGTTGAGGAGTTCTAGGATCAGAGAATCAATGCCTGATGCCTTCCTTCTCAACGAATTCTTGCATGGGAAGAGACTCAAACTCAGTACCAAGATCACTTCTGATCAATACAACTGGAGTAGAGTACTCAATAGTTATTCTCTTAAGAAAATCGGTAAGAACCTTGAAGTTATCTGACTTATTTCTCAAGAAGAACACCCAAGTGAATCTTAAGAAGTCATCAACAATTACTAAGGTATAAGGCTTCCCTCTTAGGCTCTGTACAGCAATGGGTCCAAAAAGATCCATATTGAGCAATTATAGTATCCTAGGTGAATTGCATTTTTAAGTGACATAAAACTATTTTTAGTTTGGTTGCCTAACTTACAAGCCCTACAAAAGCTTTCCTTCTTGTAGGGGTAAGAAGGCAATCCTCTAACAAGGTTGTCCCTAGAAAGTTTAGTAATGTTTTTAGGTTTACATGTCCTAATCTCTAATGCCAAAGATCATTATTAT
The DNA here is from genome assembly GCA_039513925.1 of Platanthera zijinensis. Classification (NCBI taxonomy): domain Eukaryota; kingdom Viridiplantae; phylum Streptophyta; class Magnoliopsida; order Asparagales; family Orchidaceae; genus Platanthera; species Platanthera zijinensis. The sequence continues at coordinate 117,306,955 of CM077081.1, read as the reverse complement.
TACTGGTTTGGTTAAATAGGCATATTTCAGTTTTAGCAGACTTAAAATTAACTATATAGATATTTCCTACTCTAGTACCAGTAAAAACAACTTGGTTATCTATAAAAGTAATTATACAGGAAGTTTTGTTAAATGATACCTGAAACCTTTCATCCCATTACTGACTTATGGATATAAGGTTGTGCTTTAGTCCACTTACATATGAAACCTTCCTGAAGGTGACTGCTCCAATCTTGACCTTTCCATATCCTTCAGTCTGGCCACAATTGGAATCAACAAATATTACTTTGGGTCCTAACTTTGACTTATAGTTGATTAGTTTGTCCTTGTTTCCAATCATATGCTTTAAACAACTCCTATCCAAATACAACTATTGCTCTGTGGTGGGATAGTCTTTCACCTATAATAAAACAGATTAGCTATTCTTTACCCAGGTTACCTTGGGTCCTTGTTGATTTACATAACTAAAGCTGGAAATATATGAGTATTCTGGTTGATTTTTGTAACTTAAGGGATGATATCTTCTAGGTGGAATTATACATTGGTTATAGGGATTAATGTATTGTCTTGGTTGATTAGAAGTCCTGTTAGAATAAAAGTTTCTGTTATTATAAACTGGGGTCGACAAATTCTAGTACGTTCATCGATCTGAGGTAGATGAACGGGGATTAGTTTGTCGAAGTCCACTCAGATAATGAAGGTATTCATTCTCTGGGCACCAATTTTGTCGATATTTGGTCGACGAACCGTACTGGTTTCGTCGATGGCAGTTCAGAGAATAGTTATAGTAAAAGTTTGTGTTTGAAGTTGGTCGACTTGAGTTTAACGAACTGTACACTTTTCGTCGATCTGAGTTCGACGAAATTTGCTGAACATAGTTCTGGTTAAGATTTTTCTTACTCTTTTTCCTTTTCTTATTCTTGTGTTTAAGTCTTGTTTGATTAAGATTGTTATCTTCTATTTTCTCTTTACCTTTTTTTGAAACAAATTTTATAGGAGTTGTTAAGATATTCTTCTTAATCAGTGGGGGTTAGTTTGATGAAATACCTAAGCCTAGCTTGCCATTATGCCTGGCATCACTGTGCTTGTGATGTTCATCAACTTGATACTTCTCCAATTTAGGGATTCTTCAATTTTCCTAGCCTCAACTAATTTATATTTTAATGATATAATCTGTTCATTAGCTAAAGTTATTTCATCTTTTAATTTGTTATTTTCAGAAAGCAGGTTTTCTTGTTCATTTAGTCTTTCTCTAAGTTGCTTAATCTCTTTTTCAGAATTTATTAAATCAATACATAAAGACTTGAATTCAGTTCTAAATTCATCTGAATGAAAATCAAAAGAAGATAGTACCTGATCTTCTTCAGATTCAGAGTCTTCATTCTTTGATTGTTAAGATTCTGCTTCTAAACAACTGTCTGATTCATTGATGGCAATCTGGCAAATATCCTTTGCCTTTGCTTCCTCTTTATCTTTACTGGAGCTGGAAGATGAAGATTCATCTTCAATTTCACTCCAGGTCTCAACCACAAAGCCTTTTTTACATCCATTTGTGCTTGCTGGAAGAGGGCTTGTTATAGTGCTATTTACTTGTTTCTTTTTCTCTTCTTCCCTCCTTCTTTTGGTTCTCTGGACACTCTGAGATGAAGTGTCCAGGCTTCTTGCAGCCAAAACAAATAACTTCTTTAGTTGGTGTTTTGTCATATCTGAACTTATTAGCTTGCCTTGATGACTTTCTTCTGAAATCCCTCTTGCCCATCTTGTAAAATCTCTTGGCTAAGAGACTTAGAAATTCTTTATTGGCTGTTGGGGATTCTAATTTTTCATTTGCTTTGAATGCAATACTTTGCTCCTCTCTTCCTGATGAAATAGTCTTCTGCTCTGTAGCCTCTCTGGACTTTATCAATTGCTCATAATACTTGAGATTTTCAAGTAGAGGTTCTGTAGAGATCTCATTTAGACTTCTAGCTTCCTTGATAGGCCAGATTCTTGAATCCCATGAGCTGGGGAAGCATATGAGTATTTTGTCATTAACTTCTGTCAGGGTGATTTCTTTGTCCAAAGTCTTTAGCTCATTGATGATTTAGCTAAGTGTATTGTACATGTCACTAACAGACTCTCATTCATCCTTTTTGAAGTTCTCATATGAGATGAGATTGGATCTCGTATCCTTTCTCTCATCTGCTGAGCCAGCAACCATCTGGTTAAGGGAATCCCAGATAGCCTTGGCTGATGTGCACTCAGCCACCTTCTAGAAAATGTCATCAGACATTGTAAGAGCTAGAATATGCATGTCCTTTGCATCACCTACTTTGGCCTTTTTCTGAGCATCTGTCCACTCAGGTGGTGAAAAAACATGTGTGTTGGAACTAGCTTTAGTAGTTTCTATTGGAACTAGTGGTCCTGTCAAAATAGAATTAAAGATATCCTCATCAATAGAGTTCATATACAGCTTGATTCTTGCCTTCCAGATAGCAAACTTATTTAAGTTGCAAACTAGAGGTCTGGTGCTTGCACAGACTTTGTTCTGTGCTATGATGTGAACTCAGAAAAACAAGGAATAGAAAATCAGATCTAGCAAGGATCTTTTGGTTCAACTGTTAGCTTGGACAACCAAAGGAAAACTTCTCTGATAGTAATTGAAAGATGGGGGTTAGACCTGATTTACTCTAGCGGGGGGGGGGGGGGGGGGGTGAATAGAGTAATTAAAACATTGGCTGTTTTTAAGATTTATATCAGAGTAAAAATAGGTGATACCAATAATAATATAAAAGGAAATAAAAATAGGTTAAACTAATCTATCTATCACAACACAACAAGAACAGAAAGAAAATGAACACACACAGACAACACAAGAATTTTATAGTGGTTCCCAACCCTGGGTACATCCACTCTTCTACCACCCTGGTAGGAATCCACTATCAGGTTTTAGATCTGGTGACTACCACCACAAGATATATTTTCTTGGAGATCTCATAACCCTTTAGGCTTTTGATCAGGTGCCCAAAAACTAAGAATAAACTTTTGAACGGAGTTAATAAACCCTTTATACAGGAGGTGAGAGAGGGGTGATGATGTCTTCTCTTTTCTCTATACAATAGAGAAGACTAGTGGATTTGTTGTTGTCAAGACTCCTTCTGAGATGTTGAGATGGTTTAGAAAGTTGGAGCCTTGCTCAAGGTGTAGGTCTTCAGCCTTGTCTGAATTAATCCTGGAACTTTTTTACTGATTCAAGATGTTGTCCTTGAATGTTCCTGGAGGAGAAGGTTGAAGAAGACTCTTGATAGTGAAGGATGTTCTTCTTCAGTCTTCAGAATGGACAAGGAATAAAACATAATGTTTTCTACACTAGGAGAGAGTTCTAAATGTTCAGTATATGTCTCTCTGTATTATTGTGTGTTGAATATTTCTTCTAATGTCTTGTTGAGTGTATATGCGACTGAAAAAGAGAAAATCACTTTTATATTCTGCAGTCAATAATTTCTCCTTTGAAATTCAAATTGTTGACATTTATTTCTGATTGCCCTGGAGAATGAAACGGATGGAATATCGACTTAAATGAGTTTACCCAACTATCCCTAATAAAATAAGCAAGTAATTAACCCTATGAAGACATAATTAATTCTGCCAATAATGGCTATATTCAGGGGAATATGAGCATTAATTACTCAAGAATATATGATAAATAATATAGAAAGTAAGGGGCAGAAGAAAGGAAAATTTCTCATTCTAGCTCGGGACAGAATTTGTCGACCTCAGAGCAGAATTCGTCGACTGGATATCCAAGTTCGTCGACCTAAGAATTCCTGTTCGTCGACCTGAGCTCTGCGAACTTCATACTGAGAATAACTTGCAAATTCTTTACTCTGAGTTCGTCGAGCTGAGAATCTATCTGAAGGAGGAGATCGTCGACCTTAGCTCGAATATCGTCGAGCTCAACTCGGAGAAGTATTTCTGAGTGCGTCGATCTGAGATTGATGATCGTCGAGCTGAGTTCGAAGAACTTCGAATGGATCATTTTGATCTCTGAATCTTTTAAGTCTTAAATCTTCTGGGGTCCTCTGTTGGGTGGTCCATAAATGTTGAACCCAAAGACTAGCCTAACCTCTAGGGCTACTAGACTTGACCCTGGCTATACAATATGGGTCAAACTCAACCTAATTTAGTGAACCTGGCACAAATCCAAATTAGGGATCCAACAAATCCCTCGACAAGTGTCCGCACCACGCGCTGGCTGCGTGGTTGCAGGTTCAAATCTTTTACAATGGGTTTAATTATCAGACGCGTCAAATGATTGATACAACTTCCAGGGGCACTTTAAATAATAAAGCCCCCGAGGCTGCCCAAGCGCTTATCGAAGAGATGGACATGAATGCCTACCAATGGAACTTCCCGCGGGGACGTGCAAAGCAGACGGTCGTAAATTTTGAAGTGGATGCCACTGCTCTCTTAACCCTTCAAGTTGAAAGGTTAACAAAGCAGGTGGTGGAGATGACTAATGCCTCCTCCACACCGCCTTGTTTTATTCCCCATAACGTCTGCGTGGCCAAAGAGTTCGTGGACTTAGTGGGAAATTCGAGTCGTCCTTCCTTCAACCCCAATAATAACCCTTATAATAACATCTATAATCCGGGTTGGAGGAATCACCCCAATTTCTCTTGGAGCAATGCGAACAATGCGCAGCGCCGCCCTAATTCTTTTGCGCCAACATTTTTCCCGCCTCCTCCTCCGAAACCTTCTCCGATTGAGGAAATTTTTTATAAATTCATAGCGTCCAACGAGTCAAATATCCGGAACATCACCGAATTGCTAAAAACACTTGAACGACAGGTTGGATAACTGGCAAGAATGATGTCCGAGTGTGCGCTCGGGGCCCTGTCGGGGAACACGAAGGCTAACCCTCGGGAAAACGCTAATAACCCTTCATAGTGGTAAGGAGGTGGTCGATCAAAAATAGATCAATCCACAAGTACATATTTCTCCTCCGACTCCTCTTCCCCCTTCTTCGATTACGCTACCTTTAACGATTTTAAACGGAAAAATTATATTAAACAAGGCCTGTTCGTATCTGTATAAGTTAGATAGTGAACGTAAGGAGGCACAATAAAAAAAATTATTTTACTATAAAAAAATTCATATTAATGTTCCCTTCTGTGAGGCTATCTCGCAGATGCCTAAGTATGCGAAATATTTTAAAAAACTTCTTTCTAAAAAACAAAAATTAGAAAATATTTCGCATATCTCTCTCAACGCAGATTGCTCGTCTGCTCTTACTAATAAATTGCCCCTAAAACGAAATGACCCGGGAAGGTTTTCAATCCTGTGCCTTTTTGGAAATATATTAGTGAAATACGCACTGACAGATTTAGGCACGAGCATTAATTTGATATCATTCTCGCTCTTTCAAAAATTAGGTTTGGGCTCTCTAGCCCCTACTAATATACGTATCCAATTAGCGGATCGCTCGGTTAAGTTCCCCATCGGGGTAGTGGAGGACGTCCTTGTCCGAGTTGACAAGTTTATCTTTCCGGTAGACTTCGTCATCTTGGACTTCGAGGAGGACACCGATATAACAATTATACTCGGTCGCCTTTTTCTCGCCACCTCCCATGAATTAATTGATGTAAGTAACAGTCATCTCCTCCTTAGGGTGGGAGATGATGAGGTTAATTTCTCTATCAATCCCTCTATGGGGGACTCATCATCGAGCGATGAATTTTTTTTAATTTAGATACCTATTTCGGAGATTTCTCTTCTCTTATTTTTGAGTCTACACATTTAAATGATGATATTTTTGCGCTCAAAAACTTTAACTGCGAAGAGGGTAACTCTATAAATTTGTCTTTCGAACCTTTTGGATCGAAAGACATTAAAATTAAAACAGCATTAAAAGAACCGCCATGCCTAGAGCTCAAACCCCTACCCGAATCACTTAAATACGGCTTTTTGGGAAAAGATGATACCCTTCCCGTTATCATTTCTTTGCATTTGAGCGATTCAGAGACTTTCGATTTATTGGAAGTTTTGCTTAAACATCTCTACGCAATTGTGTGGCAAATTTCTGATTTAAAGGGGATTAGCCCTTCTTTTTTCACAAATAAGATCTTCCTTAACGATAATTGCCGCAAAACCATTCAGCCGCAGCGACGTCTTAATCCAAACATGAAAGACGTCGTTAAGACTGAAATCATAAAATTATTAGATGTGAGTATTATTTATCACATTTCAGATAGTGCCTGGGTTAGTCCCGTTCATGTCGTGCCCAAGAAGGGCGGTCTTACCGTAGTTGAAAATGAGCATAATGAACTCATCCCAACTCGTGTGAATCGATTATAGAAAACTAAATGATGCCACCCGTAAGGATCATTTCCCACTACCATTTTAGACCAAATTTGGTAGCGTTTATCCGGTCACCCGTACTTTTGTTTTCTTGATGGTTTATCCGGGTTTTTCTAAATCCCCATTTCCCCTGATGTCCAAGAGAAAACAATTTTTACCTGCCCGTTTGGCACCTTCACATACAAAAGAATGCCATTTGGCCGTTGTAATACGCCAGCTAAATTCCAAAGATGTATGCTGGCAATCTTTGGCGAGCTGGTAGGAGACATTATGGAAGTTTTTCTGGATGACTTCTCTGTTTTCAGATGCTCATTCCTGACTTATCTTTGTAATTTAGATCGTGTCCTTCAGCGATGCGAGGACACACATCTTGTTTTTAATTGGGAAAAGTGTAACTTTATGGTTCGAGAAGGTTTGGTTCTCGGCCATAAGATTTCGTCTAAGAGGATTGAGTTCGAAAATGCCAATTTTGAAATTATCGAAAAACTTCCACCTTCTTCTAACGTTTAATCTATTAGGAGTTTCTTAGGCCACACAGGCTTTTATTGTCGTTTCATTCAAGATTTTTCAAAAATAACAAAGCCGCTTACTCGCCTCCTGGAAAAGGAATCAAATTTTGTATTTAGTAGCGAATGTGAGTCTGCTTTTAATTTTATAAAGAAAAAACTTTTCAATTCCCCAATTTTAGTTACGCCCGATTGGTCCCTTCCGTTTGAGATTATGTGCGACGCTAGTGATATTTCCATAGTTGTTCTTCTTGGGCAACGCATAAACAAATATTTTCATCCTATTTATTACGCTAGCAAGAAGCTCACTTCCGCAAGAGTTAATTACACGACAATGGAAAAGGAACTTTTAGATTTCATTTTTGCATTTGATAAGTTTCGCTCGTATATAACGCTATTTAAAGTTATCGTATTTACTGACCACTCCGCCTTAAAATATTTACTAGCTAAAACAGACGCTAAGCCCCGCCTTCTTTGATGGAACCTCCTCCTACAAGAGTTTGATTTGGAGATCCGGGATAAGAAGGGCGTGGAAAATCTAGCCGCCGATCACCTCTCCTGTTTAGAAAATCCTGGTGCGGAAGCGCTCGTCAATTCTGAAATAAATGATAGATTCCTCGAGGAATGCCTCCTATCCATTCATAATATTTCATCTTCTTCGCCTTGGTTCGCATATTTTGCTAACTACTTAGTTGCACGGCTGCTTCCAAAAGACTTTTCAAGACAGCATAAGAAGAAATTCTTTTCTGACTTGAAAAATTTCTTTTGGGAGGACCCTTTTCTTTTTCGTATCTGAGCGGACCAGGCAGTCTAAAGATGCGTCATGGGTTTGGAGTGCACGCAAATACTTAGGCACTACAACGAGGGTCCGGCTTGTGGGCATTATCCAGCTAACTAGACCGCGCGGAAGGCGCTAGAGGCGGTCTTCTTTTGGCCCACTCTCTTCAAATATGCACACACTTTTGTGCGCTCCAGTAATAGCGGTCAGCGGTCGGGTAAAATCTCTCGTCGCGATGAGATGACTTAAAATTTATTTTTAGAGTGCGAAGTCTTCGATTTGCGGGGCATTGATTTTGTTGGCCCCTACCTCCATCTTTCAAAAATAATTATATCTTAGTGGAGGTCGACTACGTATTGAGGTGGGCGGAAGCGCAAGCTCTTTTCACCAACGATGCACGATTCATCGTTACCTTTCTTAAAAAACTATTTTCTCGCTTTGGCACACCTCGAGCTATTGTAAGCGATAGGGGAACACAATTCTATAACGCCCAAATGGCTAAGACGTTAGATAAATACGGATTCACACACAAACTTGCCACCCCCTATCACCTGCAAACATATGGACAAGTTGAGGTAGTAAATAACGAGATCAACCGTATATTAGAAAAAACCATTTAATTTAATAGGAAAGATTGGTCCGTCAAACTCGACGATGCGTTATGGTTGTATCGTACGACATACAAAACCGCAATTGGTTGTACGTCGTACCGATTAGTCTATGGAAAGCGTGTCATCTCCCCATAGAACTAGAACATCGCGCTCTTTGGGCTTTAAAACTCTTAAATCTCGACGCTAACTTAGCCGCTAAAAATTGAAACTATAACTAAACGAGCTCGATGAATGGCATGCAAATGCTTACGAGAGCAATAAGTTCTATAAGGAGCGTTCTAAGTTTTATCACGATCGAAAAATCAAGCCCCAAAAAATCTTTTCTCCATTCGATCTTGTCCTTCTTTATAATTCACGTCTTAGACTTTTTCAGGGAAAACTAAAATCACGCTAGTCCGGCCCCTTCAAAGTAAAAGAGGTTTGGCCATATGGGACCGTACTCATCTCCCACCGAGAAAAAAGCTCGTTTAAAGTAAGCGGTCATCGCTTAAAATTATATATAGCAGGCGATCCTGTTGGTGGTAATATTGAAACCATAACCCTCCACGACATATAAACCCACACAAATAGTCAAGCTACAAGACTATAAACAAAGCGCTCCTGGGAGGCACCCCATGTTTATCATTTTCGCTATTTCTTTACTTTTTCTTTGCTATTTTTTTAATAATGCAGGGGTCCTAATAAAGCCTCCCCAAGCATGTTTCAGGAAAACTTCTACCCCCTCTTCATATTTATAAATATTGCATTTTATTTCTTTTTTTGCTCCACATACTTACATTGCAACATTGGGGACAATATTGGACTTAAGTATGACGGTGTTCTCGTACTTTCTTTTCTGCACCTCTATTTTCTGCACTCCTAAATTTTAAAACAAAATATATATGTATAAAAACAAAACAAAACTTAACAAAAAAAATTATAAAATGAAAATGCCAAAAAAACATTTTTTGTTTTATCATCAAAAATTTCAAAAAAAAAGTATTAATTGAAAATTCAAAAAATATATTTAAATTAACTTTGTAAATATTCTTTGTAAATATTTTTTTTATAAATATTTTTCAGTAAATATTTTTATAAATATCCTTTTCTCTTTCCCCTCTTCCTTTCTTCCTCCTCTTTGTAAATAACTTTTCTCGTTTTCCTCTCTTGTAAATCTTTGCTTAAAAATCTTAAAAATATAAAAAAAATGTAGAAAACAAATATAAAATATTTTAAAAATATATATGTTTTTCGCATTTTTAGTATGTATATATTAAAGAAATAAACAAAAAACACACAAAAAAGATAATAACTCCAAAAATAAATAAATAAATGATAATAAATTAAAAACACAGAAAAAAAGATGATAACTTTAAAAATCTAAAAAAATTATAAAATAAATAAATCGAATATTTCATTCTTAACCATAAAAATATAGTTGCAAGTTTATTTATAAGTGAATTTCATTAATTCTTTATTTACTATTCGTTTATTAATTAGAGATTGATAGATTTAAATATTCAGGGTTAAGTTTTATAGAATTTTTTATGCCTTGTTCTTAAGATAAGGGACTTGTTTTAGGAACTACTTTTAATTTATCTAAAATAGAGGCATGTGTATTATGTTAGAAAAAACAACTATAGACTTTAATTATGTTTTACTTCAAGCTTTTAGAAACACAGGAACGTTTTATTTATAAAGGTTGCTCTCAAATTTTTTTTAAAAAAATCTAGTTTTAGTTTTGAAAAAACCCATCTCCCCATATTTATCATGTCTTACTTGGCATGAAAAAAAATTTTATCCTTAAAAGAACCTATGTCAATGGGAATATGATTACATTCCGTAAACATACGCATCTAATATTTTTAAAAATATTATATGTTACGAAGTAAGAGGATAAAATTCATTACTCTTATACAAATACAATGGGTTATATGAAGTTATTCAAAAATTACATGTTATGGAAAATAAGATTTCGTTTTTCTAAACATCCACATTCAAAAACAATTTTTAAGAGGTTTGAGCGAAAAAATATATACCTCACATCATCTAAAGCCCTCTTCAAAAACCACAACAACCCCTTTAGCCATATTTAATTATTCTAGAATTAACATAAAAATCTTTTTGAGAGCATAATTTATAAATTGCATTATTTCCTTTAAACTCTTATAAGCTAATTTTTTATAATTCCAATCTATTTTTTTTAGCTAACGATTATAATTTTTGTTTGCTATTTGGTTACTTAAAGAAGTCTTTCCGGCCAAAACTTTTCCTCTATTTAAATCATTTTCATGATTTAGGACTTAACTCTTATACCCCTGATGTTCATTTAAATCTCTCTTTTAATTAATTCAAGCTGTAGCTAAATTTAGAATTTTTTTAATTCCTTATAAGTATATCTCCAACTTTTGCTCTGGGATAGCAAAAGTTTAAGTATGAGAGTATTTGATGAGTTATAAATATTTGTACTCTTCAGTACTTTATTTAGGTCATTTAAGTTTTTTTTCGTTGTTTTTAGTTACTTTTGTTCAATAAAATGTTCCTTTTTCAAATATACTATTCTAACTTAGCTTTATTTTTGTTTTTTTAGAAATTTTAGGAAAAAGTCGAAAAAAAACAATGTACACGCCAGTGTCTATTGGGTCACGCCCGTGACCTGGGCATGGCACTTTGATTCCAATAGAAAGTTGTCGCCTGCAATGCCAAAGCCAAGTCACGCCCGTATCGTATCTGATACGCCCGTGTCACGCCTCTCGAAGCTCAACGCTTCCAGTTCGACGATCGACGCTCAACAAATTGTCTGACACGCCAGCGCCGATTTTGTCACGCCCGAGACTACCAGCTGCTCCAGAAAAGATGTCTCCAGCGATGCAAGGACTCGACGCTTTTCTAGTCACGCACATGATAAACGCCCGTGACCGTAGGGTCACGCCCGTGACCTCCATGCAGAATACATCGATGTGAACCACCAATGAATTCTCGGCTTCAACTCAGCATTTGTACTGACACTCCCCCCCTACATGCCCGTGTCAGGGCGTGTAATCTAATTATTTTTGCATATAAATAGATGTTTGTTGTAAGTTCAAAGGGATCAATCTTTTGATCCATTTTGCTGTTTGGCTGCTGCTAGGAGGCTTTTTGTGCTATGTAGGGATTATTTTCCCCCCCTCCACTTTGTGTTTGTTTTATCTTTTGTAATCCGACATTCTTCTTTAAATAAATTGTTAATTTTTCATCCTTATATTGTATTGGAATGCCTCTTAGTGCCTCTCTTTCAATAATCTTATGTATTGATGATGCATAATTTGACCTAAATTATTAATAAAAAAATCTAAATAATCTAATATAAATATTTTTATAATGTTAATTTTATTCGCTAAATCGTATCTTTTTATAATTCTATCCTAACCATGCCTATTTTACTATATTTTCTGCGCGCAGCGAACTTCGGGGCCACTTTTACGCATATTACTGCCAGAATCAGATCTTGGGCTGAACACGAAAGTTGTAGCCCTCGGAAATACCTTTCCAACGCATGGTTACACGACTTCATCGGATTTATGTAGCTTTGGGAATCCTCCGTCGAAGTTGCTGTCCAGCAGATTTCCTGTTTGAATGATTCTCGTCTTTGAGCAAGAACAGAGGATCCCGGGACAAATTGCATTATCAATTCAAAAATAACACGCCTTCAGTTATGGTGTGCCAAAATAAATGTCGAGTGGACTCATGGCATGGTGTTGTTGAACTATATTCAAGAATGTAATGAAGCCACAATGGTCCGATGTGATTTTTTCATGATAAGTGTGAAATAAGCTAGCCACCTTTGACTTTATATTCAACATGTGTCCTTGAAGGAAGCTTCATGGAAAGAGAGAAAGCTAGCCAACTTTTATCATGCTTTTTATGACAAGTGTGAAAGAGGCTAGCCACCTTTGAATTTTAAACCAACATGTGCTTTTTGACCAAGGGATGCTTCATGGAAACTTCATCCTCAGGCCAAATTCCAACTCTACCCCTTTGGTTTTGGCCCTATAAATAGGCATGAAGAAAGGGGGAAATCATCATCCTTCCTACTTCATTTTGAGCATTGTAGAGAGCCATTGGAGTTTGTTTTTAGAGTATTTTAGTTTAATATTTTCATGCTTTAATGTTCTTACAATTTCTTTTATCGTGCTTGTAATCTTCTTGCAAACTCTCTTTATAATGTCTTTTTTGAAATCTTTTGTAACTTCTTTTCAATAGGAAATAAATTAGTTTGTTATTCCCTTTCCCTCTTTCTCTTTCTTTTTATGCATATTCTTAACATGATTTTCATTTCCTATATTATGTGTAACTAAACTTTGTTTAGTGCTTGATCGAAATGATCCGAGGAATGAAATGATCTCTTTTTCTTAATCCATATCTTCTCTTTCTCTTCGAACAAATGTTTAGGATTTACCCTTGATTAATTTATAGAGAGGTCATATCATCAATATATGATTTTCTCTTCTGTTTCCATACTCTAGTAGCTGAAAGGATCATGCGTATGGATTGATCGCTCATGGGTAAAGGGAGTTGAATGCAATCCTTGAAAGAGGACGACAAAAATTTCCCGGATTGGAGTCAAATCCAATAGAGGGGTTCACTACATAAAGCGAGTTTTAGGGGTTTTAATTATAGAACGAAAGTTCGGTTGATCAACCTAAACTCAGTTGGGCGTAGCCTTGAAAGAGGTGCGTTCATATTTTGGGAACCTCCACGGTCCAAGCATCTTCGTTAAAAAGAATTAGAGATTTATCTATTTTTTGGTCATTTTCATTCCAAGGTGATTCAAGATCAAGTACTAACCTTTTAAATTATTGCATAATCATCCTCTTTTATTGTATAACCGTTCTCTCATTTGCAAACCAAATCAAAGTATCTAATTGATAAAATAACAGAAATCTCTTTGAAGTAGAAGTAATCGATGCGCCTTGGTTCTAATACGACCTTGATATTATATCCTATGCTCTAAGCGATAAGGTACACTTGCCTTTAACGAATATAGATTCGGAGAACATCATCTTCATCTTCTCTTTTTCATAAAACACCTCCGGGATTTTCTCCATCAAGTTTTTGGCGCCGTTGCCGGGGACTTGCGTCGATATTTCAAAAAAAAAAGATAACTGTTAATTTTATCATTTTTTTTCTAAAATATATATATATCTTAATAATATACCTAAAACCGCCTAAAAAGAACAAAAAGAAAAAAATTCCATTATTAATTTTTAAACTCATCTTTAATCATTTGTCTTTTTTTTTCTTCTAGTATATGACCCGAGCAAATTCTTCGAATAATCCTGAATCCCATTTTGATCCAGAAATTGAGCGCACCTTTAGGCGACGCCTTCAATCTCGTGGACAGGATTTACCAATTATTTTTTAAGAATCTAACGGAGATACTAATATAGCAACTATGGGTGACCCCAATCCTAATGAAGCCCAGCAACGGGCCATGTCCTATTATGCACGGCCGAACTAGGAAGGGACACAATCAAGTATTGTCCGCCCTGTAGTGGCAAACAATAACTTTGAGATCAAGTCCAGCATTATACAAATGGTGCAGCAGTCGGTAACCTTCGATGGTCTCCCGGACGAGGATCCAAATTGCAACATTTCAAATTTTCTCGAGATTTGCGATACTTTCAAAATCAATGGTGTCACGGATGACGCCATTCGATTACGTCTTTTTCCATTTTCTTTACGGTCAAAGGCCAAGCAGTGGCTGGGCTCTCTCCCTAGAGGATCCATCACTACATGGGCTGAGATGGCGGGAAAATTTCTTACAAAGTACTTTCCTCCTGCAAAAACAGCAAAACTATACACTGATATCGCATCATATATGCAAATAGACTCGGAGACTCTCTACGACACGTGGGAGCGCTTTAAGGAACTATTGCGTAGATGCCCACACCACGCACTTCCCACTTGGCAACAAGTGCAAATCTTCTATAATGGCTTGAATTTCCAAACAAGACAAATGATCGACGCAGCCGCTGGGGGGACGTTGAATAACAAAACCCCGGAGGCCGCACAAGAGCTTGTTGAGGAAATGGCCATGAATGCATACCAATGTAATGCACCCCGAGCACGACCAGTTAAGCCAGCGGGAGTTTTTGAAATTGATCCAGCTACGAATCTAGCCCTCCAAGTTGAGCGCCTAACTAAGCAAGTGGCGGAGATGACTGCTTCCTCCACCACTCCTCCTTGGGCTAATAATAATAATGTTATTTTTGAAGAACAGGTTGACTTCATGGGAAACGCGCCTCGGCCTTCTTATAACCCGAATAACACACCGTATAACAACACCTATAATGCGGGTTATAGGAACCATCCAAACTTCTCATGGAGTAACCAAGGGAATGCTCAGCGCCCTCCAAATCTAAATCCTGCTTATAATCTAGCTCCCCCACTTAATTTAAATCCACCCGGTTTTCCACCGCAACAGCCGAAGCCCTCTTCGCTTGAAGATGTCTTCGCCAAGTACGTTGCCACAAATGAATCTAATCTCAGGAACATTACCGGGTCTATTAAAAGCTTAGAAAATCAGGTGGGCCAGCTAGCGAAGATGTTCTCCGAGCGACAATAAGGAACTCTGCCAGGAAACACCGAACAAAACACAAGGGAAAGCGCGAATGCAATCACACTCCGCAGCGGAAAGGAGGTAGCTTTAAAAAATGACGAACCCATGGTACCTTCTTCTACTCCTCCCCCTCCTATTTTAGCTTCGAATTTACCTACTACGTTTATGTCGCGTGCCTCTAATTCAAATATTCCTTATCCTGCTTAGTTAAAAAATGAGCGTGCCGAGGAGAGTTATAAAAAGTTCTTAGAAATTTTAAAACAAATTCATATTAATGTCCCTTTCTACGAGGCTATCTCTAACATGCCAAAATATGCGAAATATCTCAAGGAGCTGCTCTCTAATAAGAAAAAGCTTGAGGATATTTCACATATTTCCCTTAACGCAGAATGCTCCGTGGTTGTACTTAACAAATTACCGCAAAAAGTAAATGACCCGGGAAGGTTTTCCATCCCATGTCTTTTTGGTAATTCGTTAGTAAAACACGCCTTAGCTGAACTAGGAGCAAGCATAAACCTCATTCCATTCTCTCTATTTAAAAAATTAGGTCTAGGATCTCCAAAACCCACCAAAATGAGTATCCAGTTAGCTGATCGATCAGTTAAGTATCTGGTAGGGATAGTAGAGGATGTGCTCGTAAAAGTAGACAAATTCATCTTTCCGGTGGATTTTGTTATCCTAGACACCGAAGAGGATGCCGAAGTACCCCTTATACTCGGCCGCCCCTTCCTTGCCACCTCCCGCGCTATTTTTGATGTTAGTGATGGAAAGCTCCTCCTTCGGGTTGGAGACGATGAAATCACTTTTAGTATAAATCCCTCGATGCGTAATACCTTAGCTAATGATGATTCCTGCTTTTACCTAGAAGAATGCTTCGAAGGTGAATCTTCTGCACTACCCGAGTCTATATCTTCATCGTATAATGAACCCATTATCGCTGAGCGCTTCTGCTTAGAAGAAGTCTCTCGCCCCACACCACCTGAACCACTACACATCGAAACCCTAAAAATCAAAACCTCCTACGAGGAACCACCCACCTTAGAGTTGAAGCAACTTCCCCCTCATCTCAAATATCTCTTCTTAGAAAGAAACTCCAAACTTCCCGTTATCATCTCTGCCAATTTGAGTGACTCAGAAATTTCTGAGTTGGCTCTAGTGTTAAGAAATCATCGCCACGCAATTGCATGGCAGTTATCTGATATAAAGGGGATTAGCCCCTCCTTCTGTACCCATAAGATCTTCTTGGAAGAGAATTCCCACAATTCTGTCCAGCCCCAACGATGACTTAATCCTAATATGAAGGAAGTCGTGAAGGCTGAGGTAATCAAACTCCTAGATGCGGGGATCATCTATCCCATCTCCGATAGTACTTGGGTTAGCCCAGTACAAGTTGTGCCGAAGAAAGGCGGTGTAACAGTGGTCGCAAATGAAAACAATGAATTAATTCCAACCCGTACTGTTACGGGTTGGCGGATTTGCATCGACTATCGAAAACTTAATGATGTCACCCAAAAAGACCATTTTCCATTACCGTTTATCGACCAAATCTTAGAACGCCTGTCCGATCACTCTTTCTATTGTCTTCTCGATGGTCTCTCAGGATATTTCCAAATTCCTATTTCACCCGAGGACCAAGAGAAGACCACCTTCACTTGTCCTTTTGGTACCTTCGCGTATAGAAGGATGCCATTTGGGTTATGTAACGCGCCAGCTACATTTCAGAGATGTATGTTGGCAATTTTTAATGAGTTAGTAGAAGAGGTGATGGAAGTCTTCATGGATGACTTCTCGGTCTTCGGTAATTCGTTTAAAAACTGTTTAAAAAATCTTGAGCGTGTGCTTATTCGTTGTGAGGAGACCAATCTAGCCCTCAATTGGGAGAAATGTCATTTTATGGTCCGAGAGGGATTAGTCCTCGGCCATAAAATTTCGGGAAAAGGGATAGAGGTCGACCGGGCTAAGATCAAAGTAATTGAGAAACTTCCCCCACCAACGAACATTAAAGCGATTCGTAGTTTCTTAGGCCACGCAGGGTTCTATCGGCGCTTCATTCAAAATTTTTCCAAAATCACCAAGCCGTTAACCCATCTTCTTGAAAAAGAATCTTCTTTCCTCTTTGATGATGAATGTCTTGTAGCATTTAATTTAATTAAAGAAAAATTAGTAAAATCTCCGATCTTAGTTGCGCCAGATTGGTTGCTCCCATTTGAGATCATGTGTGACGCAAGTGATATTGCCGGCGGCGCTGTTTTAGGCCAACGGGTGGATAAATTCTTCCACCCAATTTATTATGCAAGCAAGACACTCACGTCCGCACAAGCAAACTACACCATCACTGAGAAGGAGCTTCTAGCGATCGTGTTTGCTTTCGATAAGTTTAGGTCTTACATCACTCTCTCAAAAGTTGTAGTCTTCACGGATCAATCCGCACTTCGATATTTATTAAGTAAAGCGGATGCCAAGGCCCGCCTTTTGCGATGGATCCTCCTCTTACAGGAGTTTGACTTGGAGATCTGGGACAAAAGGGGTGCCAAAAATTTGGCGGCCGACCATTTGTCGCGTTTAGAGAATCCTGCTAGTGAAGCATTAATAGAGTCTGATATTAATGATATATTCCTCGATGAGCGCCTCCTTGCTCTAGAAAATCTTAAGAATTGTTCGGCACCCTGGTTCGCCGATTTGGCTAACTATTTAGTTGCCCGTGTCTTGCCAAAAGAATTCTCAAATCAGCAAAAGAAGAAATTCTTTTCTGACATAAAGAATTATTTTTGGGAAGACCCCTTTTTATTTCGTGTTTGTGCGGACCAGGTTGTGTGACATTGTGTTTCGAGTAAGGAAGGCCTACAGATTTTACGACATTGCCACGAGGGACCAACAGGTGGTCATTATCAGGCGAACCGTACCGCAAGGAAGGTGCTGGAGGCGGGCTTTTATTGGCCCACGCTTTACAAAGATGCTCACACCCTGGTGAGTACTTGCGATAGCTGCCAACGGGCCGGCAATATCTAACGAAGGGACGAGATGCCTCAAAATATTTTTCTAGAATGTGAAATCTTCGATCTTTGGGGCATCGACTTCGTTGGCCCCCTCCCTCCGTCTTATCAAAACAAATACATTCTCGTTGCTGTCGACTATGTATCAAGGTGGGCGGAAGCGCAGGCGCTCCCCACCAACGATGCACGAGTCGTAGTTAATTTTCTAAAAAAATTATTCTCTCGATTTGGCACGCTGCGCGCTATAGTTAGTGATAGGGGAACCCATTTCTGCAATAGCCAGTTTGCCAAAATTTTGGCAAAATATGGTGTAACGCACAAAATCTCCACCGCCTATCACCCCCAAAACGAGCGGTCAAGTCGAGGTTGTCAATCGAGAATTGAAGCGTATTTTAGAAAAAACTGTTTCAATAAATAGGAAGGATTGGGCGTTAAAACTAGATGATGCTCTATGGGCCTATCGAACGACATATAAGACAGCCATCAGCTGCACGCCATTTCGATTGGTTTATGGCAAGGCTTGTCACCTTCCGGTTGAGTTAGAGCACCGTGCATTCTGGGCGCTTAAATTTTTGAATTTAGATTCTACCCTAGCTGCCGATCAACGTAAATTTCAGCTGAATGAGCTCGATGAGTGGCGCGCGAATGCATATGAGAGTAACAGGCTTTATAAAGAGCGAACAAAGTTTTATCACGACAAAAATATTAAATTTCCAAGAAAATTTTCGCCGGGCGATCTCGTCCTTCTTTATAACTCTCGCATTCGCCTCTTTCCGGGAAAATTAAAATCGCGATGGTCCGGCCCCTTTATTGTTAAAGAGGCTTGGCCATATGGGACGGTTCTTATTTCCCACCCGGAAAAAGGAGAATTTAAAGTAAATGGCCACCGCCTAAAATTATATTTGCCGGGAGACGATCTGGGGAAGAATGATTCGCATGACTTTTTGCCCTAACAATGATGCTCTCATTACCAATTGTTTTATTTATCTTTATTTTTTCGACAATGATGTATGAACTTGGATAAACTATTGGAATTTGGTCTGTAATAATTTCAACATATTTTGGACTTCTTTTGGACAATTTCTTTTAAACAATATTTTTTTGTTGCGTCGAGCTCAGACGACGTTTTAAACAAAGGGCGCTCTTGGGAGGCAACCCAAGTTATTTTTCTGTTTTCTTTCTTTTTGTTTTTTTTTGTTTTTGTTGTTTTTTTTTTACATTTTCCCCGGGCGATTCCGACAAGCTGAAGTTTTGCGATCACCTGCTCCAACATTACTGATTCCACCAAAAGTTAAAAATGATATTTCATGAAGTTCCACAACGCAAGTATAGGGGAGCAGTATCTCCCAGCCACTCGCAACTCACAAATCCGGGGAAGTACCTGTTTTAATTTATTTCATTTCAGTTTTCTTGAAAAACTTCTCTCTCTCCTTCCCCTCCTTTCTTTATTGAGGACAATGTTTAATTTTAAGTATGGGGGAGTCTTCCTTTATTTTAGTCTTTTTTATATTTTAGAAAATCACAAAAATATTTTATTTTTCTTTAAGCACAAAGCAAAAAAATCATAGAAATAATATTTTGTTCTAATTAGAATAATTATGGTAGAATCAATAGTACCCCTTACTTTATGTTTTGCTATTCTCAAAATATTCTATATAAACATAGCTAATTTTAATTTTTCCTAATCTTTCTTCTTAATTATGTTGTACGAGTAAAGTGTTGACCTATGTTGTGTTCTAATTCTGGGTAGCATGTTCATTTGAAAAGTTTTTTTCTAAAACTTGCACTTCTCTATGATTTTCATCTTTTATTCTTTTTACTCTCTTATAAATTATTCATCCTCTATTTTCCTTTTGGTTTTTAGAAAATTTTTAAAAGATAACTTTGGATTTGTGTAGTAGATGTGAATTATCCTAGATGCTTATTATTCTTGTACTCATGAAGATTTCATTAGTCTTTATTTACTATCTAGAACTTACCCTTTTTGAAATTTTTCAAACCTTACTTTAGATGAATTTGGGAGCATGAAAATGATTTAGGCCATTTTTTTTTCGTTTGAGCCTTCATGCCAACCTTTTAAATCAATCATTAGTTTGCCTCTGTTGAGCCTTTTTCCATGTTTTACTTGTTACATCCACTTTTTATCTCACCAAAGCCAAATATTCCAACCTATTTGATCACACTAATCTTTTGAGTTTTATTTAAATTTCACAATTGTGATAGGTTTAATTTTGTGAGATATTTGGAGAAATTCAAATTAAAGACTATGCTCAAAAAAAAGAAATGAAAAAAAAATTATGTATTGATTGGCCAATTTCAAAAGAAAATTTTATTTTTTTCTTATGGCCTTTTGTTTAAAAAAAAGTGATAAAAGAAAAAATAATCTTTATACTTTGTTGCATGTGCTTCATGCCTTTTTTTTATTGTTGTTTTTTTATAAAACTCATGTTTTGGTTTAGTGTGATTATTAGCCACCGATTTTATCTTTGAATTCCATTCCAAATCATATACCTAGGCCAAGATTCAGTCCTACAAAGTCCTTTTGATTCATGCTCTTAGGTTTGTTTTTAGTTAAGTAGAGAAAAAGAATAGATTAGCTAAGTTTTTGGGTACGAATTTAGACTCTTGGTTTTAGATTGATATGATTATAATTTGTCTCTTAGGTTATAGTAACAACTCAATGCGCTTCTCTTTCGTAACTTTGCTTTAACTCGTTTAAAGACTTTTAGGTCAAAATTTTGGATGATTAATTTTGGTTACTAAAGTTTTTAAAAATGATCTTTCATAATTAAGTAAAAGCTTTAGATCTATTTTTCATTCTTCCCTACTTAGAATTTTGCAGTGTACCCGTGTGTAGCATGATTAAATCTTTTTGATTAGTTAATTTTATGTTAGCTAGTTTTTATTACTTTGCATGAGGACAAGCAAGATAATAAGTATGGGGGAATTTGATGATGCATAATTTGACCTAAATTATTAATATAAAAATCTAAATAATCTAATATAAATATTTTTGTAATGTTAATTTTATTCGCTAAATCGTATCTTTTTATAATTATATCCTAACCATGCCTATTTTACTATATTTTCTGCGCGCAGCGAAATTCGGGGCCACTTTTGGGCATATTGCGGCCAGAATCAGATCTTGGGCTGAACACGAAAGTTGTAGCCCTCGGAAATACCTTTCCAACGCATGGTTACCCGCCTTCATCGGATTTATGTAGCTTCGGGAATCCTCCGTCGAAGTTGCTATCCAGCAGATTTCCTGCATGAATGATTCTCGTCTTTGAGCAAGAACCGAGGATCCCGGGACAAATTGCATTATCAATTCAAAAATAACATGCCTTCAGTTATGGTGTGCCAATATAAATGTCGATTGCACTCATGTCATGGTGTTGTTGAACAATATTCAAGAATGGAATGAAGCCACAATGGTCCGATGTGATTTTTTCATGACAAGTATGAAATAAGCTAGCCACCTTTGACTTTATATTCAACATGTGTCCTTGAAGGAAGCTTCATGGAAAGAGAGAAAGCTAGCCAACTTTTATCATGCTTTTCATGATAAGTGTGAAAGAGGCTAGCCACCTTTGAATTTTAAACCAACATGTGCTTTTTGACCAAGGGATGCTTCATGGAAACTTCATCCTCATGCCAAATTCCAACTCTATCCCTTTGGTTTTGGCCCTATAAATAGGCATGAAGAAAGGGGGAAATCATCATCCTTCCTACTTCATTTTGAGCATTGTAGAGAGCCATTGGAGTTTGTTTTTAGAGTATTTTAGTTTAATATTTTCATGCTTTAATGTTCTTACAATTTCTTTTATCGTACTTGTAATCTTCTTGCAAACTCTCTTTATAATGTCTTTTTTGAAATCTTTTGTAACTTCTTTTCAATAAGAAATAAATTAGTTTGTTATTCCCTTTCCCTCTTTCTCTTTCTTTTTATGCATATTCTTAACATGATTTTCATTTCCTATATTATGAGTAACTAAACTTTGTTTAGTGCTTGATCGAAATGATCCGAGGAATGAAATGATCTCTTTTTCTTAATCCATATCTTCTCTTTCTCTTCGAACAAATGCTTAGGATTTACCCTTGATTAATTTATAGAGAGGTCATATCATCGATATATGATTTTCTCTTCTGTTTCCATACTCTAGTAGCCGAAAGGATCATGCGTATGGATTGATCGCTCATGGGTAAAGGGAGTTGAATGCAATCCTTGAAAGAGGACGACATAAATTTCCCGGATTGGAGTCAAATCCAATAGAGGGGTTCACTACATAAAGCGAGTTTTAGGGGTTTCAATTATAGAACGAAAGTTCGGTTGATCAACCTAAACTCAGTTGGGCGTAGCCTTGAAAGAGGTGTGTTCATATTTTGGGAACCTCCACGGTCCAAGCATCTTCGTTTAAAAGAATTAGAGATTTATCTATTTTTTTGGTCATTTTCATTCCAAGGTGATTCAAGATCAAGTACTAACCTTTTAAATTATTGCTTAATCATCCTCTTTTATTGTATAACCGTTCTCTCATTTGCAAACCAAATCAAAGTATCTAATTGATAAAATAACAGAAATCTCTTTGAAGTAGAAGTAATCGATGCGCCTTGGTTCTAATACGACCTTGATATTATATCCTATGTTATAAGCGATAAGGTACACTTGCCTTTAACGAATATAGATTCGGAGAACATCATCTTCATCTTCATCTTCTCTTTTTCATAAAACACCTCCGGGATTTTCTCCATCATGTATCTTCATTTTTATTTTTTATATGAGTGTGTGTGTGTGTGTGTGTGTATGAGTTAGCTTTGTGGAATTTCTGATTTCAAATCATCAAATTGCTTAGCTTCATTTTAGATTTTCTCAAATTTACTAGTCATTATTATAGCTTTTTTATCGTATTCCTTAGATTCGTTTAGATTTAGGATTTTTGTGCCTTTTTTATTCATCCTCATGGATTTGTAAAATGGTTTCAAAGTGGTTGTTATTTCTCTTTAACTTAGATTTTCCTTTTTTAGCATGTAAACTTTTGCATCTTTTTCACATTCTTCCACTTTTTAAATATTTTTACAAAGTTATAAGAATGGATTAGATGTTATTTCAAATTTCAAACCCTTTGATTTTCACATTTATTTAAAAACTTTTTTGATCCAACAATTTTTTTTTCTACTTTGTATTCATTTCCAGCAAATTCTAACAGTAAAAACGTAATCGTTTTAATTTTTCAATCACCTTGTTTTTCTCCTTTTTGCTTGAGTGTGTGAGTGTATGAGTTAGATTTTTCTTGCTTTCCTTCAAGTTGTGTGTGTGTGTGTGTGTTTATGAGTTAGCTTAGACACTTTTAATTTCCCGTCTACTCATTTGAGTAGAACTTGCAATTTACCACTTTAATTTCATGCCTACTCGTTTGAGTAGGACTTGTCATTTCCCTCCTGCTCGTTTGAGTAGGACTTATAATTTCCTGCCTACTTGTTTGAGTAGGACTTGCAATTTACCTCTTTAATTTCCTGCCTACTCATTTGAGTAGGACTTGCAATTTACCACATACTCGTTTGAGTAGGACTTGTCATTTCCTGCCTACTGGTTTGTATAGGACTTGTCATTTCAATTATGTAATTTTCCTTTTTTGTAACTTAGCTTTTTTTTTTCTTTATTATGAGTTTGGCTGAGTGCGTGCGTTTATCTATTTTTTAGTAGTTTTTCTCTTTCTAATGTTAGATTATTCCATTTCTTCATTTTTTTTTGTAACCCTTCATTGTTTAAGTTTAGAACTCACGCCTCACAAAACTCATAAGCCATCTCCATTCCGATGAGTGGATAATCGCTTTTAGCCCTCAGCATCGAAGAGCATTGGGACATCAAAAATGTTTTTAAATAATTAAAGGTCTTGTTTTTCTTATTTAATAAAAAACTTAAGGTTTACCACAGGTATACGATGTGTAGAACCAAATATCGATGTATGGGCTCTATATCCGTTATCAATACGCTAGCTAGACGAGAGGTCGTGCATATGGACTGATCACCCTTGGGTAAAGAGAGCTTCACACTAAACCTCGAGAGAGGAGGCGCGGAATTCTTCCGGATTGGGTTCCCCCCAATAGCGGGGTTCTTAGCGTAAAGAAAACATTAAGAGGAATCCTTCGTCGGACGAGAGCCCGGTCGAATAGTCTTAATGTTAAGGTGAGCGATAGTCCGAGAGATAGGTGAGCTCATTCTTTTGAAACCTCCACGGCCAAGTTTCCCCTTTAATTGAATTGAAACCTAGGATCTCTAGTTATATAAATCTATTTTATTCCTAACGTAATTCAATACCGAGTGTTATTCCTTCATCGATCTTTTTCAATTTATTTTCAGCACTATCTTATAGCCGCTTTAATTAGTAAATCTGAGAACTTAAATTGTTTGCTAAGATAATAGTCCATCTGGGAGGAGTAGAGATAATTAACCCATTCCCGGGAATTTTAGGATCTCGATATTCCCCCGAATATCTTGTATTACTTGCGATAGGCGCACTTTCCTCCTAGCTCGCCGTGCAAAATCTGAACTCATCGTGCTCGTTAAATAAATCAGAGCTCGGGCTTCGAGTGAATCAGTTACCTACTTAGCTACCTTCTTGTACTTGACTTGCTCACCTTGATCGTGTGTATAATCATACTACTTACATACTATTACTTGCTTATACTTACTTTGTTTATGAACTCGTGGTAGACTAGTTCCACCGCCACCTGTTTACTTTTGATACTCTCCACCTTCATTACCTTCCCTTTCCTTCTCCCAGCTCGGTGTCTAGAAGATATGGGGGAGGGGTAGGGGATGATAGAGGTTAGTATTTAAGACTAACGGTCGTTGAACAAATCATTTTAGGGGATTGTGGAGCCAAACTAAGAGATGCAGCCCCAGAGGTCGGTGCGTTTGGTGACGGGATAGTCTAGCACGGGAGTTCGGCGACAAGGATAGTGAGTCCCGATCATTAGTAGTTATTATAGATTTTCTTCTGCATTGAGTGACATATAGTGAGGATCATGATGTATCGGGCAAGAGACCACTTATTAGTACCTTGATTTATCATTATTGTGGACTCTCGCTTCGTGGAGATTTATTTTATATTCATGTGATTTCTATGGACCAACATTGAGTTTCATTTTGCTCATATACTTATACTTTTACTCTTCTATTCTGCGATCGGTATGTTCGGCAGTATCGGCATTTTGTAGTGACAACCTTCCTGGGTGTAATGGTGTTACTGCAAAGCTGCGGTTCTTGTCATAAGACCCAGTTAGTTTAAAAAAATAGGGTCTTACATATAAGTATCAGAGGGAAACCTCGATCAGAAGAGTAGTAGTCTACTAATCCAGGGTCACCCCCGCTCGAGTTTAGTTTGGGGACAAACTAAGCAGCGGATGCTGTGGTGTGCCTATGTGTGGATCACATGTAATTGTCCACTTTTAACTAGGTTTGGGTCAAATTTCTTACATTTGTCCTTTGTTATGCAGCCCCCAGCACATCCTACACAGTAGTGCGGAGCCTAGGAAACTTCGAATGTTGCACAACCTCCACCATATCCCACTATATTTCTATAGTACGAGATGGGATAGACTCCGAAGGCCATTCTGGAGGTCTTTAGGGCCCAACAAGCTCCGGCTCCGCAACCGAACCCAGGGGCCAATTGGTTGAGCATCTTCCGAGGACTCTCTTCCCCCTCTTACATTTGGACAGAGTCGATCGTACAGAAAGAAGAGTGGCTTGATATCATATTCGAGATGCTGACCAGGATACAGTGCCTGTGGGAGGAGAGGGTACCTCTGGTGGTCTCCTACTTATAGTCTCCTACTAAGAGGTGGTGGAAGACACTTCTGGATATGATGTTTGCAGATCGGGAGGTTACTGATATCACTTGGGAGGCGTTCAGGGCCACACTGTTGGATAACTTCATCCTATAGTCGGCAAGAGACGAGCTGGAAGACAGGTTCCTAAAGCTGAGGCCGGGAAAGAGGACGGTGCTTGAGTACCATCGGGAGTTCAATCACTTTGCCCGGTTTGCGGACTCTTATCAGCTAGAAAATATGAGGTATACAAAAACATTTTATAAGGGCCTTCGAGAGGATCTGAGACAGGCTCTTCTGTTTGTATCTGACGGGCCTATAAATCAGATTCTGGAGATGGAAAAGAGGATGGAGGATGATTAGCACCAGACTCGAGACCGAAAGAGGCTAACTGAGGATCAGGGTCGGCGAGGAAGGAATGATCAGCGGATGGGCCGCTTTGCTGATGAGAGAAGGGAAGAGGAATAACCCCGCCAAGATGTGAGGCTGGAGCCGAGGGAGCCGGTGGTATTGGCTCCTCAACTTCTTCAGATGTGGAAGATACAGAGGCCCGGGGGTGTGGGACTTCCCCCGCCCGAGTGCTACAACTATCATTA
Organism: Platanthera zijinensis; assembly: GCA_039513925.1. Classification (NCBI taxonomy): domain Eukaryota; kingdom Viridiplantae; phylum Streptophyta; class Magnoliopsida; order Asparagales; family Orchidaceae; genus Platanthera; species Platanthera zijinensis. Next base: position 117,280,722 of record CM077081.1, on the reverse strand, counting down.
GGTAGGGCAAATTAAAAAAAAACTTCCCCAAGAGAGGGGCACCTCTACCGACACCACAGGATGCTCCACCCGCTCATTAGTTTGAAGGCTGAGGCCATGGAAGAGGACGTGGTTTTCTAGGGCAGAGATCGGAGGCAAGAGAGGGAGAACGTTTATGCTCTAGAATTAGATCCACCTCGGGACCCAGGCAGGGTTATTCCAGGTATGCTAGTAATTTTATGTTGATATTTACTTTTGGAATTTTTGAAACAACAGTAGCAAACTAGAAAAATGAAACCATAGGCCCAGTCACCTCACCATACTTAAATAAATAGGAATACTTATGGTGTATTGAAAACCTTCCCACAACTTGGTGGATACGGGGGCATCGCACAACTTTGTCTCCGAGGAGTTCATAAAGGGACTGGGGGGCCTCAGACATTATTAGGGAGTTGCCAGGAGGGTGCAACTCCCCAACTGGACTGAGGTCTTAGCTACTTCTAAGTGCGTCCTGAAGGTGACTATTGATGGTCTTACACTCGAGGCCCCGGCTACAATCTTAAGGGTGTCAGACTTCGACCTGGTTCTGGGCAAGACATGGCTTACTTGGAACCATGCCCAGATAGATTTCCCGACAAGGAAGGTTGTATTGAGTTTTGACGGCACCTTCGCGACCTTCAAAGGTATTACTCCCATCTCACGTAGGATGTTATCTTCTACTCAAGCCGTCAAGGCCCATATGCGGAGAGATGAGGTATATTAGGTGTTCTTCGAGATGGTAGAGGCCAAGACTATGGTCGTTGATATCTCGGTGGTGCGAGACTTTACGAATGTGTTTCTAGAGAAGCTACCAGGATTTCCGCTGCATCAGGAGGACTTTCAGATCCAATTAGTATCGGGAGCTAAGTCGGTGTCTAGGGCTCCCAATCGAAGGGATCTAAAGGAGCTGGTTGAGTTTAGGAGTCAGCTGAAGTAGCTGGTGGAGGCTGAATTTGTTAGGCCATGTTCCTCGCCTTGGTAAGCTCCAGTCTTATTTGTGAAAAATATGGATGGGACCCTATGGTTGTGCATCGACCATCGTGCACTAAACCAGTTGACAGTCCAGAACACATATACACTACAAAGGATCGATGAGTTATTTGATTAGCAAGTGGGAGCAAATTGGTTCTCGAAGTTGAATCTGAGGTCGGGATACTATCAGTTACCGATTTAGGAAGAAGACATCCCGAAGATGGCGTTTAGCAGCAGTTATGGCGTGTATAAGTTTATCATGATGCCCTTTGGGCTCACAAATGCGCCATCGGCCTTCATGAGCTTGATGAACTGGGTGTTCGAGCCGTACATCGACAGGTTTTTCATTGTATTCATAGATGACATCATCATTTATTTGAGGACGAAGGAAGAGCATGCACAACATCTGGCCTTGACTCTGGAGATGCTCGGGGAGCATCAGTTATATGCCAATTTCAGCAAATTCCAGTTTTGGCTGACGGAGGTGGCCTTTTTAGGCCACATTATTAGTGGAGCAAGATTGGCGGTTGATCCCGCGAAGATTCAGGCAGTACGAGACTAGCCTCAGTTGAAGAAGACCATGGATGTCTAGAGTTTTTTTGGATTGGCTGGGTACTACCGGAAGTTTGTGCAGGGATTCTCTCAGATAGCCCTTCAAAACACTTCTTTGATTAAGATGGACACTCCATTCGTTTGTACGTCGTAGTGTGAGGTGACCTTCCATGAGTTGAAGGGTCGGCTTATGTCGGGCCCTATCCTCGCTCTCACATATGCGAAAGAGGGCTTCCAGGTGTACACTAATGCATCGTATCAGGGGATGGGTGTTATACTGATGTAGCTTATGCATGTGATAGCATACGCCTCCTGCATGCTGAAGAAGCACGAGCAGAACTACCCTGCACATGACTTGGAGATGAGAGTAGTGGAGTTCGCTCTCAAGATTTGGCAGTATTATCTTTATGGTGTTCACCGCAAAATTTTTTCGGATCACAAGAATCTGAAATATGTCAACACGCAAAAGGAATTGAATATCCACCAGAGATGATGGGTGGAGTTTCTATCTGACAATGAGTATATGATACACTATCACCCAAGTAAGGCGGATGTGGTGGCGGACGCACTGAGCCGGAGACTACCACTTTAGGAGGAGAGCCCAGTTGATGACTATGGTGCAGATACTGATGATGGAGGTTATGCAGATTACCTTGGTGTCATCGGATGACTTAGAGCTTTATGAGGAGTATCTGGCCATGATGAGCACTACCGATGATATTCGAGATTGTATCAGGGCTGAGCAGAGAAGGGATTACAAGCTAGAGCAAGTATTCAAGACCTTGGTTGTGGGTATGGATGGGGAGTATACTGAGAGGGATGGGTTGTTATGCTTTAGAAGTCCGTTGTACATACCTACTGGGGGTAGGATTCAGGAGGATATTATGACCGAGGCTCACTGCAGTATGTATTCGGTGCACCCGGGCATCAACAAGATGACGGCCGATCTGAAGAGGAGATGTACTGGCCGGGTATGAAGAGGGATATCACATACTTTGTGACCCATTGCGAGGCTTGTCAGTTAGTGAATTCAAAGTGTAAGAGTCCGGCCGGGTTGTTGCAGCCACTTTCGGTGCCAGAGTGGAAGTTCGATGATATTGCCAAGGATTGCATACATGGACTTCCTCGGTCACATACGGGGAATGACTCGATATGGGTGAACGTCGATCAATTGATAAAGGTGGCCAGATTTTTACCGATCTGGAAGGATGCTTCAGTGGGTTAATTGGTGCGGAGGTTCGTACAGAAGTTTGTCTGATACCATGGAGTGCCGAGGACGATAGTGTCTGATCGTGATGGACAATTTATGTCCAAGGAGTGGAGGTCTATCCAGGCTTATTTGGGGACCCGATTGACAATTAGTACCGCCTTCCACCCTCAAACGGATGGGCAGACAGAGTGCACCAATAGGACATTGTAGGATTTATTGCGTCTTTGCATACTGAACCGCGGGGAGCCATTGGAGAGGCAACTACCGTTGATCGAGTTCTCGTACAACAACATCCACCAGTCTAGCATCGGCATGGCCCCTTATGAGGCTTTATAAGTGTAACATCCCTCATACAACTAGACCCATAAGAGTGGTTTTGTCATGACTAGGTCATGAGAAAACCGTAGGAACCCAAGAATACAAAATGAACTTATGCATGAAAGTGTGAACCACCTTGGTCTGCGAATAGTAGAATTACATTTATTAGCTTAGGGATGACCATAGGGCTTCACCATGATACCATGACCACACCACAACATCACTAACCTATTAAAGGGTCCATTAGAGCCATAAGGACCCATTGGGGTCAACAAAAGAGGGTAGGTTGACCCAAGTCAACCCTAGCCCTAAAAAGGTCAAACTGGTCTAATTAAGGGTTAAGTGGCCTACAAGTTCCCAACCAACCCTATCCAAGTCTTCCTAGACCTTAAGGGAGTCCAATGGGTCACTAAGAACCCATTGGGGTCAACCCAAAAGGTCAATTTGACCAAGGTCAACTCAATCCTTGATATAGGTCAAACTAGCTCAAATGAGCTAACTTAAGCTCAAGCCCAATCCCCCTTAGGCTAACCTTATATCCATGAAGAATATGGTAGTTAGTGGGGTGCCTTTAGGCTGAAATAATTACCAAAAATTCCGCCATGGTGACTAGGAGTGAGAAAGCTCCATTTTCCCCTTTTATGGAGGAGAGAGAATGTGAAAAAAGGCCATTCAAGGCCAAGGGAGACCAAGGGCCTCTCCAATTGATGGATACATTCTCCCTCACAAGTTTTGAGGAGTTTGATGATTACAATTATGGTAGATTTTTATTGTAATAATTGTAATCATATCCACTGATTTCTACCTCTTTATTCAAGTAATTGCACTAAATAATTGAGAATTGGTATTGTCATGAATAGTAGAACATAGTTTAGAGTTTTTACTATTTTATGTATTGAACTTCTCCCTTACTATGTCATTTTTTCTAATGCAGGTACAACTAGCCAGTGGAACTAAAAGTCTTGGAGCAAACAGGGGAGTTTACGGGGCCAACAGGACTGAACACAGGAGAAGATTTGCTCACACACGGGTAGGAACACGGCCGTGTGCCTACCCGTGTTCCTTCCCAGCTGAAGCAATTTTCCAACCCCCGTGTTTGAAGAACAACACGGCCGTGTTACATAACACGACCGTGTCAGTGCCCGTGTGATCCAACACGGCCAATGACCCAGCCCCCGTGTCTGAAGAACGTGAAGAACAACACGGCCGTGTTCCATAACACGGCCGTGTCAGTACCCGTGTGATACAACACGGCCCATGATCAAACACGTCTTTTCGTGTGGAACTGCCCTGGAACTGCCGACACGGCCTGCAACACGGCCGTGTCGGAACCCGTGTTCGACCATGTTTGCTATTGGACTATAAAAACCTGGAGAAAATTTTATTCTGCACTTTTTGGATTATTTTGCTTGGAGATTTTCTGGAGAACGAAAGTGGAGCATCCAAGAGAAGGAAAGCTTGAAGGAGATATTTGTATGCATTTATTCTTTAATTTATCTCTTTTAATCTTGTATCTCTCTTGGTAATCCAACTTTATTTATCTTTTATTTTTCATGAACAATGTGTTTGAACAAGTTAGCAATCATGTATCATTTTGTTTTCGTCAATTTCATTGTATTTTATTCGTATATGGGCTTGCAACCATTGAGAATTATCCTTGTTATGAATGATTATTTATTTTTACATGAATTCCAAATGTCTAGATTGAGAAATTGGATTGTTTGGATGAGGGATAAATCTTCATATTCATGTGTTATTTCTCTTTGTAATTCAAAAATCATGATCGAGAGATATGTTTCTTGGAAAATTAGAATACGAATGAATGGAATTATGATATTTTAGAAATAAAGTTTCATGAATCCATGTATTAGATAGGGTATTTCATTCAATAAATATTTGAGTATTGTAAATTGTTCGAGAGAAAATTTACTTAACTTAACTTAGATTTTTAAATTGCTCGAGAGAGAATTTGATAATTAGTTTAACCCCTTACAATACAATGAATTTGATAGTCTTGTTATTTCATGATTACTCAAATTGATTATGTTCATTGAATACTCTTAACTTTCGACTTGAAACTATTTTTATAACTCTCCAATACAATTTTTATCCAAATAGTCATAGTTAGGATTAATCTATGTTAGAACGCAACCTTAAGTTTAGGTATGATAATAGAGTGAGAGTGAGTACGAATAGTTGAAATGACCCTGTGGAATACGATACGAGATGTAGAATTCTCTTATACTATGATTGATAGGTGCACTTGCCTGAAAGATGATTCAATCTAGCTTATGCCCATCTACATAGTTATGATAAATTGTAGAATGAATCCGCATCAAGTTTAGACTTAGCGAAAATATTCATCAAGTTTTTGGCGCCGTTGCCGGGGAACTTTTCAATATTTTGAAAGCTTTACCTTTATTAATCTACCATTATTGTTTACCAATAAATCTTTGTAGATTAGTTTAAAGTAAAATTATATTATTTAATCTCTGTTTTGTAGTCTGTTAGTCTATGACCAGGGCAAGAAATTCTGGGTTAGAACCATTTCATTCTGAACCGGAACGAATTATTCACAACACCAATCACAGAGACGTGGGTAATAACACCACAGATATTGTAGACGATCTGAGAGAAGAAGAAACAGTGAATCAAGGAGAACACCATCCTGAAAATTTAGATACCATGGCCAACCAAAATGAGCAAACCATGTCTGACTTTGCTAGACCCAATCTCCAAGGAACTGGGTCAAGCATTGTTCGACCACCCATTCCAACCAATAATTTCGAACTGAAACCGAGCGTGATACAAATGGTCCAACAATATGTTCAATATGATGGCTTACAAGACGAGGATCCCAATACACACTTAGCCGGATTCCTAGAGATATGTGATACTTTCAAGATTAATGGTGTCTCCAACGATGCCATTCGATTGAGATTGTTCCCATTCTCATTGAGGCATAAGGCAAAGCAGTGGCTCAATTCGTTACCTAAAGGATCCATTACTACTTGGGACATGATGGTTGAGAAGTTTTTGATGAAGTATTTTCCACCGGCAAAGACCGCAAAGTTAAGGAACGACATCTCTACGTATGTTCAAGTGGAGGCTGAATCATTGTACGATACTTGGGAACGATTCAAAGAATTATTAAGAAGATGCCCCCATCATGCTTTACCTTCTTGGCTTCAGATTCAGACTTTCTACAATGGTCTAAATCCAGCCACCAGACAGATGATTGATGCGGCCAGTGGAGGCACCTTGAACAATAAGACACCTGACGCAGCCCAGCAGTTGATAGAAGAAATGGCAATGAATAGCTACCAATGGACTACCGTGCGGCCGAAGTCTACCAAGCCCGCCGGAATGTATAAAGTGGATGCCGTTACAGCCTTAGCAATACAAGTGGAGAAGCTCCATCAAAAGATGGACAACCTTTCTTTAGCACCACCCCCAATGGTTCCTCAACAATGGGACCCCTCCCTTGTTGGAATCCCTAGTGGTGAACCTCAAGTGCAAGAACATGTAGACTACATGGGTAATAATCCAAGACCACCTTTCAATCCAGGAAACAACCCATATAGTTTTACATACAATCAAGGATGGAGGAACCACCCCAATTTCTCTTGGGGAGGGCAAGGCAACCAAGGTAAACCACCCATGTTTGGACAACAACAACAACAATTGGAGCCAAGGAAGCCAACATTGGAAGATGTCCTTGCAAAGTTCATGCAAACTACCGATGTTGCCTTCCGTAATCAAGAAGGTTCTATTCGAAATTTGGAGAATCAGATTGGGCAGTTGGCAAGGATGGTATCAGAGAGACAACAAGGAACACTTCCAGGAAATACTGAGACAAACCCAAAGGAACATGCAAGAGCAATTCAGTTGAGGAGCGGGAAGGAGTTACAAGACCCAAGGCTTACACCGGATGCACCTCAAGAGGAGTCTAGTGGAGAAGCACCGAACGTGACACCGATGGAATATCAACCAGCCATACCATATCCAGCAAAGATGAACAAGGAGCGCATGGATGCGCAATACGGTAAATTTATTTCTATGATTAAACAATTGCACGTTAATTTACCTTTTTCTGATATTATTCAAATGCCTAAGTATGCTAAATTTTTGAAGGATTTAATTTCTAATAAAAAGAAAATAGAAGAATTATCGTTAGTCACACTTAGTGAAGAATGCTCTGCTATTTTACAAAATAAATTACCACAAAAGCTTAAGGATCCCGGTTCTTTTTCAATACCATGTTTAATCGGTGATTTGCAAGTTAATAAAGCTTTAGCGGATTTAGGAGCAAGTATAAATTTGATGCCTTATACATTATATTTGAAACTAGGCCTTGGAGAACTTAGCCCGACTAGGATGAGTATTCAATTAGCAGATCGGTCGGTTAAGTACCCAAGGGGTATAGTGGAGGATGTATTGGTTAAGGTAGACAAATTTATATTTCCTGCCGATTTTGTTATTTTAGATATGGACGAAAATATCGAAGTACCACTTATACTTGGTCGCCCATTTCTAGCCACTTCTAGAGCTCTTATTGATGTTTTTGATGGTAAATTAGTTTTGAGAGTAGGGGAGGATGAAGTCACTTTTCAAATTGGCAATACTATGAAACAATCTTTAGATAGTGATGATTGTTGCTATTTTTCTCATGGTGTTGACAACTTATTGTCTTCTATTGATTCTAATTTTTATTATAAAGATCCTTTAGAAATTTGCATTACTAATTGTTTTCTAGAAGACGAAACTAGTAAAGATATTGTTGATCAGTTACTTTTTCTAGATAACTCTGTATCGATGAATGGAAATACTGAATATTACTTACTTACAAAAGGAGATAATGAAGTTCATAAGAATAATACTAAGGATCCACCTGTAGTTGAATTAAAAAAATTACCGGATCATCTTGAGTATGCATTCTTAGGAACTAACTCTTCTTACCCAGTTATTATTTCTTCTAATCTTTCTGAAATTGAAAAAGCTAAATTAATAACTGTGTTAAAGAAATGTAAAGGTGCAATAGCATGGCAAATCTCTGATATAAAAGGTATTAATCCTAGTTTTTGCACTCATAAAATCCTTTTGGAAGAAAACTATAAGTCATCTATTCAACCGCAACGTAGGCTTAATCCTAATATGAAGGAGGTAGTTAAGACTGAAATTGTTAAATTATTAGACGCTGGTATGATATACCCTATTTCCGATAGTTCATGGGTTAGTCCTGTCCAAGTGGTTCCTAAGAAGGGTGGTTTAACTGTGGTAGCAAACGATAAAAATGAATTAATTCCGACGCGAACAGTAACAGGTTGGCGTGTCTGTATAGACTATAGGAAGTTAAACGATGCCACTAGGAAAGACCATTTCCCTTTACCCTTTATTGACCAAATATTAGAACGCTTGTCAGGACATTCATATTATTGTTTTCTAGATGGACTTTCTGGGTATTTCCAAATCCCAATAGCCCCAGAAGACCAAGAGAAAACCACGTTCACATGCCCATTCGGTACCTTTGCCTATAGGCGTATGCCATTCGGTCTCTGTAATGCCCCCGCCACTTTCCAAAGGTGCATGTTAGCTATCTTCAACGAGTATGTTGAAGATATTATGGAAGTGTTTATGGATGACTTCTCCGTCTTTGGAGATGCATTTGATTTATGTTTGAATAATTTAGAAAAGGTTCTAAGGAGGTGTGAGGAGATGAACTTAGTACTTAGCTGGGAGAAGTGCCATTTTATGGTGCAAGAAGGGTTAGTACTAGGTCATAAAATCTCCAATCAGGGAATTCAAGTAGATAGAGCGAAGATAGAAACGATAGAAAAGTTACCACCACCCACATCCGTTAAGGCAGTGAGAAGTTTTTTAGGCCACGCCGAGTTTTACCGCCGGTTTATTAAAGACTTTTCAAAAATTGCTAAACCACTTACGAGACTATTAGAAAAGGATACACCGTTTATCTTTGATCAAGAGTGCCTACATGCTTTTGAGTTCTTAAAAGACAGATTAGTTAATTCTCCTATTATGATAGCGCCTGATTTTACTCAGCCATTTGAAATCATGTGTGACGCTAGCAGTTTTGCGATAGGAGCTGTTTTAGGACAACGCCGAAACAAACATTTTCATCCTATATTTTATGCTAGTAAAACACTTAATAATGCACAAGAGAATTATACTACAACTGAAAAAGAACTTCTAGCAGTAGTCTTTGCGTTTGATAAATTCAGATCCTATTTAACATTATCCAAGGTGGTAGTTTACACGGACCACTCTGCACTTAAATATTTGCTAGCCAAGGCGGAAGCTAAGCCTCGTTTAATCCGTTGGGTACTTTTATTGCAAGAATTTGATTTGGAAATTAGGGATAAACGAGGAGCAGAAAACTTAGCGGCAGACCATCTTTCACGTTTAGAAAATCCATTACGAGCAACGTTAGATGAGTCTGAAATTTCTGATACGTTCCCTGAGGAATCGTTATTTGCCTTATCTTCGAAAATTAATAATGATTATCCATGGTTTGCAGATTATGCAAACTATCTTGTGGCTAAGGTCCTCCCAAAAGATTTTTCATACCAGCAGAAAAAGAAATTTTTCTCCGACTTGAAATATTACTTTTGGGAGGACCCTTTTCTTTTTCGGATATGTGCAGATTCCGTGATCCGAAGGTGTGTATCCGCCGAGGAAGGGTGGAGAATTTTGGAGCAGTGTCATTCAGGTCCTACTGGTGGTCACTATGGAGCAAATCGCTCTGCGAAAAAGGTTCTTGATTCGGGTTTTTATTGGCCCCTTCTATTCAGGGATGCCCAAAGGTATGTGCTTTCATGTGATTCTTGTCAAAAATCAGGTAATATTTCTAAATTACATGAAATGCCACAAAATTTTATCCTTGAATGTGAAGTATTTGATGTGTGGGGGATAGACTTTATGGGTCCATTTCCAGTTTCATTCGGGAATAAGTATATCTTAGTTGCTGTAGATTACGTATCAAAGTGGGTTGAGGCGCAAGCTTTACCTACTAATGATAGTAGAGTAGTAATCCAATTCCTAAAATCTCTATTTGCGCGATTTGGCACACCACGAACACTTATTAGCGATAGGGGTTCTCACTTCTGTAATCTACAGTTAGATAAGGTATTGCAGAAATATGGAGTCACACATAGGATAGCTACACCATATCATCCCCAAACTAGTGGCCAAGTTGAAGTATCCAATAGAGAACTTAAGCGCATCCTAGAAAAATCTATAGAGGGGAATAGAAAACAATGGTCTAGGAAACTAAACGATTGTTTATGGGCCTATAGGACCGCATTTAAAACACCTATAGGTACCACTCCCTTTAGATTAGTCTATGGTAAATCTTGTCACTTACCTATAGAATTAGAGCACAAGTCATATTGGGCAATACGCTCTCTAAATTTTGATACAAATTCTATAGGGGAAAAACGCAAACTTCAACTTAATGAACTAGATGAATGGAGAACTATGGCTTATGAGAACTCCAGAATTTATAAGGAGAAAACCAAACTATTTCATGACCGTCACCTTCGGAAAACTAAAACATTCAACAAGGGTGATCAAGTGCTCCTTTTTAATTCTAGACTGCGTCTATTTCCCGGGAAGCTTAGGTCTAAGTGGTCCGGACCGTTCCAGGTTAAAGAAGTTTTTCCCTATGGCACCGTCGAACTAACTCACCCTGAAAAGGGAGATTTTAAAGTAAATGGGCACCGGTTAAAGCTTTATAACAGTGCACTTCCCCAAGAACTTTTTCGACCAGAATCATGCCTTCACCTAGATTAAGAGAATATCTAGACTAGTATAGTAGCTTGTCTATATAGGAGAATAAAAAAATTTTTTGAAACTTGAATTAAAAGTAAATATAAGAGTACACGGCTATGCACACGCCCGTGTGCATGGCCGTGTCTAGCACACACGGCTGCCCACCCAGCCATGTGAGAACCCGTGTCGATACGGCGAATTTAATTGTTTCAAGTCAGAGAAGTACACGGCTTTCCACCAAGCCGTGTACATAGCCGTGTGTAATATACACGGCTGCCCACCAAGCCGTGTACATAGCCGTGTGTCATATACACGGCTGTCCACCCAGCCAGGTGCGTACCCGTGTCAAAACGACGAATTAAATTTTTTCGAGTCAGAGAAATACACGGGTTTCCACCAACCCGTGTTCTTGACCGTGTCCTCCAGGGTTGACCACACGGCCAGGGGACACGGCCGTGTTGTTGACCGTGTCCACCTGACACGGGCAGTTTCCCGCGATTTGACCACACGTCTCCTTGAAGGCCGTGTTTCCCGCGCAGAAAGATTCCCCAACACGGGTACACACACGGTCGTGTGTGCACCCGTGTTCGACTTCTTTTTATAGGGGGCCGATTTTTTTCATTCTCCTCATCACTCTCACTATCTCCTCCTTCCATTCTAACTTCCATTCCAGCCGGGAAAGCACTCTCCTTCTCCAAAATTAGCGGAATCATCTCCTTTCTTCGCACTCAACATACGCGGTAAAACTCCTGGGTTATGTCCATCCAATCTCCTCTTGATCATTTCTATTCCTATTTTCCTTCTAAATTCACTTTAGATTTGTTTTTTATTATTATTATTTTCAGATCATGGCATCTTCTCGTAGCCAAGGTGGTCGCCGGCGCCGCCCGGATCTTCAAGCATTATCGACCGAGAGACGCGACGTCGCTCCGCCACTAGCTTTCACAGATCCTATCCACACAAACCGCTATAATCGGCTATAGGCAAAGAAGTATCAGGACATACGAATCATAGACTGGGATGTCCTCGAATCTATAGATCTAGCGGATACTGTGAGGGAGTTGATTTCTGTAGTGGGGTGGCAAGGGTTCTTTGCCATAGAAGAGATAGGATTTAGAGAGCTGACCCTCGAATTTTTATCCACTTTCTATGTAAACCTTCGATCCTGTGTGGCCGATGATGGAAGACCTACAGAGGGGAATATTTCTTTTCGAGTGGGGGGCACCTTCTACACACTTTCTCTCCACCAGTTTACACGGTATTTAGGAGTATACGACGAGGCATTCCTCCTTAGTGCCGCCTACTCTGACTTGAAATTTGAACTCCCCAGTCGCGAGCAGGCAGGTGGCGTTTGGCGACGTTTATCTTTCGACACCGGCGCCTACGAAGCAAAAAGGTCTAAGGCCTCCAAATTGGTCTCCCCCGCCGTGCATTATATTCATCACCTTCTTAGCCATACACTGAGCGGCCGGGGCGAAAGCTCCGGTGTTGTGAGTCGACAAGACATTCTTTATCTGCACAGCATGACAGCCCACTATCCTATCCATTTGGGCTATATGCTTGCTCATTTTTTTCTTCATCAGGCGGAGAATTCCCGAGTCGGGTCTATCTGTATTGCCCCCTACATCACGCGTCTAGCCAAGAATATGGGCATCTTTTTACCTCTTCCCCCGATGGCGGTGGTAGCGAAAACTGTGCCCATTACCATGGCCAGTCTTCGAGCCATCCGCCTCGTTACTGCTCGTCAAGGCCGAGGAGGGACTATATATACCATTGCGCCTCGTGGCCTTCATATCCACGACGACGACGATGATGAGGTCGATCCAGATCTCGATGAGCCTCTCATTCCGCCGGCCCGTTCGACGCGTACTCAGGGGGAGTCATCATCTGCCCAGCCTCAGCGACAGTCTCGATTTGCGCAGGAGTTGCAGCGTTTTTATGACCTTCAGCTATCGCCGCGCCTTCAGCGTATCGAGGAGACGCAACAGCGGACTGAGGACGCCATCTATCAGATCCGGCAGCACATGGGGATCACCAGCCCACCGCGACCAGCTCCTCGTCCATCTCACCCTCAGGATGATCCGACTGATCACGATGACACACCGATGTATTTCTGATATATCTGGCTTAGCATATCTGGCTCTGTCATGCAATATCTTTAGTATTGTTGATCGGTATTTGTATTTGTATGATCGATATTTGTATTTGTATTTGTATCATTTTGTATTTGTATGATCGGCATATATATGAAAAAAAAAAAAATTGTTTTATTTCAGATTTTGCTCCTGTTTCGTGTTGTGATGCTTTATATTCCTGCTCATCAGTTCTTTCTCTAGTGCAATGTATGTCCCCTTGTTTTAATTTTTGTTTGCAATGAGGACATTGCAACTCAAGTCTGGGGGTATGCAGCATTTTTATAATGAGTATTGACAGTGGAATACATGATTACAATTACTTATTTGCTCTTTATCATAATCCTCTATATTTCCTTATACACCCCCTCGAAAAATTTGATTACTTCTCTTTAAGCTTTCATTACTTCACTCATTGGGAATATAACTATCTGATTCACTTTCGCACGCTGATTAAACCGAATTCGTGTTCAAATTTGTTGATTAGTAACTACGTATAGAAATTCATTAGATTACTTTTCTCCATATAATTTGGTTTAAAAAGATTGTCCTTTATATTATTAACTAATAATCACTCCATTTTAGAAAAAAAATTCTTTATCTATACTAAAGTGAGTTGATGAGTGTAATATTTTGATAATTTCGTATTAGTAGATCAACAATAACAAAAATTTTCTCTATTGGTGTCTAGAACTTACTAGCGATCCTCAAAACCTTTTGCACATGTAAATTAGTAAAAGTGGAAATGATTTAGGCCTCCTTTTGGATAGCTTGAGCCTTTCTCATCCCAAAACCTTAAACATTATACCTTTGCTCACCCAATTTGAAACTTATCCCTATATTTTTGTGGTATTCCAACTCTAAAATACACCAAGGCCAATTCTCGTCTAGTAGCACCTATCATTGAGTTCGTCATGAAATGATTTTTCATAGTGATATGTGGCCTGAGTGCGTGTACACTTGCACCCATTCGGAATGATCCCTACTATGAAGTCCCTAGAAAAACATAGTGATATGTGGCCTGAGTGAGTGTACACTTGCACTCATTCAGAATGATCCCTACTATGGACCTCTGGTTAAGAAAAAAAAAAGAGAAGAAAATATAAGGGAATGATAATACGTGCAAAGTTTGGGGGTTCTCATAAAATATCAATGTATGTTAAAGGTCCTTATCATACAAAGGGCTCAATTGTGATCTAGTTTATTTTGCTTACCCCACCTATAATCACCTATCCTAAGCCAAAACAATACACCACCATACAAGTCCTAAGGATCCAACTTTACTAATTCTCATGAGTGTTGTGGAGAGGGTGTGTAAAGGGAAGTGTATGATTATCAATAGGGAGATTTTTAATTTTTGAAAGACTAATGCATATGTTATCAAGATTGTTAGTTTCTCCTTACAATAGTTATGGATAACTATAATTATAATTCTAAGAAAGAGTGAAAAGTAGTTAAGATATGTATTGGAGAAATTTTTAAGAAAAAGTTATATTTAGAAAAGTCTGCTATACTATTTCCTATACAATTGCAGCATCAAATCTCTATTCGAATTCAAAACAATCAGTGTGCGGAAGAAGAATTATGTATTGGTAACCCAATTGTTTGAATTAGTTTGCTTAGGGACAAGCAAACACTTAAGTCTGGGGATGTGTGATGATTACAATTATGGTAGATTTTTATTGTAATAATTGTAATCATATCCACTGATTTCTACCTCTTTATTCAAGTAATTGCACTAAATAATTGAGAATTGGTATTGTCATGAATAGTAGAACATAGTTTAGAGTTTTTACTATTTTATGTATTGAACTTCTCCCTTACTATGTCATTTTTTCTAATGCAGGTACAACTAGCCAGTGGAACTAAAAGTCTTGGAGCAAACAGGGGAGTTTACGGGGCCAACAGGACTGAACACAGGAGAAGATTTGCTCACACACGGGTAGGAACACGGCCGTGTGCCTACCCGTGTTCCTTCCCAGCTGAAGCAATTTTCCAACCCCCGTGTTTGAAGAACAACACGGCCGTGTTACATAACACGGCCGTGTCAGTGCCCGTGTGATCCAACACGGCCAATGACCCAGCCCCCGTGTCTGAAGAACGTGAAGAACAACACGGCCGTGTTCCATAACACGGCCGTGTCAGTACCCGTGTGATACAACACGGCCCATGATCAAACACGTCTTTTCGTGTGGAACTGCCCTGGAACTGCCGACACGGCCTGCAACACGGCCGTGTCAGAACCCGTGTTCGACCATGTTTGCTATTGGACTATAAAAACCTGGAGAAAATTTTATTCTGCACTTTTTGGATTATTTTGCTTGGAGATTTTCTGGAGAACGAAAGTGGAGCATCCAAGAGAAGGAAAGCTTGAAGGAGATATTTGTATGCATTTATTCTTTAATTTATCTCTTTTAATCTTGTATCTCTCTTGGTAATCCAACTTTATTTATCTTTTATTTTTCATGAACAATGTGTTTGAACAAGTTAGCAATCATGTATCATTTTGTTTTCGTCAATTTCATTGTATTTTATTCGTATATGGGCTTGCAACCATTGAGAATTATCCTTGTTATGAATGATTATTTATTTTTACATGAATTCCAAATGTCTAGATTGAGAAATTGGATTGTTTGGATGAGGGATAAATCTTCATATTCATGTGTTATTTCTCTTTGTAATTCAAAAATCATGATCGAGAGATATGTTTCTTGGAAAATTAGAATACGAATGAATGGAATTATGATATTTTAGAAATAAAGTTTCATGAATCCATGTATTAGATAGGGTATTTCATTCAATAAATATTTGAGTATTGTAAATTGTTCGAGAGAAAATTTACTTAACTTAACTTAGATTTTTAAATTGCTCGAGAGAGAATTTGATAATTAGTTTAACCCCTTACAATACAATGAATTTGATAGTCTTGTTATTTCATGATTACTCAAATTGATTATGTTCATTGAATACTCTTAACTTTCGACTTGAAACTATTTTTATAACTCTCCAATACAATTTTTATCCAAATAGTCATAGTTAGGATTAATCTATGTTAGAACGCAACCTTAAGTTTAGGTATGATAATAGAGTGAGAGTGAGTACGAATAGTTGAAATGACCCTGTGGAATACGATACGAGATGTAGAATTCTCTTATACTATGATTGATAGGTGCACTTGCCTGAAAGATGATTCAATCTAGCTTATGCCCATCTACATAGTTATGATAAATTGTAGAATGAATCCGCATCAAGTTTAGACTTAGCGAAAATATTCATCAGAGTTGAATAACCATAGCCAGCCACCAAAGGGGCTGAATTAAATTTCTCCCATAAGGAAGAGAGAAAAAGAGGAGGGAGAAAGCCATTAATGGCCATGGGAGATCAAGAGTTCCTCTCCAATTGATTCCAAAGGCTTGATACATTCCCCCTCTTCAATTTATAGGAGTGTAACAGCCATGTCCGACCCCCTAGGTGGCTGGATGTAGAGAATTTTAGTTGGCCGATTTTCTCCTCTTGAGGCCATTAATGGCAATTGGTGCTTGACCCTTCCCCTCCCCCATTTGCCAACCTTAAAAGCATCCCTAGACCACCAACAGTCATTTCCACCCTTCACCTTAAGAAATCAGGCAGTTTGCTAGTGTTGTTGTAGATCACCGAAAGCTCCATCTCCGGAAATGGTGGCACGACGATCGGCCCGACTCCAACCCTCCGCTAAGGTCCTCCTCTACTCCTCTCTTCATGGGCTAGAATCTTAGATCATTTAGGAGAGAAATCGGGCTCAATTGATCCCGATTGGAAGGGAAAAATATAAGAATTTTCCATGTTTTTCTACCTCACAGGTTCGCCGAAAACAGCCCCTCTGGCGGCCGTGTCGTCACCCGGCGATAGCCCCCAACTCAACGGAGGTGGTGGTGGTGGTGGCCTGCCAGGGAGGTTGTCGGATGGCCGGTAAAAAGCTTTGGAAGTGCTCCAGGTTGGGCAGATATCGGCAGTCAGTTGGAGGAAGAATACGTAATCCTAACTGTCTGTTGGATATGTACAACATGGTTATAAATATTAATTAAGGTTTTATATTTTTAACCCTTTATTGTACCCCCTTTAATTAAATAAATGAGACATTAGGGGCTAAACCTTAAAAATTGGCCAACATAAAAATTGTAGTACTTGAAGTCTACATTAATTTAAAATTGATTTCAACCCATTTGGGTAAGTAATTTGACCACATCACTCAAACTGGTGCAGCCTATACATATGCTTGACCAGAGACTAAATTGAGTTCTTCCATCAATCGAACCATCCAAATGACTTGAAATATTGGCCAGAGGTCAATCAAACATATACCTATAACATATCCAAAAATGGAATTTTTTGGAAAAAGTTTTCCTAAACTTTTTGTAGGAATTTAATATATCATGTAAGAATTATTTAAGGGGTCTAATGACCTCTAAACACAACAAAATATTTGTGACTGTCTTCTAGGGTCATATTATGACTCTAAAAAAATTTGCAAACCATTTGGGGTTGATTTAAATAGGTATTAGTGTGACCAAAGTTTGGTCCCTTAAGGGTAATTTAGGGCAAAGAGTGTTTAGGGAATAGAGGGGCCAATTTTCACCCCAAAGGGGTTGGGACTTTGGCCAGAGCTCCATGGTCAGTTAAAACACCCTATCATGGAGTTGGAGGTGGTTTGGTGTGGATTTGCCCTAGAAACCTAGTTTAAACCCTAAGGTTGAACTTTGGGGGTTTGTGAAGGACATTGACTGATATGTCCTTGTTTGGACTTGGTGTTTAGTCCATATGATCTTAGGGTGGTGAATTTCCCTAGGGAGGAATTTGGTGACATTTATACTTAATCACACAACTTAAACCAATTAGGGATAGTTTAGGCTTGTACCTTTTATTAAAATATTAATGGGTCATATGTTTTTGTACCTTCATGAGATTTTGGTAGGAGTAATCTTATAGTAATATTAATCTCTGAAATTTATTATAGGATGTTTAGAAAACAACAGCTCATACTTGTAGGTATAATCTTCACCTTGCCATTTTTGATAATATTGAAATACCGGTGGTATAATTGTCTTAGAATGATATGAAACTCTGGAAAAATTAATCAAATGCCATTTGTAGGCACTGGTAGATTATTTGGAATAAATTGGCATCTCCCCTTAGTACTTCATTTGTAAAGTGAACTAGTTCGCCTTATATTGATAAATAGATAATGTATACTATATCTTTCTGGAAAATTGTGTGACTTGGCCAGAGAATCTTTTAGGGCATAATAAAACATAAAAAATAATTACATGTTATTTGGATGAGTTTATAAGAATATTTCTTCACAAATTGCCCTTTAATGGATTTATTTCAATTATTTTTATATATAGCCTACTTACCTTGGAATTGCATAAAACTTAGTCAGTAATGTTTCATGATCATTATAAGGCTCTGGTAAATATTATATAATTTTTGGACAATGATTTATGCTACTCCTTTTATAAACTCTAATTATTTTAATTACGTTGAATTAATTATTTAGAGGTTATTACATTTCTAAAAGTCTGTGAAATTTGGATTTCACTAATATGTTGCTATCATACACTATTCATAATTATTGGGTGGCCATAACTTAAGGAAATCTAGTACTTCATGTTCAAAGTTACGCATGGCCTAACTTTCGGAAAAATTTAATAAATGTCCAATTAATAAGGAATATTACAAGTTTATGGATTTAGGCTAAATGTTTCATGATAGACCCACAATAATTATCTTAGGGTATTTGGATGAAAATTGGAGTACCTAATATCGTGTACATTATATAGCTTAGGTTGGTCTACATTTAGTAAAAATGCGAAAATTGTGATAACCTGTGTAATGGACATAGGAAGATGAGGTTAATAGTTTATTAGTTTGGTAAGGTGAAAAAGAGCAATTCATTAGGAGTCATGGTGAGGAGAGTGCTGGGTTGAATCGTATTAAGAGGTGCTCGGGATCGACGAAAGATCGTCTTTCCTGTGCAGAGAGAGAGTCAAAATACACTACGGTTATATCCAGTATATTATTAAAAGGGATCGGGAATTGGGTAATAACCAATAATAGTATGTGCCTTGCGAAAGAGAATGATTGAGCTTCAACTACCATCATAGTTCCTAGTGCTTTGTGAGAGCCCTTTACCAGGAATACCTTGGGTAGTCCTGGGCTAACCTAAATCGTAAGAATAATCAATGTTTAAGATTAACTAGTATAACTAGTTACACTTACACTCACACTCTCCAGTGTTGTGGGTGTTAGTTTGGGTCTCACGAGCGGTAGTCTCAGTGGTTTTAGTGATGGGAAGGTTAGCTCTGCGAGCCGATGGCTCAGTAGATATTTGTGATGGACGGGATAGTCCGGGGAGCTTTGGCTCTATGGGAAAGTATATTAAGGTTGCATGTGCATAAGATATAAGGTCGTGGGTCTTTGGTATTGGAGACTCATCGCACCGACACTAATACATTGACTCGGCATGTGTGGTATAACACTTATCCAAATGAATTCCGGTGCGCCAGGCGGCAAGAGTATGCAAGAGCTCCACTTAGTACACCAACATTGAGGCATACGATAGGTCTGACCGGTAGTGCTGATACCGGTTTAGAGGTGGGCGAGGACCAACCCACTGCTTATGTTTGCCACTACAGAGGTATCCTAGGAGATTAGGCTCTAGAAAGGGGGAACTAAAGGACTGTGTGTACAGAGTCAGTTGTGTGAGTTGCACTTGCATGTTCTCATCATAGCATACCTGTATGACATAGCATAGTCATTTCATATAACCCTTAAAACCTATTGTATAAATTGGAATGGGACTCTGTATACAATAGGCCTTGCAAAACGACCCATTGGTCTATAGGTTTGTATGGGCATTCCTATAGGTCATGGTTACTTAGTTTACCTTCTCATACTTTACTTGCTCACATTTTCTTGTGTATCCATATATTGTTTACCTACTATTTTCTTACTTATACTTGATGTGATTATATGCTCATGATAGACTAGTTCCGCAGCCACCTGCATACTTTTGTTACTCTCCACCTTAAATACCTTCCCTTTCCTTCTCCCCACTCAGTGCTTAGGAGCCATGGGGGAGGGGTAGGGGATGACAGGACTTAGTATTTTATACTAACGGTCGTTGACCAAATCATTTTAGGGGATCGTGGAGCCGAACTAGGAGATGCAGCCCTAGAGGTCGTTGGGGTTAGAGACGGGACAGTCTAGCACGGGAGTTGAGGCAGTAGAGATAACGAGTCCTGATTATTAGTATTTACTATAGATTTGCTTCCGCATTGAGTGACTTGTAGTGAGGATTATGATGTATCGGGCAGGATCCCTCTTATTAGTACTCTAATTTATCATTACTGTGGACTCTCCCTTTGTGGTGATTTATTTACATGTGATTACTAGTGGACAAGTATTTTAGTTTACTTTACTCTCTTATATTTATTCTTCTCTTTTACGATCGGTATGGCTGGTAGGATCTGCATTTTTAGTGACGACCTTCCTGGGTGTGTTGGTGTCATCTCAAAGCGGCAGTTCTGGGCATAAGACCCAGGTGGTTTAAAAGGAAAAAATGGGTATTACAATATGGGAGGAGATGTTGGGCTCCTTTATCTTGGATCTAGGATAAGGATCCAAAGGTACTTGGATCGGAGTTCGTCGGGGATACGGATGCTCAAGTGCGGTTGATTCGAGACAGGATGTTGGAGGCCCATAACAGACAGGCCAAGTATTATGATGCTCGGCTTCGTCAGGAATAGTTTCAGGAAGGAAATCGGGTGTTTCTGAAGATACAATCGTTGCATAGAGTCTCGTGGGTGCGTGGTCAGAAGAGGCTCAGTTCGAGATACATGGTGCCTTACAGGATCCTGAAACGGATCGGCCCCTTGGCATACAGACTGGAGCTACCGCCAGAGTTAGCAGGTTTGCACGACATATTTCACGTCTCCTCCCTTAGGAGAGCTCTACTTTGATTAAAAGAGCAGATTACGACTACAGATAGGCCTATAGCCTCTAATCGATCGGTAAACTAGGAGACGATATGGATTGACTATAATGGGATATGGGTCTTACGATGCAAGAAGGTTCTGCTGGTCAAGGTCTTATAGAAGAATCATGGACAAGAGGAGCACACGTGGGAGCCACAGGACATGATGCAGCAAAGGTACCTGAAACTTTTCTCGTCAGGTATCTGTTTGTAACACCCCAGAAATCTCAAAATGAGTTTTCAAACTTATTTGAGGTGCAGGCTGTTTGACACGACCTGGGACACGGGCGTGTCCCAGGGCGTGTCGGGGGTACACGGCCTGGGACACGGGCGTGTCCCAGGGCATGTTTAGGTTAGTCGACGATCGATAGTCGACGATCGTCGAGCCTGGGACACGGCCATGGACACGGGCGTGTCCCAGGGCGTGTCCGAATTAAATTTCGAAAATGGCCTGTTCGAGTCAGAGAAGTACACGGCCTTGAACCAAGCCGTGAACACGGGTGTGTCAGGTCGGACACGGGCGTGTCCTATACCGTGTGCCTACCCGTGTACTGATTGCAGCTCGATGAGGCAGGAATGACACAGGCGTGTCTCAGGAATGACACGGGCATGTCAGGTTCAACACGGGCGTGTCGATGCCCGTGTTCTGGTAAATCTCAGTCGGTTCGAATACCGCGTGTGCCGCTTAAGGGTAAACGGCCTGTGACACGGGCGTGTCACAGGCCGTGTCAGCCAAAAATTGGGTTTTTGGGCAAATCGTGGCCGTTCAGATTTCTCTCTTTTGATCCAAGGGCTCAGGTGGTTTCCTGGCTGGATTTAATTCGTGAAGGAAGGATGAAGAAGTCATTCTTCATTTTGCTTAAGGAAGAGAGAAAGAGAGAGGAGGAAGAAGAAGGAGGAGGAGATCAAGCCACCGGCGGAGTTCCCGTGGTCTGATTCGTGATCCGAAGCCGGCATTGTGAAGGCAAGGCTGCTGCGGTTCTTTCTCACCGACTAGTTTTCGATGGCTCCGAAGAGATCAACAAGGGTAACGATCTCCCTCCTTGGACATGTGAAGTCCTTCTTTTCTGCATTGCATAGGGAAAACCCTTCCCCGCGAGTGTGCGGTGAGTTGTGGTGTCCCTTCGGGTAGATATGTGAAGTCCCCCTTGTTAGAGGCCGGAATTGGACTACGGCTCTAGGCATGCTGTGTGAAGCCCATCTGGACATGGTCTGGATTGGTGATGCTTGTTTGCATATCGGAGAAGGCTCCGTGATTATGGCTTGTGTTGCCTTGTGCCTACCTGTTGCTTGGTGTAGCAGGAAGTACTGGATGATGTCCAGGAAATGAAGAGGGTTGGATGCAACTCTTGTGGCCGTGCGTTGCTACTTTATGAGCGGTTGAGACATTGGGCTACAACTCGATGAAAAGGCAGATTGCCGAACAGGAAATGTGAAACCGACCCGCGCCTATAAATAGCCATGGATACTTCCGTATTCGAGGTGGCACGGCGACTTGAGCAACGGGGGGTGGCTGATCCGTACCTGCGTTAGGTCCGTCCGACTTGGAAGCCTGGTTATAGGTTTTGTTGGAGCGCCTAATGAGAGTCTTAGGCCCGCGGGCCGGAAAGACTAGAATGCTCAAATATCGTGTAGACGGTGGTGTTGACCCTGGTATTCCGGTACACCAAGAATGTGCCCTGAGT
This sequence comes from Platanthera zijinensis, assembly GCA_039513925.1. Classification (NCBI taxonomy): domain Eukaryota; kingdom Viridiplantae; phylum Streptophyta; class Magnoliopsida; order Asparagales; family Orchidaceae; genus Platanthera; species Platanthera zijinensis. The sequence goes on along the minus strand of CM077081.1, from coordinate 117,258,033 downwards.
GCACGGACTATCGGGCCGTGTGGCCGATAGTTGTGATGGCTTGAATGTGCCTGCGCGCACATAGTTGCTATTTGATGATGCCATGCTTTGCAGGGAAAGAATGCTCATGCCCCGAAAAAGGGGTAGGATTGTTATAATTGGGTCAGCTGAATGCTGACCGTTGCATTGTTTGCCACTGGTTGGGTGGATTGTTCCCGTGCAGGTGCTGGAGAGCCAAGTGGTAAGTGATGGGCTGAAGCCCTACTGCTGTTGCTGCTGCTGCTGCGGCTAGCCCTTGAAGGCTAAGCGAATGTTTTGCTTATTTGCTTTTACTCATGTATGGCCGGCCTGCGCGCCGAGGTTTGTAAACCATACGTTGTGAAAAGAGGAACTGTAAGGCCTTAAGGCCAAACTCTTGTATTTGTGTACATTCCGTGGTGATATATAAAGGTGGTTTATAAATTGGACATTCCTGTTTAGAGTTCAAATTTGTAACTTAAAGCTTCCGCTAGAATGCTCTGAGTTAGGATTCGTATGGTTTGGTATTATCCTGTGACCTCACCGTCTGTTTGTGGCATATAGTGTGGGGCCCCGGCCGGACCTTCTACTATACGTCATTTAACGGATGGGGTCGTTACATTTTGGTATCAACATTTGTCGGTCTTCCTCTTTCGAATTCGTGGTCGAATTCTTTTGTGGGGTGGCGAGCACGTGTTTGTGCGACCTGCTGTAACGCTAATGAACTCGGGAATGTCCATTAAGGAATGTACAAAATCTTGTTTGAGGAATCTGCGCGTTCCTTTTTGTGTTGTCTTGCTTGCATACGTTCGCTAATGTGTGTCTTGTCCACCTATAGGTGACGTGTAGTGGTGCTGGGCAGTCTGAGCCCCAGCGCTCTGATGAGAGTGCGGCACCAGCTGAGGTGCCAACACCTCCTCCATCTGCGGAAACTGTTCGATTAGTTGCTGAGGCTCTATTTGCCATGATTCAGCCGACCGGGCAAGCGCAGCCGGCAGTGGACCCAGTTCGTGTTGTGGTACGACCCGAGCCGGTTGAGGCTGTAGATCCACGAGCAGCTGACCGACAGTTGAAGCAATTTATGAGCTTCAGTCCGCCTACATTTACGGGAATGGGATCCCTAACGCAGGCAGAGGATTGGTTATCACGTGTCAAGCGGATAATGACAGCGATCAGGGCGGAGGAAACTCTCAAGGTCACCTTGGCCACCTTGATGCTTGAAGGAGAGGCGCGGTTGTGGTGGGACGAGGTTGAGGTACACCATTTGGCGGGCAGGCAATTAACGCAAGTATCGATTGAGGAGTTCTCTCGGATATTTCTGGCAAAACATGTCCCAGCAGCGCAACGCATTGCTATGGAAAATGAGTTCCAACGGTTAAAGCAAGGGGAAGATAGTGTGGATATCTACTTGCATGAGTTTACCAGGTTGGGACGATATGCGGGTACAATCTTTGCGAATGACCAAAGGAAAACGAATCGGTGCTATGAAGGATTGCGGGATGAGTTACGGTTCCTGCTTTCGAGTTCAGTGAACCAAGGGTTTCAGGCATTGGTTGATACTGCGTGCGCGTTGGAGAAGGACATGCGGCGAGTGCAAGGGAACAAGGGCTTGGTTGTGTCAAAACCAGAGTTTCAAGCACCTCGCCCGAACAAGTCGTTTTACCAGAAGAAAGGGGGCAAGAGGTCCAAGCCATCTGGGCAAGTTGTTGGAACACCCTATTACTATTTGGACCAGGATGACTATATTTCTATAGGGATTGTGTGTGGTGACCTCCATGTTGTTATAAAGGTCACATAGGCTAGTTAGAGTAGTCTTCAGCTCGACGCATAGTCGACTTCAGCTCGACGCAGAGTCGATCTCAGCTCGACGCAGAGTCGACCTCTGCTCGACGCAGAGTCGACCTCAGCTCGACGCAGAGTTGACCTCAGCTCGACGTGGAGTCGACCTCAGCTCGACGTTCCGTCGAACCCAGTTCTGCTTACAGAAAACACTCTCTGGCCGACGTGTGTCGTGCTCAGATCGACGTTTTATTGTGAGCTCGACGCTTTTCAGACCGCCGTCAGTTTTGGATAGGAATTCGAAATCCCTCTGTCAGACAATTAATGCTGAAGATTTATTGGCCATTACAGCATATCTGGTGCATGGCTCAAGGAATTTTCTAAGGAATGTCTGCCTGTCATTTCTTTGGAGACATGGACATTTAAGGAAAGCAATTAATGATGACTTCCAACGGCTATCAAAGTAAAGGAAGAAGAAGACTCAAGTATATAATTCATTCTCTTTCAATTCTACAAAGAGACACAGAGAATATACAGAACAAAAGGAGAGAACAACAATACAAGACTTCAGATCTTTTGTTTCTCTCTGTGAAATTGTTTTGAAAGACTCACTCATAGAAAATCTGATTGCTTCAGACTCCTCCATCCAACTCTCTTGGATCATCCTTTGCTGGAGCAAATCAGATCTTTTGAAGACCTGTCACCCTTGTGCAGAGCTCTCCTTCCTGAACCTCTCTTGATCTCAGGGGGAGCTTTGACAACAACTGCAGATCCACTTTTGCTTCTCTCTGCTTGTTGATAGAGAAGACAACATCATTCTTTTTCTTTTTCTTTTTGTACAGGGTTTTAACTCCCTTCAAAAGTTACTTTTGGTTTTGCTGAAACCTGGTCAAAATCAGCTCCTTTGGTTTGTGAGAACCTGATCAAAAACTCTCTGGTGCTCAAGACACCTGATCAACTCATCTTGAAGTGGATTCCTATCAAGGGTGATAGAAGAGTGGATGTATCCAGATTTGGGGAACCACTATAGCTCCTTGTGTCGTCTGGATTGCTTGTCTTTTTGTGTTTTGCTTTGTGCTGTGAATTTCCTTTTACTCTGATTATTTGCTATAGCACTATACACTAAGTAAATACAAATTTTCTCTGCACACAAGTTTTATTTGCAAAATTATTTTAAATAACTCTATTCACCCCCCTCTAGAGTTAGGATTGATCTTATCCTGCACTTTCAATTGGTATCAGAGGGAGGTTGATCATTCATACAGGCTAACACCTGGATCAAAAGATCCCTGATAAGATCATTTCCCTCAAAGGGTTAGTTTCTTTAGTTTTACTTATCTTTGAAACTCATGGCACAAAACAAGGACTTTGCTAGCACCAGACCTCCTATGTGCAATCTCTCTTAGTTTGCACTATGGAAGGCAAGGATTAGACTTTACATGAACTCTTTTGATGAAGACATTTTTAATTCTGTGTTGACAGATTGTCCAAGAACTCCCACAGGAACAAGTACATCAGCTGTTCCTCCTCCTTCATGAACTGATGCTGACATAAAGAAGTGGAAGGCAGCAGATGCTAAAGCCATGAACATCTTGGCTCAAACCATGTCAGATGACATTTTCCAAAAAGTAGCTGATTGCAATACTGCTAAAGAGATCTGGGAAAAACTTTCAGAAATTGTATCAGGTTCTGCAGATGAAAGAAAGGATAGGAGATCCTACCTCATCACCCAGTATGAGAACTTCAAAAAGGCAGAGTCTGAGTCAGTTGCTGACATGTACAACAGACTGAGCCTAATCATCAGTGAGCTTAGATCACTAGAGAAGGACATATCTCTCACTGAGATAAATGACAAGATACTGACTTGTTTCCCTAGCTCTTGGGACTCAAGAATCTGGTCAATTAAAGATGGAAGAAATGTCTGTGAGTTATCCACAGAAGCCCTTCTAGGGAAGCTCAAGAGTTATGAGCAATTCATTAAGAAGAGAGAAGAAGAGCAGAAGACAACCACACCAACAGAAAAGGTTGAGAAAACCATTGCCTTCAAAGCACAGGAAGAAGAACCTAAAGAAAAGGTGTTGGGAAATGAAGAGCTTATGAGCCTACTGGTCAAAAGGTTCAATAAGCTGAATAAAAGGAACTTCAGAAGATGGTCATCCAAAGACAAAGATAAGCCAAGGTATGACAGATCTACTAATAAAGATATTATCTGCTTTGGCTGCAGGAAACCAGGACACATTTTCCCCAACTGTCCAGAAAATCAAGATAAGGACAGAAGGGACAAGAAGGAAAGAAAAGATAAAAGGAAGGATAAGGAGTCAAGGAAGCACCATGACAAGCCTTCCTCCAGCAACAGCAAGCACACCAGAAAAGGATTTGTGGCTGAATCCTGGAGTGACTCAGATGAGTCTGATTCATCATCCAGCTCTAGTGATGATGAGGATGATGCAGAAGAAAGGATTCTGCATGATGGCCATCAGTGCATCCCAAAAGAACACTAATTCAGAGCCTGATGCTGACTACCTATCTGATCAGGAACTTACTGAGGATCAGGTAATAGATTCATTTGATTTTACTTCTGATGAATTTAAATCTGAGTTCAAATCTATGTGCATTGACTTGATTGAATCTCAAAAGTTGATTAAAACTCTCAGAGAACAATTAATTGAATGCAAATCCATTAACTCAGATAATCTTAGACTCTTAGAAGAGTTGAAGCAGTGTGGGGAGGAGATAGCTTCACTGAAAGGTGAGCTATCTAAGGCCAAACAATTTGAAGAAACCCTTAATGGGAGAAGTATCAAATTGATGGACATCACAAGTACAGTGAACTCAAGATTGAATGGTTCACTGGGCTTGGGTGCTTCATCCAGCCAACCCATAGTGCTGACAACTCCAATCAAATTTACCAGTGAGAAAGGTAAAGGAGTCTTGATAGTGGCTAGGAAGAATGCTGACTTAACCCAGGAAACTGGACAAAAAGCGTCGAACGAAGCTCGACGGACGTCGACCAGAGCTCGACGTAATCGCAAGAAAACGTCAAACTCAGGTCGACGCCCTCTACCCTCTGAACAAAGCAAGACCTTGTTGTCGAACGGAGCTCGACGCACTCACTTGAGTCCGTCGACCGAAGCTCGACGTGCGTCGAGCCGAGTTCAGAGCAAAACCCAGTTCTCAAGGGTTAATTCAAATTTCAATTCTAGCTCCACATCTCATTACTTTAACCCTTATGCTGAATGGATCATACCTCCTAGGAGATATCATCCTATAGGCTATAAGAGTCAACCTGAGATGTCCTTCATTTCAGAATTTATGGGATATCAACCTAGGCCCAAGGTTAACTGGGTCAAAAACAAATAAGTTGTTTTTGTGCAGGTGAAGACCTATCCAGCATCAAACCATCAATGGTATCTGGATAGTGGGTGCTCAAAGCACATGACAGGGGACAAGGACAACCTCACTTCCTTCAAAGCCAAGCTTGGACCCAAAGTAATTTTTGGAGACTCAAGCTTTGGAACTACAAAAGGATATGGGGCAGTCCAAATTGGCTCAGTCACTTTCAAAAAGGTGGCATATGTTGAAGGACTCAAACACAACCTGATAAGTATTAGTCAATTGTGTGATGAAGGATATCAAGTAACCTTTAACAAAGCCATATGCAAAGTCCAGTCAGTGGACAACACAACTGTGTTGACAGGTAACAGAAGAGGTAACATTTACTTAGTGGATTTTCATTCACCTGTAGTAGATATTTGCCTGTTTAACTCCATTTCAAAACCAAACATCTTGTGGCATAAAAGATTAGGACATGTGAACCTTAGAACCATTGCTAAGTTATCCCAAGACAACCTTGTTAGAGGACTACCTTCTGGTCCCTACAAGAAGGAGGGACTTTGCAAGGCATGTCAATTAGGCAAGCAAACTAAAAACAGTTTCAAGTCACTTAATAAGAGTGACTCACCTAGAATTTTGTACTTACTGCACATGGACCTTTTTGGACCAATTAATGTACAAAGCCTAGGAGGGAAATCTTATGCTTTAGTAATTGTAGATGACTTCTCAAGATTCACTTGGGTGTTCTTTCTGAGGAAGAAGTCTGATAACTTCAAGATTTTGACAGATTTTCTCAAAGGCATACAGATTGAGTTCAATACTCACATTGCCCTGATCAGAAGTGATCATGGGACAGAGTTTGATTCTCTTCTTATGCTAGAGTTCTGCCAGAATGAAGGTATCAGGCATACTTTCTCAGCTCCCAGAACTCCTCAACAAAATGGGGTAGTTGAAAGGAAAAACAGAACCCTTATTGAATCTGCCACAACATTGTTGACAGATGCTCACCTTCCTCTAACCTTTTGGGCAGAGGCTGTGAACACCTCCAACTATGTTCTGAATAGAAGCCTGATACATAAGCTAAAGGGTAAGACTCCCTATGAGTTACTCAAAGGGAAGAAACCTAAAGTAAACTACTTCAAAATTTTTGGTTGTATTTGCTTCATTCACAATAATGACAAGAAATACCTAGCTAAATTTGAGGCCAAAGCTGATGAAGGAGTGTTTCTGGGATACTCCATGACTAGCAAGGCTTATAGGGTTTTTAACAAGTGCTCAAATAAAATTGAAGAATCCATGCATGTTACATTTGATGAAACTAACATGTCTTATAAGGAGAAGGAGACTTCTACCATAAGCAATTTGCAGGAACATTCAATTTCAGAAAATCTGAAGCAGCTCACCATCACAGACAAAGGGTCATCACCTTCACCAATTCAACAAGTCACTGAACTTAGTGACAATGAAGAGGAATTTCAAGTTCTGGAAAGTTCAAAGGGCCAACAGAGTGAAGAACCAGTTGTTGTTCCACAAGAGGAAACAACAACACAGGTTGGTGCATCATCAACACCCCTTGTTGATCTAGCAACAACAAGAGATCACCCAATCTCACAAGTAATTGGAGATATCTCAGTGGGTGTGCAAACAAGGAATCAAGTCAATCAAAATATTATGCACACCTGCTTTCTTTCTCAAATTGAGCCTCAAACCATACAAGATGCAGAGCAAGATCCAAACTGGATCATTGCAATGCAAGAAGAGTTGAATCAATTTGAGAGGAATAAAGTTTGGGAATTAGTACCAAGACCAAGAAACCAGCAAATTGTTGGAACAAAATGGGTATTCAGGAACAAATTGGATGATCAAGGAATAATTGTGAGAAACAAGGCAAGACTTGTTGCACAAGGATATTGCCAAGAAGAAGGAATTGATTATGACCAAACCTTTGCACCAGTTGCAAGGTTGGAGGCCATAAGAATCTTCCTTGCATATGCAGCTCACAAGAGATTCAAGGTATATCAGATGGATGTCAAGAGTGCATTCCTCAATGGAGACATCAGGAAGAAGTCTATGTAAAGCAACCTCCAGGTTTTATCTCTCAAACTTTTCCTGATCATGTATTCAAACTGCATAAAGCTTTATATGGTCTCAAGCAAGCTCCTAGAGCATGGTATGAGACCTTAGCTTGTTTTCTGTTGGAAAATGATTTTAAAAGGGGTAGAGTAGACCAAACTCTTTTTGTTAGAACCCATAGGTCCCACACCCTACTAGTACAAGTTTATGTAGACGACATCATATTTGGGTCTACTGATTCAAACTTATGCAAAAAGTTCTCACAACTTATGCACTCAAAGTTTGAAATGAGTAGCATGGGTGAGCTTGCTTTCTTTCTTGGATTGCAAGTTAAACAACATGTGGATGGCATTTTCATTTCTCAAACCAAGTATGCAAGAGAACTGGTTAAGAAATTTGGAATGTCTGAAGCATCCTCCATGAAAACACCTATGCCTACAAATGCTGTTTTAGATGCTAATGAATCTGGAAAACCAGTTGATCAGACAAACTATAGAGCAATCATTGGCTCATTACTTTATCTAACAGCTACTAGACCAGATATAATGTTTGCTACATGCATTTGTGCTAGATTCCAAGTAAGCCCTAGAGAGTCCCACCTCATATTAGTTAAGAGGATTCTTAGGTATGTAAAAAGTTGTCCTAATCTAGGTCTCTGGTATTCACATGACTCAGGATTTGATCTAACTGGATTTTCAGATTCTGATTATGCTGGATGTAGAGTAGACAGGAAAAGCACCAGTGGAACTTGTCAATTCCTTGGTGATAGACTTGTCTCCTGGTTCTGTAAGAAACAAACCTCTGTGTCCACATCAACTGCTGAAGCTGAGTATATGGCTGCAGGCAGTTGTTGCTCACAGATTTTGTGGATTCAAAACCAGCTCCTAGACTATGGCTACAACTTAGAGATGTCTAAAATCTTTTGTGATAATACCAGTGCAATATCAATTGCACAAAATCCAGTTCTCCATAGTAGGACTAAGCACATAGAAATCAGACATCACTTCTTAAGGGATAATGTAGAAAAGAAGAAAATTGCACTAGAATACATTTCCAATGAATTACAGAGAGGAGATATTTTCACCAAACCCTTGGATGAAAAGAAGCAATTCTTTTTCCTCAATCAGTTGGGAATGCTAGATGGAGACAGCTTAAAATAAAACTCCAAGATTTTGAAACCCATAACAAACAGGAATAGGAAAAATTTCATTTCAAAATTTCCTGTCTGAGTGGTTGTTCTGAGCTCTGAACTAAGCTCGACGCTGCGTCGAACTGCGATCGACGGTCCGTCGAACTCCAAAGCATCGAACGTCGAACTCAACTTCTAGCGTCGAACTAAGTTCACAGCTCCCTGGCTTCTTGAGTTTCTCTCTCCCCGGTCGACGTCTTCGTTCAACGTCGACCTGAGCTTGACGTATAGCATCAGCCCAAGCGTCGAACGTCGACCTAAGCTGGACGCTGTTGAGTCGTTTCAGTTCTCCTAGAGCCCTTGAGCGTCGAACTGAGCTCGACGTTCTTTCCTTTTCTGCGTCGAACCCTAAGTATAAAATCATTTTTTCTCCGTCGTTCGCAGTTGCGCATTCATATTTCTCTGCTCAAGCTTTCTCCCTCCAAATACTATACTTTTGATCTTGGAAGGTATTCTTTCTTTTGCAGGACAATGGCAATCACAGCAGGAGCTCTGGCGGCCATGAAGTTCGACTCTGGTTTCGACATTGACTTCGATTCTTTTGATGGATCTCCACAACACTTTCTGGATATACTGAATCTTTTCAAGGAGCAGCAATTAGTCCACTTTATGTCTACCAGGATACCCCTTCCAGAATCAGAAATTAAAGAATGGTGTCTTACAGCAATCGTTTCAGATAACAACTCTTTGACTGGGAAGATTTCAGGAAATGAGGTAGCCATCTCACCTCAAATCATTACAGAAGCTTTCAACTTTGCTGCTGGAGATGATGACATAGAACTATCAGTGGAAGAGTATACTTTGATGCTGGACAGGATGGGGCATGCTGCTGGTAACCCCTCTAAACTCCTTAAAATTAACCTAGCAATTGAGTATAGGTTATTAGCAGATATAACTGGAAAAGTGATCTGTGCAAAGAGGACTGCACATGATGCAATAACAAGGCATCAGTTTTGCCTTATGGCTGCACTAATGGATAAGAAACATCCCAACTGGGGATTAATTGTGTTTGAAATGCTTAAGAAAAAGTTGGATAAAAACTCTGTCCATTTTGGAAGAGTTCTTGGGTTGATTCTCAACCACTGCTGCCCCCAACTGCTTGTGTCCTCAAAGAAGCACATCAATGCTTCCAAGAGGCTCACATGTGCTCTAATTGGCAAATGGGACAGGAGAATTGTGAATCCCAGGGCTGCTGCAGCAATGAAATCCTCTGCAGACACCAGGACTGTAGAGGTCTCTCACCCTCAGTCCACTGGTCCAGAAGTAGGGACCATGCCAGCCCCCTCTCTCACCCTTCCATCCACCTTCATCCCCTCAACCACAATTATCTCATCCACTCAAACTCTCCCCTCCTCCATATCTATCATTGCCTCCTCTCTTCCACCTCACACTACTTTCCTCCCCATAAACTTGGATTCCACCCCTCATGAGGACCTCTTTTCTTTTGACATGCATGAAGACTCCTTCATGGATGCCTCTACCTCCTCTCCTCATGACTTCCACCATCCCTCTACTTTTTCAGACTTACTCTTCTCCTCCATTCAGGAACCAGTTACACCTCCACTGTCTACACCACCCTCCACCTCCTCTACATTCTCAGTTTCTGCTACTCCCTCTACCTCTACTCAAGTTCCACTTGAGCAAGTAGCTCTCTTGCCCTTGGCCAATCAGATCTTTGATCTCTTGGCCCCTAGGCTCTCCTCCCTTTTGGATGCCAAGCTGGCTCCTCTCCTTCTTTCCTTGAGAACTCTTTCTGCCTCTGTCTCCTCCCTTTCCTCTCAGTTGGCATGCCCTTCTTCTGGGGGCCTAGAGTCAGCTACCACTGATTCTAGGCAGGGGGAGATGTCAGCAGAAGAAGAGCTGCCTCCTTCTTCAGTTCAGCTTGCTCAGACTTATTCAGAGACAGTATCAGTTGCTTGTTCAGAGACAGTGTCTGTTGCAGAAGATCAAATAGTATCTGAGGCCCCTCCTCCAGTTTCAGCTCAGCAAATCAGCAGTGCCTTAGACATTCAGTCTTTGGCAGCTTCTATTCAGAGCTTCTCTCCTCCAGCTTCAATACAAGAAGACCTACCCATGGCACCTGAGGCTCCTCCTCAAACAGAAGAACAGCTTCAAGAAGATCTGTCCAGGGCTATTGTCCCTTTTCAGAAGGCCTTGACTTCTGATATAGCAGTGGTAGCAGTGGCTCCTGCTAGTGTTGAAATTGATTTGTTAGCTCCTGTTGAGACTTCAGGTGAAGTGATTGAGACACCTGATGCTGCAGAGGCCCATATCTCCCAAGCCCTTCAGGAACCAGCCTCTTCAGCCTCTATGGCTCCTGAGGCTGTGCCCTCTCCTGCAGTGGTTGCTTCCTCCTCCCCACTGACAGCAGAGCTTCCTTCAGTCTCCTCCTCAGCAGCTCCAGCCTCCATCAGCTTTCCCATCTCCAAAAGAAAGTATATAGATCCATATGAAGAATCACAAAGTTCTGAAGATGAGTTTGCTACAGATTCTGATGACTCCTCTGCAACTATTGCAAGGAAGAGGAAAGCCAGATCAAAAGCAATGAAAAGAGTACCTCCTGCCAGAGCTACAGATCATGACATTCCCTATTACATCAAATATAATTGTGAAATCACAGAGCCATGGATGCAGTACTCTCAGAATCAGAGAAAAGCTATGAAACAGAAGAGAAAATTCAATGAGGGACCAACTAAACCAGTCCATCAGCCTCCACCTCCACCTCCTCCAGATGCAGGTGCAGGTACTGGTCTATCTTCCTCTTTAGCACCTTCAGCTCTACATGGAAAGACTTATCAAGCCAGAAGACATCAAGGAGATAGCCAGCAAAGGGGAGGTCAACAAAGAGGAAATTATAGAGGCAGGCAGTCCAGAGGAAGATCAGGCTCTCAACCTTATCAAAGGGGAAGATCCATTGATCCAACCTCTGGGCCCTATCCTTACAGGCCTAGAGTTGACCTCACCCCAAGAACTTCTCAAGAAACATCCTCTAACAAATTTGAACCTGCAGTACCTTTTGAAGATCCCACCAAAACTCCTGCTTACTGGAAAGCTAGGATGACAGAGATGGCTGCTCTAAATGAAATTAACAAAGCCAGAGAAAGAGGACTGGACACCTCTCATATCAGTACTATGTCAGAACAAAGAAGAGAGGAATTGGAAAAGTATAGCTCAAAGAAATTTTTTGATTCAGACAGATACATGGAACTCCACCCTGCAGCTGTACCACCCAGTGCTAGAGATCAAAAGTCTTTAGGTGCAGCTGATGACTACAGATCCAAAAAGGAAGCTTCCAATCCAAACAGAGAAATCATCTTCAAAAAGAGTGATCAAGACAAAGCATCAAAGGACAAGTAAAGTAAGGTACTCTAACACTTTCTATATACTGGACTCAGGACATTTGAACAATTCTGCTGCTATATAGTGTTTTATATATGCTGCTTATTATTCTGTCATGTCTGGCTGTATTATATTGTGTTGTATCTGCTTTATTTTTTTTCTTTGAATCCCTAAAATTCATGTAAATAGTAATCCTAATCCAAATAGGGGGAGATTGTTGGAACACCCTATTACTATTTGGACCAGGATGACTATATTTCTATAGGGATTGTGTGCTGTGACCTCCATGTTGTTATAAAGGTCACATAGGCTAGTTAGAGTAGTCTTCAGCTCGACGCATAGTCGACTTCAGCTCGACGCAGAGTCGATCTCAGCTCGACGCAGAGTCGACCTCTGCTCGACGCAGAGTCGACCTCAGCTCGACGCAGAGTCGACCTCAGCTCGACGTGGAGTCGACCTCAGCTCGACGTTCCGTCGAACCCAGTTCTGCTTACAGAAAACACTCTCTGGCCGACGTGTGTCGTGCTCAGATCGACGTTTTATTGTGAGCTCGACGCTTTTCAGACCGCCGTCAGTTTTGGATAGGAATTCGAAATCCCTCTGTCAGACAATTAATGCTGAAGATTTATTGGCCGTTACAGCATATCTGGTGCATGGCTCAAGGAATTTTCTAAGGAATGTCTGCCTGTCATTTCTTTGGAGACATGGACATTTAAGGAAAGCAATTAATGCTGACTTCCAACGGCTATCAAAGTAAAGGAAGAAGAAGACTCAAGTATATAATTCATTCTCTTTCAATTCTACAAAGAGACACAGAGAATATACAGAACAAAAGGAGAGAACAACAATACAAGACTTCAGATCTTTTGTTTCTCTCTGTGAAATTGTTTTGAAAGACTCACTCATAGAAAATCTGATTGCTTCAGACTCCTCCATCCAACTCTCTTGGATCATCCTTTGCTGGAGCAAATCAGATCTTTTGAAGACCTGTCACCCTTGTGCAGAGCTCTCCTTCCTGAACCTCTCTTGATCTCAGGGGGAGCTTTGACAACAACTGCAGATCCACTTTTGCTTCTCTCTGCTTGTTGATAGAGAAGACAACATCATTCTTTTTCTTTCTGTACAGGGTTTTAACTCCCTTCAAAAGTTACTTTTGGTTTTGCTGAAACCTGGTTAAAATCAGCTCCTTTGGTTTGTGAGAACCTGATCAAAAACTCTCTGGTGCTCAAGACACCTGATCAACTCATCTTGAAGTGGATTCCTATCAAGGGTGATAGAAGAGTGGATGTACCCAGATTTGGGGAACCACTATAGCTCCTTGTGTCGTCTGGATTGCTTGTCTTTTTGTGTTTTGCTTTGTGCTGTGAATTTCCTTTTACTCTGATTATTTGCTATAGCACTATACACTAAGTAAATACAAATTTTCTCTGCACACAAGTTTTATTTGCAAAATTATTTTAAATAACTCTATTCACCCCCCTCTAGAGTTAGGATTGATCTTATCCTGCACTTTCACAAGTGACTACGACCGTTGTGTCGGGAGCGACATCAAGGCCGGATTCTCGTACATGCTATAACTGTGGCCGGGTGGGGCATATTGCTCGTGACTGTCGGGTTGTTCAGCCCAAAGGGGACAAGAAGACGGGTGCGTCTTATGCTGAGAAGGGCAATACGGTGGTTGATTCCTCTGCGTCTCAGGCACAGCCCCGAATATATCAGCTTGGCCAACAGGAAGCGATTAAGCAAAATGACGTCGTCACAGGTACGAGTTGATTTAGTTTACTTGCTGGTGCTATTGTTTTTGGTTATGTATAGCTTGTGCATGATGTGTGTGCTGCAGGCTTTGTCCTGATTCGGAATAATTTGGCGAGAGCCCTGTTTGATACGGGTGCTTCGCATTCTTTTCTGTCTGAGGATTTCGTATCTCGGATTGGGGTACCAAGTCATGTGACGGTGGATAGTACAAGGGTGCTGTTGCCGAATGGCTGTGTGATGCTTATGGATAGGGCTTGCGATGTGGATGTGCAAATAGGAAGTCGGGATTTCGGTTTGAGTGCAGCTGTGCTACCGTTATCGGAGTTTGATGTGATCTTTGGTATGGACTGGCTCTCGGAGCAGCGTGCCTTTATTGATTGCAACTCCAAGGAGATTACACTGGGCCAGAATACCGGACTTGTGACGAAGTTCGCTGGTATGCGAGGAGTGGGCGGGACTCTGTTGTCTGCACTCCAAGTCATCAATGCTGTTCGGAAGGGCGCGGAGTTATTCTTCACGCTAATTCAGGCTGTTGAGCCAAAGGCCAGTGTCGGTGAAGTACTAGTTATGTCAGAGTTTGTCGACGTGTTTCCTAAAGATCTTCCTGGGTTACCACCCCAGTGGGAGATTGACTTCTCTATTGAGTTGGTGCCAGGTGCGAAACCTGTGGCCCGCTCTCCATATCGCGTCGCGCCAAAAGAGATGGCTGAGTTGAAAGTCCAATTGCAAGAGTTGGAGCAGGGATATATACGCCCAAGTATGTCACCTTGGAGCGCGCCTGTTCTCTTTGTGAAAAAGAAAGACGGTAGCTTACGGTTGTGTATTGACTACCGTGAGTTGAATAAGCTGACGGAGAAAAACAAATATCCGATCCCACGGATTGATGACCTCTTTGATCAGCTGGCACGATCAACGGTCTATTCCAAATTGGATTTGAAATCAGGATATTATCAGCTGCGGATTAGGGAAGGTGACATTCCCAAGACGGCGTTTGGAACACGCTACGGTCATTATGAGTTCACGGTAATGCCGTTTGGCCTATGTAATGCGCCTTCGGTATTTATGGACCTAATGCATCGAACGTTCTGAGAGTACTTGGATTTGTTCGTCATTGTGTTTATCGATGACATCTTAGTATACTCTCAGTCGGAAGAGGATCATGCAAACCATTTGCGGTTGGTTTTGCATACCCTGCGGAGGAATAAGCTTTATGCCAAGTTCTCAAAGTGTGAGTTCTGCCTCTCTTCAGTAGCCTTTTTAGGCCATGTGGTAAGTGGCGAAGGTATCGCGGTGGATCCGTTGAAGATATGTGCCATTCGAGATTGGCCAGTGATGTCTTCAGTGGCCGAGGTCAGGAGCTTCCTTGGACTTGCGGGCTACTATAGACGGTTTGTGGAAAATTTCTCACGGATTGCTTTACCTCTGACCACGCTGACGAGAAAAGATCAAATGTTCATTTGGACGCCAGAGTGCGCGCGAGCTTTTGAAGACTTGAAGAGTCGTTTGACCACGGCGCCTGTGTTGACATCGCCATGTGGTACAGATGGGTATGAGATCTATAGTGATGCATTAGGGAGCGGCTTAGGCTGCGTTCTTCTGCAGTTTGGTAAAGTGATTGCTTATGGCTCGCGTCAGTTGAAAGTGCATGAGCGGAATTACCCCGTCCATGATTTGGAGTTGGCGGCGGTAATCTTTGCGCTCAAGTTGTGGCGGCACTATCTATATGGCGTTAAAGTGGATATCTATACGGATCACAAGAGCCTAAAGTATTTGTTGGATCAGAAGGATCTGAATATGCGACAACGAAGATGGATGGAGTTCCTCGGGGACTACACCTTCGAGATTCACTATACTCCCGGGAAGGGAAATGTGGTCGCTGATGCTTTGAGTCGAAAGACTCCGGTACGGGCAAGCTGGTTGCAGAGGCATGATCAGCGTTTAATCCAGGAATTGGAAGCATTGGAGATATCTTGCGTTGACAAGGGTTCGTCAACCGATGCATGCTTGAACTGGACGGAGGTGCAATATGACCTTACGGACAGAGTTCGGCGAGCAACGGAGCTTGATGAAAGTCTCCAGCGCTATGCTAAAGATGGGCCGGATGACCAATTCTCTTGGGATAATGGGTTGTTACGAAGAAATGGTCGAGTGTGCGCCCCAAGTATGGGTAAATTGAGGGAAGAGTTGATGTACGAAGCTCACTTTGCAAAGTACTCAGTTCACCCAGGGAGCACAAAGATGTACAGAGATCTGAAAAAGCTGTTCTGGTGGCCCGGACTAAAGAAAGATGTCGCACGGTATGTGGCTGAATGCAATACCTGTGCGTTGGTGAAAGCAGAATGCCAGAAGCCTGGCGGTTTCCTGAAGTCGTTACCTATTCCGGAGTGGAAGTTCGATGATATTTCGATGGATTTCGTGCACGGGTTGCCGAGATTTCAACGCGGTCATGATTCAATCTGGGTGATTGTGGACCGGTTGACAAAAGTGGCGCACTTCCTTCCAAACAGAAGAGACGATTCAGTGGAAACCTTGGCCAAGCTTTATGTGGAGCAGGTTGTTCGACTGCACGGTGTTCCTCGGAGCATCGTTAGTGACCGTGATGGGCGGTTCACATCGAATGATTGGCGGCTCGTTCATCAAATGTTGGGTACAAAGTTAGCGTTTAGTACGGCCTTTCATCCCCAAACGGATGGCCAGACTGAACGAACCAACAGGACGATGGAGGATATGCTCCGCATGTGCGCCCTAGACTTTGGTAAGAGATGGGAAGATTAAATATTTCTTGTCGAATTTGCCTATAATAATAGCTACCAAGCGAGTATTGGTATGGCACCATTTGAGGCGTTGTATGGTCGTAAATGCCGTACACCGTTAGCTTGGGCAGAAGCAGGCGAATCTAAGCTGAGTGGGAAAAAGGAAGTCGAAGAAGCTACCTCACTCATACGCTCTATTCGGGAGAGGCTATTGATAGCCCAAGATCGTCAAGCAAAGTACTACAATGCCAAACATCGGAACGTGGAGTTCGCGGTGGGTGATTGGGTATATTTGAAGATCAAACCCTTCAAAGGCGTGTCCAGGATTCGGCGTTTGAAAAAGCTAAGTCTGAGGTATCTTGGTCCGTTTGAGGTGGTGGAGCGAGTTGGGGAAGCTGCTTATCGACTAGCACTTTCAGCAGACTTGGGTGGATTACATGATGTATTTCACATCTCAGTCCTTCGTAAGGCGGTGAAGGATCCAGCTCAAGTGGTGGAGAATGATCAGGTACCGGTCGAGTATGGGCTAACGACGAGAGTTAGACCCATTCGGATCGAGGATCGAGCCGAGAAACAGTTGCAGAACAAAGTGATCGGGATGGTCAAGGTCCGATGGGACAATTGTGGCCGTGAAGAGCTAACATGGGAGCGAGAGCAGACCATGCGAGCTGAATTTCCCGAACTGTTTGTATAAGCTGTAGACCGTGTACTTTATGTTATAACCGAGTTATCAAGTTCTAGCATTGTTGGTTCTTGTTTCCTTACCGTGCAAATTTCGGGACGAAATTTTGTTAAGGGGGGAGGATTGTAACACCCCAGAAATCTCAAAATGAGTTTTCAAACTTATTTGAGGTGCAGGCTATTTGACACGGCCTGGGACACGGGCGTGTCCCAGGGCGTGTCGGGGGTACACGGCCTGGGACACGGGCGTGTCCCAGGGCGTGTTCAGGTTAGTTGACGATCGATAGTCGACGATCGTCGAGCCTGGGACACGGCCATGGACACGGGCGTGTCCCAGGGCGTGTCCGAATTAAATTTCGAAAATGGCCTGTTCGAGTCAGAGAAGTACACGGCCTTGAACCAAGCCGTGAACACGGGCGTGTCAGGTCGGACACGGGCATGTCCTATACCGTGTGCCTACCCGTGTACTGATTGCAGCTCGATGAGGCAGGAATGACACGGGCGTGTCTCAGGAATGACACGGGCGTGTCAGGTTCGACACGGGCGTGTCGATGCCCGTGTTCTGGTAAATCTCAGTCGGTTCGAATACCGCGTGTGCCGCTTAAGGGTACACGGCCTGTGACACAGGCGTGTCACAGGCCGTGTCAGCCAAAAATTGGGTTTTTGGGCAAATCGTGGCCGTTCAGATTTCTCTCTTTTGATCCAAGGGCTCAGGTGGTTTCCTGGCTGGATTTAATTCGTGAAGGAAGGATGAAGAAGTCATTCTTCATTTTGTTTAAGGAAGAGAGAAAGAGAGAGGAGGAAGAAGAAGGAGGAGGAGATCAAGCCACCGGCGGAGTTCCCGTGGTCCGATTCGTGATCCGAAGCCGGCGTTGTGAAGGCAAGGCTGCTGCGGTTCTTTCTCACCGACTAGTTTTTGATGGCTCCGAAGAGATCGACAAGGGTAATGATCTCCCTCCTTGGACATGTGAATTCCTTCTTTTCTGCATTGCATAGGGAAAACCCTTCCCCGCGAGTGTGCGGTGGGTTGTGGTGTCCCTTGGGGTAGATATGTGAAGTCCCCCTTGTTAGAGGCCGGAATTGGAGTACGGCTCTAGGCATGCTGTGTGAAGCCCATCTGGACATGGTCTGGATTGGTGATGCTTGTTTGCATATCGAAGAAGGCTCCGTGATTATGGCTTGTGTTGCCTTATGCCTACCTGTTGCTTGGTGCAGTAGGAAGTACTGGATGATGTCCAGGAAATGAAGAGGGTTGGATGCAACTCTTGTGGCCGTGCGTTGCCACTTTATGAGCGGTTGAGCCGTTGGGCTGCAACTCGATGAAAAGGCAGATTGCCGAACAGGAAAGGTGAAACCGACCCGCGCCTATAAATAGCCATGGATACTTCCGTATTCGAGGTGGCACGGCGACTTGAGCAACGGGGGGTGGTTGATCCGTACCTGCGTTAGGTCCGTCCGACTTGGAAGCCTGGTTATAGGTTTTGTTGGAGCGCCTAATGAGAGTCTTAGGCCCGCGCGCCGGAAAGACTAGAATGCTCAAATACCATGTAGACGGTGGTGTTGACCCTGGTATTCCGGTACACCAAGAATGTGCCCTGAGTGCACGGACTGTCGGGCCGTGTGGCCGATAGTTGTGATGGCTTGAATGTGCCTGCGCGCACATAGTTGCTATTTGATGATGCCATGCTTTGCAGGGAAAGAATGCTCATGCCCCGAAAAAGGGGTAGGATTGTTATAATTGGGTCAGCTGAATGCTGACCGTTGCATTATTTGCCACCGGTTGGGTGGATTGTTCCCGTGCAGGTGCTGGAGAGCCAAGTGGTAAGTGATGGGCTGAAGCCCTACTGCTGTTGCTGCTGCTGCTGCGGCTAGCCCTTGAAGGCTAAGCGAATGTTTTGCTTATTTGCTTTTACTCAAGTATAGCCGGCCTGCGCGGCGAGGTTTGTAAACCATACGTTGTGAAAAGAGGAACTGTAAGGCCTTAAGGCCAAACTCTTGTATTTGTGTACATTCCGTGGTGATATATAAAGGTGGTTTATAAATTGGACATTCCTGTTTAGAGTTCAAATTTGTAACTTAAAGCTTCCGCTAGAATGCTCTGAGTTAGGATTCGTATGGTTTGGTATTATCCTGTGACCTCACCGTCTGTTTGTGGCATATAGTGTGGGGCCCAGGCCGGACCTTCTACTATATGTCATTTAATGGATGGGGTCGTTACACAGTTGGGCATTGTATCCACAATCACCTGGATTTGCATGAAGTTACCCTTGAACTAAGTTGAATTAGTTTGTATTTGATCGCTTTTCTAGTTATGTGTTTGCAGGATACATTGCTAAGTTTAGACCAATGTCAGTCTATCGTGGGTAATCAAACACAGGACCATACAATGTAATTCCTCATTGTGTGATCCAAGGTGTTCACACATGCGTAGCCTCTCTATTGGGATTCACTTCCTATTCAAGCACATGGACTAATAGTTGAAGATTGGATGCTATTTGGGATGAAGAAGTCAAATCCATAAAGTTGAGAAAATTCTAAGTATCATACTTGAGTAGTCCATTTTGTACTAGAGTAGAATACTTAGCAGCACTCGAGAAGATTCAGTTTACATCTCGAGTATGGAAGTGGTTCTCGAGTGGATCTTATCTTGCACTCAAGAAACCAAGTCCAGTACTCGAGTAGATAAGCTCACTTTCTCGAGTTATGTTATTTATGTCTCAGAAAATTTTTTAAGTCACGTACTCGAGTAGTCTAGCTGAGTACTCGAGTAGTTTACAATATTATGTCGAGTGACAGAAGTCAGTTCTCAAAACGTTCTTAGACCACTCGAGTGAAATTCATTTGTACTCGAGTAGTTTGTTTATTACTCGAATAGTTCAGCTTTAGCACTCGAGTGATAAGATTCTTGTACAGAATTCATTCCATGTCCAAGCTCTCGAGAAGTTCTATCTACCTCTCGAGAAGTTTGTATAGCACTCGAGTGATCCATTAACCACTCGAATGATTTACTTCATCGATTCAGATTTTCCAGAATTAGATCTTCTCGAGTAGTCAGAGAAAACCACTCGAGAGCTAGTCTTAACACTCGAGTAGTTTACTTATTACTCGAGAAATGCTGAATTTTTTCAGAAAAATTCTTAAGTCTTGTCAGATCTTATTTTTGATGACTTGACGTGAATGGTCCACGTGTACGTAATTAAGACTAAATATGACTGTTAGGGAGATCTTATATAAGGTCTTGTCATTTTGACTAACCCAAACAAGCTGTCAAATAAATATTCTAAGTCTCTGAATCTCAGTTTTCTCTTTCGAAAAACGGAAGCCGCGGGCGATCTTCATAGTGCAAATTGCCTAGGGCTTGCATTCAAGAAGATTCAGATTAATGTCGACTTACAGATCGAGAATGCTCTTCAACTCCTCATCATCTCTAGGATCGTGTGAGTCAATGGAATTTCAGATCCAGATCATGTCGAGTTCCTTCTTTAACCTTTCTGATAGACCCGCAAAGATCAAAGAAGAAGACCTTGGCCGACTGTTTCCAGATCTGAGAATTATTGTGTGTATTTTCAATTACTCTCAATTTATTTCTTGTAGGAGATTTCTCTCCGAGTGTAGGAGCTCTTTTTGTCTCCGAGTTATAGGAAGTTTTATCTTCTGAGTGTAGATCCATATTGTTGATCGAGATTGTAGGAACTTTATTCCGAGGCGTAGGATTGGTTTTAAATCCGAGATAGTGGAGTAGCCGAGTCTAGTGGTTTGCTAGATTGGTGTGGTAAATTTGATGTACCCAAGGTTGGGGAACCACTATAAATCTTTTGTCATCTGTGATTGCTTGGTTGATAATTGTGTGCATAGATCTCTAAATTTTTATTCTGCAAAAAGACGCACAACTCACCTATTCACCACCCTCTAGGTGATTTCGGTAGACAACTAAACACTTTCAATTGGTATCATGGGGAGGTTGATCACTAGAAGGTTAACACCTTGATCAGATTTGCCCCAAGTTGTCTTTGAGTTATTCAAGCATGGACAGAGCCAAGGATTTTGCCAAGCTTTCCTTGTGCACATAGAATAATTTTGTGATGTGGAAAAAAAGAATAAAATTCTTTATGGAAGCTGTGGATCCAAGGAACTTCATTATTGTTGAAGAAGGTCCGTATATTCCCATAACAGTCTCCAATATAGATGATACAAAACAAGTTCCTAAGAAGTTAATGGATCTGGACAAAGATTAGATTGCACTTGTCTCTTTAGACAAGAAGGCCAAAAATATCATATCATGTGCAGTCGATGATTCAATGCTGCAGAACTTGATTCACTGCCAATCTACTAAGGATATGTAGCAGTCTCTTATCATCTTGTGGAAGGTATTGAAGAAGTAAGGGATGACAGAAGATCCCTTCTGAATCAGAAGTATGAAGCCTTCCAGCAAGGACCCAAGGACACTATTGCTGACACCTTTGAGAACTTCTTCAAGATAGTCAACGGCCTAAGAGTATATGGCTGGGTCTTCACCAATGGAGAGCTGAACAACAAGTTTCCTATGTCCCTAACCAAGGAATAGGACAACAAAGTCTGTGCCAACAAAGAATTTAACAAGCTAGCTGAGACTGATCCTCAGAACCACTTTGGAAAGCTAATGTCCTATGAACTGCAAATTAATTCCAGAAAAGCTGAAGAAGAGAAGAGCCGATTCACCCCCAAGGAGATGTCTGTCGCTCAGAAGGCAGACAGCTCAAGGAAGGGCAAAGCTGCTTCACCTGCCCCTGTATAAGTAAAAAGTGAAGATGAATCATCTGAGACAAGTACTTGAGGCTCAGAGCTATCTGAAGGAGAGTTTTCACTGCTCTCATGACAATTCATGAAATTATTGAACAAGAAAAAGCAATGGAGAGTCAAGGATGCCTCATACAGATGATCACGATATAATAGTGATCGACGACAGAAGGGCTAAAGTTGCCACGACAGGTATAAGTCTAAACCGAACAAACATATTTCTACTGATATATTTTGTTACTGTTGTAATACATCAGGTCATGTAATTGTTGACTGCCCCCATAAGAATAAAGAGGGTGGCCAAAGAGAGGAAAAGAAGTCTTCTTATCATAAAAAGAAGATAGAAAGAAGCCTTGTAGCAAAAAAGGGCAAAACCCTCAGCAACAATGACTCATCTGAGTCAAGTGATGAAGAGGAAGCCTACATTGGGCTCATGGCACAAACTGATGAAGAAAAAGAGCCCCAGTTTACTAGGGAGGTAAAATCTCAGACACCTCTCTCTGAGTCTGATGTCTCTTATCGTGATCATGAGTATAGCTCTTCTAACAATGAGTTTGAACTCATGGCCCAGTATAAGGAGTTGATCAAGGCCTACGACAAATGTTAAAAGGTCGTGAAAACTCAGGCAAAAGAGATTAAGTCTCTAAAGGCCATAGAAAGCCCTCTGAGAGAGGAAGTCGTTTAAATGGACTCACTCAGAGAAGACTTGGATACTTAAATTGATGAGTTCAATAAGGCTATCAAGCACCTCGATCTGAAAGATGAAATCATCAAGGGATTGGAAGGGTTACTTGAAGCCGAAAAGAAACTTTTTTAAGGTTTCTCTAATCCCAAGATAGTTCTTCCTCTTGTTGCTGAGTTCTCTGCTCATACTAAGGGTGTTGGACTAGGCCATGTTGAGGATCCTAGTAAATCTTCTAGGAGTAATATGGCTCAGCGAAAGAATAAGGCGGCCAAGAAGGCTTTGGCCAAAGCAAAGGGGAAAGCTCCACAAGATCAGACTACATTTAAGAAAGTTGTCTTTCTGACTAACAAGTTTGATCTTGACTCCTCCTACGGTCACTTCACTAGGCCTACTTATGTATAGCAAAAGTCAAGGTACCAAGGATGGACTCGCCCCCGAAACTTTGGTGAAAGTGTCTTTAAGGCAGCTTATAAAGAGATCACTCTTCAGAGCTATGGCCCTTTTGTTCATGATCATAACATCAAGAAGGCTCCAAAAGTAAAACCTATTGTTGAAAAGACTATGAAGGAGAAGAAATCTTGTGATTGCCTTCACCATGAAGCTTCTACCTCTAAGAGTGCTTCCCCTGTAAGACCAGACTCCTTAAAAGTCAAGTAGGAGGGAGTTAGGTAAAGATAGAATAGGTTTGACTGTTGGTGCTGTGGCAGAATTGGTCACTTTGCCTTCGATTGCTGGTTTAATCCCATAAACTTTGTTACCCCTCAAATTAACAATATGAGAAAGACTGCTCATAATGCTAATACATGTAGGGGGAGCAATCTAACTAGAGACCAAGGACCCAAGCAATTTTGGGTTCCTAAGGGAAACTGATTTGTAATTGCAGGTATGTCCAAAGGCCACCAAAAATCCCATTTTGTATTTGGACAGCGAATGCTCTCGGCTTATGACCGGGACTAGAAGCCTTCTCCAGAATTACTCTCCAGTCGTGAACGGACCAAAGGTCATCTTTGGAGGTTCTGACTTAGGAATGACGAAAGGCTATGGTATGATATCTAACGGTAGTGTATCCTTTTCGGATGTGGTTATGTTGAAGGATTGAAACACAATCTCATAAGCATAAGTAACTATACGATAAAGGATACATAGTTGAATTTCATTCTTTTAAGTGCTTGATAAAGTCCGTTGACAATTTAGAAATGATTTTATCAGGTACTCGTAGTAGAAATATATTTGGTTTAAATTTTATTTGTATAGACTCTTCTACACCAGTGTGTCTTTTGGATAAAGATAGTGCGTCTCTTGGTGACCAATGGCAGAAGAGATTAGCACATATTAATTTTAAAACTATTAATAAATTATTTTCTCTAAATTTAGTAAGTGATTCCCCGAATGTTAAATGCGCTAAGGATAGACCCTGTCATGCATATGTGAAAGGCAAGAAAACAAGGGCTACTTTTAAAAGCATAATAGGCAAAGACTCTAATAAGTGTTTACATCTGCTTCGTATGGACTTGTTCGGTCCACTACAGGTTAGAAGTTTAGGAGGTAAGGTTTATACATTGGTTATTGTTGATGACTACTCGCTCTTTGCGTGGGTGTTCTTTCTGAAACACAAGTCACCTTCGATGTCTTTACAAATTTTGTCAAACAGATCCAGAATGAATACAACTGTTCTGTAGTCAAAATCAGAAGTGACAATGGAACTGAATTCAAGTCTGGGTCCATGACAGAATTTTGTGAAATCCTAGGTATCTTTCATGAGTTTTCCTCTCCTCGAAATCCTCAGCAAAATGGAGTAGCTGAGATATGGAATAGAACACTCCTAGAGGCCTGCCGGACTATGTTAAGTGATGCCTCACTACCGAAGTACTTCTAGGCTGAAGCTGTCAACACTGCATGCCTCGTGCAAAATCGAGCACTCATAAACAAGAACCACAATAAGATGCCTTTGGAACTTCTAAAGGGCAGGAAACCAACTATCTCATATTTTAGAATCTTTGGTTGTAAATGCTTCGTGCTTAATAATGGCTAGTATCATACTACCAGGTTTAGCGAAAAGAGTTTATAAGGTATTTTTGAAGGTTATATTAGGCATAGTAAGGCATACAGGATATTCAATAGAAAAACTCTGGTTGTAGAAGAATCAATACATATTGTATTTGATGAGACGAGCTTGCTGCTAGGCAACATTTCTAGTGTGTTCATTGAAGATGCATGTACAAAGTTGAAAGAAATTTACTTGGATGAACCGAATGAAGATAAAGATGAAAAGTTCATCAAGATCACCACTCCAACCCATATTGGAGAGGTAGATGATCAAGATGAAGAAATTACTCAAGTTGATGAAGTCACTCCAGTGATTGAAGAAGCTCCAGATGTAACGCCCTGAAACTCAAAAGAGTGACGGGTGGTGTTTTAAGCCAAATCTGGGATTTGGTAGAGGTTACACGGCCTGGGACATGGGCGTGTCCCAGGGCGTGTCGTGCTTGGGTCATCGATGGTCGTGTGGTTGACGAAATTGCACTCAACGATCGTCGGGGCTGTGAACATGGCCTGGGACACGGGCGTGTCCCAGGGCGTGTCAGTCACTAAAAACCTTTCACTCAACGATCGTTAAGTGAGGAAACGGGCGTGTCCGACACGGGCGTGTCAAATTCGACATGGGCGTGTCGAATACTCGTATCCTGCTCGGTTCATTTGGAGAGTTTTGCTAAGGTAGCTACACGGCCTGGGACACGGGCGTGTCCCTAGGGTGTCTAGCACACGGCATGTGACACGAGCGTGTCACATGTCTGTGTTGTGCTCTGGACATTTTGGACCTGTGTCGTTTGAGGAACACGCCCATCTACACGGGCGTGTACTGGGTGACACGGGAGTGTCAATCTCGACACGGGCATTTCGAGTGCCCGTGTTCTTTTCAGGACGAGATGGTTTCGGTGTCGATTGAGGCACACAGCCTTAAACACGGGCGTGTCGCAATCCGTGTTCAGCCTAGGAAGTTCATTTTCAGTGCGAATCGTGGCCGTCCGTTTCTTTCTTTTGGAATCCAACTATTCAGGGCTGCTTTTGCTAGGATATACCCGGGAATAGGGCTTAGAAACCCTTATTCTATTTGGGTTTTCTCTTTCTAAATCTTAGAGAGAAGGGAGAGCAAGGAGGAAGAAGGAAGAGGAAGATCTAGTCGTCGGAGGAGAATCGGAGAACCAAATCGCAAACCGAGCCCAGATCTACAGAGGCAAGATCATCGCGTTGCTTTTCATCCGCATAGTTTTCCATGGCGCCGAGGAAAAATGCTAAAGTAACGATTCTCATCTTGAGCATGTGAAGCTCTTCTTCTTTTGCATGGGAAAACCCTCTCCCGTGAGTGTGCGGCGAGTTTGCGGTATTCCTTGGGGTAAATATGTAAAGTCCCCTTTGTTTAGAGTCTAGAATCATAGTACGGACATATGCATAGTGTGTGAAGCCTACCTGAACATGTTGGTCTGGATCGGTGATGTTTTTCTATGCATTGTTGGCCAGAGAAGACTCTGAGCCTTTGGTTGTTTTCAGGTTTCTACGTGGTAGATTGCAGCAGGGATCCTTGGGGATTAACCCCAAGGCACACCCAAAAAACTGGGCGGAAACGCATTTCTGCCATCTTGGTGGCCCTGGAGCCAACCTTGAACATAACTGGGTTATGAGCTTGTATGAACGAATTTGGGATCCGGCGAAGCTTGGCCCGTGTGCTTGTCTTAAGATTGATAGATCGGCGAGAGCAACAGGCTTGTGGAACCAGACCCGAGCTATGTGGTTTGGTGACAGATACCTAAAAAGGGACTGGCCATTGGCATAGTCGTGCGAGTCTTTGTCTTAGACCAGAAAGACTAAATGCTCACGAGATTTTCCATCCAAGGGATGGTGGTGAGACCACGGTTATGATCGGGTTCACCGAGTTAGTGCCTTGAGTGCACGGGGTGTGTGGATGTGTGAGCCTGCACCTGTGATGATGTGCTTGTTCACTATATTACTTGCTATGCTAATAAGCGCTGGGAAGAAGCTTTGCCGCCCCGAGTTTGGGGGCGGAATCATTATAATTTGGTCAGCTTTAGCTGACCATTATTCTTGTTTGTCACCATTGCGGTGATTTGTGCTTGCAGGTGCTGCGCAGCCGAG
Source organism: Platanthera zijinensis (assembly GCA_039513925.1). NCBI lineage: Eukaryota > Viridiplantae > Streptophyta > Magnoliopsida > Asparagales > Orchidaceae > Platanthera > Platanthera zijinensis. Next base: position 117,231,521 of record CM077081.1, on the reverse strand, counting down.
TGGAAAATAGCGGGCCAAAGCCCAAGTTGCTGAGCCGGCCCTCGAAGGCCTCGTTTATTTACTTATTTAAATCATGTATGGTCGGCCTGCGAGCCGAAGTTTGTAAAACACTATTTATTTAAGTGAACTGTTGTAAGGCCATAAGATAAACAATCTTTGGTACTTTGTATTTCATTCCTATTTGGTTTGTTAGTGGACATTCATGCTTGTTGGTTTGGTTCTTATTGTTGTAACTTAATAAATTGCTTCCGCTAGATGCTCTGTGTAGGACGTGTGTATTGGTTGAATGGTTTCATTGAGTAACCCACCGGTCTATCTGTGGTATATGTCGTAGGGCCCTGGCCGGACCTACACCTATATGCTATGTGATGGATAGGGGTATTAAAATTTTATATCAGACTCCCAGTTTCGGTCAGACTTAAATGAATTCATGGATGAATTAACTTTAAGGGGTGGTGAGCACATGTGTGTCCGTCATCGTTATAACATGAAAAGAACCCATGAATGTCCACTTATGAATGAAAATACACATGGTTGAGAAACCTTCGTGTTCCTATAATTGCATTTTGTAATGTTATTTGGTCGCTTATCGGTGTTTTGTATGATTATAGGTGACCAGGAGTGGTGCTGGGCCGTCAGAACATTTAGTTTCTAAGGCAAGCAACGCACCAAATGATGCGCCGACAGCACCTCCTTCGGCAAGGCCATTCGATTGGTAGCGGAGGAAGTGTTTGTGATGAACAACGCGCAGCCTACGAGGCAGGTGCAGCAGCCTACCCCTACTGTGGGGCAAGTACCGCTCCATGCGGCAGAGCCAAGGAGAGTGGAGCAGGTGGTAGTGGGGACAGTGTTTCCTAGGAGAGCAACGGAGAAATATCTTAAGCACGTGATGGGCTTCAATCCTCCAATGTTATCTAGGACGGGAACTCCAACTCAAGCATAGGATTGGCTCTCTAGAATTAAGAGAGTGTTGATAGCTACTGAGACTAAAGAGTTGTAAAAGAAAACAATTTCCACGTTCTTGCTGGATGATGACGCAAGAATATGGTTGTAAGGCTTGGAGATACACCATCTGAGGGGTAGGCAGTTGAGTGACGTCTCGATGGAGGAGTTTTCGAGACTGTTCTTGGCTCGATACCTTCCTTCAGCTCAGATGATAGCAAGGGAAAATGAGTTCTATAAGCTAGTGTAAGGTGGAGCAGCGTGGATGATTATCTCCATGAGTTTACTCGATTAGGTCGGTATGCAAGCGCTACCTTCGATGATGAGGAGCGAAAGACCAACCGATTCTACGAAGGTCTAAGGGATGACTTGAGACTACTACTATCGGGGCCGATGACGTAGGGTTTCATGACCTTGGTCAACACGGCCCGATCTTTAGAGAAAGATATGAAGAATGTTCAGGCAAAGAAGGACTCCAGTGGTAGGAAGTCAGAGTTCCAAGTGCCGACTTCAAAGTCTTATTTTCGAAGGTGGAATAAGAAGGCTAGGACGTCAGGTCCAGCCCCTTCTTCAGGTACGTCGGGGGCAAGTACCAACCGAACCCCGCATGCTTGTTTTACTTGTGGTAAGACGGGGCATTTTGCCCGTGACTGTTGGAGCGGACGTCCAAAGTCTGAGAGGAAGCAGGGAGCAACCTACGAAGAAAAGGGCAAGGCAGTGGAGTCAACCGCATCCTATTATGCTCCGACTCAACAAAGAGTCTACAATCTAGGCCAACAGGAGGCCAACAAACAAGAGAATGTGGTGACAGGTATGGTTTAATTTATAGAAAGTTAGCTTTAAATACTGTTACCTAGTGCTTGTTAGCTTACTACTATTTGTATAGGCTTTATTCTGATTTGCGATAGTCCGGCAAGGGCACTATTCGACACGGGAGCTTCACACTCCTTTTTGTCCAAAGGTTTCATATAGCGCATCGGAGTCCCTTCTTCGAAGGGGAAGGACAAATTGGACGTGTATCTGTCAAATGGGGGTTCTATGCGTGTGTACAGAGTATGTGTCGTAAGGGTTCATATTGGAAGTCAAGAGTTTGACTTGCTAGCGTCGTTGTTGCTGCTAGTAGAGTTTGACGTAATCTTCGGTATGGACTGGCTTTCAGAGTAGAAGGCTTTTATTGATTGCAACCATAAAGAGGTCAAGCTGGGTGCTGGGCGGGAGATAATGTTTGCGGGATTAAAGGGGTCGAGCAAGACGTTGATGTCTGCTCTTCAGGTGGTGAAGGTGATTCGTGCTGGAGCAGAGCAGTTATTCACGTTAGTGGAGGCTATAAAGCCTAAGCCCACTTTGGATGGTATCCCAGTGGTATGCGAGTACCTCGACATGTTCCCGGACAATCTTCCTGGAGCCTTACCACAGCGAGAGATCGATTTTACAATCGAGCTAGTGTCAGGAGCCAAACCTGTGTCACGCTCTCCTTATAGGGTGACACCTAAGGAGATGGTGGAGCTAAAGGTTAAACTAGAATAGTTGATGGAGCAAGGTTATGTGCATCCAAGTTCGTCTCTTTGGACACCGGTCCTCTTTGTTAATAAGAAGGACAGAAGTTTGCGGCTGTATATTGACTACAAAGAACTAAACAAGTTAATGAAAAAGAACAAATACTCGATCCCAAGGATTGATGATCTTTTCGATCAGTTAGTTGGGTCGTCAGTATATTCAAAATTGGATCTGAAGTCCGTTTACTATCAACTGAGGATAAGGGAGAGTTATATCCCAAAGATAGCGTTCAACACAAGATATGGGCATTTTGAGTTTACAGTCATGCCGTTCGGGCTAACTAATGCGCCATCAATATTCATGGATCTGATGAACAGGATGTTCAGGGAGTACTTAGACAATTTTGTGATCGTCTTTATTAATGACATACTTGTGTACTTGCAGTGCGAAGAAGATCACTTCTAGCACCTGTATTTGGTTTTGGAGACGCTGAGGAGGAACGAACTATACGCAAAGTTCTCTAAATGTGAGTTTTGGTTATCCTCAGTGGAATTGCTTGGTCATATAGTCAGTGGTGAAGGGATTGCGGTAGATCCGGCGAAGATTGTTGTGATACGAGAGTGGCCCGTATTGTCTTAGGTAGCGGAAGTCCGGAGTTTTTTGTGGCTTGCCGGCTATTACAGGCTCTTCGTGGAAAACTACTCGGGAATAACGTTACCTGTCATGACATTGACAAGGAAAGATCAGAAGTTTATATGGACGCGGGAGTGCACGCAAGCATTCAAAGAGTTGAAGAGTCAGTTGACCACGACGCCAATGCTATGTTCGCCGAGTGGGACCAAAGGTTTGAGATATACAGCGATGCCTCAGGCAGTTGTTTGGGCTGCATGCTATTGCAGCATGGTAGTGTTATTACGTATGGCTCACATCGGCTGAAAGTGCACGAATGGAATTATCCTGTCCATGACTTAGAGTTAGCGGCCGTGATTTTTGCGCTAAAGCTGTGGAGGAACTATTTGTACGGCGTAAAGGTCGATATTTATACCGACCACAATAGCCTGAAATACATGTTGGATCAGAAGGATCTGAACATGAGGCAGCGGAGACGGATGGAGTTCCTGGGGGACTATACGTTAAAAATTTATTATGTGCTCGGGAAAGGCAATGCAGTTGCGGATGCATTGAGTCGCAGGGCTCCCGCCCAAGCCAACTGGTTGTCAGTTAATGATGAGAGGTTGATTCTGAAGTTGGAGGCATTAGACAACTGCTGTGTTGACAAGCAGAATAGCGTCGAAGCATTGTTGAACTGGACGGAAGTTCAGTATGACCTGGCTGATCGGATTCGGCAGGCTATGGATTTGGATAGCATCATGAAGGAAATAATGGATGCAGCTTCGGATGGGTCAAATTCCAAATTTACAGTTGAAGATGGACTGCTAAGGAAGGAGAGTTGTTTGTGCGTCCCAAACGTAGGAAATCTATGATCGGAGTTGATGTATGAGGCTCATCATACCAAGTACTCAATCCACCCAGGGAGCACGAAGACGTACCGAGAGCTAAAGAAGTTGTTTTGGTGGTCGGGAATCAAGAAGGATGTGGCACCATTTGTTGCTAAATGTCAGACTTACGCCTTAGTGAAGGCAGAGTGCCATAAGCCAGGGGGTTTCTTGAAATCTTTGCCTATTCCGGAGTGGAAGTCCGATGACATTTGGATGGACTTTGTGCATGTCTTGCCAAGGTCACAGAAGGGTAACGACGCCATCTGGGTGATCGTAAATCGGTTAACAAAGGTGTCTCACTTCATTCTGCATAGGAAGGATGATTCAGTGGAGAAACTGGCGAAGCTATATGTGGATAACATAGTCAGACTCCACGGTGTGCCCCGCAGCATCGTGAGCGAAAGAGATGGGCATTTTACATCCAATGATTGGAGCTTGGTGCAGCAAATGCTGGGGACTAAATTGAAGTTCAGCACAGTCTTTCATCCGCAGATGGATGGGCAGACCAAGAGGGTCAACAGGACGAAGGAAGACATGCTTCGCATGTCCGTTCTGGACTTCAGGAAGTAGTGGGAAGACCATCTGTATTTGGTGGAGTTTGCGTACAATAATAGCTACCAAGCAAGCATACAAATGGCGCCCTTCGAGGCCTTATATTGTAGAAAGTGTCTCACGTTGTTGTCGTGGCTAGAAACGGGTGAGCAAGGTTGTATAAAAAGCAAGAGGTGGAAAACGCTACTTCATTTGTGAGAACTATTCGGGAGCATTTGCTGATCGCTCAGGATAGATAAGCTAAATAACACAATGCCAAGCACCAGAACGTGGAGTTCGTTGTTGGTGATTGGGTGTATCTGAAGTTAAAGCCGTTCAAGGGTGTTTCACGGGTACGACGCTTGAAGAAGCTTAGCCCGAGGTACCTTGGACCATTTGAGGTCCTTGAGCGGATCGGTGAGGCGGCTTTCCGTCTGAAGCTATCGGTGGAGTTAAGTTGTCTACACGACGTATTCCACATTTCACTGTTGCGGAAGGCAGTGCTAGATCCTTCGCAGGTGATCGAAGTTGATCAAGTACCGGTGGATAAAGGGTTGACAACTAGGGTCAAGCCCATTTGTATTGAGGACTCTAAAGTGAAGAGATTTCGTAAGAAGGAGATCAGAATGGTCAAGGTCTGTTGGGACAATTGCGGTTGTGAGGAGCTCTCTTGGGAATGAGAGCAGACCATGCTTAAGGAGTACCCAATGTTATTTCACTCAGGTACCGCTTTTGGTTTTCTGTTTTCTTTTCCTTTCGTAATTTCGTGGACGAAATTTTTTTAAGAGGGAGAGAGTTGTAACGCACCGAAACTTAAAAGAGTGACGGGTGGTGTTTTGAGCCAAATCTGGGATTTGGAAGAGGTGACGCGGCCTGGGACACGGGCGTGTCCCAGTGCGTGTCGTGCCCGGGTTCGTCGAAGGTCGTGTGGTTGACGAAATTGCAGTCAACGATCGTCGGGGTAGTGAACACGGCCTGGGACACCGGCGTGTCCCAGGGCATGTCAGTCACTCAAAGCCTTCCACTATACGATCATTGAGTGATGACACGGGCGTGTCTGATACGGGCGTGTGTCGAATACTCGTGTCCTGCTCGGGTCATTTTGCGAGTTATGCTAAGACAGCTACACGGTCTGGGACACGGGCATGTCCCAGGGCATGTTTAGCACACGGCATGTGACACGGGCGTGTCACATGGCCGTGTCGTGCTCTGGACATTTTGGACCTGTGTCATTGGAGTAACATGCCCAGCTACACGAACGTGTACTGGGTGACACGGGCGTGTCAATCTCGACACGGGCGTGTCGAGTGCCCGTGTTCTTTTTAGGACGCGACGATTTCAGTGTCAATTGAGGCGTACGGCCTTGGACACGGGCGTGTCGCAAGAAGTGTTCGGCCTAGGAAGTTCATTTTTAGTGTGAATCGTGGTCATCCGTTTCCTTATTTTGGAATCCAACGGTTCAGGGCTGCTTTTGTTGGTATATACCGGGAATAGGGCTTAGAAACCCTCATTCTATTTGTGTTTTCTCTTTCTAGATCTTAGAGAGAAGGGGGAGCAAGGAGGAAGAGGGAGATCCGGTCATCGGAGGTGATTTGGAGCACCAAATCACAAACTGAGCCCAGATCTGCCGAGGAAAGATCATCGCGGTGCTTTTCATCCGCATAGTTTTCCATGGTGCCTAGGAAAAACGCTAGGTTTATAACACCACGAAAATTTTTTGTAAACGGGCCGTTCGCATCCTAAGGAATTTTTGATGCCTTTATAAGGCTACACGACCTGGGACACGGGCGTCTCAATGGTCGTGTACTTCTATGTTGGTTGGGCTGTGTCCAAGAAAGGACACGACAGGAAACACGGTTTTGAACAGTAGTGACACGGGCGTGTCAGGGGTGACACGGGCGTGTCAGGGGTGACACGGGCGTGTCCTCACCCGTGTCACCACCCGTGTTCTTCTCGGGTTGAAACCCTTGGTGTATTGTCAGCAGTGCACGGCCGGGCTACATGGGCGTGTATTGTATGACACGGGTGTGTCAGATTCGGCACGGGCGTGTGGACACCCATGTCCACAAGGAGATGTGACGATTGGCATGACGGTTATGAGTGACACGCCCCTGGTCTCGACCTGTGTCCTTCTCTGGATCGACGACTTCATGTGCAAGCAGGGCACACGGCCGTGTGCAAAGCCGTGTTTGGCTTATTTTAGTGACTTTGTGGCTGGATCCGAGCCTTTCGTTTTCTTTAAATAAGATTTAACGGCCGGGAGTGGGGGTTAAACTCCTCATTTTCTTTTGGCATTTCTCTTTCTTAAGTCTTAGAGAGAGGAGAAATCAAGGAAGAAGGAGGAGGAGGATACTAGCCGCCGGCGGAGCATCGGAGCACCAAATCAAAAACCGAGACCGGATCCGTGGAGGCATTCTCGTTATGAAGCTTTCCATCGGGCTAGTTTCTCATGGCGCCAAAATGGACTTCAAGGGTAACGATTCTCAACTTGGACATGTGAAGTCCTCTTCCTTTCTGCATGGGAAACCCGCTCCCACGAGTTTGTAGTGAGTGCGCGGTGTTACTTGGGGTAGATATGTGAAGTCCCCCTTGTTTAGAGTCTGCAATCCAAGTACGGGCATAGGTATTATATGTGAAGCCTACCCGGACGTGTTTGTCTAGATCGGTGATGTTGCATTGTGCATTGATTATCGGAGAAGACTCCGTATTGTGTTGTTCTTCGGGTTTTCTACACGGTAGATTGCAACAGGGAGCCTTGGGGATTTACTCTAAGGTGCACCCGGAAAACTGGGCGGAAACGCATTCCTGCCAACTAGGTTGCCTGGGGCCAACCTTGTATAATTGGGATTATATGTTCGAGGCATGTCTCATGGAGACACATAGGGTCTTTCTTTGGAAAACGGTGAGAACATGGGGTTCGGAATTATTAGGCCAGGGAGACGAACAGGAATGGCAAAACTGACCCGCGTCCTACAAGTTTGGCCATGAGTACTACTGTATTCAGAGACGGTAGAGCGACTTAAGCAACGGTAAATGATGGAGCTGTACCTGCGTTATGTGGATTATGACAAGAGAGTAGCGGAAATTGGCTCTCGTCGGTGGCATAATGAGAGTCTCAGGCTAGGGGCCGTAAAGACTGAAATTCTCAAAGTAATCCGTCAAGTCAAGGACCTCTGAATGAAGGTGGTATCCGGGAAGTCCGGTACACCGTCAATGTGCCCTGAGTGCGCGGGGTGGGCGGCCGTGCGAGCCTCCACCTATGGTGAGCTGTGTTAGGTTGTACTTTCACTGGGATTTTTGGATGGTAGAGAAGCCACGGAATTGACCGGATTCACTAAGATTGTGCCCTGAGTGCACGAGGTGTTTGGCCAAGCAAGCCTACACCTATGGCGAAATATACTTATGCACATTATTGTTAAACTGGGCTAATGAAATGCAGGGAAGGAGCACCGCCGTCCCGAATAAGGGGCGGGGTCGTTATAATTTGGTCAGCTTTAACTGACCGTTGCTTTGTTTGTCACCGTACGGTGGAATGTTTCTTGCTGGTGCAACGGAACCAAGTACTAAATAGCGGGCTGAAGCCCAAGCTGCTTTGCTGGCCCTTGAAGGCTAAAATGAACTGTTATTTTATTCCTGTCATGTGTTGCAAGCCTACGAGCGGATGTCTGTAAAACACTATGTTGTTAAGTGAACATTTGTAAGGCCATAACGCCAAGTACTTTTGTGTATTTTGGTATTTCATTCTTATTGTGGTTGGTGGACATTTATGATAAATGTTATAGATTATTTGGTTCTTTCAACTATTTAAAAACTTCCGCCAGTGGCTCTGTGTAGGACGTTTATGTTTTGGAGAATGGTTTCATTTTGTAACCCTTCGGTCTGTCTGTTACATATGGCATCGGGCCCCGGCCGGACCTACATCTACATACTATGCGACGGATAGGGGTGTTACAATTTGGTATCAGACTACCGATTCCGGTCTTGCTTATAGGAATTCGTGGGCGAATTATTTTAAGGGGTGGTGAGCACATGTATGTGCGTCATCGTTATAACATAAAAAGAACCCATTAATGTCCACTTAGAAATGAAAATGCACTTGTTTTTGAGGAACCTGAGTGTTCCAATGATTGCTTTTAGCAATTTGTATGTCGCTTAATCGATAGTTATGCTTTATAGGGGACTACGAGTGGTGTGGGGCATTCGCAAGGTCAGCACTCCACGGAGAGTAATGCACTTAACATCGTGCCTGAGACCCTGCTTTCTGTTGAAACCATAAGAAGGATAGTTGAAGTGGTGTTCGCGGTGACTAAAGCACAACTTGGAAGGCAAGTGCAGCCCCCTGTCCCTGGGGTGACTTCAATACCGAGTGGTGTGATAGAACAACTAGCATTTATAAAACCTTTGGATCAGCAGTTGAACATGCTTTCAGTGCAGGGTACGAACTCAGTTGGGGAGTATTTGTTGGCGTTTTTTATTATAAGGCGCTACCCGGGGTTTGATTTAGAGAACGAGCAGACTATAGTTAATAGATTCTACAATGGTCTGGGTGATGAATTACGGCTGCTACTCGTAGGACCAAAGCTACTTGGATTCCGAGCATTAGTGGAGGCGGCTAGAACTTTGGAAGAAGATCTGGCCAGAATCAACCAGACGTCAGGGTGCTGGTTACCAAACTCTCAAGGTCCCGCAAAGTCTGTACACCGAAAGAGTAGTAAAGTGAGGCCGGACGTATCTGCTAGTCAAACTCCATATTACTGTTATAAATGTGGAAGGTTTGGTCACTTTTCCCGAGATTGTCATAAAGACGATCAGGAGACAGAGAAAGCTATGAAGGGAGTCCAAGAGAAGAAAGACTCCAGTGCTGAGAAGATAGAGTTAAGGGCTTTACCCTCCTCAAAGTTTGGTTTCCGTAGATGGTGTAAGAAGGCAAGGAGGTCGGGTCTAGTTCCTTCTTTTGGTGCGTCTGGAACAACTGTTGGCCGAAACCCGGACACATGCTTTTGCTGTGGAAAGTTGGGACACTTTGCCTGAGAGTGTCGAAGCGGACATCTGGAGTCTGAGAAGAAGACTAGAGCGACCTACGAAGAGAAAGGCAAGAGGTTGGAGGAAGCTATATCTCAGTATGCTCTATCCCAACCTAGAGGATACAACTTTGGCCATCAGGAGGTTATGGAATATGCTGACATGGTGACAGGTATGGTTTATTTTTTGGTATGTCAATTTAAGATACTTGTTGTCTTACGCATATTAGCCTATGTTTGGTTATGATAGGATTTGTATTGATTTTCTGAGTGTCCAACGAAAACACTGTTCGTTATGGGAACTTCCCATTCCTTTTTGTCCGAAAGATGTTTATCGTGCATCGGAGTTCCTTCTTCGATGGCAAGAGTCAAATCGAGAGTACTGCTGCCTAACGTGTACTCTTTTCACCCGAATAGAGCCTATTGATTGAAGTTACGGTTAGGGAGTCAGGAGTTTTGACGTGCAAGCATCGCTACTGCTGTTTGTAGAGTTTGATGTAATTTTTGGAATGCTTGGCTCTCGGAGCAGCGTGCGTACATCAATTTCAAACGTAAGGTGGTCAGTTTGGTACTAGCTATGGTTGTGAGATGTAAGAATAGAAGTATTACTTCAAGAGCTGGTAGAACATGGTTATGTGCGTCCATGTTTATTGCCTTGGAGCAGATCGGTCCTCTTGTTAAAAAGAGGATGAAAGCTTACAACTCTGTAATGGTTACTAGAAGTGATTAAGTTAACGGGAAAAGATTAAGTATCCAACCCAAGGAGTGATTATCTGTTCGATCAACTCAAGGGGTTAAGTGTGTACTCAAGTTGAATCGGAAGTCTGGATACTATTATTTGTCACAACGGGAAAGTGATATTCCCAAAACGGCGTCCAGCACACGATATGGGCATTATGAGTTAATCGTTATGCCGCTTGTACTGACAAATGTGCCGTCAGTGTTATGGATTTGAGGTATAGGGCATTCAGTGAGTACCTGAACCAGTTCGTGGTAACCTTTATCGATGACATATTAGTGTACTTTCAGTATGAGGGTGATCATTATGAGCATCTGGATTCGGTATTGTAGATGTTAAGGATAAATCAGATGTATGCCAAATTCTCCAAGTGCGAGCTTTTGTTACCCTCAGTAGCGTTTCTTGATCACGTCTTGAGTGGAGAAAGTATCATCGTGGACCTGTCAAAGATATTTGCGATACGTGAGTTTTATGTGTTATCTGCATTGGCGAAAAGTCCGAATTTTGTAGGACTGGTCTGCTAGTATAGACGCTTCATAGAGAACCTCTAGCAGATAACATTATCCCTCATGACTTTGGCGAAGAATGATCAAATGTTTGTGTGGTCGCTGGAGTGCGCGCAAGCTTTCAAAGAGCTGAAAAGTCGGTTGACCTCGGCAACTATTCCATGTTCACCGAGTAGGACTGAAGAAGTTGAGATTTACTGCGATGCTTGTGGCAGTGACTTGTATTGTGTTCTGCTCAAGCATGGGAGTGTAATAATATATAGCTCGTGTTAGTTGGTGGTATGCGAGAGGATTTATCCCGTCCATCACTTTGAGTTAGCGGCCGTGATATTCGCCTTGAAGCTTTAAAGGCGTTACCTAAACGGTATGAAGGTCAGTATCTAAATCGATCTAAGGAGATTGAAGTGCTTATTGGATAAAAAGGATTTAAACTTGTGGCAGCGGAGGTGGATGGATTTATTGGGGAACAACACCTTCGACATACATTTTGGCGCATGTTTTGGAGATATTGCAAATCTCTTGCGTGGACAAGCATATCACGGATGATACTTTTGATAGGTCAAATCCCCAATATGGTATTTGAAGACGGACTGTTGTGGAAGGACTGTCATCTGTGCGCCCCAAGTGTGGAGAGTCAGTGGTAGGACTTGATTGACGAGGCTCATTATACCAAGTACTCAATTCACCCGAATTGCAGAAAATGTTTAGAGGTTTTAAGAAGTTGTTCTGATGGCCCGGACTGAAAAAGGAGGATCCGGTGGAAAAGTTAGCCAAACTCTACATGTATTGTAAGACCCCCTTTTTTTTTCAACCACCGGGGTCTTAGGCCCAGAGTCGCCGCTTTGCGGTGACACCTTCTCGTCCTGAAGGGTTATCACCACAAGGCGCCGATTCTGCCGGCCAATTCGATCACTGAAAGGTAGCACAATGAATGAAGTAAGAGCAATGCAGTCCATAGCAATAGATCACATATATAGAATAAAAATCTCCACGAAGGGAGTGTCCACAGAAAACATCAGAGTACTATAAATACGGGCTTATGCCCGATACATCATGTCCTCACTACAATATCACTCATGCGGAAGCTAAAATAGAAACTACTCTGGGTCGAGACTCACGGTCCCGGCTGTATGAACTCTGGAGCTAGACTGCCCCATCTCCAGGCGCACCGATCTCTGGGGCTGCTTCTCCATGCTGGGCTCCACGATCCCCTAAATGATGCGGTTTGAAAACCGTTAGTCATAAAGACTAAGCCCTATCATCCCCTACCCCTTCCCCCATGGCTCCTAGGTACCGAGCGGAGAGGAAGAAAGGGAAGGACATGAAGGTAGAGATTAATCAAGAAACAGATGGCAGCGGAACTAATCTAACAAGTTGTATTCGGTGAGCAGTTAATATAATTGTTATAATAGGTCTAGCAGTAAGAAAAGCAAATATATGAATTTAACCTTCACTTATGCGAGAACACATAAGCAAAAGGGATCTTTTGCAAGGCTCCCATCGTAAAAGTGTCCCATACCACTTATACCTTGGGGTGTCGGTTATCAAACAGCAATGGTTGTTATATATTGAAATTAACCTTTGATTTATAAACTTGCCCACACAAGCTTATAGACCAAGGGGTCGTTTTGCAGGTCCTAATGTATAAGCGTCCCATACCACTTATACTTTAGGTGTCAGGGTTAAATGAATCGATTATGCTATGACATGCAAGTGGGTATGATGAAACATGCAAGTGCAACTCACACACCCGACTCTGTGCACACAGACCTTTAGTTCCCCCTTTCGGAGCCGTTACCTCCCAGGATACCTCCGTAGTGGCGGACGGAAGCGGTGGGTTGGGCCTCGCCCACCTCAAAACCAGTAAAAGCACCACTGGTCTGACCTATCGTACGCCTCAACGCTTGGTGCACTAAGCGGACGCCTGCGTACTCTTGCCGGCTGGCGCACCGGACTTCTGTTGGCGAAGTGCTAATCACCCCGCCGAGTCAATGATATCGGTGTCGGTGCAATCGAACTCTCCGATATCGTAAAACCCACCACCTTAACTTTTTCCTATTTTATGCACATTCAAGTTTAATCGTACACACACAAAAACCGAGCCGAAGCTCCCCGGACCAAAACGTCCGTCTCCAAACCAACCGAGCCGAAGCTCCCCGGACCATCCCGTCCGTCCCCAACCCAACTGAGCCGAAGCTCCACGGACCATCCCGTCCGTCTCTTAACCAACCGAGCCGAAGCTCTCAACAATCTCCCTGTGCCAACAGTATTTGTGAAAGGTGCAGCCCTAGTTACTAAGTTACTCTTGTCGGTTTGTTATTACAGTTTACGTTAGCCCTGGACTGCCCCCGGTATTCCCCGTGAAGGGCTCTCAAGGGGCACTAGGAACCAAAACGGCGGCATTACGACCCGAAGTTCCCTCTCGCAAGGCACTTATTGTTATTGGTTGATCTCCACAACCCGATTCCCTTCTCATATTACGATAGACTATCCTAGGGTGATTTTTAACCTTCCTCTCTTCGGGAAAAGGCGATCTTTCGCCGAAACCCGAGCACCTCTTAACTCTAGCTATCACCAATTCTCACTAATCTTTATACCTTCCTATTGTGATTTCCTCCACCATTGCCTACCCAGACAATATGATTAACTCCAATGCCTTCCTCAGATCATGTCCTACTGCATTTCACAATTGCTATATGCAGACCGACCTAGACTTCATGTCGAACCGGTTATGCAATGATCCAATACTCATCCAAATGCCCTAAATTATTTACTGGAGACTTACCATGATATAAATGACCTAAATCCAGAAAATGGAAATTTTCCTAATCTATTTGGCATTTAATTAAATTCCTCGAAAATCCCAAGGGCTACCGGTTTGAACATGAACTACCCTAAGTAATCATGCAAGATGTCCAGCAAATTTATGATAAATAGTAGGTTATCTCAATAGGTTAAATCCTAAGTATCCTAATTTTTGTATCATCAAAAGGGGATGAAAACTATTTTAGAGATAATCTCTAACTTCTGTTGTTTATGAATCAAGTACAGAAAATATTCTTCCAAAAATTATAAATAATTTATGACATGCAGATAAAGGCCTAAAATTAGCACTGGCCAAGTTTCATAATTTTCCAGCAAGTATTTTATCCATAATTAATTTTTAAACAATAAAACCCCTTTCTAACATCTGTGAACAAAGTACTAGATTTACTCAACATAAAATTCTATAAAAATTCAGGGATCAATGTTCTACTAGTCAAGATCTAAATCCAGAATTTTAACTGATTATAATTAATTTAAAACCTCCAAATATTTGAAACAACAAATCGGGCTAATAATCCTTTAACACATGAAGTATAATAATTGTTAATCATAAAATTCCAGGAAAATTACCATAAGTCTAAAACATCCTAAAACTCCCTCCTCCCGAGTTTCATAATTTTTAGATTAGATTTAGTGATTAAAATAACTAAATTACATGTTTATCCTAATCCAAAATCCCAACTTCCGAGGTACCTAATTACCTCTAATTCCTTCACTATTTCAACCAGAGGGTTTTCAGCATATCATCCCACTCTCCTCCAAATTTCAAGGGCATACAAGAGCTTTTGCTCCTATGTCCTTCACAAACCTCAAACTCCCATCCACAGGATTTGAGCCGATCTCTTAGGGTAAAATCCACCCTAATCCACACCATGTTACCTAAGAGGGTAGACATAGACCCAACAATCAGTGGCCACAACACCAGCCTCATTTGAGGAGATTTGTCCACTCCATTTCCAATCGTACTTTTCCCCATAGTATCCCTCACCAAAACCTATCTAGGACTTGATACTTCCCTATTCAAAACTCGATTAATTGAGTTGAAATTTTGTACAGATCTTAACATTGATGCCAGGGACCGCCACCCAAAATTTGGGGGAGTTTAGACTTAATTTCACCTCCTAATTAATTTTATAATGTTCATTAAAATTTTACAAAAAAACTTTAGGCAAAAGTTCTTCAAAAATTCTCATTTTTGGTCTGCCGTTAGGTTTAGCTAAGGTTAACCCCCTGCCCAAATTTCAGGTCATTTGGACAAGGGACGAAGAGTGGGCATCCATTTTAATTTCTGCCCAACTCTAGGTACAGCCCTCACTAAAACGGGTGCTGCGGCCGAACCTCTTACCCAAACGAGTTGAAACCAATTTTAAATTAATCTAGACTCGAAGGGCTACGACTTTCGTGACAGGTCACTTTTCCCAAAACGGCTTCTAAGTGCCTCGTTTTGCAGCATCAAAATGTGCCCATCTAGGTATATTTTCCTTATAAATTAGTTACATAATTTATATATTATAAAACAGTTTTTACTGTTCATCTTCTACAAAACCCGAAAACCAGACACAGAAAACCATTTTTCCTTTAAGCATTCCGTGATCCGTCGCCGGCCGTCCGGTCACTTCCCTGGCCAGCCACCGCCACCACCACCTCCGTTGAGGCGATGGCTAGCGGTCGGCGGTGGTTTGGCCGCCGGAGGTGGCGGTTTCCGGCGAACTCAAAAAAATACCTTTTTCATGGTTTTCCCATGAAAACGAGAGATGGGACCGGCTCCGTTGAGCGCGAACTTCCTTTCTAAGAATCCTAAGATCTACCCACAAAAGAGAAGAAGCAGAGGAGGACCTTGTTCGCGGTTTGGAGGAGAGGAGAACGACGGGGTGCCATGGCGCAGTGGTGGCGTAGCCGAACTTCTCCTACAGCAAGAACAAAGATCTGATCCGTTTACTTGAGCGTGTAAACTTCTCCTCTTGCCCCAAGTGGGCTTTTATAAGTCAGAAAGTGGGGAGGTGAAAGGGTAAAGCCATAATGGCCATGAAGGCTCCTCTTAATAGCCTTTCGGTTACAGTGAAGGGATAAGAAACGGTAGAAGATGAACAGGTGTGTCCAGTTGGCGGTTTCCTATTGTACCAACACTTCCGCCTTTATTATATAATTATAGAAGGAAAAACGGCCCGTAATTACTCCTGGTGTAACTTCCCACACTAGCATTTATTTCCACGCGTGTTAGAATAATTTTGGGCCTGAACCGTCGTTTCGGCCAATGTCACGGGCGTGACACATAGGTCACGGGCGTGACAGGCCCGGGTGACAATTTTTGGGGTCGGCGATCGTCGAACTGAGATCGACGGTCGTCGAAGGGTGGTCACGCCCTAGGTCACGGGCGTGACACCTAGGTCACGGGCGTGACAGGCCCGAACGGCAATTTCGAGGTCGATGATCGTTGAACTGAGATCGACGGTCGTTGAAGGCTGGTCATGCCCTAGGTCACGGGCGTGACACTTAGGTCACGGGCGTGACAGGCCCGAGTTCAATTTCGACGATCGTTTTACGGGGATCGACGATCGTCGAAGGAGTCACGCCCCTGGTCACGGGCGTGACACTCTGGTCACGGGCATGACATGTCCGGGCTGCAAGGTTGTCGATCGCCTCACGGAGATCGACGATCGTCGAAGGAGTCACGCCCTTGGTCACGGGCGTGACACCTTGGTCACTGGCATGACATGCCCAGGCTACACGTTCGACGATCGCCTCACGGAGATCGACGATCGTCGAAGGAGTCACGCCCAAGGTCACGGGCGTGACGGGTTGGTCACGGGCGTGACCAACCCGTGACCCGAAGTCTCGGTCGATTTATTTCAATTTTTGTGCTTCCTAGGGTTCTCTCACGACCAACCGACTCCTAGGGGTCTAGCAAAAATGGGATGTTACAAATCCAAATAAACAAAACAAAAATTTCGTCCCCGAAACTGAGGTTGAGCCTACGGGGATTTCTATCGGAATAAATTAAACTTGTGACATCCCATACGATCTTTCTATCGGGTTTAGGCGATTATTCGTTTGATAAACGAAGACAATCTCCCCAATTAAAAAATGATTAGCCCCTACCTTTCTGATTGAGTGCGCATGCCTAGGTCCTGAATTTTCCTTATCTAGTCTTAACTATCCAAAACAAGAAGGCAATCAATAGTATACTGAGAGGTGGTGAGATGTACCTGACTGAACAACTCCGGGTATCTTTGCCTCATCAGATCCTGCGGTTCCCAGGTATGCTCCTCCTGACCGTAGTTTCTCCACAGAACCTTGACTAAGGGGATCTTTTTGCACCACAAAACTGCACTACTAAATCAGGGTTTCCCCAACAACCTCGCTCAATCTATCCTCGAACTTCCACTCTAACTCTGGAAGTGACTATAATAGTTCTTCAAAACCCTTATACTTGCCTATACCATTCGGCAAACCTCACCGTGCGTAGACAAATCCATGACGCCTTTCTCATTCCGGGGAAAGACAAGTTCTAATACACACAATCTTCTTCTAGTAAGTTGAGTTTTTGTTTGTAACGGTAGACAGCGACTCTATAAACCTCCTCCACGCGATCATGTTCCTATTCCTTCATATACACCCGAGTAATCAATCAATTTGACCCTATGATTTATCCAACTCTGGTCATTAACAGGAAAGATTACTTCGTCAAATGACCCGTCGTCCGCAAGATTTAAGGGGGTGTACTCGTGCATTTTTTGGAGGTTTTCATTTATACTTTTTAATTTGTTGTGCCATTCTGCCGTAGTTACACTTGATTTTCCAAACATTTATTTATCATAGCCACGACCCTTGCTAACCATATTTATGTCATCAAATGTATCTAATCTTGTCTTGATGCTATCTGAATCGAGTCTGCAAGGTCATACCTAAGATACATGTTTTAGATATATCGTCTGCTAATTTCTTTCAAACTATTAGTGTTATCATACTCATGATGTTACATCATAGTGTCTCAGTCTTATCTTCCCAAATCTACTTAGTCTTACTACCCGTCATCAAATTCACATGGTATCTTCTAGTAGTTATGTCTCATAGTTACTCCTCATTATTACCATGACATCATTCGAGTGGCGTCGAATAAGACCAACCTCAACATTACTATGTTTGGGGCAACACACTTTCTAAATTAGGTCTAGGAGACCTAAGCCATTAACTCACTTGCCCAATAAACAAAAGATAAGCCCCCAATAAACAAACGATAAGCTCATATCTTCCTTGGGCTAATTTTCTTTTATCTTACCATGTTATATCTGTCCTAGCTGAGTGTACAACCCCTAGGGCATCAATCTATGACTTGGGGTTCCAAACTGACACTTGTAGATATACTCCATACTTTAAACCCTCTGAGTCAAATTTACGACACGCTTATCAGGGTTGTTCCCACTCCCAATTGGGTCTCTTTCGAACTTGAATTCCTACCCGACCTTCAGTGTTTATCTTGTAGTTGTCCCTGAGTAATCTTGTTACTGGTACGGGGGTTAATACTCCGTGTCTTCTACCATTCTGATAATTAATTATTGGTCAATCCCAATAGATTGAGTAATCCTTGTTAGGGACCATAGGGACACCAGAGTTTATGTCTTAGGTATCCATTCACCTATTAAACTCCTCCTTTAATCTCTTTAGGTATTTCCTTACCTAACCAAATTCATACTTAAGGTCTGTTTCGGAATAGGGCACAGTATAAGTTGTCGGGTTAGTCACGTATCCTAGCGGTTGAGTCTAACCTATTGACTAGAGAATTACAAGAAGAGGTCTTTGTAACCGGAGGTGCTCCCTGCTGGGGACAGGGTTTGTCGCAGGCTACAAAGAAGAATTCCAATTGTTAGCTAATGTACAAATGGAATGAATGGAAAGTGGACAATTTACATGTGATTCCCCATATGGGCACACCACTGCTTCCGCTACTTAGTTTGTCCCCAAACTAAACTCGAGCGGGGGTGACCCAGGGTTAGTGGACTGCTACCTTTTCAGATCGATGTTTCGCTCTGATACCACTTGTAAGACCCCCTTTTTTTACTTTTTCAACCACCGGGGTCTTAGGCCCAGAGTCGCCGCTTTGCGGTGACACCTTCTCGTCCTGAAGGGTTATCAACACAAGGCGCCGATTCTGCCGGCCAATTCGATCACTGAAAGGTAGCACAATGAATGAAGTAAGAGCAATGCAGTCCACAGCAATAGATCACATATATAGAATAAAAATCTCCACGAAGGGAGTGTCCACAGAAAACATCAGAGTACTATAAATACGGGCTTATGCCCGATACATCATGTCCTCACTACAATATCACTCATGCGGAAGCTAAAATAGAAACTACTCAGGGTCGAGACTCACGGTCCCGGCTGTATGAACTCCGGAGCTAGACTGCCCCATCTCCAGGCGCACCAATCTCTAGGGCTGCTCCTCCATGTTGGGCTCCACGATCCCCTAAATGATGCGGTTCGAAAACTGTTAGTCATAAAGACTAAGCCCTATCATCCCCTACCCCTTCCCCCATGGCTCCTAGGTACCGAACGGAGAGGAAGAAAGGGAAGGACATGAAGGTAGAGATTAATCAAGAAACAGATGGCAGCAGAACTAATCTAACAAGTTGTATTCGGTGAGCAGTTAATATAATTGTTATAATAGGTCTAGCAGTAAGAAAAGCAAATATATGAATTTAACCTTCACATATGTGAGAACACATAAGCAAAAGGGATCTTTTGCAAGGCTCCCATCGTATAAGTGTCCCATACCACTTATACCTTGGGGTGTCGGTTATCAAACAACAATGATTGTTATATATTGAAATTAACCTTTGATTTATATACTTGCCCACACAAGCTTATAGACCAAGGGGTCGTTTTGCAGGTCCTAATGTATAAGCATCCCATAACACTTATACTTTCGGTGTCAGGTTTAAATGAATCGATTATGCTATGACATGCAATTGGGTATGATGAAACATGCAAGTGCAACTCACACACCCGACTCTATGCACACAGACCTTTAGTTCACCCTTTCAGAGCCGTTACCTCCCAGGATACCTCCGTAGTGGCGGACGGAAGCGGTGGGTTGGGCCTCGCCCACCTCAAAACTAGTAAAAGCACCACTGGTCTGACCTATCGTACGCCTCAATGCTTGGTGCACTAAGCGGACGCCTGCATACACTTGTCGGCTGGCGCACCGGTCTTCTGTTGGCGAAGTGCTAATCACCCCGCCGAGTCAACGATATTGGTGTCGGTGCAATCGAACTCCCCGATATCGTAAAACACACCACCTTAACTTTTTCCTATTTAATGCACATGCAAGTTTAATCGTACACACACAAAAACCGAGCCGAAGCTCCCCGGACCAAAACGTCCGTCTCAAAACCAACCAAGCCGAAGCTCCCCGGACCATCCCGTCCGTCTCTTAACCAACTGAGCCGAAGCTCTCAACAATCTCCCTGTGCCAACAGTGTTTGTGAAAGGTGCAGCCCTAGTTACTAAGTTACTGTTGTCGGTTTGTTATTACAGTTTACGTTAGCCCAGGACTGCCCCCGGTATTCCCCGTGAAGGGCTCTCAAGGGGCACTAGGAACCAAGACGGCAACATTACGGCCCGAAGTTCCCTCTCGCAAGGCACTTATTGTTATTGGTTGATCTCCACAACCCGATTCCCTTCTCATATTACGATAGACTATCCTAGGGTGATTTTTAACCTTCCTCTCTTCGGGAAAAGGCGATCTTTCGCCGAAACCCGAGCACCTCTTAACTCTAGCTATCACCAATTCTCACTAATCTTTATACCTTCCTATTGTGATTTCCTCCACCATTGCCTACCCAGACAATATGATTAACTCCAATGCCTTCCTCAGATCATGTCCTATTGCATTTCACAATTGCTATATGCAGACCGACCTAGACTTCATGTCGAACCGGTTATGCAATGATCCAATACTCATCCAAATGCCCTAAATTATTTACTGGAGACTTACCATGATAAAAATGACCTAAATCCAGAAAATGGAAATTTTCCTAATCTATTTGGCATTTAATTAAATTCCTCGAAAATCCCAAGGGCTACCGGTTTGAACATGAACTACCCTAAGTAATCATGCAAGATGTCCAGCAAATTTATGATAAATAGTAGGTTATCTCAATAGGTTAAATCCTAAGTATCCTAATTTTTTATCATCAAAAGGGGATGAAAACTATTTTAGAGATAATCTCTAACTTCTGTTATTTATGAATCAAGTACAGAAAATATTCTTCCAAAAATTATAAATAATTTATGCCATGCAGATAAATTCCTAAAATTAGCACTGGCCAAGTTTTATAATTTTCCTGCAAGTATTTTATCCCTAATTAATTTTTAAACAATAAAACCCCTTTCTAACATCTGTGAACAAAGTACTAGATTTACTCAACATAAAATTCTATAAAAATTCAGAGATCAATGTTCTACTAATCAAGATATAAATCCAGAATTTTAACTGATTATAATTAATTTAAAACCTCCAAATATTTGAAACAACAAATCGGGCTAACAATCCTATAACACATGAAGTATAATATTTGTTAATCATAAAATTCCAGGAATATTACCATAAGTCTAAAACATCCTAAAACTCCCTCCTCCCGAGTTTCATAATTTTTAGATTAGATTTAGTGCTTAAAATAACTAAATTACATGTTTATCCTAATCCAAAATCCCAACTTCCGAGGTACCTAATTACCTCCAATTCCTTCACTATTTCAAGCAGAGGGTTTTCAGCATATCATCCCACTCTCCTCCAAATTTCAAGGGCATACAAGAGCTTTTGCTCCTATGTCCTTCACAAACCTCAAACTCCCATCCACTAGATTTGAGCCGACCTTTTTGGGTAAAATCCACCCTAATCCACACCATGTTACCCAAGAGGGTAGACATATACTCAACAATCAGTGGCCACAACACCAGCATCATTTGAGGAGATTTGTCCACTCCATTTCCAATCGTACATTTCCCCATAGTATCCCTCACCAAGACCTATCTAGGACTTGATACTTCCCTATTTAAAACTCGACCAATTGAGTTGAAATTTTGTACAGATCTTAACATTGATGTCAGGGACCACCACCCAAAATTTGGTGGAGTTTAGACTTAATTTCACCTCCTAATTAATTTTATAATGTTCATTAAAATTTTACAAAAAAACTTTAGGCAAAAGTTCTCCAAAAGTTCTCATTTTTGGACTGCCGTTAGGTTTAGCTAAGGTTAACCCCCTGCCCAAATTTCAGGTCATTTGGACAAGGGACGAAGAGTGGGCATCCATTTTAATTTCTGCCCAACTCTAGGTACAGCCCTCACTAAAACGGGTGCTGCGGCCGAACCGCTTACCCAAACGAGTTGAAACCAATTTTCAATTAATCTAGACTCGAAGGGCTATGACTTTCGTGACTGGTCACTTTTCCTAAAACGGCTTCTAAGTGCCTCGTTTTGCCTCATCAAAATGTGCCCATCTAGGTACATTTTCCTTATAAATTAGTTACATAATTTATATATTATAAAACAGTTTTTACTGTTCATCTTTTACAGAACCCGAAAACCAGACACAGAAAACCATTTTGCCTATAAGCATTCCGTGATCCGTCGCCGGCCATCCGGTCACTTCCCTGGCCAGCCACCGCCACCACCACCTCCGTTGAGGCGATGGCTAGCGGTCGGCGGTGGTTTGGCCGCCGGAGGTGGCGGTTTCCGGCGAACTCAAAAAAATACCTTTTTCATGGTTTTCCCATGAAAACGAGAGATGGGTCCGGCTCCGTTGAGCGCGAACTTACTTTCTAAGAATCCTAAGATCTACCCATGAAAGAGAAGAAGCAGAGGAGGACCTTGTTCGCGGTTTGGAGGCGAGAAGAACGACGGGGTGCCATGGCGCAGTGGTGGCGTAGCCGAACTTCTCCTACAGCAAGAACAAAGATCTGATCCGTTTACTTGAGCGTGTAAACTTCTCCTCTTGCCCCAAGTGGGCTTTTATAAGTCAGAAAGTGGGGAGGTGAAAGGGTAAAGCCGTAATGGCCATGAAGGCTCCTCTTAATAGCCTTTCGGTTACAGTGAAGGGATAAGAAACGGTGGAAGATGAACAGGTGTGTCCAGTTGGCGGTTTCCTATTGGACCAACACTTCCTCCTTTATTATATAATTATAGAAGGAAAAACGGCCCGTAATTACTCCTGGTGTAACTTCCCACACCAGCATTTATTTCCACGCATGTTAGAATTATTTCGGGCCTGAACCGTCATTTCGGCCAATGTCACGGGCGTGACACATAGGTCACGGGCGTGACACATAGGTCACGGGCGTGACAGGCCCGGGTGACAATTTTTGGGGTCGATGATCGTCGAACTGAGATCGACGGTCGTCGAAGGGTGGTCACGCCCTAGGTCACGGGCGTGACACCTAGGTCACGGGCGTGACAGGCCCGAACGGCAATTTTGAGGTCGACGATCGTCGAACTGAGATCGACGGTCGTCGAAGGCTGGTCACGCCCTAGGTCACGGGCGTGACACTTAGGTCACGGGCGTGACAGGCCCGAGTTCAATTTCGACGATCATTTTATGGGGATCGACGATCCTCGAAGGAGTCACGCCCCTGGTCACGGGCGTGACACTCTAGTCACGGGCGTGACATGTCCGGGCTGCAAGGTCGTCGATCGCCTCACGGAGATCGACGATCGTCGAAGTAGTCACGCACTTGATCACGGGCGTGACACCTTGGTCACGGGCGTGACATGCCCAGGCTGCACGTTCGACGATCGCCTCACGGAGATCGACGATCGTCGAAGGAGTCACGCCCAAGGTCACGGGCGTGACGGGTCGGTCACAGGCGTGACCAACCCGTGACCCGAAGTCTCGGTCGATTTATTTCAATTTTTGTGCTTCCTAGGGTTCTCTCACGACCAACCGACTCCTAGGGGTCTAGCCGGAAATGGGATGTTACATATATAACATTGTTCGGTTGTATGGTGCACTCCGCAGTATTGTAAGTGACTGAGATGAACGCTTCACGTCCAACGATACTAGGCTGGTGCATAAATTGTTGGGACTAAGCTAAGCTTCAGTACGGTCTTTCGTTCGCAGACGGATGTTCAGACCGAATGAGCCAACGAACGATGGAGGACATACTTCACATGTGCATCTTGGATTATTGAAGACAGTTGAAAGATCACATGTACATAGTGGAGTTTGCGAATAACAACCGCAACTAGGAGAGTAAACAAATGGCGGCAGTCGAGACCTTATATGGGAGAAAAAGGTCACATGACGTCGTCTTGGTTAGAGACGGGTGAGTTGATGTTATACAAACGACAGACAGGCAGAATACTATAACACCAAGGCATAGGAACGTGGAGTTCGTTTTTGTCGATTGAGCATAGTTGAAAATCAAGCCGTTTAATGGTGTATCACGAGCTCGACTCTTGAGGAGGCTCAGTCCGAGGTACCTTGGACCGTTTGAGCGCCTGGAGCCGAGTGGTGAAGCAGGGTATTGACTGAAGTTGTCAGTGAACTTGAGTGGGCTACATGATGTGTTCCACATATCAGGATTGCGGAAGGTGGTGCTAGAGCCCTCGCATGTGGTTGTAATCGGTCAGGTGCCGTTTGATTATGGGATGACGACGAAGGTCAAGCCCGTATGTATTGAAGACTTTGAAGTCACACGACGCCGCAATAAGAAGTTTCCGTATGGTTAAAGTCCGTTGAAATAATTGCGATCGTGAAGATCTTTCATGGGATCGAGAGCAGATTATGTTGGAGGAATACACCGAGTTATTTTGTTTGGGTAAATCTTAGGTTGTGTATCTTTACCTAATTTCATGGATGAAATTCTTTAAGGGGTGGAGATTTGTAACGCCCCTAAAATTGTAAACGAGCCGGTCGCATCCTAAGGTATTTTTGCTGCCTTTATATGGCTACAAGGCCTGAGACACGAGCGTGTCTATGGCCATGTCCTTCTGTGTTGGCTGGGCTGTGTCCAGGAAAGGATACGACAGGAAACACAGTTTTGAACAGTAGTGACACGGGCGTGACAGGGGTGACACGGGTGTGTCCTCACTCGTGTCACCACCCGTGTTCTTCTCGGGTTTAAACCCTGGGTGTGTTGTCCGGAGTGCACGGATGGGTTACATGGGCGTGTACTGTATAATATGGGCATGTCAGATTCGGCACGGGCATGTGGCCACCCGTGTCCACCAGGGGACGTGACGGTTGGCGTGGCGGTTATGCGTGACACGCCCTTGGTCACGAGCATGTCGATGACCCGATACAAGAGTGTCAGGTTGAGACACGGGCGTGTCTCGACCCATATCCTGCTCTGGATCGACGACTTCGTATGTAAGAAGGGCACACGGCCAGGCACACGACTGTGTGCAAAGCCGTGTTCGGCTTATTTTAGTGACTTTATGGCTGGATCGGAGCCGTTCATTTTCTTTAAATCAGATCTGACGGTTTAGGATTAATCCTCCTTCCTCAAGGCCGGGAGTGAAACTCCTCATTTTCTTTTTGCGAAGCTTTCCATCCGGCTAGTTTCTCATGGAGCCAGCGGAGCATCGGAGTATCCCATCTGCCAGCGGAGCATCGAAGTACCGAACTAAAAACCGAATTAAAAACCGAGAATTCAAGGAAAAAGGAGTAGGAGTATCCCATCTGCCAGCGGAGCATCGGAGTACCGAATTAAAAACCGAGACCGGATCCACGGAGGCATTCTCGTTACGAAGCTTTCCATCCGGCTAGTTTCTCATGGAGCCAAAACGGACTTCAAGGGTAACAATTCTCAACTTGGACATGTGAAGTCATCTTCCTTTCTGCATTGAATACCCTCTCCCGTGAGTGTGTGGTGAGTGCGCGGTGTTCCTTACAGTAGATATGTGAAGTCCCCCTTGTTTACAGTCTGGAATCGAAGTACGGGCATAGACATTGCGTGTGAAGCCTACCCGGACGCGTTTTGTCTTGATCAGTGATGTTGCATTGTGCATTGATTGTCGGAGAAGACTCCATATTGTGTTGTTCTTCGGGTTTTCTACACTGTAGATTGCAACAGGGAGCCTTGGGGATTAACTCTAAGGTGCACCCGGAAAACTATGCCGAAATGCATTCCTGCCAACTAGGTGGCCTGGGGACAACCTTGTATAATTGGGATTGTATGTGCGAGGCCTGTCTACAAGAGACGTGTAGGGTCTTTATTTGGAAAAAGGTGAGACCATGGGGTTCAGAATTATTAGGCCAGGGAGCCGAACAGGAAAGGCAAAACCGACCCGCGTCCTGCAGGTTTGGCCATGAGTACTATGGTATTCAGAGACGGTAGGGCGACTTGAGCAATGGGAAATGGTGGAGTTGTACCTGCGTTATGTGGACTATGACATGAGAGTAGCGGAAATTGTCTCTCGTCGGTGGCATAATGAGAGTCTTAGGCCAGGGGCCGTAAAGACAGAAATGCTCAAAGTAATCCGTCAAGTCAAGGAACTCTGAATGGAGATTGTATCCGGGAAGTCCGGTACACCGTCAATGTTCCCTAAGTGCATGGGGTGGGCGGCCGTGCGAGCCTCCACCTATGGTGAGCTGTGCAAGGTTGTACTTTCACTAGGAGTTTTGGATGGTAGTGAAGCCACGGAATTGACTGGATTCACTAAGAATGTGCCCTGAGTGCACGAGGTGTTTGGCCGAGCGAGCCTACACCTGTGGGGAAATATACTTATGCACTTTATTATTTAACTGGGCTAATGAAATGCAGGGAAGGAGCACCGCCGTCCCGAATAAGGGGCGGGGTCGTTATAATTTGGTCAGCTTTAGCTGTCCGTTGCTTTGTTTGCCACCGTACAGTGGAATGTTGCTTACAGGTGCGGCGGAACAAAGTACCAAATAGCGGGTTGAAGCCCGAGCTGCTGTGCTGGACCTCGAAGGCAAAAATGAACTGTTGGTTTTTTTTTCTGTCATGTGTGGCCGGCCTGCGAGCCGATGTATGTAAACACTATGTTGTTAAGTGAACATTTGTAAGGACATAAAAGCCAAGTACTTTTGTGTATTTTGTTATTTCATTCTTATTGTGTTTGGTGGAAATTAATGATAAATGTTATATGTTATTAGGTTCTTTAACCTATTTAAAAACTTCCGCTAGTGGCTCTGTGTAGGATGTATATGTTTGGAAGAATGGTTTCATTCTGTAACCCTTTGGTCTGTCTATAGTATATGGCGTCGGGCCCCGGCCGGACCTACAGCTATATACCATTCGACTGATATGGGTGTTAAGAGGGTAATGATTCTCATCTTGAGCATGCGAAGCTCTTCTTCTTTTACATGGGAAAACCCTCTCTCGCGAGTGTGCGGCGAGTTTGCGGTATTCCTTGGGGTAGATATGTAAAGTCCCCCTTGTTTAGAGTCTGAAATCGTTGTACGGACATAGGCATGGTGTGTGAAGCCTACCCGGACATATTGGTCTGGATCGGTGATGTTTTTCTATGCATTGTTGGCCGGAGAAGACTTCGAGCCTTTGGTTATTTTCTGGTTTCTACGTGGTAGATTGCTGCAGGGATCCTTGGGGATGAACCTCAAGGCGCACCCGAAAAACTGGGCGGAAATGCATTTCTGCCATCTTGGTTGCCATGGAGACAACATTGAACATAACTGGGTTATGTGCTTGTGTGAATGAATTTGGGATCCGACAAAGCTTGGCCCGTGCGCTTGTCTTAAGATTGACAGTGCGGCGTGAGCAACGGGCTTGTGGAACTGGAACCTGGCAATGTGGTTTGGTGACAGCTACCTGAAAAAGGTACTGTCCATTGGCATTATCGTACGAGTCTTAGGCTTAGACCAGAAAGACTAAATTCTCACGAGATTTGCCGTCCAAGGGATGGTGGTGAGACCACGGTTATGACCGAGTTCATTGAGTTAGTGCCCTGAGAGCATGGGGTGTGGGGCCATGTGAGCCTGCACTTGTGATGATGTGCGTGTTCACTATATTACTTGCTCTGCTAACAAGTGCATGGAAGAAGCTTTGCCACCCTGAGTTTGGAGGCAGAATCGTTATAATTTGGTCAGCTTTAGCTGACCGTTATTCTTGTTTGACACTGTTGCAGTGATTTGTGCTTGCAGGTGCTGCGGAGCCGAGCGGTAAATAGTGTGCCAAAGCCCAAGTTGCTAAGCTGGCCCTCGAAGGCCTCATTTGTTTACTTATTTAAATCATGTGTGGCCTACCTGCGAGCCAAAGTTTGTATGACACTCTTTATTTAAGTTAACTATTGTAAGGCCATAAGGCCATCACTCTTTGCTACTTTATATTTCATTCCTGTTTGGTTTCTTTGTGGATATTCATGCTTGTTGGCTGGGTTCTTATTGTTGCAACTTAATAAATTACTTCTGCTAGATGCTATCTGTAGGACGTGTGAATTGGTTGAATGGTTTCATTGAGTAACCCACCGGTCTGTCTGTGGTATATTGGTTCGGGCCCCGGCCGGACCTACTGATATATATTGTGTGATGGATAGGGGTGTTACACAAGATTCAAGGACTCTAGAACTCAGACATCTGAAAGATCACCCCATTGGAACAAATCATCGGAGATCCCCGGGATGGTGTCAGAACTCATAAAGGTACTACTAATGAAAATCTCTATTTGAGCTTTCTCTCGCAGGTTGAACCAAATAAGTTTGAAGAAGTAAACTCAGACGCTTCATGGATTATGGACATGGAAGTAGAGTTAAATCAGTTCAAGCGCTGCAAAGTATGGACACTTGTTCCAAGACCCAAAGACAAGAACGTCATCAAGACAAAGTGGGTCTACAGGAATAAGATGGACGAGGATGGAACGATCATAAAGAATAAGGACAGACTCGTTGCCAAAGGATATCGTCAAGAAGAAGGAATCGACTTTGACCAAAATTATGCTCTAGTGGCAAGACTGGAGGCAATCAGGTTGTTCCTAGCGGATGCTACACTTAAGGGCTTCACCGTCTATCAGAAGGATGTGAAGTCCGCCTTCCATAATTATGACATAAAGGAAGAAGTGTATGTGGAACAACCCCAAGGTTTCGTTGATTCTAACTTTCTTAATTATGTTTAATTTTTACAAAAAGCTTTATATGGTCTAAAACAAGCACCTCGAGCTTTGTATGAGACGATGTCTAACTTTCTTCTTGAGAACAAGTTCACAAGGGGAAAGATAGATAAGAATTTATTTCTTAGGGAAATAAAAGGCAAGATTTTGCTAGTGCAAATCTATTTCGACAACATTATTTTCTGCTTTACCTACGACAACCTCTGCAAGATGTTTTCAAAACTTATGCAAGGGAAGTTTGAAATGAGCAGTATGGGAGAGCTGAAGTATTTCTTAGGGCTTCAGGAGAAACAATTTGAAGATGGAATTTTCATCTCGCAGACTAAGTTCACCAAAGAACTAATTAAGAAATTCGGAATGGAGAACGCAGCCTATATGAGGACTCTAATGGGTTCAGCTATGTCCCTGGATAAGGATGAGAAAGGGAAATCTTTTGATAAAATCAAGTACAGAAGCATAATTGGATCCTTACTCTACCTTACTGCCAGTAGACCAGACATAATGTTCTCTACATGTGTTTGTGCTAGATTTAAAGTGAACTGTAAGGAATCTCACTATGCAGTAGCAAAGCGGATTTTGAAATACCTTAAAGGTACACCGAATCTTGGCTTATGGTACCCAAGAAGTAATGATAGCGAACTAATTGGGTTTTCAGATGCAGCTTTTGCTGGTAGTAAAGACTACAGGAAAAGCACTTCCAGGACTTGCCAATTCCTTTGAAGAAGGCTTATTTTCTAGAGTAGTAAGATGCAGAACTATGTTGCAATCTCAACAGCTGAGTTAGAGTATATCTCTGCCGGCAGTTATTGTGCACAACTGCTATGGATAAAGAATCAATTTGAAGAATACAACATGAAGTTTCAGAACATTCCAATGTTTTGCGACTCTTCCAGCGCAATTACAATAGCCAACAACCAAGTCTCTCACAGCCGGACAAAGCATATAGAGCTGCGATACCACTTCATCCGGGAGCATGTGGAGCATGGGGATATAGATCTACAGTATGTCTCTACAGACATCAAATTCCAGATATTTTCACGAAGCCGCTGGATGAGACCAAGTTCAGTTTTGTTAAAACTGAGCTTGGTATGCTCAACATAGAAGGATAGACACGATGGACTTAGTTCACAGCTCGGGATACAAGAACCAGTCAAAAATGTTAGAAATTTCTGTAAGTGGACTTAATTTCTCGAGTTAAAGAATGACTACTCGAGAACTATAAATTGACTACTCGAGTACTATTTTGACTTCTCGAGAAATAAGTAAGTCCTTCGAGTGTAATCACTCGACTACTATACTTCATCTCGAGAAGCAGACTCAGACAACACGAGTACCATCATACCACTTCTCGAGTACTTCCATTCCACAACTCGAGTACTAAAGTTCCACTTGAGAAATGACCCGTCATTTTCTCTTTTCATTTCAAATTTTTTTCAATTTTGAAAATCGAGTTCTATCTGCTGCTAACTAAGGTATAACTTCGCGTTATTAGACTCCTTATCATAATTACTATGGTTATTTAAATATAAATTTCGGATTTCAAAAATCTACTCGAGTTCAATCCTTCTCTCTCTCGAAAGACACTTCGCCGTCCGCCGCTTCTATAGAGCTCGTCGCCATCTTCTTCCTCTTCCAATCAAAGAATCATTGGTCAGTGAAGATTATGGCGTCGCCATCAAAGATAGGAGTGGGCAGTGATTTAGTAGCCACCGGAATCACAGAGCTCTCTAA
This sequence comes from Platanthera zijinensis, assembly GCA_039513925.1. Taxonomy (NCBI): domain Eukaryota; kingdom Viridiplantae; phylum Streptophyta; class Magnoliopsida; order Asparagales; family Orchidaceae; genus Platanthera; species Platanthera zijinensis. The sequence goes on along the minus strand of CM077081.1, from coordinate 117,201,143 downwards.
CGACTTAAGAAATTTACTAATCCTTCTCAACACAGCAGGTCTTAGTTTCGTTCTCCAGGAACCGTGCAGAATCTTGTTTCCAGAAGTTGAAGAGTTCTTCAAGAATGTCAAAGTCAGGGGAAATGGCAGGGTTTTGAAGTCCAGAGTAAAGGGAATCAAGGTAAAAATTACCAAGACTTGTGTTTCTAATCTTCTGAAAATGCCTATAGTTGATGAGGAAGATGAGATCACCAATGAAGACAATGACTGAACAGATAATTTTTGTGGCATCTCAACTGAAGTAACTTCCATTAGAAGGCCAGATACTAACCCAGAAAGCAAGTTACTAGTAGATATCATTGGAAAATTACTCTTGTGCAGGACAAACTCTATCAGCTTTATAACCAATGACTTCTTTGACATCATGAAATCAATCATCTGCAGAAAAAGGTTTCAGTTTGGAATGCTGATACTGGACAAAATTAGAGAGAGCAATAATGCTCCAAGCTATGTCAGGATAATTTACTTAATGTTTCATGAAATTAATCCTATAGTTTTTAATTTTTCTAAAGGCTCCATCATACATCATATGAAGAAAATCACTATTTCATCTATTTAAAGATGGGAGTTGAAGTTGCAGAATCCAGTTCTGGCAGTTAAGGTCCAAGAGCAGCAAGCTGAAGAGGAAAGGAACCCATCTTCCCCTCTTCATCATGTTGTTGGCACATCTGGTGCAGCAGTTGAGGGGGAGCCAACCTCCTCTTTGCAGCAAGACAGAATAGAGAAACTTTGTGTAGAATTCAGAAAGGGGGAGAAGTTAGTGAAAGAATAAGTTGAAAAATATGACACTAATATCCAGACCCTCTAGACTGAGAAAATAAAGGAAATTAATAGAGATGTGCTAACTCAGATACAATCAGTAAAATTCCATACTTATGATACTACTGTATGGATGCATAATCAAATCTTTACATAATTTTAGGCTTATCCAAATATCATTCCTCACCATCTAAATCCATTTACTGAAGGGCAGCCAGCTCCAGATCAGAAGCCAGCATAAATACCAACTTTCTCTCCCAGGCCTGATGATGAAAGTCTACTATAGAATCCTATTCTCAGGTATGGGAATCTGATATTCCTAAAGACTTACAAGAAGTTCAGATCCCCAAAAGAAGTAAATATGGATAGGGTCCCTCTACTAGTAGATCCATTCCAAATCCTGACGCAGAAAAGAGGAAAGCTTCAGAGTTTGTAGAGATCTGGTCCCCAACTTCAAAGTCCCTCATTCTAGAAACTCTCAAGCTTGTCATGGACTACAATGAAAACAAGAATGATCATTACAGCTCCAAGGAATGGGAATTATATGAAAAGTCAATAACAAAGAGGAGGATTTATGTTCGGGAGTATGGGAAGAACAATCCCAATGCTCCTCCTAAACCTCCAAAGTTCTACCCCAAGACATTCAACTACTAGAGAAGACAATAAGAGAAGAAGGACAAGCAACAACAACAACAACATCAGAGTAAGGAAAGGACATATGCTTTTGAGATTGAGGATTGACTCATGTAGAACTGAAATCTAGAAACAATTCTGATTATATAATCTTTAATTTTGATGATTATCTCTTCATTTATTAGTTGACTGCATTTTATTCTATGCTTATCCTTAATATATAGTTCTTTCTATTTTAGTATAATTCACCTTAGTGTAGAGGGTTCTGACTTCTATAATTATGGGTAGAGTGTTGGGTATTGTATCCACAATCACCTAGATTTGCATGAAGTCACCCTTAAATTAAGATGAATTAGTTTATATTTGATCTCTTTTCTAGTTATGTGTTTGCAAGATACATTTCTAAGTGTAGACTAATGTCAGTCTACAGTGGGTCATCAAACACAGGACCATACAATATAATTCCTCATTGTGTGATCCAAGGTGTTGACCCACGTGTAGCCTCTCTATTGGGATACACTTATAATTCAAGCACATGGACTAATAGTTGAAGATTGGATGTTGTTTGGGAGGAAGAAGTCAAATCCATAAAGCTGAGAAAATTCTAAGTATCATACTCGAGTAGTCCTTTTTGTACTCAAGTAGAATACTTAGCAGCACTCGAGAAGATTCAGTCTACATCTCGAGTATGGAAGTGGTTCTCGAGTGGATCTTATCTTGCACTCGAGAAACCAAGTCCAGTACTCGAGTAGATAAGCTCTCTTTCTCGAGTGATGTTATTTATGTCTCAGAAAATTTTATAATTCAAGTACTCGAGTAGTCTAGCAGAGTACTCGAGTAGTTGAGAAGATTATGTCGAGTGACAAAAGTCAGTTCTCGAGAAATTCTTAGAATACTCGAGTGAAATTCATTTGTACTCGAGTAGTTTGTTTATTACTCGAGTAGTTCAGCATCAACGCTCGAGTGATCAGATTCTTGTCCAGAATTCTTTCCAACTCCAAGCTCTCGAGAAGTTCTATCTACTTCCCGAGAAGTAAGTATAGCACTCGAGTGATCCATCAACCACTCGAGTGATTTACTTCATCGATTCAGATTTTCTAGAATTAGCTCTTCTCGAGTAGTCAGAGCCAACCACTCGAGAGTTAGTCTTAGCACTCGAGTAGTTTACTTATTAAACGAGAAATGCTGAATTTTTAAGAAAAATTCCTAAGTCTTGTTAGATCTAATTTTTGATGCCTTGACGTGATTGGTCCATGTGTATGTCATTAAGAGTAAATATGACCGTTAGGGAGATCTTATATAAGGTCTTGTCATTTCGACTAACGCTAACAAGCTGTCAAAGAAATATTCTAAGTCTCTGAATCTCAGTTTTTTCTTTCCAAAAACGAAAGCCGCCGTCGATCTTCATCGTGCAAATCGCCTAAGGCTTGCGTTCAAGAAGATTAAGATCAAGTTCAACTTACAGATCGAGATTGCTGTTGAACTCCTCATCATCTCTAGGATCATGTTAGTCAAAGAAATTGCAGATCCAGATCATGTCAAGTTTCTTCTTCAACCTTTCTGATAGACCCGCAAAGATCAAAGAAGAAGAACTTGGCCGACTGTTTCCAGATCTGAGAATTATTGTGTGTGTTTTCAATTACTCTCAATTTATTTCTTGTAGGAGATTTTTCTCCGAGTGTAGGATCTCTTTTTTTCTTCGAGTTGTAGGAAGTTTCATCTTCCAAGTGTAGATCCGGGTTGTGGATCGAGATTGTAGGAACTTTGTTCCGAGGCGTAGGATTGATTTTCAATCCGAGATAGTGGAGTAACCGAGTCTAGTGTTTGCTAGATCGGTGAGGTAAAGTGGATGTACCCAAGGTTGGGGAACTACTATAAATCTTTTGTCGTCTGTGATTGCTTGGTAGATAATTGTGTGCATAGAACTCTAAATTTTTATTCCGCAAAAAGATAAACAACTCACCTATTCACCCCCCTCTAGGTGATTTAGAAAGACAACTAAACACTTTTAGTATCCCCTTTAACCTCTCGGGATACTACATTTTACTTCTCGTACTTGACACCCCGTAGGCCTAACCTGAATTTCAAGGACAAAATTTTTATTTTTATGCATTGGGGTTTATAACATCCCTCAGACTTCTAAACCCCTAGGATGGTCTTGTCGTGACTGGTTCATGACAAAACCCTGGGAAGCACTAAAGGGTTTGGGGGAACAAGGGAATTACTGTATGAAACATCTTGGGCTATAAATAGTAAGTCTTAGTTATTAAATATTTAAAAATTATAAGACCGGTTGGTTTCGTCAAACTCAGCAAGAAATTCGTCAAATGGTGTGGATTCGTCAAACTCAGCAAAGAATTCGTCAAACAGAGCATATTCGTCGAACTCAACAAATAATTTGTCGAATGGAGCATGTTCGTCGAGTAGAGGAAGTAGAATTAAGCCTCTCTAGAATTAGGAGCATATTCATGGAACAGAGCAAGTTGCTAAACTAGGTTCAGGTTTCTTCACGGGGCATATTCGTCAAACGAAGTTCGACGAATGGAGCAAATTCATCGAGCGGAGTTCGACGAATGGAGGAACTTCATCTGGCGGAGTTCGATGAATGGAGAAAATTCGTCGAGTTGGGTTCAGATTTCATCGAACTGGGCTCGAGGCATTGAGTGTGTCGAGTGCACTCAATTCCATGGGCTTATTGGCGTTGAGTGTATTGAGTACAATCAACGTCATTTCACTTAGGAAGATTCTGGCTCGGGGAATTGAGTGTGTTCAGTGCTCTCAATGCCAAAGCCTATTTGGCATTTAGTGACTTGAGCTCACTCAACGCCATTGAAGAAATCGAAGCCCTTTGTTGTACAGTTGCAGAGAACTGAAAATTTTGGTGTCCAGAAATGGTGCGGAGTCAAAGCACTCGCATTCAAGCGGCAAATAAGGTCTCCTCTACTCCTTTCTTCGTGTGCTAGAATCTTTGATCATTTAGGAGAGAAATCGGGCTCAATTGAACCCTATTGGGAGAGAAAAATTCCAGATTTTCCATGGTTTTTCTACCTCATGGGTTTGTCAAAATATGCCCCTCTAACGGTCGTACCTCTGCCCGGCGATAGCCCCCACCTCAACGGAGGTAGTGCCGATGGTGGCCGACCAGGGAGGTGTCTGGGTAGCCAGAAAATGGACTTAGAAGGTGCTCCAGGTCGGGAGGATCACAGTCATTGGCTGGAGGAAGAAGAAAGCTAGGAGCCACTCAATTTGCTTTAAGATCTGTGCTAGATCTAATATATTAAATTTTAATTTATGTATTTTCAGCTACATAATATCACCTGCCTTGGAATTTAAATTAAAAATACTTAGAGGCCTATTCAGAAAAAGTAGTCAACATGAAACTGGTAGAATTATGGGTTTAGTTTATTTTAAAATTAATTTAAACCGATTTGGAGTTTAGGTCAGACCACAACACTCAGTTTGGTGAGGTCTATACCTTGGCTTGATCAGTGATTATTTGGGGTGGCTCGCTAAATCTTGAGCTCCAAATGACTTGAAATTTGGAGCATGAGCCTTTCATATCTAGATTTATAACATATCGAAAAATGGGAATTTTTGGAAAACAATTTCTTAAGGTTTTTGTATAAATTTAAAAATCCATGTTTGAATTATTTAAGGTGTCTAATGACCCCTATACCCACAAAAATTTTGGTGTCTGACTCTTAGGGTCATGACATGACTATTATTAAAATTTCAACCCAATTGGGTTAGATTTGAATAGGTTTTGGGGAGACCAACTTGTGGCCCTTTAAGGGTTAATTAGGGCCAGAGTGAGCTTGGGGCATGGAGGGGCCAATTCCCACCCAAAGGGGTTGGGACTTTGGTCAGAGCCCCATGGTTTGTTTAAGCACCCTCACATGGAGTTTAGGGTGGATTAGGGTTGATTTGCCATAGGACCCTAGTTCAAACCATAAGGTTGAACTTTAAGGGTTTGTGAAGGACATGATGTGATATGTCCATGTATGTACTTGGTATTTAGTCCATGTGATCTTAGGGTGGTGAAATGCCCTAGGAAGTATTTGGTGACATTCAGACTTAGGCACACAACTTAAACCAATTAAGGGGAGTTTAGGACTATACCTTTTATGAAAATATTGAAGGGTCATATGATCTTGGATCTTCATGAGATTTGTTAAGTATCGTATCCACAATAACCTAGATTTATATGAAGTCACCCCTAAACTAAGATGAATTAAGTTATATTTGATGTTTTGTTTGAGTTATGTGTTCGCAAGACTTAATTGCCAATGTGTAGACCAATTGAAAGTTCACCTAGTGTCAACTACCTTCACCTATGGGGGGATAGGTGACTTGCAGCGTATTTGCGGAATTAAAAGTGTACCTACAGAATCAAAACAAAACACACAGCACAGAGAATAACACAGGCAATTTATAGTGGTTCCCCGATTTGGGTACGTCCACTTTCCCCCTTCGACCTATCTCCCAATCCAGGGATGACTCGGTCACTTCACCAATAGGATTGAAATCCAATCCTTGCACTATCGGAAGGAACCCTTCCACACGTAGGAGTCAACACTCCCACAACACGGGTTGCACCCAACCCTACAACTAGAGACCAATCGGTCCTTTACAAAGAATTGAAAATAGCTTGTAAGAAATACAAACAACGTATGGAGACTAAGGTGTCCCTCTTCGTTCGACGACGTGTTCTTGAAGTCAACGAAGAGTCCACAACCCTTGATCTCACTTGGAGAGAATCTCCCCGAGACCGGCGGCGGCGACGAGCGGCGGCAAAGCTCTCGGTGTTGGCGGCAGCAACTGAAGATAGCAGCAAAGCACTGGAGATTCAATCTTCTTAGCGAAGTCGGCAAGGTCTTCCAACGGTCACACTAGAATCGATCGTCTTGATCGATTCGGACGGGGATGGATTTCCCTATCTCAAATCAAGAGACAAAAGATCTCTAGTTAGACACGTGAGACACTATGCAAGACTTGGCTTCTATCACCGTGGATCTGGAGAAGATCGAGATCAGCAATGGTGATCACTGTACGAGCGGCGGCCACGGAGAAGGTTCGCAAAATTAGGGTTTGACGGCCGCTTCCTTTCGTATTCTTGATTCGTGGATTACTGTACACCAATACCTGTATATTTATACACTAGGTCATAAAGATGACCGTTGGGGGCCCCACCAATGTAAAGACCGAAGTCCGGTTCGAAATAACGCTTGAAACCTGGACCGGTCCAGGAAATGTTGGAAATTTGCCCAAGTCAAATTCGGCGAGAATCGTAAGTGATTCTCGACGAATCGGCGAGAATCACTTGCGATTCTCGCCGAATCCTACTTGGCTAATTCTGGCATCACAGGTTGTAGAGGCCGGGGAGAATCGGCGGGAATCACATTAGATTCTCGCCGAATCGTCGAGAATGCAAAGACATTCTCGACGAATCGGCGAGAATCACTTAGTGATTCTCGACGATTCTGCCTTTAGAGAATTTTCTGGCTACGTTGAGTCAGCTGGCCTCAACCGGCGAGAATCATCTAGTGATACTGATAGTTTAACTTTCAAGGCAGCCTAAACACCTAGAGGGGGGGGGGGTGTGAATAGGTTCTGCTTTTCTTATAAAAACTTCTAGGCAGAATTCAAAACAATAGCTAACACAATAAGCACAGCAATCACAGAAAATAAAACATCACAGATTGCACAATGTTTTATAGTGGTTCCCCAAGGTCTGGGTACATCCACTTTCCCCCTTCACCTATCTAGCAGTATGATAGATTCGGCCAAACTTCCACTTATCTCAGATCAACAGATCCTACAACTCAGAATCCAACTGGTTCCTACAACTCAGGCACAACTGCCCTACCTCAACCTTGCCTCAAGGCATACAACTCAGAGAATATCCTTCTCCTACACTCAGGCAAACAGCCCTACCACTCAGAGTTCAACACTCCTACACTCAGCCTTTATAACATAGGCTTACAACTCAGATCTGTGTAAACAGATCCTACAGAAATATAGAAAAGATTATTAATCTGTCTTGCCAAAGTTGAGAGAGAAAAGGCCAAGACAATTCTTGATCAGCTGATGCAATCAACTGTATCTGAGCCTTCTTCAAAGCTTCTTGAAAATGTACTTAGCTGAGTTGATTCCAAACAGCTTCTTGAGAATCCACTGGGGGTTTCTTTCTTCTTCTTCTAATTCTGGCTTGACCTCTCTCTATCCAGCACTTTGAAAGATTCTTCTGAATTCTGATTAGAACTCTTCTTAGATCTATCCTTAGATAGTCTTCTTAGATCTCCCGGAGAAGATCTTCTTAAGTGACTAACACTTTCTTGAAATGAATTGGATCGTAATCCTTCTCAACTTTTTTGATTCTCAACAATGTTTTTCAACAGTTACTTTCTCCTTCTGAATCCATCTATTTATAGACATTCTTCATGGTAACAGGCTGATCCGGTTTCTAACCGTTTTCTGACAAGTCTGATAGCTTCAGTTAGCCGGTGGTAACCCACAGCTGTCAAGTCCTCAAACAAGTCCTGTGCCTTAGTCTTGAACCACAAGTTGTTGACACAGTCTGTCAGAAAGTGTCGAGTCCATCTGTCTATCTGTGTCGACACAATTGACTTTGGTGTCGACACAGTCTTCAGTGATGTCGACTAAGTTGCCTTTGAGTCGACACAGCTTCTTCTGAAAATAACTTGGTCTTAACTCTTCAGTGTGTCGACACAAGTCCTGTGTGTCGACACAGTTGTAGAATTATAACTTAGTAAGTGTTGACTTAGCCTTCAGGTGTCGACACATTCTGCTTTAATGTGTCGACTTAATCACAATGTGTCGACACATTCTGCTGGTGTCGACAAACTTGAGGTCGACTATTTTCTTCTGTGTCGACACATTCAGCTGATGTCGACAATCTTGAGATCGACTATATTCTTCTGTGTCGACACATTCTCCCAATGTTGAGGTCGACGCTTTTCTTCTGTGTCGACACAAATTCCCAGAGTTGTGTCGACTCTTTTCTTCTGTGTCGACACAAATTCCCAGTGATGTGTCGACTTACTTCTTCTGTGTCGACACTTTTTCCCAGTGTAGTTGTAGACTAACTGCTATGTGTCGACACTGCTTCCCAGTGTTGTGTCGACTCTTTTCTTTTGTGTGTCGACACTGCTTCCTCTGTGTCGACACTTGGACTTAGAATTTTTTTTTGCATACATTATCAATTCTTCACCTGCACATGTCAACTTAAAACAACATCAAATACACCTTGATGTATATCATTGAGCTAGGTTGGGCTTCTTCAAATCAGGTACACATTTTCCAATGTACCCAACAATCTCCCCCTATTTGGAGAAGTCATAACCCCTATAGCCAATGATATACACCATTTATAAACAGTACTAAATGATGATTAATGACATATCAGGAATACTTTAATATAAACAAAACATAAAAACAAATCATCACAGAATGCACATTATAATATGCCAAACAACATTTTGTTTATAACTGGGTAATGTTTGATTATAATGTTTTACATTTAATGATTACATCATAACATTACATAACACTATAAAAGAACTTGAAACAAAATCAGGCTTGATCAGGCTCTTTAATTGTAATCCCTTTGCCAGATTGAATTGTAGCTGTCACAGGAGCTTCTGATTCTTCAGCTATCTTCTTTCCTTTAAGATCAGCTTTCTTCTGAGCTTCTTCCTTGATCCTTTGCCTTTCAAAATAATGAAAAGGCTTAGGGAAGTATTTGATTGGCTCCTTAGCATCAGATGGCAGTCTTCCCAACTTGGCTTTCCTTCTGAATTGTACTATTGCTTCTTGTCTTGCCTCATACTTCTGCCATTCTATTTCATTGTACCACTTGCCTCTTTCATGAACTTTATCTTGTACAGCTTTCCATGCAGTGAGTATTATGTTCCTTGAAGTTGGACTCCACTGCTCATAATCTGGCTTCAGTACAGCCTGCTCTCTGAATTTCCTCTTTGCTACTAGAGCATCTTGCTGTTCTTTTAGAGTAGCCTCAGGCTTATCAACCTTTCCAAAGACAATATTAGTAACCTCCTTTGGAGGACTATACATTCCTTGAACCTTCTGATCAATCATGTCAAAATCTGGAGGGGGGTAAATGACTTGGGCAACCTCAGGTTGAGTGCCTTCAAGTAGATTTGAATGTATTCCTGATTCAGCTACCATAGCATCATCACACAATGGGGGATATCCCAAAGTGGCTCGAATGCTATTGGTCACCCATTTGGAGTGCTCTGAGCCTGCATGAATTAGCATCCTCTCCCCCTTTATGGCTTCTCTAGATACATGATCTCTTAGATCTTCCTTTTGAAATCGAATTTGGCCATCCAAATAATTCACACCCTCTTTGAAAAATGGTATTAACTTTTGAAGCTTTTCAGATATTTCTTTTTGAGAGGTGGAGATGGCAGTCTTAACAGATGCAATGGCAGCTTGAAAATTCTTATCAAATTCTTCCTTTTCTTTGGCCTTATCTGCAGGCAGACCTGGAACAATCTTCTTTACCTCCTCAATGATCTCATTATGAGATTCAGTTAAATTATCATTCATTCTGATCTGATTTTCCAAAACATAACTTTGCTTCAAAGCAATGTCATCCACTTTTGTAGTAATAGCCTCCTGTTGTTTAGCTAGATAAACCACAGCATTGCCACCCTTGTGGAAGCAATCTGTCATTTCCTTTTTATGCATGTTTACCTGAAACTGGATGGACTTGATATCCTGAGCTAAGTCAAACTGAAGTGACTTGCTATTCTCATCAACATACTTTTCCATAGCCAACCTTTGGTCATCCAATTTGACTTGTAGATCTATCATAAATTTATTGTAATCAAAGGCTGGAGATACTTGTAGAGGTGTGGTCTGTAAAGCCTGCTTATAATTCTTGCTTCTTCTCTTGAAGACAACAAGTTTTCTTTTCTTTGCCATCCTGGCATCTTCAGTTTCTGTGTCAGATGAAGTATCTACATGAATTCTTTCTTGAGGATGATGAAATGTATCAGTTCCAGGGACCTGTTGCTCAGCTTCAACATCCACTGGCTCACCCTCAACCTGTGGCTCAATTTCAGTTTCCTGATCAATGTCCATACCTATGGACTTCTCAATATCTGGTCCACCTCCTTCTTTATCAGCAGTAGTATCAATATCTGGGAACAACTACTCTATAGTAAATTCCAGTTGAGTTGTTACTTCTGCAGCAGTTAAATCTTGAGACAAGTTTAACTGTGCTTCCTCTTGTACTAGCACTTCAGTATTTGTTGTATCTGGAGTAGGAGTGGACACCAGCTCCCCATGAACCTGTGCAGGAATAAGAATATGAGTAATGTCTTTTATAGTAAAATACATTAGCTCCCCCTATACCTGAGCAGGAGTAGATACCTTTGGAGCAGGAGTGGAAACTGGCTCCCCCTGCATCTGTGCAGGTGTTGACACTTCCTGGACAACAGTTGTGTCTGGCTGATCTTCAACCTGTGTCCTCAGGGGGTCTTCTTGTAATTGTTCAGATTCTTGATTCTGTGTAGGGGTTTTCACAGGGGTGTCTGGCCTGCTCTCTTCAGGCACATCCTTGGATAGTACCCTATCCCACCTTGAAAACAATCTCATATCCATTCTTCTCATATGATTAATCTTACTCCCTTGCAGTTGCTGCATCACTTCAGGAATCACTCCAGTGAAGTACAGGCTCATGATCCTAGCCATGTTAGGCTTCTTGATTCCTTCTTTGATCTTGTCAAAGATCACTCCTGACCAATCAGTAGGAATAGTAAAAACTATCCTGGTCATCAGGCTGAACATATAGGCAGAAATCCTATCATGTCCACCTGTCTTGCAGAGGATTACCTTCCCAACTACTTCTGACAAGAATTTCCCTTGTTGATTCATACCCTTCCTGTTGAAGGCAGCTCCAATCTTCAATCCTGAGTCCAGTCCAAACCATTGAAGGGCTTCCCTTGTCTTAGATATAGGAACTTCCTCTTCATTCTCAACTACTTGCAATTGGAAGATCTTTCTTAAACTTCTTTGGTTAATCTTTACCTTAGTCCCTTGAACAGTGGACTTAATCTTGAGGCCAGTAGAATGGACGGATGCAGAGATAAAGAACTCGTGCACCTCCTTCTTCCAGATTTTAGTAGGTTCTGAAATGAGAAATTCTAACCCTGACGCAGAGAGGAGGGTGATAACTCCTTGGACATCTGGCGGCGCCTCTGCAAAGGCCTGGCGCACCAACTCATACCCTTCATTGATGTTATCTTCAATCCTTGGCGCCATCGTTTTGTCGAGAAAGCTTGAGAGAAGAGAGAAAGATAGACTGTCGACACAGGGTTTTAGTCTCGAAAACCTTGGAAGCGTGTCGACAGAATGAGATTTTGACCTATTTATAGCCGCAGTTGAAAGAAGTTCAAAAGGCGCCAAAAACTGTCAAAATGTGTCGACACAGACGGAATGTGTCGACACAAACTTCTACCGTCTCGACATTACTTCAGCCTACTATGTGTCAACACCAATTTGTGGTTATGTCGACACCTAAGATAAACAGAAATTCTGTGTCGACTCTAAGGATAAGTGTCGACACATATTCTGTAAGTGTCGACACCATTTTCCTGGTTGAGTCGACATTATATTTCTGGTTAAGTCGACAATATAACTCTTAAGTGTCGACACATATTCTCTATGTCGACACAATATTTCTGACTTGTCGACATAATTTCTCTGAGTCGACACATTACTACTGAATGTGTCGACACATTCTTACTTAGCCAATTTCTGTAACTTCAATGTGTCCTTTTTAACACTTGATTATGTTGTTATTATTACCTTTACTTATTTATATACCACTTCAATTGCATTGTTAATGATTTTGTTAATACATTAATCAATGGTTAACATACCTAATTCAATTTTGAATTTATTGAATTTAGTTTCATCTAAAGGCTTAGTAAATACATCTGCTATTTGATAATCTGTTTTTACAAATTCCAATGAGATGTCTCCTCTTTCTACATGTTCTCTAAGAAAATGGTATTTGATTTCTATATGCTTAGTTCTACTATGAGAAACTGGATTATTAGCAATAGAAATAGCACTCTTTGAATCACATAAAAGAGGTGTTCTACTTACCTGAATACCATAATCCTTAAGCTGATGCTGCATCCACAATAGCTGTGCACAACAGCTTCCAGCAGCAACATACTCTGACTCAGCTGTGGAAATTGCCACACTGGTCTGCTTCTTACTACTCCAAGATATTAGTCTTCCTCCCAGGAATTGACAAGTACCTGTAGTACTCTTTCTATCCTCTCTACATCCTGCAAAATCTGCATCTGAATAGCCTGTTAGTAGAAAATCTCTATTCCTAGGGTACCAAAGACCTAGAGTAGGAGTGCCCTTTAGATATCTCAGAATCCTTTTGACTGCTGTATAATGAGATTCTTTAGGGCAGGCTTGGTACCTAGCACAGACACATGTTGCATACATAATGTCAGGTCTACTAGCAGTGAGATATAGTAGAGACCCAACTATTCCTCTATACAATGATTCATCAACAGGTTTACCTGTCTCATCTTTGCATATAGGCATACTAGTTCCCATAGGAGTTCTCATGGTGGAGGATGACTCCATACCATACTTCTTAATTAATTCTTTGGTGAACTTAGACTGGGATATGGACAATCCATCATCAGTCTGTCTTACTTGGAGTCCCAAGAAGAACTTAAGTTCTCCCATACTGCTCATCTCAAACTTCCCTTGCATAAGTTTGGCAAACTTTTTACAAAGGTTGTTTTCAGTAGATCCAAAGATTATGTCATCAACATAGATCTGGACTAAGATGATCTTTCCTTTGGATTCCCTAAGGAATAGAGTTTTGTCTATCTTTCCTCTTGAGAATTTATTCTCAATGAGGAAGGTAGATAGGGTTTCATACCAAGCCCTTGGAGCTTGTTTTAACCCATACAAAGCTTTCCTAAGCTTATACACATAATCAGGTTTAAGAGAATCTATAAAACCTGATGGCTGCTCTACATATACTTCTTCTTTAAGATCACCATTCAGAAATGCTGACTTCACATCCATCTGGTATACTTTGAAGTCTTGGTAGGCTGCATAGGCAAGGAACATTCTGATTGCCTCCAGCCTTGCTACTGGAGCAAAGGTTTGATCAAAGTCAATTCCTTCTTCCTGCCTGTATCCTTTTGCAACTAACCTTGCTTTATTCTTCAATATTATCCCACTCTCATCTAGCTTGTTCCTATAGATCCACTTAGTGCCAATTATATTGTGGCCTCTTGGTTTAGGAACCAGCTCCCAGACTTTGCATCTTCTGAATTGATTCAGCTCCTCTTGCATAGCATCAATCCAGTGCTGGTCTTGGATAGCTTCTTCAAACTTCTTAGGTTCCATCTGGGACAAGAAACTTGAATGCAAAACTGTGCTTTGATTTCTGCTTCTAGTTTGCACTCCTTGTCTTGGATCACCAATTATTTGATCAGTAGGATGATCTCTTAGATATCTTATAGCTGGAGGTAGATTCCCTTCAGGTTGAGCATCTCCAGCTTCTTCATTCTGCTGTTCCTCTTGGTTTTCATCAGCTTCCATTATCTCTTGTACTCCCCCTGGACAGCAGCCTTCATTTTCCAATGCTCCATCTTCCTTTGAAGCTTCAGCAATGGAGAGCTTGTCCATCTTCTTGCTTATACCTGTTGAGTCATTTGATCTACAAGACAACTCACAATTGATTAATCTTGTTTCATCAAATACAACATGCACAGATTCTTCAACCACTTGAGTAGTTAAGTTGAAGACTCTATAGGCCTTACTATTTGTGCTGTACCCAACAAATATCCCATCCTGGGATTTGGCAGCAAACTTAGTCAAATATGACTTGCCATTGTTAAGTATATAGCACTTGCAACCAAAGATCCTGAAATAGGATAGATTTGGTTTTCTGCCTTTCACAATCTCATAGGGAGTCTTTCTGTGGCTTTTGGTGATAGAAGCCCTATTGATGACATGACAAGCAGTGTTAACTGCCTCAGCCCAAAAATATTCTGGGAGAGAGGTGTCACTCAATAGAGTTCTACCAGCTTCAATTAATGTTCTATTTTTTCTTTCAGCAATTCCATTTTGCTGAGGTGTTCTTGGTGAGGAGAACTCTTGGAAAATCCCAAAGTCTATACACAAGTTTGTTATGCTTTCAGATTGAAACTCAGTACCATGGTCACTTCTGATTTTGACCACTGTACTATTCAGTTCATTCTGAATTTGCTTTACAAAATTAAGTAATACACTTGGGGTTTCAGATTTTTGTCTCAGAAAGAACACCCATGTAAATCTAGAATAGTCATCTACAACCACTAGAGTGTAGACCTTCCTACCTAGACTGTGAACTGGCATAGGACCAAAAAGATCCATATGCAAGAGGTATAAGCACCTCACAGAATCCTTGTTTTCAAGGCTTTGAAATGAGGTTTTTGTCTGCTTGCCCTTTTGACAAGCTGAGCATACCCCTTCCTTTATATACTTAACTTGAGGCCCATTCCTCACTAGTTCTTTACTAAAGAGTTGGCCAATTGTCTTGTAGTTTAGATGAGCCAATCTCTTGTGCCACTTAACACAATGAGAAGCATTGTTATCAGCTACAAGACAAATGGGGGAAGCCTTATTCTCACATTCAAAATTAAGGCAATACACATTTCTCTTCCTATACCCAGTCAATATGATCTCTTGATCACTTGACCTTTTGATATGACATCCATCCTTACCAAATGAAATGTCATATCCTAGATCACTCAGCTGGCTTATGCTTATTAGATTATGTTTCAAATCTTTTATATAGGCCACTTGGGTGATAGTAATTAGGTTAGAAGAAATATTACCAAACCCTTTGATGACTCCTTTTTCAGATCCACCAAAGATCACTTTATGTCCATCTTTGATAGATGAATACTCCTTCAGCAGCCCCTTTGTTCCAGTCATGTGCCTGGAACAACCACTATCCAAGTACCATATAGGGGCATGGTTACTTGGATTCACCTGCAATACAGAATTACTTACCCTTAGAACCCAAGTAAGTCTTGGGTCCTTGGTTCAGGTTAGCATTAACAAAGTTATCATAACCTCTTCTAACAGGTAGACTCTTATTCTTTATAACACTTGTGTTATACCAGCAGTCCAATGCAAAATGGCCCCTCTTGCCACAGCACCAACATTCAAACTTATTGTATCTAGATCTAGATACATCCTTGTTAGTAGAATTTCTGTTCATTGCTGGTGCTGTTGCTACTTCACCTACTGATTTCTTAAAACCATTTGGTTTATGACCATAGGTAGGCCTGCTTGCCTTAACACCCTTGTTCTTCAGAACATTTGTCTTAATATGACCTTGAATGTCTTCTTGATCATATATGTTAGAAGGCACTTTCTCCTTACTAAACCTTATAGGGACTGAAAGGTTTAGTGGCTGAATAGGGACTTTGCCTTTCCTCTTGAATCTGCCAGCCCTGGAGTTACCTTTAAATCCTAATCCAGCCTTACCCTTCTGAGTGACAAATTCATCTATCAAGGGTAAGACAGATTTTGGCTTAGAGTAACTAGCCACTAAATCCCTTTCAATTCTAAGTCTGGCCTCCAGACTCTTTACTTGATCATTAGTATAATTAATTGTGCCCATCTGAATAATAATTATATTCTTCAGCTTGGCAATTTCATTTAATTTTTGATCAAGGACTTTTTCTAACTCAGTTGTTGCTACCCTTAGTTCAGCAATTTCCTGAGCCTGTGTTTTAACCAGGTTCTTGCTTTTCTTAAGGGCCTGCAACAAGTCCCCATACTTGTCTATCAATTGATAGACATCTCCTTCAGATCCAGATGCATCTTCATCACTTGATGCAGATGTAGCTGATTCTTCACTTGTACTACAAACAGATGTACAGGAAGAACAATTTACCTCATTAGGACCAGACTGATTCTGGCATATGTCTTCTTCTGATCTTGTCATCAAACCCATGCATTGATGTTCATTGATGGAGTCTAGCAACTGCATAAACTCCTCTTCCTCAGATGCAGCATATAGTCCAATATATGCTTCAGCTTCAGATCCTGATTCTGAAGTTGACTGGTCTGACAGACTTTTATCTTTCTTTGCTACAAAGGATTTCTCCTTCTTGCCTTTCTGATAAGTCTTCTTCTTTTCTGAAGATTCCTTTCTTTTGTCAGGACAATCAGCCACTACATGTCCAGGCCTATTGCAACAATAGCAGACAATCTTTGAAGTAGTGGCTTTGCTGGGCTTTGATCTGCTTTTCTCTTTCCTTGATGACCTTCTCTTCTGATAATAGTCATCAACTTGCTGTGATGTGGAAGGCCTAGACTTCCATTGCTTCTTTTTCAAGAACCTTTGGAATTGTCTAGTAAATGCAGCAAAGTCTGCATCTGAATCACAGCTAACTGAACCCTTATCTGAATTTTTAGAACTATCTTCTTCAACTTCCTTAGGAGGAGATGGTGATTTCCTCCTATTCTTTCTGGTGGCTTCAGCATTAAATGCCACAGTCTTTTCTCTATGCTCTCCTCTTGAGTTTCTTTCCTCCTCCTTCCTTACCATAAGTTGCATTTCATAGGATAACAACTTTCCAAACAGGGTTGGAGGAGATATTTCTGCCAATTTAGCCACTTCTCTTATGGCACAGATCTTTGTATCCCAATCCTTTGATAAGGATCTTAAGAATTTGTCATTCAGTTCATAGGTACTGAAGACTCTTCCATAGGATATTAGCTCATTCACAATTCTATAGAATTTCTTATAGCACTCAGTTATGCTATCAGATTTTCCTTGTCTAAAGCTTTCATACTCCTGATTCAGCATAGACTTTCTGTCCAGCCTTACTTCTTCAGATCCCTCCATGTAGACAATCAATGTGTCCCACATCTCCTTGGAGGTCTTGCAGTGAATCAGATTCTGAAAAGTTGAATCATCTATGGCACTGACAATGATATTCTGTGCCCTTTTATCCATGGTTGCCAAGATGATTTTATCCTTGGTCATTTCTGAATAAGTCTTTGGTATTTGGATATTTGCATCAAGAACAGATATCTTCATTGGAATGAAGGGCCCTTCTTGTACTATGATGTAAATCCTTGGGTCAGATGCTTCCATAAACAATCTGACTCTCTCTTTCCAGATCCCAAAGATTTCCTTCTTGCATATGGGTAATTTCATAGACCCTAGCTCCTTATGATTCTCTCCAGAACCCATCTTCTTGAATCTTGAATCTGCCTTTCAGATCTACCTCAGACTGTTAAGTCCTTTTTGAGGAACCTCCCTCTGATACCACTTGATAGTTTAACTTTCAAGGCAGCCTAAACACCTGGGGGGGGGGGTGAATAGGTTCTGCTTTTCTTATAAAAACTTCTAGGCAGAATTCAAAACAATAGCTAACACAATAAGCACAGCAATCACAGAAAATAAAACATCACAGATTGCACAATGTTTTATAGTGGTTCCCCAAGGTCTGGGTACATCCACTTTCCCCCTTCACCTATCTAGCAGTATGCTAGATTCGGCCAAACTTCCACTTATCTCAGATCAACAGATCCTACAACTCAGAATCCAACTGGTTCCTACAACTCAGGCACAACTGCCCTACCTCAGCCTTGCCTCAAGGCCTACAACTCAGAGAATATCCTTCTCCTACACTCAGGCAAACAGCCCTACCACTCAGAGTTCAACACTCCTACACTCAGCCTTTATAACATAGGCTTACAACTCAGATCTGTGTAAACAGATCCTACAGAAATATAGAAAAGATTATTAATCTGTCTTGCCAAAGTTGAGAGAGAAAAGGCCAAGACAATTCTTGATCAGCTGATGCAATCAACTGTATCTGAGCCTTCTTCAAAGCTTCTTGAAAATGTACTTAGCTGAGTTGATTCCAAACAGCTTCTTGAGAATCCACTGGGGGTTTCTTTCTTCTTCTTCTAATTCTGGCTTGACCTCTCTCTATCCAGCACTTTGAAAGATTCTTCTGAATTCTGATTAGAACTCTTCTTAGATCTATCCTTAGATAGTCTTCTTAGATCTCCCGGAGAAGATCTTCTTAAGTGACTAGCAATTTCTTGAAATGAATTGGATCGTAATCCTTCTCAACTTTTTTGATTCTCAACAATGTTTTTCAACAGTTACTTTCTCCTTCTGAATCCATCTATTTATAGACATTCTTCATGGTAACCGGCTGATCCGGTTTCTAACCGTTTTCTGACAAGTCTGACAGCTTCAGTTAGCCGGTGGTAACCCACAGCTGTCAAGTCCTCAAACAAGTCCTGTGCCTTAGTCTTGAACCACAAGTTGTTGACACAGTCTGTCAGAAAGTGTCGAGACCATCTGTCTATCTGTGTCGACACAATTGACTTTGGTGTCGACACAGTCTTCAGTGATGTCGACTAAGTTGCCTTTGAGTCGACACAGCTTCTTCTGAAAATAACTTGGTCTTAACTCTTCAGTGTGTCGACACAAGTCCTGTGTGTCGACACAGTTGTAGAATTATAACTTAGTAAGTGTTGACTTAGCCTTCAGGTGTCGACACATTCTGCTTTAATGTGTCGACTTAATCACAATGTGTCGACACATTCTGCTGGTGTCGACAAACTTGAGGTCGACTATTTTCTTCTGTGTCGACACATTCAGCTGATGTCGACAATCTTGAGATCGACTATATTCTTCTGTGTCGACACATTCTCCCAATGTTGAGGTCGACGCTTTTCTTCTGTGTCGACACAAATTCCCAGAGTTGTGTCGACTCTTTTCTTCTGTGTCGACACAAATTCCCAGTGATGTGTCGACTTACTTCTTCTGTGTCGACACTTTTTCCCAGTGTAGTTGTAGACTAACTGCTATGTGTCGACACTGCTTCCCAGTGTTGTGTCGACTCTTTTCTTCTGTGTGTCGACACTGCTTCCTCTGTGTCGACACTTGGACTTAGAATTTTTTTCTGCATACTTTATCAATTCTTCACCTGCACATGTCAACTTAAAACAACATCAAATACACCTTGATGTATATCATTGAGCTAGGTTGGGCTTCTTCAAATCAGGTACACATTTTCCAATGTACCCAACAGATACTCGACGACTCGTCGAGAATCACAAGTGATTCTCGACGAATCGGCGAGAATCACATAGTGATTCTCGACGATTTACACTTGGACGATTTCTCCTCTTTCAACCCGTGAGCTGGTCTTTGGCCCATCCTTGCTCCATGTCTGCTCTTGCTTTATCATAGCTCTGTACTTGAAATTAAGTACACCCCAATAGAGAGAGTACACGTAGGCCAACACACTGATCTACTCAACGAGGGATTACGTCGCGCAGACCCGTGTATATTGACCCACTGCACCCTGACATTGGTGTGTACTTAGCGTGGAATAACTGCAAGCACAACTTAAAAGATTTCATCAAACACATTGTCTATTTACCTTAGCTTGTTCAGGGGCTTCTTCAAATCAGGTACATTGTGCATACAATACCCAGCAATCTCCCCCTATTTGAAGAAGCCTAAACCCTATAAGCTAAGGTGAATAGAGCATATAGGAATGAAACTCATAAACTTAAAATTGAGTTGAGAGATGAGTTGAGAGAGATATTCATTACCAATTACTTGAGAGCAAGCTTGGAGCTACCTTAGCCTTAGCCGAGAGGGTAATCTCCCCCTTTTCGGCTTCTGCAAATCTGGGTCTGGTGCATATGACCCCATGCTCCCCCTCAGTTCTTGCACCTAGGCTTACACTTGAGTTCCTGGCAGATGCTCCCCCTAGATGCACGAGCCATGAGCTTCTGTGGTCTTCATTCCTCATAGTTGAGCATCCCCAATTCAGTTTTGAAGAGACTGAACTTGGCCTCGTCTAAGGGCTTAGTAAAAATATCTGCAATTTGCTTGTCCGTGGGGACATAGTAGAGAGAGATGTCCTTGTTCTCCACGTGCTCCCGAATGAAGTGGTAGTGCACTTCAATATGCTTCGTTCTGCTATGCGATACCGGATTGTTGGCAATAGCAATTGCACTTGAGGAGTCACAGTACATTGGTACTTCCTTGAACTGGAGGTCATAGTCGGCTAACTGGTTTCTTATCCATAGGAGTTGTGCGCAACAGCTGCCAGCCGAGATGTACTCAGACTCTGCATTGGAGGTTGCTACACAATTCTGCTTCTTGCTGTTCCATGAAATAAGCCTTCTTCCGAGGAATTGACACGTCCCGGAGGTGCTTTTCCTGTCATCCCTACTTCCTGCAAAATCATCATATGAAAACCCTATTAGCTCGACATCAATGCTTCTCGGGTACCATAAGCCAAGATTAGGGGAACCTTTAAGGTATCTGAGAATTCGCTTTGCAGCGACATAATGAGATTCCTTAGTGTTCACCTGATATCTGGCACAAACACATGTGGAGAACATGATATCCGGTCTACTCGCAGTAAGATAGAGCAGAGATCCAATGATGCTTCTGTATTTGGTTTCATCAAAAGGTTTCCCTTTCTCATCCTTATCCAGAGACATGGTGGATCCCATTGGAGTCCTCATAGAGGTTGCATTCTCCATTCTGAATTTCTTGAGGAGTTCATTTGTGAACTTCGTTTGAGAAATGAAGATTCCTTCCTCAGACTGTTTCACTTGAAGTCCCAAGAAATACTTCAGCTCTCCCATACTGCTCATTTTAAACTTTCCTTGTATAAGTTTGGAAAACTTTTTGCAAAGATTGTTATCTGTTGAGCCGAATATAATGTCATCAACATATATTTGCACCAGCAAAATCTTGCCTTTGACTTCCCTGAGAAACAATGTCTTATCTATTTTTCCTCTAGAGAACTTGTTCTCAAGAAGAAAACTAGACAATGTCTCATACCAAGCTCGAGGAGCTTGTTTTAGGCCATATAGCGCTTTATTAAGAAAATATACATGATTAGGATAGGTAGGATTGACAAAACCTGGAGGTTGAGCAACGTATACTTCATCTTTCAAATCTCCATTCAAGAAAGCCGATTTCACGTCCATCTGATAGACTGTGAATCCTTTGTGAGAGGCATAGGCTAGGAATAGCCGGATTGCCTCGAGCCGTGCAACTGGTGCAAACGTCTGGTCAAAGTCAATCCCCTCCTCCTGTCTGTATCCTTGAGCCACCAGTCTTGCTTTGTTCTTGATGATGACTCCATGTTCATCCAACTTGTTTCTTAAGATCCACTTGGTGCCAATTACATTTTGCATCTTTGGTCTGGGAACCAGCGTCCAGACTTTGCATCTTTCGAATTGATGCAGCTCATCTTGCATGGCCAAAATCCATGATGCGTCTTTGTTTGCTTCGTCGAACTTCTTTGGCTCAACCTGCGACAGAAAGCTAAGGTGCAAGATTTCGTTAAGAGTACCTCGGCTAGTTCTGACACCGTCTCGGGGATCTCCAATGATTTGATTTCTGGGATGATCCCTCACGTGTCTGAGCTCTAGAAGTCTTGCATCAGGAGCTTCGACTACTTCTTGGGCCTCTCCTTCTTCTAAAGGATTTGCTTCATTTTGATCTTCAACTTCTCCGATCGGCGTTGATGTGGAGACCTTGACATATTTTGGAGTTGCTTCTTTCTCGGGATCATCCAGTTGTAACTTTTCGAGTCTGGCACCTGCAGCTTCAGGAAGATAACTAGAAGTCTTGCAATTAAGCAGGCTTCCTTCATCAAATACAATATTTATTGATTCCTCTACCACTAGGGTTTTCTTGTTGAAAACTCTATAAGCCCGGCTATGGCTACTATAGCCCATGAATATGCCTTCGAAGCATTTTTCACCAAACTTAGTACGAGGGTACTTCCCATTATTCAGTCCATAACATTTGCAGCCAAAGATCCTTAGATAGGACATGGTTGGTTTCTTGCCTTTCAGTAGCTCATAAGGAGTCTTACGATGGCTCTTGTTGATTAACGCCCGGTTTTGTACATGACAAGCCCTATTGACAGCCTCGGCCCAGAAGTATTCTGGAAGAGAAGCGTCATTCAACATTGTCGTGTACGCCTCAATGAGTGTTCTATTCCTCCTCTCTGCCACTCCATTTTGTTGAGGAGTGTGAGGGGAGGAGAACTCATGAAAGATACCAAGATCTTCACAGAACTCTGTCATAGCCCCAGACTCAAACTCTGTTCCGTGGTCACTTCTGATTTTGACCACTGAGCAGTTAAGTTCGTTCTATATCTGCTTGAAAAAACTGGTGAAGATGTCAAACGTATCAGACTTGCACTTTAAAAAGAACACCCACGAAAACCGAGAGTGATCATCTACAATTACTAGCGTATACGACTTCCCTCCTAAGCTATGAACTTGCATTGGACCAAACAGGTCCATATGCAGAAGATAAAGACATCTGGAGGAGTCTTTGTCTAGGATGCCCTCAAAGGTAGCCCGAGTCTGCTTGCCCATCTAACATGCAAGACATGGACTATCTTTAATGCACTTAATAATGGGAGCATCCCTTAGTAAGTCTTTGGAAAACAACATATTAATTGTCTTGTAATTAATGTGTGCCAATATCTTGTGCCATTGTTCACAAAGAGATGCACTGCCTTTAGCAACGAGGCATACTGGGGTAGAAGAATCTAAACTAAGAAAATCTAAACAGAAAATATTTCTGCTCCTAATGTCAGTTAATACAGTTTCCGAAGAATCACATGATATTATCAGGCATTTATCCTTGCAGAACTTAACGTCATACCCTTTATCACATAATTGGCTTACGTTGATCAGGTTATGATTTAATCCTTCAACATAAGCTACGTTAGTGATAGAGAGTATACCGTTGGAAATCGTACCGTAACCTCTGGTGACTCCCCGATCAGATCCCCCAAATATGACTTTGGGTCCATTCTCGACTGCAGAGTACTCCCTCAGCAGGCTTCTTGTCCCGGTCATGTGATGGGAGCATCCACTGTCCAAATACCAAATAGGAGTTTTGTTGGCCTTTGAACATTCCTGCAAAACAGAATTAATTTGCCTTAGGAACCCAATCGAACTTGGGTCCTAGATTCCTTGTTAGCATACTCCCCCTCGATTGGTTAACTCTACGAGTGGTTGGCCTCGCATTGCTAACATAAGGAGTCTCATTATACCTTGGATTAAACCAACAATCCACGGCAAAGTGACCAATTTTGCCACAGCACCAGCAGTCAAACCTGTTATACTTCCTCTTGGGCGCCTGCTTCACCCATGAAACGTGGGGTTCAGCCGGGGCCGAAGACCTGGAGGTGGAGGCAACATGATGACCACAGTCACATGACTTCTTCACCTCTTGGCTTTTCAGTGTAACAGGCTTGGCCTTAGGTGCCTGCATCCTATTATGGCCGCTAGAGAATTGACCATAATTTCCCAAGTGGATTTCCTCATAAGGTGCCCTGAAGACACTCTCACTGAAGGTACGGGGAAAGGTCCACCCATCATACCGGCTCTTCGGCTTTGCAACCGAGGGCCTGAAGTGATGCCCATATGTTGACTCAAAGTCATGTTGGTTACAGGGAAAGCTAGGCTTTCTGAACTCAACAGGGCTGAGTGGGGCCTTTCCTTTCTCATCAGCAGAGGCTTTCTTGGCAGCCTTATTCTTCCTCTTATTCCTGTTTCTCCAGGATGAGCAGCTAGATGCCCCCACATGCCCCAAGACAGCTCCTTTGGCTTGAGCAGAGAAGGTATCAACTAATGGAAGAACAGTTTTTGGCATAGAGAAGCTCTTGAGGATCTTCCTTTCTGCCACAAGTAGTTCTTCCAACTTGTCGACTTCCTCCTGCTTAAGATCAAGGAGCTTAAGAGACTCTGAATGCTTTGAAGTCAGGTCCAAGTGCTCCTATCGGAGGGAGATCAAACTGGTGATCTCTTCCCTCAGGGATACACTCTCGCCTTTAAGGAATTTAACTTCCTTTTTCTCAGCCTTTAGTTTCTTTCGACATTTCAGGAAAGTATTGAGCAGAAGCTCATACTTATCGAGGAGCTCAGCTTCAAGGGCAGAAGGGCTATCCTCAGGGTCATCATCCTGAGACTCAGGATCAAAGTCAGAGTCGGAGAGAGGAGTGTGAGCTTTTACCTTCCCAGTAAATGGGGGGCATTCTCCTTCTGAGTCAGAGCGACCCATTAGCCCAAAGTAGGCTTCCTCATCATCGCTGGTGTCTGACGTGTCAGATTCACTCAGCGTCTTTGGCTTCTTTGTGATGTAACTCCTCTCCTTCTTCTTGTCTTTTGAGGACCTATGCTACTCTCCCTTTTCCCTTTTCCCTCTTGCCTTGATGGCAGTCGGCCATGACGTGTCCTGGCTTATTGCAACCAAAGCATATAATATCAGAAGAGCGGTGTTTGTTCGGTTTGGAAACATACCTGCCAGAGGAATAGTTCTTCTTCTGATCCCTTGAGGAGGAGCCGTTTCTCTTTCTCTGATCCTCAGCTTGAGGAACTTCTTGAATTCCCGTGTGATAAGGGATAAATCTTCCTCTGACAATTCTGAGCTGGAGGAGCTTGGCTCAGAGTCTTCCTCTTCATCCCTCTTCAACGCACGGGAAGAAGCGGCACCCTTGCCCTTTCTGGATTGAATGGCTTTCAGGGCCACCGTCTTTTCCTTGGCCGCGGCTTTCTCTGCTTCCTCTTCAGCCTTCCTTGTGTTCAACTGAAGCTCATAGGACATGAGCTTCCCGAACAGAATCTGTGGATCAGTTTCCGCAAGTCTGCCAAACTCGCGGATGGCGCAGATCTTGGTGTCCCATTCCTTAGTGAGGGACCTAAGGAACTTATCATTGAGTTCACCGTCAGTGAACACTCTTCCATATCCTTTGAGTGCATTGATGATCTTGAGGAAGTTTTCGAAGGTAACTCCGATCTCCTCCTTTGGCCCTTTCCTGAAGGCCTCATATTTTTGATTGAGGAGGGATCTCCGATCGTCCCTCACTTCATCTGTGCCCTCCATTAGGACAATCAGACAGCTCCAGAGATCCCTGGCTATCCTGCAGTTGCTGAAGTTCTGCATCATAGAGTCGTCAACTGCACTTACCAGGATGTTCTGAGCTTTCTTGTCGAGTCCGAACAGCAGCATTTCGTCCTTGTCCATTTCCGAAAGTTTCTTGGGCACTTTCCTGGTTGGATCAATGGTGGAGGCCTTGGTGGGAATGTAAGGTCCCTCCTCCACTATCATGAAGAGCCGGGGGTCGACTGCTTCCATGTAGAATATGATTCTTTCCTTCTAGATAGGAAAGTTCAGTCTGGTGCATACTGGGATTTTGCCGGAGTGCTTGAGTCCATCCATGGAATATATCGGTCTTCTTCTTGACACTGGTGGCAGGATTCTACTCAAGGTGTGAACCTTTTTGATGAGCAACCTCCCTCTGATACCACTTGAATTTTCACCTAGTGTCAACTACCTTCACCTATGGGGGGGATAGGTGACTTGCAGCGTATTTGCGGAATTAATAGTGTACCTGCAGAATTAAAACAAAACACACAGCACAGAGAATAACACAGGCAATTTATAGTGGTTCCCCGATTTGGGTACGTCCACTTTCCCCCTTCGACCTATCTCCCAATCTAGGGAAGACTCGGTCACTTCACCAACAGGATTGAAATCCAATCCTTGCACTATCGGAAGGAACCCTTCCACACGTAGGAGTCAACACTCCCACAACACGGGTTGCACCCAACCCTACAACTAGAGACCAATCGGTCCTTTACAAAGAATTGAAAATATCTTGTAAGAAATACAAACAACGTATGGAGACTAAGATGTCCCTCTTCGTTCGACGACGTGTTCTTGAAGTCAACGAAGTGTCCACAACCCTAGATCACACTTGGAGAGAATCTCCCCGAGACCGGCGGAGGCGACGAGCGGCGGCAAAGCTCTCGGTGTTGGCGGCGGCAACTGAAGACAGCAGCAAAGCACTGGAGATTCAATCTTCTTAGCGAAGTCGGCAAGGTCTTCCAACTGTCACACTAGGATCGATCGTCTCGATCGATTCGGACGGGGATGGATTTCCCTATCTCAAATCAAGAGACAAAAGATCTCTGGTTAGACACATGAGACGCTATGCAATACTTGGCTTCTATCACCGTGGATCTGGAGAAGATCGAGATCAGCAATGGTGATCACTAGACGAGCGGCGGCCATGGAGAAGGTTCGCGAAATTAGGGTTTGACGGCCGCTTCCTTTCGTATTCTTGATTCGTGGTTAACTGTACACCAATACCTGTGTATTTATATACTAGGTCATAAAGATGACCGTTCTGGGCTCCACCAAAGTAAAGACCGAAGTTCGGTTCGAAATACCGCTTGAAACCTGGACCGGTCCAGGAAATGTTGGAAATTTGCCCAAGTCAAATTCGGCGAGAATTGTAAGTGATTCTCGACGAATCGGCGAGACTCACTTGTGATTCTCGCCGAATCCTACTTGGCTAATTCTGGCATCACAGGTTGTAGAGGCCGGGGAGAATCGGCGGGAATCACATTAGATTCTCGCCGAATCGTCGTGAATGCAAAGACATTCTCGACGAAACGGCGAGAATCACTTAGTGATTCTCGATAATTCTGCCTTTAGAGAATTTTCTGGCTACGTTGAGTCAGCTGGCCTCAACCGGCGAGAATCATCTAGTGATACTCGACGACTCGTCGAGAATCACAAGTGATTCTCGACGAATCGGCGAGAATCATATAGTGATTCTCGACTATTTACACTTGGACGATTTCTCCTCTTTCAACCCGTGAGCTGGTCTTTGGCCCATCCTTGCTCAATGTCTGCTCTCGCTTTATCATAGCCCTGTACTTGAAATTAAGTACACCCCAATAGAGAGAGTACACGTAGGCCAACACACTAATCAGCTCAACGAGGGATTACGTCGCGCAGACCCGTGTATATTGACCCACTGCACCCTGACATTGGTGTGTACTTAGCGTGGAATAACTGCAAGCACAACTTAAAAGATTTCATCAAACACATTGTCTATTTATCTTAGCATGTTCAGGGGCTTCTTCAAATCAGGTACATTATGGATACAATACCCAACACCAATGTTAGTCTACAATGAGTCACCAAACACAGGACCATACATTGTAATCCCTCATTGTGTGATCCATGGTGTTGACTCATATGCAAAAATTTTCTAAGTGTTTTACTCGAGAAAAAGATTAGTACTCGAGTAGATTTATAGTCAGCTCTCGAGTAAGCTAAGTCTACCACTCAAATAACTGAAGTAGTTCTTGAGATGATTTAAAGTTAGTTCTCGAGAAGCTGTGTAGTACTCGAGTACATCTTTGCTTGTTCTTAGGTTATCAAAAAAGTCTACTTCAGAATTTTTCTAAGTGTAGTACTCGAGTAGCTAAGGCCATTACTCTAGTAGTACAAGACTTTGTCTGGAGTAACAGAAGTCGAGTACTCGAGAAATTTATCCTTGTCTCGGGTAACAGAAGTAGAGTACTCGAGAAGTATATAAAGTTCTCGAGTAGTGAAGCATTAGTACTCGAGAAGTCCAACTACTTCTCGAGAAGTCAATTTTATTACTCGAGTAGCCAGAAGTTATTTCCTGATTTTTCTCTAAGGATTGTTCTCGAGAACTTTACATCCTTTTCTCGAGAAGTCAAAGTGATTACTAGAGTATTCATATTCCACTCGAGTAATACAAACAATTTTTCTCTAAAAATGTGTTAAGTATGGCAGGACAAGATTTCAAAATTAATCTCCTTGATTATTGGTCCACATGTTATGTCTTTATGATTATGACCATTAGACTATTTCGATAAAAGTTCTAATCATTTCGACTAACCCTTAGAAGAGTATCAGAAGAAAAATCCGAGATATACAAAGTTTTATGAATCGTCTAATTTTCTAAATCAGGAAGCCGCTGCCGCTCTTCATAGACGATCTCACCGCCGCTCTTCTCCGATTTCTGTGATTCAGAGGAAGATTAGATCAACATATCAAGACATTCTTATTCTCACAGATCCTCATCTTGATCGTGCTGATCTAGGTTTTCAGATATAGAACAGTTTTCGGCTTGTCTTCTTTGACCTATTTCTGAGAAAGCTTCAAAGATTCGAGAAAGAAGAAAGGCTGAAGATTCAGATCTGAGATATTCTGTTTGTATAATTTTATTTACAAAATCTTTATCTTGTAGGAGATTTTGTCTCCGAGTGTTGTAGGAAGTATTTTTTCCAAGTGTAGATCCGTGTTGTGGATTGAGTTGTAGGGGCATTGCTCCGAGTTGTAGGATTAGTTTTCAATCTGAGGTAATAGTGAAGTAGCCGAGTCTAGCATATTGCTAGATCAGTGAGGTGGAGCATGGACGTACCCAAGATTGGGGAACCACTATAGATCTGGGGTTCTCTATGTTGTGTGTGCTTATTTTATGCACTTCGTTCGTTCAATTTTTATTCCGCCAAAAGACGCAGACCTCACCTATTCACCCCCCCCTCTATGTGATTTAGGTAGATAACTAAAAACATCAATTGGTATTAGAGGGAGGTTGTTCATCAAAAAGGTTAACACCTCGAACAGAACTGCTCCTAGTTGTCTTTACAGGATTCAAGCATGGACAGAGTTAAGGATTTTGCAAAGCTTCCTCTATGCACAAAGAACAGTTTTGCCATGTTGAAAGAAAGAATAAAGTTCTTCATAGAAGCTGTGGATCCTAGAATTTTAATGATACTGGAAGAAGGACCTTATGTTCATATGATATCTCCACCATTGACTCAACAAAGCAAGTTCCTAAGAAAATGATGGATCTTGATAAGGATGAGATTGCACTTGCCTCATTAGAAAAAAAGCAAAAAATATCATCACAAGTGTAGTCCATGACTCTATGCTACATAATTTAATTCACTGCCAATCTGCCAAGGAAATGTGGCAGTCTCTTATCATCTTAATGGAAGGCACTGAAGAAGTTAGGGATGACAGAAGTTCACTTCTCAATAATAAATATGAAGCATTCCGACAAGGTCCCAAGGATTACATTGCAGATACCTTTGAGAATTTCTTCAAGATTGTCAATGGCCTAAGATTCTATGGCCGGGTCTTCACAAATGGGGAACTGAATGATAAGTTCCTGAGATCCCTGACTAAGGAATGGGATAACAAGGTCTGTGCTATCCGGGAATTTGGAAAGCTAGCAGAGACAGACCCTAAAAATCTCTTCGAAAAGCTTATGTCATATGAGTTACATATAAATTCAAGAAAAGCTGAAGAAGAGAAGAACATGTCTTCATCCAAGGAGAAGTCTGTTACTCAAAAGGCAGACACCTCAAGGAAGTCTAAGGCTGCTTCTCCTGCACCAGCACAAGAAGAAAGTGAAGAAGAATCTTCATAGCCAAGAACCTCAGACTCAAGATTATCTAAAAGGGAGTTTTCTTTTCTCTCAAAGCAGTTCAATAAATTCTTGAATAAGAAGAAGCAATGGAAAGGCAAGGATGCCTCATTCAAAAGATCACATCATGATGGTGATCGTTACAAGATGGGATCAAGTATCCAAGACATGTATTACTCCAAGCAGAACAAATACATTTCTACTAACATTATTTGTTATTGCTGTAATAAGCCAGGACACGTCATCATTGATTTCCCTCATAAGAAGAAGGAGGGTAGAAGAAGAGAGGAAAAGAAAACTTCATACAATAAGAAGAAGAATGAAAGAAGCCTGGTAGCTAAGAAGGGCAAGACCCTCAGTGACACTAATTCATCTGAGTCTAGTGATGAGGAGGAAGCCTACTTTGGGCTCATGGCACAGACAGATGAAGAAGAAGAATCTCAGTTCACTAGGAAGGTAAATTCTCATACCCCTCTCTCTGAATCTGATGCTTCTGACCATGATCATGAGGACTGTTCGTCTGATGATGAATCTGAACTCATGAATCAATATAAAAAGTTGATCAAAGCCTACGTCAAATGTTGTAGAGTCGAAAGATCTCAAGCTAAGGAGATCAAATATCTTAAGGATAAGGAGAGCAATCTGAGGGAGGAAATTGTAATAATGTACTCACTTAGAAAGGACTTCCATAATACGATGGAAGAATATAATAAGGCTCTCGAGCACCTAAATCTGAAGTAGAAAATCATCAAGGAATTGGAAGAACAACTTGAAGTTGAAAAGAAACTTGTTGAAAGTTTCTCCAAGCCCAAGATAGTCGTTCTGCTTGTTGTTGAAGTCTCTGCTCAGGCCAAAGGTGCTGGCTTAGGCCATGTGGTTGCTCCTAGTAAATCTTCTAGGAGAAATAAAGCCCAGAGAAGAAAAAAGACTGCCAAGATGGCTCTAGCCAAGGAGAAGGGGAAAGCTCCTCAAGAACAAACTCCTTTCAAAAAGGTTATCATTCCAACGAATGAGTTTGATCTTGACTCGTCCTATGGTCACTTTTCTAGGCCTACTCATGTAGAGCCCAAGTCTTGGTACCAAGGATGGACTCATCGCCGGAACTTTGGCGAGAGTGTCTTAAAGGCACTTTATGAGGAAATCACTCTTCAGAGCTACAGACTTTATAATCATGATCACAACATCAAGAATGATCTAAAAGCCAAACCCGTTGTAGAAAAGCCTATTATGGAGAAGAATCCATGTGAGTGCCATAACCACGAAGCTTCTACTTCCAAATCTACTGCCCCTGCTAGACCACAATCTCAAAAGGTCAAATAGGAGAACATTAGGCAAAAATACAACAGATTTTACTGTTAGTGTTGTGGCAAGGTTGGTCATTTTGCCATAGATTGCTTGTTTAATTGAAGATATTATGAAACTCCTCAAGTTAATAATGTGAGAAAGACTACTCATAATGTTAACATACATAAGGGGAGTATGCTAACTAGACAACAAGGGCCCAAACAAGTTTGGGTTCCTAAGGCAACTTGATTCTACTTTTGTAGGAATGTCCAAAGGCCACAAAAAATCCCATCTAGTATTTGGACAGTGGATGCTCTCGGCATATGACCGGGACAAAAGCCTTCTCCAGAATTTTTCTCAAGTCATGAATGGGCCAAAGGTCATCTTTGGAGGTTCTGATAGAGGGACTACTAAAGGATACGGTATGATCACAAATGGTAGTGTATCCTTTTCTGATGTGGCTTATGTTGAAATATTGGAACACAATCTTATAAGCATAAGCCAACTCTGCGATAAAGGATACATCGCAGAATTTCTTGCAGACAAGTGTTTGATAAAATCAGTTGATAATTTAGCAACGATTTTATCAGGCACTCGTAGTAGGAATATATTTTGCTTAAATTTTATTTGCATAGACTCTACTACACTAGTTTGCTATTATCTCTTGCTGACCAATGACACAAGATATTAACATATATAAATTTCAAAACTATTAATAAATTTTTTTCTCTTAATTTAGTACGTGATGCCCCAAATGTCAAGTGCGCTAAAGATGGACCTTGTCATGCATATATAAAAGGCAAGCAAATAAGGGCTACTTTTAAAAGCATTATTGGCAAAGATTCTAGTAGGTGTTTACACCTACTTCATATGGACTTGTTTAGTCCACTACAAAGTAGATGTTTGGGAGGTAAGGATTATATATTGGTTATTGTTGATGATTACTCTCGCTTTGCGTGGGTGTTCTTTCTAAAACACAAGTCAAATACTTTTGATATCTTTACTAATTTTGTCGGGCAGATTCAGAATGAATACCACTATTCTGTAGTCAAAATTAAAAGTGACAATGGAACAGAGTTCAAGTATGGGGCCATTACAAAATTCTGTGAAAGCCTAGGTATCTTTCATGAGTTTTCCTTTCCTCGTACTCCTCAATAGAACGGAGTTGCTGAGAGAAGGAATAGAACACTCATAGAGGCTTGCGGGACCATGTTGAGTGATGCCTCACTACCAGAATATTTCTGGGCTGAAGCCGTCAACACTGCGTGCCACATGCAAAATCGAGCACTCATAAACAAGAATTATAATAAGACACCTTACGAACTACTAAAGGGCAGGAAACCGACTATTTCATATTTTAAAATCTTTGGTAGTAAGTGCTTCGTCCTTAACAATGGCAAGTATCATACTACTAAATTTAGTGAAAAGAGCTTTGAAGGTATTTTCGTTTGTTATAGTAGGCATAGTACGATATATAGGATTTTCAACAAGAAAACCCTGGTTGTAGAAAAATCTATCAATGTTGTTTTTGATGAGACGAGCTTGCTGCAAGGCAGTTATTGTTGTGTGTTCACTGAAGATGTAGGTTCAAGAATAAAGGAATTAAACTTTGATGAGTCGACTGAAGAAAAAGATCAAAAGTTCATCAAGATCACCACTCCAACCCCAATTGGAGAGGTTGATGACCATGATGAAGATATCATTCAAGTTGATGAAGTCACTCTTATGATAGATTAAGCTCCAATTGCATGAACCCTAGAGCTCATACACATGAAGGATCACCCAATTGATCAAATCATTGGAGATCCTCGAGACGGTGTCAGAACTCGTAGAGGTATAACTAAAGAAAATTTATATTTGAGCATTCTCTCACAGGTTGAACCAAAGAAGTTTGAGGAGGCAAACTCAGACACATCTTGGATAATGTCAATGGAAGAAGAATTGAATCAATTCAAGCATTGCCAAATCTGGAATCTTATTCCAAACCCAAAGTTAGAACGTTATCGTAACCAAGTGGGTCTACAGAAAAAAGATGGACGAAGATGGAACCATCATAAAGAACAAATCCAGACTCGTTGCCAAAGGATACCGACAAAAAGAAGGAATTGACTTCGACCAAACGTATTCTCCAGTGTCAAGACTGGAGGCAATCAGGTTGTTCCTAGATTATGCTGCACTTAAGGGCTTCACTATCTGTCAGATGGACGTGACGTCGACCTTCCTTAATGGTGACATAAAGGAAGAAGTGTATGTGGAACAACCTCCAGGTTTCGTTGATTCTAACTTTCCTGATCATGTTTATATTTATTTAAAGCATTATATGGTTTGAAACAAGCTCCTCGAGCCTAGTATGAGACGCTATCTAGCTTTTTTCTTGAGAACAAGTTCACAAGGGGAAAGATAAATAAGATATTATTTCTTAGGGAAATAAAAGGTAAGATTTTGCTAATGTAAATCTATGTCGATGAAATTATTTTTGGCTCTACTGACGACAACCTTTGCAAGAAGTTTTCAAAACTTATGCAAGGAAAGTTTGAAATAAGCAGTATAAGAGAGCTGAAGTATTTCTTAGGACTTCAGGTGAAACATCTGAAGATGGAATTTTCATCTCTCAAATGAATTTCACCAAGGAGTTAATTAAGAAATTTGGAATGGAAAATGCAACCTCTATGAGGACTCCAATGGGTTCAGCCATGTCTCGGGACAAGGATGAGAAAGGGAAAGCTTTTGATGAAACCAAGTATAGAAGCAGAATTGGATCCTTGCTCTATCTTACTGCTAGTAGAGTTGACATATTGTTTTCAACATGTGTGTGTGCGCTAGATTTCAAGAGAATAGTAAGGAATCTCACTACACTGCTGCAAAGCAGATTTTGAGATACCTTAAAGGTACACCAAATCTTGGCTTAAGGTACCCAAGAAGTAATGATACTGAACTAATTGGTTTCTCAGATGTAGATTTTGCAAGAAGCAAAGATGACAAGAAGAGCACTTCAGGGACTTGTCATTTCCTAGGAAGAAGGCTCATATCCTGGAGTAGCAAAAAACAGAACTGTGTCGCTATTTCAATAGCTAAGTCAGAGTATATCTCTGTAGGCAGTTATTGTGCACAGCTGCTATGGATAAAGAATATGTTTGAAAATTACAACATGAAGTTCCAAAATATTCCAATGTTTTACGAATCATTCAGTACAATTACAATAGCAAAAAACCCAGTCTATCATAATCGGATAAAGCACATAGAGCTGAGGTATCACTTCATTAGGGAGCATGTGGAGCATGGAGACATCAACCTCTAATATGTCTCACTGATAGGCAGGTTGAAAACATTTTCACGAAGCCGTTGAACAATGCCAAGTTCTCGTTAATCAAAATAGAACTTGGCATGCTCAACAAAGAAGAATAAAGAAGGAGAACTCACAAAAAAGTTCAAGTATCATGCAACACTTAGAAAATTCAGAAATTCTTAAGTTTGGATTTCGTTTCTCGAGTAAGACCCTTACTACTAGAGTACTAATTTGTACCACTTGAGAAACAAGTCTGTCTCTCGAGAAATGCTTCTCGAGTAATATGATACTTCTCGAGAAATGCTTCTCAAGTAATAAGATACTTCTCAAGAAATGCTTCTCGAGTCTATTCACTCGAGTAATGCTTGTCCACTCGAGAAATCTGAAGCAACTTTAAGTCTTCAAGTTCAAATTTTTATATTCGCACTCAGATGTTATGTTGCCATATTCTCAGGTATGTTACTTATATTATTTCCATAACTATCATAAATTAAGACTTATATAAATATAAAAGTCCGGAAATTCCAAATCACTCGATCTCTAAACCCTATCTTGAGAGAAAAGAAGGAAACATTTCGCCTTTCGCCGCCATCGCAGAACTTAATGTCGATTCCCTCCCTATAATCAATTATCAGTCTTATCTAGATCGATGGCTCCTACTTCCAAGATAGGGATTGGAAGCGAACTTGTTTCGACTGGGATTGTAGAGATTTCAGACGACTTTCTAAATCGTATTCTCCTTTTGAAAACTGCCGGATTATCCTTCATTTTAGAGAAACCGTGCAAAATTTTATTTCTAGAGGTTGAAGAGTTCTTTTAGAATGCATAGGTAGGAGAAATGGAAAGATTCTTAAGACAAGAGTTCATGGAATCAAAATCAAGCTCTCTAAGACAGTTATTAATAAACTTCTTCGACTACCTGTGATTGAACAAGAAGACGACCTAACTGCTGAGGACTATGACAGATCTTATAGTTTTTGTGGAATTTCTGTTGTTATAAACACCATTCGTCGACCTGACCTAAATGCAGAGACCAAACTTCTAGTTGATATTCTTGGCAAAGTACTTCTGTGCAAGACAACTTCTATAAGCTTCATCACTGCCGACTTCTTTTATTTGATGATAATAATTATATGTAGGAAGAAATTTCAGTTTGGGATGATTATTTTGATAATATAATAGAAAGCATCAAAGCACCTAACTATATAAGGATTATATCTCTACTTCTGTATGAGTTCAAGCAAGAGATTTTTGACTTATCCAAAGGTACAACCCTTCACCACATGATGAAAGTCTGTATATCTTCTATACAAAGATGGAGCTTAAACTCAAGAATCCTACTCAAGTGGCTAAGCCATAGTATCATCCAGAGAATGAGGACAGTACTCCATCTCCTCCTCCACCTCAAGTAGCTGCCACATCTGGTGCAGCTGCTGAGGGGGGAGCCTGCTCCTTCAACTACAGTAGAAAGAGTTTCTACCCCTCCTCCAACTGTTGAACTCCATCCTGCTACCCCAGAAGAGCAACTCTCAGATGCCCAAGTCCAAGAGAACATTCTATACACATAGGAAGACATAACTGAAATGATTGAGGAATTGACTTCAAAATAGCCTCTTTCCCCTTTTTATACAGAGAAGTCTCCCTCTCTAGAACAAATTCCCTCTCATCATCTTTTTGAATAAGAATCTCCTCATCAATCACCTACTGCAGACATTCAAGAGGAAGAAACAGTTCTTATTTCTGATGAGAAAGAAGCCACAATAGAACTAGCTGAGGCTCCTTTCAAGAGCTTTGATTTTTCTCTTCCCACCATTCTTTGTGAGGAAGGTGATATTTTGATTCAAACTATAAGAGCCAAGAGGACAGTTGTCATTGATGAAATTTCTCCATGGACTGCCCCTCCTCCTCCAGCTCCTCAAGTTCAAACTCATACTGCTGATGTTATTTTGGGTAAGATTGAATTACTGCTAGCACAGTAGAGAAAGTATTTTGATGAATCTCTAAAAGTTGTTACAGATAAAGTAACTGCTCTAGAAAAAGAGATGATCAGAGGATTTGCAGAGATCCAACATAACATTGATGAGCTGAAACATCTATTCCCAATAAGTGGGAAAGCTCTGGACCACACCATAACCAACATTGGTAAGGTGATGGACCAGTCAGTAACTCTTGCTAATAATCAAATCTAGTTAGAAAAGAAAGCCCAAGAACATAACTTCAAAACATGTGAAGAAGTTGGTACCTCAAAGAAGATGTGATTACCACCCTATCTATAGAAGTCAAAACGTGGGATAGCTTTGTAAAAGAATACTTAGAAAAATCAGATGCAAATATGAAAACTATCTGGGAAGAAAAGTTGAAGGAAATTCATGCTGATGTCCAAAATCAAATAGATGGTGTAAAGTTTTATATTTATGATATAGCTGTGTGTATGCATAATCAAATATTCCAAGATTTCCAATTTGATCCAATTGTGATTCCCCATCATCTGAATCCTACTGCTCAGCATCCTCCAGTTCAACAACAAACTTTTTCTCCAAGACCTGAAGGCTCAGAAGCACCACCTCCAGATACTTATATATGCTCAGGTTTGGGAAACTGATCAGGCAGATGTGCTTCATCATGCACCTCCAGAAATTCAAATTCCTTAGAGAAGAAAGTATGGTGTTGGAGCATCTGCAAGAAAGTCCATCCCTTATCCAGAAGCTGAAAAGAGGAGAGCATACGAATTTGCTGAAATATGGAGCCCTACTTCTAAGTCTTTAATCCTTGATACTCTCAAACTAGTTATGGATTACATTAAAAGCAGGACTAATAATTATAGCTCGTCTGAGTGAAAACTTTATAAGAAATCCTTAACTAAGGGAAGAATTTATGATAGAGAGTATGGAAGGAATAACCCGAATGCTCCTCCTAGACCCCCAAAGTACTATCCTAAACCCTTCAACTATCAGAGGAGACAGCAAGAGAAGAAGGAAAGACAACAACAACAGTAGAGCAAGGAATGCCAAATGATCAAGATTGTGTTTTGAGATTGTATTGAAATGGATTTCATGGACAATTCTATATAGATATAAATCTTTAATTTTGATGACCTGATTTTCTATTCATTACTTATCATTTTATTTTCTATTATCTCTATGGTTACTAGTCACTTTGTTTGTTTATCTTGATATAATTCACCTTAGTGTAGAGGGTTCTGACTTCTACAAATAGGGGGAGATTGTTGGCTATTGTATCCACAATAGCCTAGATTTGTATGAAGTAACCCTTAAACTATGATGAATTTAGTTGTATTTGATGTCTTGTTTGAGTTATGTGTTTGCAGGACTTAATTGCCAAATTGTAGACCAATGTCCGTCTATATTGAGTCACCAAACACAGGACCATACAATGTAATCCCTCATTGTGTGATCCATGATGTTGATTAATGTGTAGCCTCTCTATTGGGATACACTTCACTTTCAAGCACTAAACCTGTAGGAGAAAGACTAGTTGCAGATTTCCTTGAAGAAAGAAAATTTTCAGAAAGCAAAATTTTTCTAAGTGTTTTACTCGAGAAACAACTTTAGTACTCGAGTACATTTATAGTCAGCTCTCGAGTAAGCTAAGTCTAGCACTTCAGTAACTTAAGTAGTTCTCGAGATGATTTAAAGTTAGTTCTCGAGAAGCAATGTAGTACTCGAGTACATCTTGACTTGTTCTCAAGTTATCAGAAAGGTTTAGTTAGGAATTTTTCTAAGTGTAGTACTCGAGTAGCTAAGGACATTACTCGAGTAGTACAAGACTTTCTCTCGAGTAACAGAAGTCGAGTACTCAAGCAATTTATCCTTGACTCGGGTATTAGAAGCAGAATACTCGAGATGTTTATCTATTTCTCGAGTAGTGAAGCATTAGTACTCGAGAAGTCCAGCTACTTCTCGAGAAGTCAATTCTATTACTCGAGTAGCCAAAGTTATTTCAAGATTTTATCTAAGGATTGTTCTCGAGAACTTTACATCCTTTTCTTGAGAAGTCAAAGTGATAATTCGTTAAGTCTGACGGGACCAGATTTCAAAATTAATCTCCATGATTATTGGTCCACGTGTTATGTCTTTATGATTATGACCGTTAGAATATTCCTATAAAAGGTCTAATCATTTTGACTAACCCTAAGAAGAGTATCAAAATAAATATCTGAGAAATACAAAGTTTTCTAAATCGTCTAATATTCTAAATCGGGAAGCCGCTGCCACTCTTCATCGACAATCTCTCCTCCGCTCTTCTCCGATTTCTGTGATTTAGAGCAAGATTAGATCACCAAATCAAGGCATTCTTATTCTCACAGATCCTCATCTTGATCGTGCTGATCTAGGTTTTCAGATCCAGAATAGTTTTCGTCTTATCTTCTTCGACCTATTTTTAAGAAAGCTTCAAAGATTCAAGAAAGAAGAAAGGCTGAAGATTCAGATCTGAGATATTCTATTTGTATAATTTTATTTACAAAATCTTTATCTTGTATGAGATTTTGCCTCCGAGTGTTATAGGAAGTATTTTTTCTGAGTGTAGATCCGTGTTGTGAATCGAGTTGTAGGGACGTTGCTCCGAGTTATAGGATTAGTTTTAAATTCGAGGTAATAGTGAATTAGCTGAGTTTAGCGTGTTGCTAGATCGGTGAAGTGGAGAGCGGACGTACCCAAGATTGGGGAAACACAATAGATCTTGTGTTCTCTCTATTGTGTGTGCCTATTTTCTGCGATTCGTTCATTTAATTTTTATTCTGAAAAAATACGCAGACCTCACCTATTCACCCCCTCTATGTGATTTAGGTAGACAACTAAAAACATCATGATTTTGGTAGGAGTAATTTTATAGTGCTATTGACTTCTGAAATTTATTATAAGATGTTTAGAAAATAGTAGCCCTTACTTGTAGTTATAACCTTCAACTTGCCCCATGTGATGATTTTGAATTAACCATGGTTAAATTAACTTAGAATATTATAGAATTTTGTCAATGCTGAATAAAAGTCATTTAGATGCACTAGTAAATTATTTGTTTTATTTGGGCATTTCCTCTTAGTACTTCATGTGTAAAGTGAACTAGGGCACCATATTTTGATAAATAGATAATAAATATTATATCTTGCTGGAAAAATGTGTTACATGGACAGAGAATATTTTGGGGCATAATAAAGCCTAGAAAATTATTACATATCATTTTGATGAGTTTATAAGAATGTTCCTTCACAAGTGCACTTTAATTGAATTATTTGAAGCCTTTTTATACATGGCTCACTGACCTTGGAATTGCATGAAACTTAGTCAGTAGTGTTTTATGATCATTACAAGGCTCTGGTAATTTTTATATAATTCTTGGACTACGAATTATGGTACTCCCTTCATTAACTCTAATTATTTGAATTACCTTGAATTAATTATATAGAGGTTATTACATATATAAAAATCTGTGAAATTTGGTATCTCTGATATTTTGCTATCATATAGTGTTCATAATTTTTGGGAGGCCATAACTTAAGGAAATCTTGTACATCATGTTCAAAATTACCCATGGCCTAACTTTTGGGAAAATCTAATAAATGCCAAATTAAATAGGAAAATTACAAGTTTCTAGATTTAGGCTAAATGTGTCATGATAGACCTACAATAATTATCTTAAGGCTTTTAGATGAAAATTTGGAGTACCTCCTGTCATGTACATCATCTAGCTTAAGTTTGTCTACATTTAGTAAAACTACGGAAATTGTGAAAATATGTGGAATGGACATAGGGAGATGGGGTTAATAGTTTACTGATCTTGGTAGAGTGAAAAAAAAGAGACCTTCATTAGGAGTCATGATGAGGAGAGTGTTGGGTTGACTGGTGTTAAGAGGTGCTCGGGATCGACAAAAGATCGTCTTTCGTGTGGAGAGAGAAAGAGCCAAAATACACTAGGGTTAGATCCAGTATAATATTAAAAGGGATAGGGAATTGGGTAATAACAAATAATAGTAAGTTCCTCATGAAAGGAATCGATGGGCTTCAGCTGCCATCAAAGTTCCTAGTACCTTGTGAGAACCCTTCACCAGGAATGCCTTGGGCAGTCCGAGATTAATGTAAGCCATAAGTATAATGGATTACAAGAGCAAATAGAAATACTCAAGGATTACACTTACACTCACACTCCCCAGTGTTGTGGGAGTTAGGTTGGGTCTCACGAGCAATAGGCTCGGTGGTTTTGGTGATGGGCAGGTTAGCCCGGCGAGCCGACGGCTCGGTAGATATTTATGACAGACGGAATAATCCGAGAAGATTTGGCTCGGTGCAAAATAAATTAATGTTGCATGTGAATAAGATATAGAGTGGTAGGTCTTCGAAATTGGAGAGTCATCGCACCAACACCAATACGTTGACTCGGCAAGTGTGGTATAGCACTTAGCCAAAGAAAGTCTGATGTGCCAGCCGAGAAGAGTATGCAGGAGCTCCGCTTAGTTCACCAGCGTTGAGGCGTACGATAGATCTGACAGGTAGTGCTGATACCAATTTAGAGGTTGGCGAGGCCCAACCCACTGCTTTTGTTTTCCACTACGAAGGTATCCTGGGAGGTTAGGCTCCAGAAAGGGGGAACTAAAGGTTTGTGTGCATACAGTCGGGTGTATGAGTTGCACTTGCATGTTCTCATCATAGCATACATGCATGACATAGCATATTCATTTCATATAACCCTTGACACTTATTGTATAAATTGGTATGGAACTTTTAATAGAATAGGCCTTGCAAAATGACCCCTTGGTCTATAGGTTTGCATTGGCATTCCTATAGGTCATGGTTATTTACATAGCAACCTTCTTGTACTTGACTGGCTCACCTTGATCGTGTGTATACTCATACTTCTTACCTAATATTACTTTCTTTTACTTGCTATGTTTAGGAACTCGTGGTAGACTAATTATGCCGCCACCTATTTACTTTTGTTACTCTCCACCTTCATTACCTTCCCTTTCCTTCTCCCCGCTCAGGGCCTAGGAGCCATGGGAGAGGGGTAGGGGATGATAGGACTTAGTCTTTTAGACTAACGGTCATTGACCAAATCATTTTAGGGGATCGTGGAGCCGAACCAGGAGATGCAACCCCAGAGGTTAGTGCTCTTGGAGACGGGATAGTCAAGCACGGGAGTTCAGGCAGCAGGGACAGTGAGTCCCGATCATTAGTAGTTATTATAGATTTGCTTTAGCATTAATTTTATCCTCTTACTACGTAACATATAATCTTTTAAAATATTGGATGCCCATGTTTACGGAATAAAATCTTATTCCCATTAACATAGGTTTTTTTAAGGATAGAAATTTTATCATGCCAAGTAAAACATGATAAATAAGGGTATATAAGGTTTATTTTTTTTCAAAAAAAACTAGTTTTTAATAAATAAATTTGAGAGCAACTTTGATAAATTGAACGTTCCTGTATTTCAAAAAGCTTCAAGTAAACAAAATTGAAGTCTAAGATTGTTTTTTCTAACATAATACACATGCCTGTATTTTAGATAAATTAGAAGTAGTGCCTAAAACAAGTCCCCTATCTTAAGAAGAAAGACATAAGATATTCTTTAAAACTTAACCCCTGATATTTAAATCTATCAATCTCTAATTAATAAACGAATAGCAAACAAAGAATTAATGAAATTCAATTATAAATAAACTCGCAACTAGATTTTTTGAGAGCGAAAAAGTGTTAAGAATGGTATATTCGATTTATTTGTTTCATAATTTTTTTTGGATTTTTAGGGTTATCATCCTTTTTTATAATTTTGATTTATTATCTTCTTTTTTTTTGAATTTTTGAACTTTTTTCTTTAATATATACATACTAAAGGAAGATATAAAAATGATAATTTTTTTGAACTCTTTTTTTTAGTTTTCTAAAATTTGTGTTTTTAAGTTTTTTTTTCAAATATCTACAAGAAAGGTAAGAGGAATTATTTACGAACATGAGAGAGAGAGAGAAAGGAAGGGGGGAATGAGAAAAAAAATATTTACAAAAATTGTTTACAAAGAATATTTACAAAGTTAAAAAAAATATTTTTGGTGTTTTGTTTTATAATTTTTTTTGTTTATTAACAATTTTTTGATGTTAAAATAATATTTTTGGCATTTTAATTTTTGTATATTTTTTTGTAATTTTTGATGATTGCAGAACATAGAAGTACGGGAAAGGAAAACATAAGAACACCCCAATGCTTAATTCCAACATTGTCCCCAATATTGCAATATAAGTATGCCGAACGAAAGAAAAAAAAAGGAAATGTAGTTATGTACAAAAATAAAAAAGGGAGGGTAAAAGCTTCCCTAGAACGTGTTCGGGGAGGCCCATTTAAAAACCCTGCGTTATTCAGAAAAGTAGCAAACAAAATAAATAAATAGCGAAAAAGGTAGACGTGGGGTGCCTCCCAGTAGTGCTTTGTTTATAGTCGTGTAGCTTGACTATTTTGGCGGGGTTATTGAAAGTAAGGGTTAGATCTGATATACTCTAGAGGGGGGGGGGGTGAATATAGTATGTGGGTATATTTTAAAACTTTTCTCTGAACTATAAGGAGTACTACTATACTCAGGTACTGTATCATAGAGTAATAAATGAAAGCACGAGAAAAACTAAATAACACAGCAAGAACTAAATACCAAAGCCACAACAAGAACAAAAAGAAAAAGGGGCAACAAGACGACACACAAATTTATAGTGGTTCCCCAACCTGGGTACGTCCACTCTTCTACCACCCTGGTAGGAATCCACTCTGAGTATTGATCAGGTGCCTGACACCAATGAGCTTTTATTCAGGTGCTCAATAACCAAACCTCAAGTCTTATGATC
This sequence comes from Platanthera zijinensis, assembly GCA_039513925.1. Lineage (NCBI taxonomy): Eukaryota > Viridiplantae > Streptophyta > Magnoliopsida > Asparagales > Orchidaceae > Platanthera > Platanthera zijinensis. Next base: position 117,157,917 of record CM077081.1, on the reverse strand, counting down.
AGGAGACTTGCAACCAGGAATCACTTTTGAAGTGAGATGACAGCCCTTTTTACAGTGGGGGGGGGGGGTGAGAGAATGATTGTGTCTTCTCTTTCTAAATTCAAACAACTGAGAAGACTTGTGGATTTGATGGTAGCGAATGCTCCCCCTGAGATGTTGCTTGTTCAGGATGATGGAAGCTTTGTTGCAGGGTGATAGGCCTTCAAGCTTTCAGTTTTGACAAGAAGAACTTCAGGAACTATTTTGACAGATGCTGTATTATTGTCCTTCGAAGAGTTCCTGAGAAGAAGACACTTGATTTTGATGGTTGTTCTTCTTTATCAGAATTTTTCTTCTTCTTGTCTAATCGCTGTTGATTATTGACTTATCGATTTTCAATCTCAAGAATTTTGTGTGTCTCTTAGAATGTTGTTTTTCGTATCTTATTGTACTCCCCAGGAATAATGATCTCTATTTTTATATTTCCAATCATTAATGTCCATTTGAATTTTGTAATTCCTTCTGCAATTAATGCTGATGGCCTTGGAATATTTTTGGCATTGATTTGTTTCCCCAACTATCCCTTATAAAAACGGCAGACAATAATTCTGATGAAGACCATAATTAATACTCTTGTCTAACTATAATATTCAGAGAATATTAGAGCATTAATTACTCAAGAATAATTGCCACGCACTAAGGACAAAAGAGGGAAATTACCAAGACTGGATTCGTCGACCTGAGTCCACAGTTCGTCGAGCTGAGAATGGCTGTTCGTCGAGCTAAGATCCAAGATCGTCGACCTCTGAATGTTGCTTGCTAATTTTCTTCTTCTGTGCATCAAGTTTGTCGAGCTGAATCTAAGATCGTCGAGCAGAGCCCTAAGAATAGAGTTAGTCCAGTTGGGGTCCAAGATCGTCGAGCTGAATCTGCAGTTTAGACTTAGAATTTTTTCTGATGTAGAGTGTTGAAGTATCATTTTGGCATTGAGTGTGATGTTCTATGGATTTGAGTGTTAACTCACCATTCTGGCATTGAGTATAATGTCATCTGGCATTGAGTGTTGTATCACCTTATCCAGAATTAGTCGACCAGAGAACAGAGTTCTTTTAGATAATGTTCTTAGTTCATTGACTGAGGTTTGACTTAGAGGAGTTATTACTTTGTCCAGAGTTCGTCGAACTGAGATCTAAGTTCATCGAGCTGAGATCAGAGAATTGTCTCTGAGTTCGTCTAGCTAAGCTCGACTTTTATCGACCGAAGATCGACGAACGTAGAACTCCCTTTTTTTAAGTATTGAATTCTCTAAGTCTTGAGTCTCTAGCAGTGTTGGAGGCTGGTCCTTTGTACTGTTGACTCAAAGGGCTTGACCTAGACTCGAGGAAACAACCATAACCCTGGTCTATACATGGTTAGTCATATCCTAACTTAGTGAACCTAGCCCAAATCTAACTAGGGATCCAACAATCTCCCCCTATTTGGGTGAGGTAACTAATAACAGACTCAATACAAAAAATTGTACAAAGCAATAACACAATATATATCTGGCAGAAAATTTAATAGTAAATGCAGCAGATATATTTACATAGTTAGCTTTGTAACAGGAAAACACAGTTTATCAAAAATATACCAAATAGCAGTTCAGGTTCTAGTTTTTCTGTTTCTTTTCCCTTGGATTTTCTTCATTGCTTTTATCCCCAGGTTGAGTGAAAATGATTTTCCTATTGTGATTGGCAGCTTCTTTCTTTGATATGTATAGATCTGCTGCTCCAATCACAGTCTGGGTGGAAGTTCTGGGAACTACAGCCTATGGGTGTCTAGCTATATACTCTTCAGAATTAAATACATTCTTGCTAACTTGAAGCTTATCCAGTTCTTTTTCTCTATATGATGACATAGTTATATACTTTGATGGATCTTCTCCTTCTTCTCTGACCTTCTTTCTCTATGACAGACCAATCAATTCTTGAATCCTAGCCATCCTTAAATTAGGATCAACATCCCGACTAATAGATGATTGATCATCTTGAGAGGGTAGCAAAGATGCGGGCCTGAATTGAGTTGACTGTGCTTGAAAGTTTGTTACCTTCTGGCTTTCATTACTCTGAGTGTATAGTTACTTTGGAGGTGCAGCTTCACTATATTTTCTTTTAGGTTTTTGTGATTCTGAGTGTCTTCTTTGTTCAGCTTGTTGTTGGGGAGGAGAGAACTCTGGCTTCTCATGGATTACTTCCTTTATCTACTCAGTATCACCAATACTTCTTTGCTGACTGCTTCCATGTGATTGATATCTAGATGGACTTCCTTGCCTTTGATAAGTTTTTGTGAAAGATATAGACTTGGAGGGAGCATCTGAACTTTGATGAGTTATTCCTGAAGCACCAGTAGCTGGAGGAGGAGGAGGAGGGGGTCCTTTCTGTATCTATAAGCTGGGGGAGGAGAGTATCTTCTGCTTTTCTTTCTGTCTTTTTGTTCATTCTTTGAAAGCCACATCCAGCCTGGCATCCCTTTGTATGGGGTTATGTTTTTGGTGGAGACGACAAACCACAGCTTGCTGAAGACCCTCCCTCGTCTCCAACAAAGGACTCGCGTCGCCATGGTGCCCACTCGGGGCGACGTTATAATCTCCGCCCTCGGCTCAAGCCCTTCTAATCCTTTTATTTATGTCATTTTATTTATCGTTTTTATTGTGCCACTTGTTTAGGCATTTTATTAGTCTCTTTAAGTTTAAAACAAAACAAACATTATTAGCTTTATTTTCATTTTGGGATGCTAATAGCCGGATGATGGTTGTAAGCCTATATATAGGCATAGGATGTTTCCTTTTGAAGTATTGAAGAAGAATTTTGAAAACCCTAAACCTATCTCTCTATTTCTCCTCTTCTTAGCCGCCCCCTACTCTCTCTCCCTTCCCCCTCACTAATTCGGCCGCCCCCCCTCTCTCCATTCCCAAAAGCCTCCCCTTCCTCTCCCCTTTCTTCCCTCTCCCTATCTACATCCTCAACACCATCTCCTCCTCACAAGCCGCCCCCTTACCCGACTACCCTCCTTCAACCCGAACGGCCGACCACCCTCGCCCACCCATCTTGGCCGACTACCTCCCTTTGGGTGGAGGTGGAGTATTTCTTGCTCTGAGGAACTTGGAGACAGCGTGACGCGGCGACGGCGGAATCTCTTACTCCATCTGGCACAACTCCGGCGGAGCCGCGGGCAAGTGATCCCTTGGTAAAACAGTCGGAATCACCCATTCCGACTTGGGTAACGATTCTCTCCACTTCCGTGTGTTTTCCTCTTGATTTTTCTAGTGGCTGGAGTAATTTTAGCGTTGCTTGCGAATCGTTGATTTTTCATGGGTTTTGCTTTAAGTGTTGCAACATCACTACGCTTTATTTCCGAAAAGGGTTTGGCGAACCCCGCACCTTTTTGTTGGGGGAGATCTATCGTTTCTCGATCGTGTTTTTGGGTAGATCTACTTTGGTACAACATCGCTCGTCCGGACTGGGTGGGTCCCTTTTGCTAGAAAGGATTACGGCCTTTAGCCGCTTGTCCGATCTTTCCGACGGTGTGGCTACCGTGTTGGTTTACTTGTTTAGTTTGCATAATAGTGCGCTGCATTTTAGTTTGTGTGGTTGTCATCGTGGGTGGTAGACGTCTCGCGCGTTAGAACGCTAAATTAGTCACGTAGGCGGATAGTGGCCTGCATCAATTTGGTATCAGAGGGAGGTTCTTGTCAGTTTCTTAATTGACACCCCCCCTGTTATTTTTGCATGATAGTCCGCACTTCTGTTTGCACATTTGGAGTCGAAAAAAATCACAAAAAAAACTTATTTCTGGTCTGCCAATAGCGGGGTAGATTTCATATTTTTCAGCAAAAAAATCCAATATTTTTTTTAATAACCCTCACTTTATTTCCAGTAAGAAAATCAAAAAAAAAAATTTATTTTTGGTAATTTGTCTAGCGGGATTAAATCCTTCTGTGGTCTGTCTAAGTCTGTTTTCTTCACTTGTGCATGCGCACTAAGTTCGGAACGGAATATCCTCCGTCGTCTTCCAATATAGATGATGACCGGCCTGAGGGTCGTGCCCTCACGGAGATTGAGGAGCTCCGTCAGGATTTCACGGAGCAGATGATGGCTATTCGGGAGGCTATTCACGCAATGGGATTACAACAAGGAGCACCTTGTAATCAACCTCCGCACCAACGGGTGGGAGAAAATCACAATCCTTACCCCCACCCTCCTAATGAGCACGCTCCTCGAGCACCTTACGAGTTTGATCTTACTCGGGCTGTCCGAGTTAAGCCGCCATCCTATGATGGATTGGGAGACCCCCAAGTCTTCCAGGACTGGGTCATGGAAATCGAGTGTTACTTCGAATGGTACGCTCTCAACGATGCGGACAAGGTGCGTGTGGCGAGAATGACATTATTAGGGCGAGCCAAGATCTTTTAGCTGAACGAAGAGAGGCGCTTGCGAGTAGAGAATGGTGTAAGGCCCATCGGTTGGGAAGATATGAAGGCTAGGTTGACCGAGCAATACGTTCCCACATACCATCGAACACAGATGTTCGATGATTTGGCTACCCTTAAGCAAGGGGCGAGGTCGGTTTCTGAGTACATAAGCTTGCTCAAGGATATGATGGTCCGTTGTGATGTGAAGGAGATGCCCGAGGTCACCCTATCTAGGTTTCGTAAGGGCCTCAACCCCGATATCCAAGGGAAGTTATTGCGATACGGCCACACGGACTTACACGTGACATTCAACGCTGCGTTAGATATCGAAAAACACAATGTGCTTAATGGAAAGTCACGTCCTTTCCAGAAGGGCAAATCCATCTTAGGACCGCCACCTGCACCCAGCTATAATGTAAAAGGAAAGTATCGGTCCTCCGATTCTTCATCCATTGTGGTGACGGCTAAAAACAATAGGAGTCCAACTGGGGAAAGAGTGCCGATAGGAAGAGTCAGCAGGACGAACGTCACCTGTTTTGCTTGCGGGGTTCAAGGACACTATGCTAGTGATTTTCCTACAAAACACAAGCCCCTAGCCCTATTAGATGCCGCGGGGGGGTCTGACGACCTTACTTACGAAGCAGGTGATTTTAGTGAGTCGGACTGCGTGCCGAGTGACATGGATGACGAATCCCACATGATGGTGATGAGATGTATTTTGGCCACCCCGCGGCCGTTAGACGAATGGAATAGGATAAATATCTTCACGTTAAACTTCAAGAGCGGTGAAAAATGGTGTAGGCTGATCATAGATAGCGGTAGTTGCATGAATGTCGTTTCTGAAGCCGTCGTGAAACACATGTCACTAGTTGCTGAACCACACCCTCACCCGTATAAGGTGGCGTGGGTGAACAAGTCATCCCTCCCCGTGGCGAAGCGTTGTCTAGTTCCCCTCACCATCAAGGCCTACACCGAATTGGTTTGGTGTGATGTCATCCCCATGGATGTGTGTCACGTCTTACTTGGGCGCCCTTGGTTGTTTGACCATGATGTCACCCACTATGGTCAGGCGAACACTTATGAATTCAAGTTTAATGGCCGCGTCATCATCTTGAAGCCCTCTCCTCCGAAGGACTCTTCGACCCCGTCCAAGGACACCGTCATCCCAGTCGAGAAGAGAGCGTTGGGTCTTATTGGTAGAAAGGAACTTACCCGGGCTACCTTCATGGACGGAGTTCTTTATGCTTTAGTTTGCCTCCAAGTCAAGGATGATGCGGCGATATGTGAGAGCTTACCCCCGACATTGAAGTCGCTCCTAGAAGAATTCTTGGATGTGTATCCGGACGAGCTACCGTCTGAGTTACCCCCCATGCGGGACATCCAACATGCCATCAAATTCATCCCCGGCTCCTCCCTGCCCAACCTTCCCCATTATCGCCTCAATCTGTCCGCGCATTTAGAACTACAAACCCAGATCTCGGAATTATTGCGAAAGGGATTTATCCGCCATAGCATGAGTCCATGCGCCGTGCCCGCATTACTTTCCCCCAAGAAGGACGGCTCGTGGAGGATGTGTGTGGATAGCCGGGCTATAAACAAAATCTCGGTCAAGTACCGATTCCCCATCCCCCATCTCGACGATTTGTTAGATATGTTGGCCGGCGCCACGATCTTCTCCAAGTTGGATCTTAGGAGTGGTTACCACTAGATCCGAATTAGAGAAGGGGATGAGTGGAAGACCGCCTTTAAATCTAAGGAGGGCCTTTATAAGTGGTTAGTGATGTCGTTTGGGCTATCCAACACGCCCAACATGTTTTCTAGGATGATGACCATGTTTTCCAACCTTACATGGGGAAATTCATTGTGGTGTACTTCGATGACATCCTGATTTTTAGCACCTCCACGCGTGACCATGAGACGCATTTAAGAATCATCCTAACCACGTTAAGATCAGAAAAATTATTCGTGAACATAAAAAAATGTACCTTCCACGTGACATCCGTCGAGTTCCTCGGTTATATCGTTAATTCAAAGGGAATCCATGTAGACCCTAAGAAGGTGCAAGCCATAACGGATTGGCCCGAGCCCGCCAACATTCGGGATGTGCGGAGTTTCCACGGACTCGCCACATTCTACCGGCGGTTTATTAAGGATTTTAGTAGCATATTGGCCCCCGTAACCGAGTGCATGATGAAGGGTGAGTTTTCTTGGACGAAGTCGGCCGCCAAGGCTTTTCAATTAATTAAGGCGCGCATGTTCGAAGTCCCCCTCTTGCGTCTCCTAGATTTCTACAAGGTTTTTGAATTATCGTGTGACGCTTCGGGAGTGGGGATTGGGGGCGTATTGAGCCAAGAAGGTCACCCGGTGGGGTACTTTAGTGAGAAGCTTGCCGGCCCAAAATTGAACTATTCTAACTATGATCGGGAATTCTACGCAGTCATCCGATGCCTCCAACATTGGCGGCACTACTTGCTTCCTAAGGAGTTCGTCATCCTATCCGATCATGAGGCGCTACGATTTATCAATTCGCAGTAAAAGGTGAGCCCGCGACATGCTAAATGGGTCTCCTATCTTCAGGAGTACACATTCATCATCAAGCATCTGAAGGGTACCCTCAATCGAGTAGCGGACGCTCTTAGTCGTGTCACGTTATTACTATCCACATTAGAAATTAAGGTGGTGGGCTTTGATAGGATTATGGACGAATATGTCCACTGCCCAGATTTCAAGGACATATATTTCACCACTCAGGATAACCTGCCCACAACCATTTCCGCATTTTACATTCGTGACGGGTATCTTTTCAACCACTCGAAGCTATGTATTCCCCGCTCATCCCTACGTCACTTCATTGTGTGGGAACTGCATAGCGGCGGGTTAGGAGGCCATTTTGGCCGTGACAAGACTATCGCGTTAGTTGAGGACAAATTTTATTGGCCCGGCCTTAAGACCATGGTTAGTAAAATCGTGGGAAGTTGTCGGGCGTGCCAGTTGGCAAAGGGGAACAAGACGAACGCGGGGCTTTATACCCCTCTCCCGATCCCTTCGACGCCTTGGGAAGACGTTAGCATGGACTTCATTCTAGGCCTTCCGACTGAGGGCCCCTGCCCTGCTGACGCACAGTTTTGTAAAATGTAGTAGGGAGTGTCATTTGTATTTCTAGGCTTGGGAGCAGGATGAGGAGGAGCCTTCATTTTCTTAGAGATTTTCTTCCTCTTTTGATCCTTAATCATCATCATAATCATCATGAGATTGAGAATTGTCATACATATCATCAATTTGGCTTATTGTATCCTTAGAGATTTGTTTATTGACAGGAGTGGGGACAACTTCTGTCACAACCCGCATTTTCTCCGAGGAAAACGAATTATCAGAATAGGAGAATACACGCGTCATGATGCAACGTCGAGCAGGGGATAACTGTCGACGCTCAGGCAAACCACTATCAACTATACTTTATGAAAATTTATGAGTTAAATGATTAGAAAATCAGTTATATTTTTAAAGGCCGTATCCCTCAATGCGGTGGATCATCTAGTCCACAGTTTAAAAACTATACTTATACGCTACAGAAAATACTTCATTCAGGTTTGACATTCTAAAAGAGTGCATAACTACCCCTAGAGGACAACTTATACCATGCAAGACCCTACATTTAATTTATACCATATATAAGAAAATGATTCTTTTTACGTTGTTTGAAAATAGTGTTTGAGTTTTATAAAACATGATGATCATGTGATATACTTATAATAGTATTTTTAGGTTTAAAAGTAACTAGAAACCTAGCATAAATCATCCCTAGAGAAAGTAGACAATCTCCATAAAAAAGGTAGCAGCAAAAGATAACATATCTAGTATCAAGGTAAAACCACCAGAGGGCGCCAACAAACTTACACGAACCCACTGGCAAGTATGTATGTCTGTAAGAAAAACAACACCAAAACTACCTCGCAAAACAAGGAACTGATCTTTATAGCACTAAAGACCACCAGCAACTGCACAACACCACTAGCCGTCAGAGCGGCTACTATCCAGAACCTGAGGCATTCAAAGAAGAAAGAATACCTCAGCAAGCAAAACATGAAAACTGCACGAAAGTGTCAATCAGAAGATAAGTAAAAGAGGAAGACAAAGCAGTAATAGTCACAACTGCCCAAGGCAAGGCAAAAAGGAAGTGCACTAAGTGCGAGGTCACAACAGTAACTCTGCCCAAATGCTGCAGAGTCTACCAGGCTACAATGAGCCCAAATGCTGCAATCTACCAAGGAAGAAACGTCTAACACCCTAAGCTGTGAGAGTTGGTAGTAGCAAAATAAACAACACGGATCCGGGGTGGAGGCAAACTCAGTCCCCCATCCACCATTTCCAAGCAAACAAAGCTCAAGGGTGTACATGTGAAAGCAATAGGGACCTCCCACCCCCTTGCCCAGCCCGTACCAGGAGCAAGATAAAAGAATAGGGTGGCCACAGCTAAATTACACAACACCACCCCCCATAAGAGCTTCAAACCACCACTACTAACCACGACCCACGATTCGGCCTTTGGGAAAGAAAACATAGCCGACAAGGAACATCAAAATCAAGGAATTCACTCGGGAGCGAAAATCAATGTAAGGGAATAGCGTTGAGATGACTCAACATGGCTTGGCATTGAGTGAGCCCCACTCACTCAACGCCTAACCAGACCTTCGCGTTGAGTGAGTTAGCCTCACTTAGCGCCAGAAACAACTATGGCATTGAGTGAGGTTCCCTCACTCAACGCCCTCCGCAAGAATAGCTCAGGAATTGAATGAGCTAACCTCACTCAATGCCAAAACAGCTATGGCATTGAGTGAGGTTCACTCACTCAACGCCTCCCGCATGAAAACTCTGGCATTGAGTGAGCTAACCTCACTCAACGCCAAAATAGCTATGGCATTGAGTGAGGTTCACTCACTCAATGCCCTGACACTTAACCACAAATAGAGACTGCAGCGTTGAGTGAGCCCACCTCACTCAATGCTAAATCAGCAATGGCGTTTAGTGAGATTCACTCACTCAATGCCCTGGCACTTAGCCGCAAGCAAAGACTACGGCGTTGAGTGAGTCCACCTCACTCAACTCCAAAGTAGCAATGGCGTTGAGTGAGGTTCACTCACTCAACGCCCTGGCACTTAGCCACAAAGAAGGGCTGTGGCGTTTAGTGAGTCTACCTCACTCAACGCAAAAACAGCAATGGCGTTGAGTGAGGTTCACTCACTCAACGCCAAAGGACTTGGCCGCAAACAGGTCTACGGCGTTGAGTGAGTTCACCTCACTCAACGCCAAAACCGAAATGGCGTTGAGTGAGGTCGACTCACACAACGCCAAAGTACTTAGCCTCAGAAAAGGCTGCAGCGTTGAGTGAGCCAACCTCACTCAATGCCAAAGTACTTGGCCCCACAGAAAGCTACGGCATTGAGTGAGTTCACCTCACTCAACGCAAAAACCGAAATGGCGTTGAGTGAGGTCGACTCACTCAACGCCAAAGTACTTAGCCTCAAAAAAGGCTGCGGCGTTTAGTGAGCCCACCTCACTCAACGCCAAAGTACTTGGCCACACAGAAAGCCGCGGCGTTGAGTGAGTTCACCTCACTCAATGCCAAAAAAATGGCGTTGTGTAAGGTCGACATACTTAATGCCAAAGTACTTAGCCGCTAGCAGGGGTTGCGGCATTGAGTGAGTCCACCTCACTCAACGCCCTAGTACTTAGCCAAAAAATGAAACAGGCCGAACTTTGGCTTTTAGTGTGTGCACCACACTCAACACCAAACCCGGGCGGCTTTTGGCTTTGAGTGTGTGCACCACACTCAACGGCAAAACCCGATAGCTTACCAAGTCTGGTTTTAACCAAAGCACTACCACAGAAATCTCCATTTCTCTCCCTTGGCTTCACCCGCAATAGAACCAAACTAGACATAACAATCTAGAGTCTAAATGGCGGAAACAACCAGCGGGTTGAGCAAAAACAGCACAAGGGGGGCTCATAAAAGGAAACCATTGTACAGAATTTTAGCAAAGCAAAAGAGAAAACTTTGCTTCTATCCTAGGGCTAACCGGGTCGTTAGGAGGGGGAAGATCAAAACAACAAGTGCAAGAACCACTTGCCTTGGTTTTTCAGCGAAGCTTCACTCAAGCCCTTCCTCTCCCTCGACACCAGCAGCAACAACACCTAGCCATCACATCCCGAGCTTTAATGGCGGAAAGAGCAAAAACCGAAAATCCAAATCTCCTAAAACTCCACGAAAATCAAATCTCTTACCGTAGAAACGAAGATCTAAGAGAGCAATCCAAATCCGCTTTCGAAATCAAAATCCGTCCACAAATGCTCCCGGAATCGCCGTCCGAAGGGGTAGAAGGTTCTGCGGTTTTCCTCTGTTTTCCGTGAATAGGAGCAGGCGACGATTTTCGGGAAAAAGAAGAATGGGCCCGCTAATTTGGCTTAAGGCCTTTAAATAAATCTAAACAAGCCTATTCAGCCTTAACTGCCTCCTAAGCCACCGGTTCACTCTCAAAGCTTTTGACCGAAAAGAATCATTTAAATAGCTTAAAATATTACTTATTTACATTTATTATTAGCACACCCAAAATGGCGCAAAAACCGAACTACCTCGGAATTAGACGAAACTCGCACCATAGCTAAATACCCATGCTACGAACGCAACGGCAAAGTCGAAATTAACTTTCGACGAACAAAACTCGAGTTATACCAGCCTGAAGCCAAAACACAAGCATCCCCCGAGAGGCCACATCGGGTCACCCAAAACGACTCGGCTTGCTAGGGAGATCTTGCCAATAGGCTACAAAATAGGCCACTCAGTTCTAAGGAGTTAAGACCACACTCCATAGATGACATAAGCCAAGAAAACGCATCGATGTAACACCAAAAGAGATTTAAATAATCGCAGAAAAATCGGGGGCGTTATAGTCACTCCCCCTAAAAGAAAGTTTCGTCCCGAAACTTTACGCACAACAATTCTACTATAGAAGGAAAAGTAACAAGCCAAACATTACAAGAAGGAAACATACCAATACAATCTGGGAAACATCTGAGGGTGAGCCTCCCTAATAGCCGACTCTAACTCCAAAGTCGCGCTTTCCAAATCTTGATTCTTCCATAGAACCTTGACCATTGGGATGGACTTCCTTCGCAGCACTCGATCTTGAGTATCTAAAATGCGGACCGGCACTTCAACAAAAGAGAGATTTGGCTCCAACTGGGGCACAACATCCAAGACTTGCCCACTGTTATACACACTCTTCCGCAATTGGCTTACATGAAATACATTATGAACACGTGGGAAGTTTACTGGCAAATCCAACCTATAAGCTGACTCGCCAATCCGCTCAACAATCTTAAACGGGCCCACATACCTCGGGTCCAATTTTTGGTTCTTACCGAATCTCTTAACACCAACCATCGGGGAAACACAAGGTCCCCTACAAAAAACTCCAAGTCAGACCTACGCCGATTGGTGTTCTTCTCGTATCTCTCCTGAGCTATACGAAGCTTTTCTCGAATAAGCTTCACCGTGAAATCCATCTCCTCGAGCGCATCCAGACCCAACAAGGGTTTCTCACCTGCCTCAGCCCAAAACATGGGAGTTCTGCTGCGCCTCCCATACAAAGCTTCGAACGGAGCCATTTGAAAACTTTCTTGATAACTGTTGTTGTATGCAAAATCCATAAGTCACAACCGCTCATCCCACGCTCCACCGTGGTCTAGAATGTAGCATCTGATCATATCCTCAACTATCTGGTTCACCCTCTCTGTCTGCCCATTGGTCTTTGGGTGGTAAGCAGTAGAATACCTCAGATCTGTACCCAAACCCTCCTGCAGACTCTGCCAAAAACGAGAAGTAAATCGAGAGTCTCGATCAGAAATGATGCTAACAGGCACACCGTGCAATCTGATGACCTCATTCAAGTACAACTCTGTTTTCTTCTTCATCGCATAGTCAATCTTATATGGAACGAAGTGAGCACACTTCGTCAGTGTATCCACTATGACCCAAACAGAATCAAATCCCCTTGGAGATTTCAGTAAGCCCGTAATGAAGTCCATAGAAATACTTTCCCACTTCCAAGTCGGGATCTCTAACAGAGTCAACTTGCCACCAGGCCTTCCGTGATCGGCCTTCACACGCTTGCAAGTGTGGCACTCAGCAACAAATCGGGCTATATCACTCTTCATCCCATACCACCAGACAATTTGCTTCAAATCATGATACATCTTTGTAGATCCTAGATGGTAGGCAACACTAGATCCATGTGCCTCTCTGCATATCATACCCCTGATGTCCCCCACAGCGGGGATGCAAAATCTGTCGCGGTACTTTAATGTACCCGCATCATCGATAGAAAAATCCGGCAACTCCCCTCTCTCAGTCCTGGAGTATAAGTGCAGAAGGTCCGGATCATCCTTCTGGTCCAATTTAGTAAGAGTAATCCAAGACGGCTTTGCAACTGCCAAACTACTCTGCATGTCACAGCATCCCACTGAGATATCCATAAGGAGGAACTCTTCCACTAAACGGTCGGTGGAGAGATTAAAGATCTTCCCCGTCTTCCGACTCAGGGAGTCGGCCACATATTGTCCTTGCCTGGATGATACTGAATCTCTACCTCATAATCGGCAATATACTCTATCCACCGACGCTGGCATAGATTCAACTCCTTCTACGTGAACACATACTTTAGGCTCTTGTGATCAGTGAAGATCTTGCACTGAGCCCCATAAAGTAGATGCCTCCACAGCTTCAACGCATAAATCACCGCTGCAAACTCAAGGTCATGCGTAGGGTAATTTCTCTTATGAGTCTTTAATTGCCTTGACCCATACGCAATCACTTTTCCAACCTGCATCAACACACAACCCAGACCAACATGCGAAGCATCCACGTACACATCATACTCAACACCCTCAGTAGGTAGGGTCAGAACGGGAGCAGTGCACAATCTATTCTTTAGCTCCAGGAAGGCTTCTTCGCACTTCTCGCTCCAAACAAAGGCCGCGTTCTTATGAGTCAACCTTGTCAAAGGTGCAGCTAGGGTAGAGAAACCCTCTACGAACCTCCTATAGTAGCCAGCCAACCCTAGAAAGCTCCGAATATCCTTGGGCATGCCCGGCCTACTCCAATCCATCACTGCTGCGATCTTTTCTGGGTCGACCGAGATCCCATCCTTGTTCACCACGTGGCCCAGAAACGAGACCTGAGGCAACCAAAATTCGCACTTGCTAAACTTGGTGAATAACTTGTGATTACTTAACTCTGATAGAACCAAGCGCAGATGCTGCTCATGCTCCTCAGCGCTGCGGGAATAGACCAGCACGTCATCGATGAAAACCACAACGAACTTGTCTAGGAAATCCTTGAACACCCGATTCATCATATCAATGAAAGCTGATGGTGCGTTCGTCAGACCAAACGACATCACCAAGAACTCAAAATGTCCATGCCTCGATCTAAACGCAATCCGCGGAATATCTGCCTCACGGATCATGAGCTGATGATAGCTAGAATGAATATCGATCTTCGAGAACACTGTGCTACCGTGCAACTGATCAAATAAGTCTTCGATCCTCGGCAGAGGGTACCTGTTCTTAATAGTGACTTTGTTCAACTCCCTGTAGTTGATGCAAAACCGCATCGACCCATCTTTCTTCTTCACAAATAGAATAGGAGCACCCCAAGGTGAAAAACTATGCCTGATAAACCCTTTTTCCAACAGCTCATCCAACTGGACTCGCAACTCCTCTAACTCACGGGGGGCCATCCGGTACGATGCCTTAGTAAAAGGACGCGTACCCGGTTCCAAATCAATCACAAAATCAACATCCCGATCGGGAGGAAGACCAGGAAGATAATCAGGAAAAACATCAGTGAAATCACGAACAACAAGAATCTCCTCCAAGCGTGGTACGCTAACAGCAGTTCTAACCACCGAGACTAAACAAGCAAAACCATCATAATGAAACAGCTTCTGAGCACATACCACAGAGATGACAGGAGAATCCTGACACGGATCAGCATACACGCTTCCAGGCTGACCTTTGTCCTTGATGAAATCCAAGCGCTTCCCTTTCCACTGAATAACCGCATCATACTTAGACAGCCAGTCCATGCCAAGAATAAAATCGAAGTCCTCCAGATTAATCATCTTCAAGTATGCCTTCGCAAGAAAGTCTCCCAACAAAACAGGGCTATCTAGAATGCCCAAATCATATAACACAGATTCACTTGAGGGGAACTTGATATGGAAGGTATCCCGAACTCGATCTAGAGTCAACTGATGTCGCTCCACAAAGGCTCTAGCCATAAATGAGTGGGTAGCGCCGGAGTCAAACAGAATACGCGCCGAGCGGTTCTTCACCTTAAATTTCCCTATAGGAGTATATACAACTAAGGAACTACCAAAACAAAACTGTAAACATTCTAGTAAAAACAAAAATAAAACCATCAGGCTGGTAAAATAACTAACCTGAGATGACCTGAGTCGAAGCTTGAGCCTCCTTGGAATAGATCACGTTCAGCTTTCTCTTTCCCTTGTCCACACGCTTACGGTGGAGGTAGCGGCTAAAGTGGAACTGCATGAAGAGCAGGCTGGACCT
This sequence comes from Platanthera zijinensis, assembly GCA_039513925.1. NCBI lineage: Eukaryota > Viridiplantae > Streptophyta > Magnoliopsida > Asparagales > Orchidaceae > Platanthera > Platanthera zijinensis. Next base: position 117,142,856 of record CM077081.1, on the reverse strand, counting down.
GAGGACACCTAGACTTGATGTGACCCTTCTGCCCACACTGATAGCAGACTTTATCGTTGGACTAGTACTGGGCAGCATCATGCCCGGGTCGCTTGCAAACAGAACAGGAAACATCCCTCCTAGGAGCACCGTGAATAGCATGAACTTGCTCCTTCCTCTGAGTTGCTGCCTTCTTGAAACACCTCTCTACAGGGTGGCCCGACCGACCACAGAAGCTACACACCACCTTGCTCTTCTTTCCCGAAGCAGCACCGGGTACCTGGGGTTTCTTCTCCTCGACAGACTTCCTCTTGACCTTCCTCATTTGCTGGCCTCTGCTCTTTGTGGTCTCGATAGCCTCCACATTCAGAGCAGCCTACACTACCCCCGCATAAGTCTCTGATCCATAAGCACTGGTCAATTGTTGCACCTCGCTCCTCAAGCCACCAAGAAACCTCTTGACTCGATCAGCCTCAACACTCACCAACCCAGGAGCAAACCAGCTCAACTTGCTGAACTATATCTCATACTCACCGACCATTAGTTGCCTTTGCGTCAGGTGGAGGAAGTCATTCATAAGACGGTCATGCTCGACCGAAGGCAAGAACTTCCTCAGCAGCATTTCCTTGAACACTTCCCAAGAGCAACCAGCTACCAAGCTCTCCTTTTCTCTAAGCCACCAACTCTTAGCCAAACCCTTGAGCTGATAGGCGGCTATCATCTCTCTCTGATCATCTGAAATACCGTAGTACGAGAACATCTCCTCCATGGAGATCATCCAATCGTCTATGACCATGAAATCTGCCTTCCCATCATAAGTAGGAGGGTTAAGTCTCTGAAACTGTGAGATAAATGCCATATCCGCTGGCACCACCACTGGAGGTCTCAGGGGTGCATGAGGAGGAGGAAAAAAAATCCCCCCTGTAGGGCCATGCGCTCCCTTAGTCTGTCCTTCCACAACTGCCACCAAAGACTGGATCTGGGCTCGCACCTACACCATCTTCCTGCTCAAGGAATCGCTACTTTGTCGCAGGCTCTCGATCACCGCATCATTCTATGCTCCAGGTGACTCACCCTCAGGCAGGGGAGTCAATTTAGTCGAAGGACGTCTCGCCATCCTAAAATCATAATAACATTAGTCAGATCCTAGTACAACAACTGCAACTATCTACAAGTACCGACAATACATACATAAATATGAGCTTAAAGCTGCTAAACTTGCTCTGGGAGTTTATTTTTTTTACAAAAATTGATGTTATGCCTTAACCTATGATGGTTAACCACCACTATACTAACTCTTGTGCCTAGGTCGGGAATGCATGACTTTATTTTATTTTTGACTCGAAAACTTATGTGTGTACATATGTCATCCTACCAGTCTTTAGCTTGGCATGTTGTGCTTATGCAATGTTATGTTATGCATGTTTGTGCTATGCATTCTAAAAGGCCCTAATGCATGTTATGAGCGGCTTACACATGAAAATGTTATGTATCCAATACTACATAACATCCTCATGCAACGAAAAAGAAAACGAGCTAGTCGCAGCCATGTGGTGAGATTATGCATCCCATACTACATAACCCTCACATGTTGCCCCTATGGTGGATCCATATACGAACACATATTATGCATCCCATACTACATAATATGCCCTGTATACTTCATGTTATGCTATGAGTGTAGTGTTCGTTCTTTTGCCAAGACATGTTGATGACATATCGGTGTGTGAATGTTATGATGTTGATCTACTAATGCAATCAAAAGGGAAGGTTGCCCGACTAGCATGTCAAGCAACCTTCCTCTGATACCAACTGTCACAACCCGCATTTTCTCCGAGGAAAATGAATTATCATAGTAGGAGAAAACACGCGTCATGATGCCACGTCGAGTAGGGGATAACTGTCGATGCTCAGGCAAACCACTATCAACTATACTTTATGAAAATTTATGAGTTAAATGATTAGAAAATCAGTTATATTTTTAAAGGCCGTATCCCTCGGCGCGGTGGATAATCTAGTCCACAGTTTAAAAACTATACTTATACGCTGCGGAAAATACTTCATTCATGTTTGACATTTTAAAAGAGTGCATAAGTGCCCCTAGAGGACAACTTATACCATGAAAGACCCTACATTTAATTTATACCATATATAAGAAAATGATTCTTTTTATGTTGTTTGAAAATAGTGTTTGAGTTTTATAAAACATGTTGATCATGTGATATACTTATAATAGTATTTTTAGGTTTAAAAGTAACTAGCAACCTAGCAAAAATCAACCTCAGAGCAAGTAGATAATCTCCAGAAAAAAGGTAGCAGCAAAAGATAACATATCTAGTATCAATGTAAAACTACTAGTGGGCACCAACAAACTGACACGAACCCTCTGGCAAGTATGTTTGTCTGTAAGAAAAACAACACCAAAACTTCCTCGCAGAAACAAGGAACTGATCTCTATAGCACCAAAGACCACCAGCAACTGCACAGCACCACTAGCCGTCAGAGCGGCTAATATCTAGAACCTGAGACATTCAAAGAAGAAAGAATACCTCAACAAGCAAAACAAGAAAACTGCATGAAAGTGTCAATCAGAAGATAAGTAAAAGAGGAAGACAAAGCAGTAACAGTCACAAAGTCCCAAGGCAAGGCAAAAAGGAAGTGCACTAAGTGCGAGGACACAACAGTAACTCTGCCCAAATGCTGCAAAGTCTACAAGGCTACCATGAGCCCAAATGTTGCAATCTACCAAGGAAGAAACGTCTAACACCCTAAGCTGTGAGAGTTGGAAGTAGCAAAATAAACAACGTGGATCCGGGGTGGAGGCAAACTCAGTCCCCCATCCACCATTTCCAAGCAAACGAAGATCAAGGGTCTACATGTGAAAGCATTAGGGACCTCCCACCCCCTTGCCAAGCCCGTACCTAGAGCAAGATAAAAGAAAAGGGTGGCCATGGCTTAATTACACAACACCACCCCCATAAGAGCTTTAAACCACCACTACTAGCCAGGACCCACGATTCGGCCTTTGGGAAAGAAAACATAGCCGACAAAGAACAACAAAATCAAGGAATTTACTCGGGAGCGAAAATCAAGGTAAGGGAACAGCGTTGAGATGACTCAACACGGCTTGGCATTGAGTGAGCCCCACTCACTCAACGCCTAACCAGACCTTCGCGTTGAGTGAGTTAGCCTCACTCAGCGCCAGAAACAACCATGGAGTTGAGTGAGGTTCACTCACTCAACGCCCTCCGCAAGAACATCTCTGGAGTTGAGTGAGCTAACCTCACTCAAGGCCAAAACAGCTATGGCATTGAGTGAGGTTCACTCACTCAATGCCTCCCACAAGTAAACTCTTGCGTTGAGTGAGCTAACCTCACTCAATTCCAAAACTGCTATGGCATTGAGTGAGGTTCACTCTCTCAATGCCCAGACACTTAACCGCAAGAAGAGACTGCGGCGTTGAGTGAGTCCACCTCACTCAACGCCAAAGCAACAATGGCGTTGAGTGAGGTTCACTCACTCAACAACCTGGCACTTAGCCGCAAACAGAGACTGCGGCGGTTAGTGATTCCACCTCACTCAACGCCAAAGCAGCAATGGCGTTGAGTGAGGTTCACTCACACAACGCCCTGACACTTAGCCGCAAAGAAGGGATGTGGCGTTGAGTGAGTCTACCTCACTCAACACCAAAATAGCAATGGCGTTGAGTGAGGTTCACTCACTCAATGCCAAAGGACTTGGGCTGCAAATAGGTCTATGGCATTGAGTGAGTTCACCTCACTCAACGCCAAAACTGAAATGGCGTTGAGTGAGGTCGACTCACTCAACGCCAAAGAACTGAGCCAAAGAAAAGGTTGTGGCGTTGAGTGAGCCCACCTCATTCAACACCAAAGTACTTGGCCGCACAGAAAGCTATGGCGTTGAGTGAGTTCACCTCTCTCAATGCCAAAACCGAAATGGCGTTGAGTGAGGTCGACTCACGCAATGCCAAAGTACTTATCCTCAGAAAAGGCTACGACGTTGACTGAGCCCACCTCACTCAACGCCAAAGTACTTGGCCAAATAGAAAGCCATGGCGTTGAGTGAGTTCACCTCACTCAACGCCCAAATGGAAATGGCGTTGAGTGAGGTCGACTCAGTCAACGCCAAAGTACTTAGCCGCTAGCAGGGGCTGCGGCGTTGAGTGAGTCCACCTCACTCAATGCCCTAGTACTTAGCCGAAAAAAGAAATAGGCTGAACCATGGCTTTGAGTGTGTGCACCACACTCAACGCAAAACTCAGGCGGCTTTTGGCTTTGAGTGTGTGCACCACACTCAACGCCAAAAACCGAGAGCTTACCAAGTCTGGTTCTAACCAGAGCACTACCACAGAAATATACCTCTCTCTCCCTTAGCTTCACCGCAATAGCACCAAACCAGACATAACAATCTGGAGTCTAAATGGCGGGAACAACCAACGGGTTGAGCAAAAATAGTACAAGGGGGGGGGGGGGGCTCATAAAGGGAAACCACTGTACAGAATTTTAGCAAAGCAAAAGAGAAAACTTGGCTTCTATCCTAGGGCTAACCAGTAGTTAAGAGGGAGAAGATCAAAAAAGCAAGTGCAAGAACCACTTGCCTCGGTTTTTCAGCGAAGCTTCACTCGAGCCCTTCCTCTCCCTCGGCACCAGCAGCAGCAACACCTAGCCAGCACATCCCGAGCTTTAATGGCGGAAAGAGAAAAAACTGAAAATCCAAATCTCCTAAAAACTCCACGAAAATCAAATCTCTTACCGTAGAAACGAAGATCTAAGAGAGAGCAATCCAAATCTGCTTTCGAAATCGAAATCCGTCCACAAACTCTCCCGGAATCGTCGTACGAATGGGTAGCAGGTCCGATGGTTTTCCTTTGTTTTCCGCGAACAGGAGCAGGCGATGGTTTTCGAGAAGAAGAAGAATGGGCCCGCTAATTTGGCTTAAGGGTTTTAAATAAATCTAAACACGCCTATTCAGCCTTAACCGCCTCCTAAGCCGCCGGTTCACTCTCAAAGCTTTTGACCGAAAAGAATCATTTAAATAGCTTAAAATATTACTTATTTACATTTATTATTAGCACACCCAAAATGACACGAAAACCGAACTACCTCGGAATTTGACGAAACTCGCACCATAGCTATATACCCATGCTACGAACGCAACAGCGAAGTCGAAATTAACTTTCGACGAACAGAACTCGAGTTATACCCACCCGAAGCAAAAACACAAGCATCTCCCGAGAGGCCACACCGGGTCACCCAAAACGACTCGGCTTGCTAGGGAGACCTTGCCAATAGGCTATAAAATAGGCCACTCAGTTCTAAGGAGTTAAGACCACACTCCACAGATGACACAAGCCAAGAAAATGCGTCGACGTAACGCCAAACGAGAATTAAATAATCGCAGAATAATCGGGGGCATTACAACTTCAGCATGAGCTACTTCGGTTTCCATGGCAATGTCTTGAGCTATTATGTCATCTAGATTGGGGAGAGGACTATCATCCATGATATAGGATGGCCCGTGAGGGCTATATCTTTGAGCATCAGACTCATTTTCTGGAGGAGCTGTCAAACTTTTCTTTATAGTATCTAACACCTCTGAGCTAGCAGGAGAGGTATATCACACTATTGCTTTAGATGATGGAATGGGGGGGGAGCAGAACTAAAAATATGACCCAAATATTCTTAGTAAAGCTGCTAGATGCACATTGGATTTAATGAAGTAAACCCTTCCTGGCAGAATCTCTGGCAAAGTGATCTCTTGAGTATATGACATTGTAATATCTGTTCATGCCTCTGATACATCTGTTGTTGCTACTATTGCTACTGCTGCTTCTGCTAGTAGAGTGATCTCTTGAGTATTTGTCATTGTGATATCTATTCCTGCTTCTGCTTCAACTACTGTAGTTGCTGCTATTGCTACTGCTGCTTCTTCATCATCAAGTATCTCCCCCTGCCTGGTTTCAGTAGTTATTGAAGCCAGGCCCCCAAATGAAGAGGGAGCAGTGGTGAGAGCAGAGATCTGTGCAGCAAGAGAGGATATTGAGGCAGCTAGAGGAGAAATGGCCTCTACTATAAGGGATTTGAGTAGGGGTTTTAGGAGAGTAACGAGTGGGGTGACAAGAGATGGATCTAGAGTTGGAGAAGTGGATGGTGATGCAGTAGTTGGGTGAGTGGAGATTTCAGTTGCTGAGGGGGTGATAGGTGGGGGTGAAATGGGAGTGTCTAGGGGGGAGTCATGTTGAGGAGAAGGAGTATGCAGTGGAGATGATAATAAGTTGAAGGAGCGGAATGAGGAGAGGTTGATGTGGGGGATATCAGCAAGATGAGATGGAAGAGGGGATTGAGGTGGTGTTGGCATTGGTGTATCTTGTTGGAGGGAAAGTGTAGAGGAGTAAATATGTGGTTGAGATTAAGGAATTGGGGATAATGAAGGCACAGGAGTAGAGACTAGAACATGAGTTGAAGCTGAGGTGTGTTGAGTTGTTAGCAGAGATGAAGGTTGTAGAGCTGGAGATTGAGGAGTGGCTGGAGTAATGTTGGATGGAATAATGTTGGATGGGATCTCTTCAAAAGGGTGGGAAGTGGATGAAACAGCCCTTGTACTTTCAGAAGCTTGGGTGGCAGAGGATGAAGCCTTAGAGGGCTTTGTGATTGTCCTCTCACAACTTCCAAACAAGGCACATGTGAGCCTTTTGCTGGCATTGATGAATGTGGTCTGGTAGACTAGTGATTCAACAGCCTTTTCTGTCAAGAAGATCCCTAGAATCCTTCCAAAGTTTACTTCCTTCTGACTGTTCCTTTTCTTGACGAGATCAAAGATGATCTGTGCCCAGTTTACCTACCTCTTGTTTACCACTGCACACATAACCAGAAATTGATGCCTGGTTATATAATCGTGTGCAGTGTGCTTGCCCAGCAAGACTTTCCCAATAATATCTACGAGAAATTTGAATTAAGCAGATAGGTGCTTCTTTAGCAGTTTATTTGGGCTATCTCCAGAGTAACCCATCAGACTTAACATCATGTCATATTCCTCATTATCAATTTCTAATTCTTCTTCCCCATTCCCTAATCCAAATATTTCAATTAGTACAGAGGGAGTGAGAGAGATGGCATTACCCGCTATTGATCCGGTGATTGTGTTGTCCTCGGTTGTAGATGCAATATAGACCCATTCTCTGATTTCCGTGCTGGGTAATTTGATTCTAATGGACAACCGATTTTTCAATTGCTGGTCTTCCAGTAGTTGTAGAATATGGAGGAATACTTGATCAGAGTGCTGGAAGGAGTCGAAATCGACGTCGAATACGGTATTAAACCTCATTACCGCAAGAGCGCCTGCTGGAATCGCCATGAATGCACCTACAAGAGAGAAAACGTAGATCAAGTGCAAAGGGAACTGAAAGCGCGGGACAGAGGTCGAAGAAAACCTAAATATAAGGTTTTTCGGAATATGAAATGACAGACTCCGGTCCACGAGAAATAAAAATCTCTTCGTTTTGAGGTCGACGGAATAATTTAGAGTTAAACAATTCGTCGATCTCAGTCTGAAGGGTCGAAGACATTTCGTCGATCTCTGGTTGACGAAAGTTTTTTGAAGTAAGTTCGTCGATCGCAGGTCGATGAAGATCACTTACCACAGAGAGTTCGTCGATCTCAGGTCGACGAAAATCTCAAGAACCTTTTGTAGTTCGTCGATCTCTGATCGACAAAATCTGAAGAATTCTTCGAGTGCAGACAAAAACAAAACTAGGTCTTCTCCATTGATCAATCCAAGATGATTTAAAAAGAACAAGTGATTTCTTTCATCCAGGGGTTTGGTGAAAATATCAGCTCTTTGTAAATCAGTGTAGATATAGACAGTTTAATTTTGTTTTTGTCTACAAACTCTCTAATGAAATGATGCCTAATTTCTATATGCTTAGTCCTACTGTGATGGACTGAATTTTGTGTTATGGCTATAGCACTTGTGTTATCACATAGTAGAGTTGAATTATTTAAGTTGAACACATAATCTAGGAGTTGGTTCTGAATCCACAGCATCTGGGAACAACAACTACCAGCTACAATGTATTCTGCTTCAGCAGTTGATGTGGACACAGATGATTTTTTTTGCAGAACCAGGACACTGATCTCATACCAATTAACTGGCAAGTTTCTGCGGTACTCTTTATGTCCACTCTGCATCCAACAAAGTCAGCATCTCAGTATCAAGTTAACTCAAACTCTGACTTAGTGGGATACCAGAGACCTAGACTAGGACAACCCTTTATATATCTAAAAATTCTTTTTAGAAAAACTAGATGAGATTCTTTAGGGTTCACCTGGAACCTAGCACAAAGGCATGTGCAAACATGATATCAGGTCTGCTTGCTGTAAGGTATAGTAAGGACCCAACAATGCCCTATATAGTTTTTGATCCACAGGTTTCCCTTGTGCATCAGAGTCTATTAAATCATTTGTATCCATGGTTGTTTTCTTTTCTAAGGCATCAGCCATCCCAAACTTCTTGATAAGCTCTTTAGCATATTTAGTCTGGGAAATGAAGATGCCATCAGGAAGCTACTTCTCATGGAGAATAAGGAAGTATAAGAGCTCACCTATGCTACTCATCTCAAATTTAGAATGCATTAGATTAGAGAATCTCTTGCACAATTTGGGATCAGTAGACCCAAATATTATGTTATCAACATAAATTTGTACTAATAAAATTTTATCATGATGCATTTTAGTGAATTAAGTCTTATCTACTATGCCTCTTGAAAAAACATGCTCTAAGAGAAAGCTGGCTAAGGTCTCATACCAAGCTCTTGGAGCTTGCTTTAAACTATAGAGAGCTTTATGCAATTTAAATACATGAGAGGGATGAGTTGGAGAAACAAAACCTGGAGGTTATTCAACATAAACTTCTTCTTTAAGTTCCCCATTTAAGAAAGAACTCTTCACATCCATTTGATAAACTTTGAACTTTTTGAATGCAGCATAAGCCAGAAATATCCTTGTAGCTTCTATCCTGGCAACTGGAGAAAAGGTTTGATCATAGTAAATTCCTTCCTCCTATTTATATCCTTGACCAACAAGCCTAGCCTTGAACCTCACAATCACACCTTGAGCATCAAGCATTGTTCTGAATACCCATTTGGTTCCAATGACTGGGTAGTCTTTTGGTCTTGGAACCAAAACCCAAACTCTGCATCTCTCAAACTGATTGAGCTCTTCTTGCATTGCATTGACCCAGTGGGGATCTTGCTCTGCATCAGTTATGGATTTAGGCTCAATTTGAGAGAGGAACATGCATGCATCAAGTCTTGGTTTAGTTGATGTCTTGTCTATACACCTGCTGTTATGTCTCCAATCACTTGGGATCTGGGGTGATCCCTTAGTATGACAAGATCAGTAGGTGGAGTTTGTTCAGCCACAACATTTTTAAGGAATTCCTCTTGTGGAATAGCATCTATTGTTGTAGGAAGTTCAGCTATTTCAACAGTTTCTTCATCACTTTCTTCACTGACTTGTTGAGAAGGATGAGATATTACTTTGGGGGTAAAATGTAAGCCATTCAATTCCTCACATAATTTGTGTACCTGCAAGGAGTCTTTGGTAGAAATCTCTTTCTCCTTATAAAACATATTAGCCTCATCAAATGTAACATGCATAGATTGCTCTATTTTCAATGTGGATTTATTAAATAACCTATAAGCTTTGCTGACTTAGGAATATCCTAGAAAAATTCCCACTGCAGCCTATGCATCAAACTTTCTAATGTGCTTTTTATCATTATTATGAATATAACAAACACAACCAAAAACTTTAAAATAGTTGATTTTTGTTTTCTTCCCTTTGAGTAATTCATAGGGAGTCTTATGCTTTAGTTTGTGTATCAAACTTCTGTTCAGGACATAGTTTACTGTGCTCACTGCCTCTGCCCAATAGGGTAAGGGCTTATAAGAATCTACAAGTAATGTGCCTGTAGCTTCAATGAGTGTTCTATTTTTCCTTTCAGCTACCCCATTTTATTGAGGAGTTCTAGGAGCTGAGAAAAAGTGCCTTATACTTTCCTTCTCATAGAACTAGTGCATACGAAGAGACTCAAACTCTGTGCCATAATCACTTCTGATCAATGCAACATGAGTAGAGTACTCAATCTGTATGGTCCTGAGAAAATCTGTAAGAACCTTGAAGGTATCTGACTTAGATCTCAGAAAGAATACCCAAGTGAACCTAGAAAAGTCATCAACAACCACTAAGGTAAAAGATTTCCCTCCTTGGCTTTGAACAACCATAGGGACAAAAAGGTCCTTATGTAGCAAGTATAATATCCTAGGTGAATCACTCTTATTAATGGATTTGAAGCTTGATTTAGATTGCTTGCCTAGTTGACAAGCCCTGCAAAGGCCTTCCGTCTTGTAGGGGCCAGAAGGTAAACCTGTAATAAGGTTGTCCTTAGATAGCCTAGCAATGTTTTTAAGATTTACATGTCCTAATCTTTTATGTCATAAGTCATTTTGACTACTAACTATATTGAGCAGGCATATGTCTGAAGTAGGAGAATGAAAATTTACTAGGTATATGTTTCCTTATCTACTTCCAATTAAAACAGGTTGGTTTTCTTTTGAAGTAATAATACAGGAACTAGAGTTGAATGATACCTGATAGCCTTCATCACATAGTTGTCTTATAGAGATGAGGTTATGCTTCAGTCCACTTACATATGCAACTCTTTTGAAAGTCACTGCTCCAATTCTGACCTTGCCATAGCCTTCTGTTTGGCAACAATTCGAGTCACCAAAGATGACCTTTGGTCCTAGCTTTGACTTTTAATCAATCAGATTTCCTTTCTGCCTGTCATATGCTTCGAGCAACCACTATCCAGATACCAATGTTGATTGTATGCTGTACAGGTCTTCATCTGCAAATAAGACATTTAGTTGTTCTTGACCCAGGTAACCTTGGGTCCTTGTTGATTTACATAACTATAACTGGAGATGTAAGAGAATTCAGGTTGATCTTTATATACTTTAGGATGGTATCTCCTAGGTGGAATTATCCATTGAGTGAAGGGGTTAAAGTTGTTATTAGAATTTAAGTTTCTATTATTAAGATCTGGGTTCGACAATCACTTGTTGGATCGTCGACCTAAGCTCGTCGATGTTGGATGAGATCGTCGTTCTCTACTCGAAGAATGAGGGTATTCATTCTTGAAGTACCAAAGTCGTCAATCTCTGGTCGACGAACCATACTGGTATCGTCGATCATAGATCAAAGAGTGATTATTACTGATGTTTGCCTTCAAAGATCGTCGTTCTGAGTTCGACGATCTGTTCATATATCGTCGATCTTAGTTCGATGATAACTGATGAACATTGTAATTTTTGTTATTCTTCTGGATATAGAGTTTATTCTTGGTTTCAATTTGTTCGAAAATCTTATTAACTTTATTTACCTGTTCAGTATTATTCTTTCCCTTGTCTGATATAAAGTTTACTGGTCTGGAAAGATTATTTTTCTTAATTAAGGGTAGATCACTAGAGGAGGCACCTAGTCCTAGTTTTCTATTTTTAGTCCTAGCATTTACAGTACTATTGATATCTAATAATTGTAGACTTCTTCCATCCAGTGATTCTTCTATTTGTTTTGCCTTAGTTTAGTTTTTAGAAAGGATATTTGTTTATTAGCAGACATTAGTTCATTGGTTAATTTTGTATTTTCTATAGTGATGTTGTCTAGGGTGTTTAACTTTTCTCTGAGTAGTTTGATTTCCTTCTCAGAGCTTATCAAGTCTAAGCATAAATTTTTGAATTCAAATTTAAATTCATCTAACTCAAAATCATAAGAAGCTATTACCTGATCTTCAGCTGATAGAGATTCTTCAATATCTGATTCATCTGAGTCAGATCTACTACTTCCTGCCTCAAAGCCCTGAGGCATACTTCCTTTGCTTTTTGTTCTTCTTCATCCTCACTGGAGCTGGAGGATGTAGATTCTTCTTCAGTATCACTCCATGTCTCAGTAACAAAGCCCTTGTCTTTCTTCTTTTGCTTGCTTGAGGAAGGCTTGTTGTAGTGACTCTTCCTTGAGTCCTTCTCCTTTCTTCTGTACTTCTTCTGACCTTCTGGACACTCAGAAATGAAGTGCCCAGGTTTCCTGTAGCTAAAACACACTACTTCTTTAGAGGGTGTTTTGTAATACCTTGGCTTATCTTCATATTTAGAAGGTTTTCTTCTGAAGTCCTTTCTAGCCATCTTGAATAATCTCTTGGAAAAGAGACTCATCAACTCTTCATTTACTGGAATGACTTCAGAGTCTTCTGTAGCTTTGAAAGCTGTGATGTGCTCCTTCCTAGTTGGTGTAGGAGTCTTCACTTCAGCTGCTGCTTCCCTTGCTTTGATCAGCTGCTCATAGGACTTTAGTTTTCCTAGAAGAGATTCAGTTGAAATCTCTGTCATTCTTCTAGCTTCTCTGATGGGCCAGATTCTTGAGTCCCATGTGCTAGGAAAGCACATTAAGATCTTTTCATTCACTTCAATTAAAGTGAATTCTTTGTCTAGAGTTCTTAGCTCACTGATGATGGAGCTAAGTATATTGTACATTACTTCTACTATTTCTGCTTCATCCTTCTTGAAGTTCTCATACTAAGTGATGAGATTTGACCTTCTATCTCTCCTCTCATCTACTGATCCAGCCATAATTTGATTCAGGGAATCCCAAATCTCCTTGGCTGATTGACACTCAGCAACCTTTTGAAATATTTCATCAGACATAGTTTGAGCCAGTATATTCATGGCTTTGGCATCAACTATCTTAGCCTTCTTCTGTTTATCTGTACATCCAGGGGGTGGAACTTCACACAGGTCAGTTGATGTAGTTGAGGTTGAAGCCACTAGAGCTGGTGTTCCTGTTAAGATAGAATTAAATATATCTTCATCAATAGAGTTCATGTAAAGCCTAATTCTTGCCTTCCAGATTGTGAACTTGGACAAGTTACAAACTGGAGTGCTGGTACTTGAATATTCTTTGTTCTGTGCCATGTTGTATGTATAAATCTAGTAAGGTTAAAGAACAGATCAAACTTAGGATCTTTGGTTCAAGGTTTTAACTTTTACAACAAAAATAACCTCCTCTGATAACAATTGAAAGTAAGGGTTAGATCTGATATACTCTAGAGGGGGGGGGGGTGAATAAAGTATGTGGGTATATTTTAAAACTTTTCTCTGAACTATAAGGAGTACTCCTAAACTCAGGTACTGTATGACAGAGTAATAAATAAAAGCACAGGAAAAACTAAATAACATAGCAAGACCTAAATACCATAGCCACAGCAAGAGCAAAAAGAAAAAGGGGTAACCAGACGACATAAAATTTATAGTGGTTCCCCAACCTAGGTACATCCACTCTACTACCACCCTGGTAGGAATCCACTCAGTGTTTTGATCAGGTGCCTGACACCAATGAGCTTTTGATCAGGTGCTCAACAACGAAACCTAAAGTCTTTTGATCAGGAGACTTGCAACCAGTAATCACTTTTGAAGGGAGATGACATCCCTTTTTACAGTGGGGGGGGGGGGTAAGAGAATGATTATGTCTTTTCTTTCTCAATTCAAACTGAAAGTGAGGGTAAGATCTACCTTTACTCTAAAGGGGGGGGGGGTGAATAGAGTATATTAAAATAATTTTCCAAATTAAAAATTATTTAGCAGTGGAAGACTTGATTTATATATATGTGTATTGTGCTTACAGTAAGTAAAAACTAAGTAAGCAAGAAACAAATCACAGCACACAGCAAATCAAACACAACAACCAGAAGACACAAGGATCTATATTGGTTCCCCAATCAACCTTTGGTACATCCACTCTTCTACCACCCTAGGTAGGAATCCACTGCAGGAATAGTTGATCAGGTGTGCTGGGCACCAATGCGCTTTTGATAAGGTGCTCAAAAACCAAATCAGATTTTTTGATCAGGTGTCTTGCCACCACTTAGTTTTGACAAGGTATAAGAAACCAACCACAAAACTTTTGAAGGGAGTTTGAGTAACCCTTTTACAGCAAATTAAAAGAAAAAGAAAGAGTTGATGTTCTTCTCTGTCAACAATCAAAGAGAAGACTAGTGGATTGTTGTTGTCAAAGCTCCCCTTGAGATTTGTAGTTGTTCAGGAAGAGAAGCATTGTACAGGGTGATAGGCCTTCAGTATGTTTGAGATCTCCAGCAAAGAATGATTTCAACAAAGGCTGAAATGTGATGTGTCTAGAGTCCTTGATTGATGAAGCCTTGAACACTTGAATCAAAAGAGATCTTGAAAGAATAGAGGAATTCTATTCTGTGTGGTGATCTCCTTCACTGTTGTATTCCTTGTGTTCGGTAAGAATTCTAACTTGTAATCTTGTAGTACTTGTGTCTTAAAATCTATTCCTTAGAATAATAATGATCATCCTGTCTCAATTACTCTGAGATGATATATTGAAATTCAGTCTTCTAGATAGCCGTTGGCCAGTCATAAATGACTTCCTTAAATGATATCTGTCTCTGGAGGAAAGTCCTAAGAGACGTTCCATTTAGTCTTCCTTGAAACTTTCTCCAGATTGATTGAAATGGCTACAAAATCCTTTAAAATAAATGATGGATATGAATCAGATTGAATTCCATAACTGACTGAATTCTAATTCTGAAATCGTCGATCTCTCAAGAAAAGTCGTCGATCTGAGCTCAGAGACTGGAATTAGACTTGAGACAGAAATCGTCGATCTGAGCTCGACTATCGTTGACCTGAGCTCAGAGATCTAGATTTTGGCTAGAGACAGAAATGTCGATCAGAGCTTGGAGATCGTCGAACAGAGTTCGACCACTCGTTGAACTGAGCTCAGAGATAGTCGAACTGAGTTCGACGCCTCATCGATCTGAGCTCGCCGAGAATTGCCTTAAACTTCTGCACTTGTATTCTGAACTAGAAGGTCTTGGGGGCAGCTTTCAAACCAAAGTTCTAAGACTTAGGCCTATTCTAGTTGACCTTTAAAACTATACAATGAGGTCAAGACATATTCCTAAGGACATAGTGATCCTTACCCAAATAATAGGGTGTTCCAACAATCTCCACCTATTTGGGTTAGGATTACTATTTAGAAGACATAGGAATTAAAAAGCATATAAGCAGAAACAAAAGCAAATACAACATTGCAGAATAATGAAGTGCAGCATTGCAGAAGCAGATATAAAGTCACAGTAGATAGTCAAAAAAAGATGTATACTATCAGCTTACATAATTACTCCTTTTCTTCTCTCTTTTTGAACAAGATTTCTATGTTTGTATCTTGAGCTTCCTTCTTGGATCTTCTGTCATCAGCAGCACCTAGAGAGGTTTGAGATTTAGGTCTGGGAACAACAGCCTCTGGGTGCAGCTTCATATAACTCTCTGGATCAAAGAATTTTCTGGAGGAGTATCTTTCAAGTTCTTTCTTTCTTTTCTCAGATAAATTGGTGATGTTTGAGGTATCTCTCCCTTGTTCTCTTGCCTTCTTTATTTTATCTAAGGCAGCCAATACTTTCATCCTTGCTATCCAAGAAAGAGGATTGTTCTCTAGATCTTCAAAGGGAACAGGAGGTTCATATTTATTGATTGTATCAGCAGGAGGAGCTCTTGAAGTAACAATTTCTTTAAGCTTATAAGGGAAAGGACTAGAAGTTGAATCAATGGGGCCTTGTCCTTCCCTGTGATAAGGATGTTGTCTTGATTATCCGTAAAGGTAGATCTTACCCTCACTTTTAATTAATATCAGAGGGAGTTTGTTATTCAACAACAAAATCCTCATCAGATTGGTTGTTCCTACAGGCTAACACCTAAACCAAAAGATCTCTGATAAGATCAATCTTTAATAGAGGGTTATTACTTTTATTATATTTATTTTCATATAAAACCATGGCACAGAACAAAGGTTATGCTAGCACTAGACCTCCAGTGTGCAATCTTTCTAAGTTTGCACATTAGATGGAAAGGATTAAATTATATTATGAAGTCTATTGATGAGGATATCTCTAATTCTGTTTTGACAGTGTGTCCAAGACCTCCAGCAACTACAAGTACAAGTGCTATTCCACCCCCTCAGGAACAGATGCAGAAATCAAAAATTGGAAAGTTGATGATGCCAAGGCAATGAACATATTGGCTCAGACTATGTCTGATGACATATTTCAAAAAGTTGCATAATGCAACTCAGCAAAAGAAATTTGGGACAAGCTATCTGAGCTTGTGTCAGGATTAGCTGATGAAAGAAAGGATAGAAGATCCCATCTCATAATCCAGTATGAGAATTTCAAGAAGGGAGAAACTGAGTCAGTTTTTGACATGTACAACAGACTCAGTCTAATTGTCAGTGAACTGAAGACCTTGGACAAGGAGATCTCATTGACTGAACTCAATAATAAGATCCTAATTTGCTTACCCAGCACTTAGGATTCAAGGATCTGGCCAATCAAGGATACCAGAAGCCTTAATGAGATCACCACTAAAGTTCTATTGGGCAAGCTCAAGTCTTATGAGTTGCTTATCAAGAATGGAGAAGAAGAGCAAAAGATAGCTTCTCCAGCAACAAGGAAGGAGAAGACAATTACTTTCAAAGCTACAGAAGAACAGCCTAAAGACAAAGTCACAGGCAATGAAGAGCTATTGAGTCTACAGGCCAAAATATTTTACAAGATGGCCAGGAAAGATTTCAGGAAAAGGTCATCTAGAGGCCATGAAAAGCCAAGGTATGACAAGTCCAGCAACAAAGAAATTATTTGTTTTGGATGCAGGAAACCAGGCCACATTGTGCCTGACTGTCTAGAAAACCAAAATAAGGACAAGAAAGATAAGAAAGACAGGAGAAGAGACAAAGACATCATAAGAAAAAATAATGACAAATCCCCCTCCAGCAAGAACAAACACACCTGGAAGGGATTTGTAGCTGAAACCTGGAGTGAGACTGAAGAGGAATCAGAGGCTTCATCAAGCTCAAGTGATGATGAAGATGATGCTCAAGAGAAGGAGTTCTGCATGATGGCTATCAATGCCTCTCAACATAATTCTGATGTAGAACAAGAAACAGAATCTGAATCTGAACATGAAGCAAAAGAAGATCAGGTAATAGATTCTTTTGATTTCAATTCAGAGGACTTTAAATTTGAATTTAAGGACCTATGTTTTGACCTACTAAAGTCTGAGAAGGAGATTATCTCGCTCAGAAATAAACTATCTGAATATAGCACTTTAAAATCAGATAACCTCAAACTCTCTGAGGAGTTAGAATGCTATAAGGAGGAGATAGCCTCACTGAAAAGTGATCTGTCTCAGGCAAAGAGGTTTGAAGAATCCCTTAATGGGAGAAGCATCAGATTGATGAACATCACAAGCACAGTGAACTCAAGACTTAACCGCACACTGGGCTTGGGTGCTTCATCCAGCCAAACTATAGTATTAACAACCCCAATTAAATTTATCTCAGATAAAGGAAAGGGTGTGGTAGAGGTTGCTAGGAAGAATTCTGATTTTCCTAAGAAAAACAAGGTTCAACGAAACATGTCGAACAGAGCTCGACGATCGTCGAATGGAGCTCAGCGATCTCAAGCTGAATCGTCGAACTCAGGTCGACGATCGCCGAACTCTGAACTCTGGCAAAGTCGATCTTCGAATGGAGCTCGACGATCTGACCCAAGATTGTCGAACTTAGCTCAGAGATCATCCAACATAGATCAGAGCTTTGAACAAATTTTTAATGGTAAATCAAAATTCAATCCTAAAGGTCCTACATCCCAAAGCTTTAACCCTTATGCTTAATGGATAATACCTCCTAGGAGATATCATCCTGAAGGTTATAAGAGACAACCAGAGATGTCTTTTATTTCAGAATTTAAAGGTTATCAACCTAGGCCCAAGGTAAACTGGGTCAAAAACAAGTAAATTATTATGTATGCAGGTGAAGACCTATCCAACAATAAACCAACAATGGTATCTGGATAGTGGGTGCTCAAAGCACATGACAGGAATAAAGGATAATCTAACATCCTTCAAAGCCAAGCTTGGACCCAAAGACATATTTGGAGATTCAAACTTTGGACAGACCAAGGGATATGGTGCAGTCCAAATTGGGTCAGTCACATTCAAGAAGGTTGCCTATGTGGAAGGACTGAAGCACAATTTAATCAGCATCAGTCAATTGTGTGATGAAGGATACTAGGTGACATTCAACAAATCCTCATGAAAAATCAGATAAGAGGACAACACAACTGTGTTGACAGGTAAAAGGAAAGGTAACATCTATCTTGTAGATTTTCATTCAACTAAGGTAGATATCTGCTTGTTCAACTCTGTTAGTAAACCAAATGAACTATGGCATAAGAGATTAGGACATATAAACCTTAGAACCATTGCTGGGCTATCTAAGGATAACTTTGTTAGAGTACTATCTTTTGGCCCCTACAAGAAGGAAGGACTTTGCAGGGCTTGTCAGTTAGGAAAGCAAACTAAAAATAGTTTCAAGTCACTTAATAAGAGTGATTCACCTAGGATCTTGTATCTGTTACACATGGATCTTTTTGGACCCATTACAGTACAAAGCTTAGGAGGGAAATCTTACACTTTAGTGGTTGTAGATGACTTCTCTAGATTCACATGGGTGTTCTTTCTAAGGAAGAAGTCTGATAACTTTAAGCGTTAGACAGAGTTTCAAATGCTTACAGATTGAGTTTAATACTCGCATTGCCCTGATCAGAAGTGATCATGGGACAGAGTTTGATTCTCTTCTTATGCAAGAGTTCTATCAGAGTGAAGGGATCATGCACACTTTCACAGCTCCTAGAACTCCTCAACAAAATGGGATAGCTGAAAGGAAAAATAGAACCCTTATTGAATCTGCTACTACATTATTGACAGATGCTCACCTTCCTCTATCATTTTGGGCAGAGGCAATGAACACCTCAAACTATATGTTGAATAGAAGTTTGATATATAAGCTAAAGGGCAAGACTCCCTATGAATTTCTCAAAGGGAAGAAACCTAAAGTAGATTATTTCAAAAATTTTGGTTGCATTTGTTACATACACAATAATGACAAAAAGTACATAGCAAAATTTTAAGCCAAAGCTGATAAAGGAGTGTTTCTGGGATACTCCATGATCGGTAAATCTTATAGGGTGTTTAACAAAACTTCTCTTAAAATTGAAGAATCTGTACATGTATCTTTTGATGAAACTAACATGTCTTATAAGGAGAAGAATACTTCTACCATAGAACCTTTGTAGGTACATTCTCTTTAGGAAAATTTGGACAGGCTACACATTATAGAAAAGGATACAACACATTCACCTATCCAACAAAGAGGTGAAAGTAGTGAAGATGAAGAGGATACTCAACATCTTGGTACTCAACATCTTGGTGAGAATTATCTTGAAGAGCCAATTGTTGTTCCACAAGAGGAAATAACAACACAGGTTGGTGAACAATCAACACCCCCTGTTGATTTAGTAACATCAAGAGATCATCCAATCTCCCAATTGATTGGAGACATCTCAGCTGGTGTGCAAACCAGAAATCAGGTCAACCAAAACCTGATGCACACCTGCTTTCTATCTCAAATTGAGCCTCAATTCATACAAGATGCAGAACAAGATCCACAATGGATCATTGCAATGCAAGAGGAGTTACATCAATTTGAAAGGAACAAAGTTTGGGAACTAGTGCCAAGACTAAAGGATCATTCCATTGTTGGAACAAAATGGGTGTTCAAAAACAAGCTGGATGATCAAAGAAATCATTGTAAGGAATAAGGCAAGGCTAGTTGCACAAGGATACTCACAAGAAGAAGGAATAGATTATGACCATACTTTTGCACCAGTTTCAAGGTTGGAGGCCATATGAATATTTATAGCTTATGCAGCACACAAGGGATTCAAGGTCTATCAAATGGATGTGAAGAGTGTATTTCTCAATGGAGAAATCAAAGAAAGAAGTCTATGTTATACAACCCCCAGGTTTTATCTCTCCAACTGATCCTGATTATGTTTTTAAATTGCATAAAGCATTATATGGTCTCAAGCAAGCTCCTATGGCATGGTATGAGACCTTAGTATGCTTTCTTTTGAAAAATGATTTTATAAGGGGTAGAGTAGACCAAACTCTATTTATTAGAACCCATAAGTCCAATACCCTACTAGTGCAAATTTATGTAGATGACATTATCTTTAGATCTATTGATTCAAATTTGTGCAAAATGTTTTCGAACCTAATGCATTCTAAATTTGAAATGAGTAGCATGGGCGAGCTTTCCTTCTTTCTAGGATTGTAAGTCAAACAGCATGTTGATGGCATATTCATTTCTCAAACCAAGTATGCAAAAGAACTGGTTAAGAAATTTTGTATGTCTGAAGCATCATGTATGAAAACACCTATGCCTACTAATGTTATATTAGATGTTGATGAACATGGGAAACCTGTTGATCAGACAACATATAGAGCAATGATTTTCTCTTTATTGTACCATACAACTAGTAGACCTGACATAATGTTTGCTACATGCATCTGTGCTAGATTCCAAGTAAGCCCTAGAGAGTCACACCTAACATTAGTAAAAAGGATTCTTAGGTATGTGAAAAGTTGTCCAAATCTAGGTCTCTAGTATCCAAAAGATTCTGGATTTGAATTAACTGGATTTTCAAATGCTGATTATGCTGGATGTAGAGTAGACAGGAAAAGCACCAGTGGAACTTGCCAGTTTCTTGGTGACAGACTTGTCTCCTGGTTTTGTAAGAAACAAACATCTGTGTCCACATCAACTGCTGAAGATGAATACATGGCATCAGGTAGTTATTGCTTAAAGATTTTGTGGATTCAAAATCAGCTCTTAGACTGTGGTTATAACCAAATAAGTCAAAAATATTTTGTGATAACACCAGTGCATTTTCTATAGCATAAAATCCAGTCCACCATAGTAGGACAAAACATATAGAGATTAGGCATCACTTTTTAAGAGATAATGTTGAGAAGAATAAAATTGAACTTCAATATATCCCAACTGATTTGCAAATGGGAGATATTTTCACCAAACCATTGGATGAAAAGAAACACACATTCTTCCTGAATCAGTTATGAATGTTTGATGGAGGAAGCTTAAATTAAGATCCAAGATTTTAAAACCTTAAAATTGACCAAGACTAAGTTAAAAACTTGTTTTTTTTTCTAGTGTATATAGGTTGTTTCTGATCTCTGAACTGCGCTCGACGTTTTTCCCAAAGATCGTCGAACGAAGATCGATGTTCTCAGAAATCGTTGACCGAAGTTCAACGTTTTCCAGATAGTGCTAGGCTATCTCTTTCCGGTCAAAGATCGTCGAATGGAGCTCGACGCTCTCCAATATCGTCGAACGGAGATCGACGATGTTGAAGACCTTTTAGATTCCTTTAGAAGTCCAGATCGTCCAACGGAGTTGAACGATCTTTCCTTTTCAGAGTCAAACCCTGATATAAAATTCATTTTTCGTCCGTCATTCTCTTTTTCGCATTCATACTTTCTGCAGAGCTTTTCTTTCCCTCAAAACATCTCTACTCTTGGTCTTGTTTGTTCATTTTTGCAGGTAACAATGGCCGCCCCTATTGCAGTCTTAGCAGTGATGATGTTTGACACCGGCTTTGACATCGACATGGATTCATTCGAAGGCAGTGATCAAATCTTCAAGGATATTCTAGAACTGTTCAATGAACAACAGTTGGTTCTTATCATGTCAACAAGAATGAAATTGGCTGCAGATGAAATTATGGAATGGGTGTATACTGCACACAATATGGATCAGAACACAGTGATTGGAATAATATGAGGAACACAGGTATCCCTAACTCCTGCTCTCCTAACAGAAGTCTTCAAATTCAGCACTGGGCATGATTCTGTAGAGTTATCTGGAGAGGAATGTGCTAGTATGCTGGATAGAATGGGTCACTTAACAGCAAACCCTAATAAGATGCTTAAGAATAATCTGTCAATGGAGTATAGATTCTTAGCATATGTTGTGGGAAAGGTACTGCTGGAAAAGCATTCTTCTCATGATACCATCTCTAGGTATTAATTTTGTTTGATGGGAGCATTAGTTGATAAGAAGCATTTGAATTGGGGAGAGATATTCTTTGATTTAATTAAGAAAAAGATAAACAAGAACCTTGTTAATTTTGGGAGGATTCTAGGACTGTTTCTGCATAACAGATGCCCTCAACTGCTTGTTTCTAGTGGCATGCACAACAATGCCTCCAAGAGACTATCCTGTGCCCTCTTTAGAAAGTGGGACAGGAAAATTGCCAAACCCAGTAGGGCTCCTGCAGTGGTTTCAACTTCTGGCACAAGGAATGTACAAGTTACTTCCCCTCTGGCAACTTCCCTCTTGGAAGAATTGCCTGCCTCCTCCTCATCTCCACCATCTTCACCCATTGTTTCTTCAACCATCCATACATCCACCATCACCATTTCAATTTCATCCCCCATCACCATTTCATCTCCAATCTCAACTCCTTCACCACCACCAGCAACTACTGAAGACCATTTCAATCCTCTACACTATTATCCACACCTTAACATTGATTCATCCATTCACATTCCATCATTCAATATACTAGATTATTCCTACATGGATGATTCCTATTCCTCACCTCTTGATCCCCCATCATCCTCTACTTCTTACCAACAATTGCTTCAAGACATTCTAGCTCAACCATCCTTCACTCCATCCATGCCATTTCCATTCCAGTTACTTCCATCACCACCATTCCCATTTCTCAACCATCCATACTACCATCCTCATCATTTCTCCACATCACTACAACTCCTCCAACACCATCAACTTCTGTCACATTCTCCTCTACCAATACTCAAGCATCCCTTGAGCAAGTAGATCTTCCAGCTCTAGCATATAAGCTCTATGAGATGTTATCTCCCATACTAGCACTCTTGCTGGAGACCTCCATGGCTCCACTCCTTAAGTCTATATAGGACTTTTCTGCCAGGCTCTCCTCTTTTTGTCCTCCTCAGGCAATCCCTTATGTTGGGTTCCTTGATCTAGTATATACTGAATCCAGGCAGGCGGAGATGCCATATGAAAAAGAAATGTTGCCTATTTCAGAAGAAGTTGTGACAAATCTGCCAGAGATTCCAGCCCCAGCTCCAGTTCTAGCAGTTGACCTCAGGTCACTGTTGTAAGTATTTGATGTACTTTACTTCAGTTGTCTTCCTGCTCAATAAGCTGAAGACCTTACTAAGGCCATCGTGCCTATTTTCAGTTGTGATCCCAGCCTGATATCTTCATATATCAATTCTATAAAGGCTGTGGAAAGTGTTACTGCTACTGATGTTGTGAATGCTGATTCTGCTGCTGATGAAGTTAGTTGTGAGATTGCTGATGATTTGTTGATGACAGAGGCTAATGATTTAGAGCCTGCCGTTCTTGTTGATGAGCCTGCTGTTACTGCTGCTATTATTTCAGAAACTACTGCTGTTATTTCTGTTTCTATTGTTGTTGCTACTGCAATTATTAGTGTTGCTATTTCTTATGTTTCTGCCAGTGTTGTTATTTCTGCAAGTACTGCTTCTGTCACTGTTGCTGCTGCTACTTCAACTGAACAATCCAAACAACAGAAAGAGTATATCAAAAGGATTGATGAATTGTATGACAATCCTCAGAGCTCAGACAGTGACAAGTTCAGAACTGATTCTGATGACTCCTCTGCAACCATTGCAAGGAAGAGGAAAGCTAGAAGCAAAGCTTTGAAGAGAGTTCCTCCAGAGAAAGTAAAGGATGATAATGGCATACCCTATTATATTCTGCATGACTGTCCAATAACTGAACCTTGGATGCAATTCTCAAGGAACCAGCTGAAGGCAATGAAGAAGAAGAGAAAGTATGACAAAGGATCATCTCACCATAATCCTCCTCCTCCTCCTCCTTCACCAGATGCAGGAACTGGTGGAGGTTCTGCTTCACAGACCTCATATACTGCAACTCAAAGCTCCTCTCAGACTCAAGATAGATGACAATCAAGAGGGTATCAACAAAGAGGCTACAATTCCAGGAGAGTCCAGTACAAAGGAAACCAAAGAGGATACAGAGTTTATTCAGAGGGGGGGGGGTGAATAGAGTATATTAAAATAATTTTCCAAATTAAAAATTATTCAGCAGTGGAAGACTTGATTTATATATATGTGTATTTTGCTTGTAGTAAGTAAAAACTAAGTAAGCAAGAAACAAATCACAGCACACAGCAAATCAAACACAGCAACCAGAGGACACAAGGATCTATAGTAGTTCCCCAATCAACCTGGGTACATCCACTCTTCTACCACCCTAGGTAGGAATCCACTACATGAATAGTTGATCAGGTGTCCTGGGCACCAATGAGCTTTTGATAAGGTGCTAAAAACTAAATCAGATTTTTTGATCAGGTGTCTTGCCACCACTGAGTTTTGACAAGGTCTCAGAAACCAACCACAAAACTTTTGAAGGGAGTTTTCAGTAACCCTTTTACAACAGAATAAAAGAAAAAGAAAGAGTTGATGTTCTTCTCTATCAACAGTCAAATAGAAGACTAGTAGATTGTTGTTGTCAAAGCTCCCCCTGAGATTTGTAGTTGTTCAGGAAGAGAAGCTTTGCACAGGGTGATAGGCCTTCAGTTTGTTTGAG
Source organism: Platanthera zijinensis (assembly GCA_039513925.1). Taxonomy (NCBI): domain Eukaryota; kingdom Viridiplantae; phylum Streptophyta; class Magnoliopsida; order Asparagales; family Orchidaceae; genus Platanthera; species Platanthera zijinensis. The sequence continues at coordinate 117,118,176 of CM077081.1, read as the reverse complement.
ATCTCTAGAAAAGAATGATTTCAACAAAGGCTGAAATGTGATGTGTCTGGAGTCCTTGATTGATGAAGCCTTGAACACTTGAATCAGAAGAGATCTTGAAAGAATAGAGGAATTCTTTTCTGTGTGGTGATCTCCTTCACTATTGTATTCCTTGTGTTCTGTAAGAATTCTAACTTGTAATCCTGTAGTACTTGTGTCTTAAAATCTATTCCTTAGAATAATAATGATCATCCTGTTTCAATTACTCTGAGATGATATATTGAAATTCAGTCTTCTAGATAGCCGTTAGCCAGTCATAAACGACTTCCTTAAATGATATCTGTCTCTGGAGAAAAGTCCTAAGAGACATTACATTTAGTATTCCTTGAAACTTGCTCCAGATTGATTGAAATGGCTACAAAATCCATATAAATAAAAGCTAGAAATGAATCAGATTGAATTCTATAACTTAGTAAATTTGAATTCTGAAATCATCGATCTCTCAAGAAAAGTCGTCGATCTGAGCTCGACTATCGTTGACCTGAGCTCAGAGACTGGAATTAGATTTCAGACAGAAATCGTCGATCTGAGCTCGACTATTGTCGACCTGAGCTCAGAGATCTGGATTTTGGTTAGAGACAGAAACGTCGATCAGAGCTCAGAGATCATCGAACTGAGTTCAACGACTCATTGAACTGAGCTCAGAGATAGTCGAACTTAGTTCGACGCCTCGTGGATCTGAGCTCGACGAGAATTGCCTTAAACTTCTGCACTTGTATTCTGAACTAGAAGGTCTTGGGGGAAGCTTTCAAACCTAAGTTCTAAGCCTTAGACCTATTCAACTTGACCTTTAAAACTATACAATGAGGTCAAGGCATATTCCTAAGGACATCGTGATACTTAACCAAATTAGTAATAGGGTGTTCCAACACAAACAACTGAGAAGACTTGTTGATTTGATGGTTGCTCCCCCTGAGATGTTGCTTGTTCAGGATTATGGAAGATTTGTTGCAGGGTGATAGGACTTCAAGCTTTAAGTTTTGACAAGAAGAACTTCAGGAACTATTTTGACAGATACAGTATTGTTGTCCTTCAGAGAGTTCCTGAGAAGAAGACACTTGATTTTGATTCTTGTTCTTCATCTTCAGAATTGTTCTTCTTCTTCAGAATTATTCTTCTTCTTTTCTAATCACTGTTGATTCTTGACTGATCGATTTTCAATCTCAAGAATTCTGTGTGTCTCTAGAATGTTGTTTTTCATATCTTATTGTACTCCTCAGGTATAATGATCTCTGTTTTTGTATTTCCAATCATGAATGTCCATTTGAATTTTGAAATTCCTTCTGCAATTAATGCTGATGGCCTTGGAATATTTTTGGCATTGATTTGTTTCCCCAACTGTCCATTAAAAAATGGCAGGCAACAATTCTGATGAAGACCATAATTAATGCTCTTGTCTAACAGTAATATTCAGAGAATATTAGAGCATTAATTACTTAGGAAGTATTGCCACATACTAAGGACAAAAGAGGGAAATTGCCAAGACTGGATTCATCGACCTGAGTCCATAGTTCGTCGAGCTAAGAATGGTTGTTCGTCGAGCTGAGATCCAAGTTTGTCGACATCTGAATATTGCTTGATAACTTTCTTCTTCTTGTCATCAAGTTTGTCGAGCTGAATCTCAGATCGTCGAGCTGAGACCTGAGAACATAGTTAGTCCAGTTTGGGTCCAAGATCGTCGAGATGAATCTATAGTCTGGACTTAGAATATTTTCTTATATAGAGTGTTGAAATATCATTTTGGCGTTGAGTGTGATGTCCTATGGCTTTGAGTGTTAACTCACCATTCTGGCATTGAGTGTAATGTCATCTGGCGTTGAGTGTTGAATCACCTTATCCAGAATTAGTCGACCAGAGAACAGAGTTCTTTTAGCTGATGTTCTTAGTTCATCGACTGAGGTTTGACTTAGAGGAGTTATTACTTTGTCAAGAGTTTGTCAAACTGAGCTGAGCTCAGAGAATTGTCCCTGAGTTCGTGTAGTTGAGCTCGACTTTCATCGACCAGAGATCGAAGAACGTAGAACTCCCTTTTTTAAGTCTTGAATTCTCTAAGTCTTGAGTCTCTGGCAGTATTGGAGGCTGGTCCTTGGTACTGTTGACTCAAAGGGCTTGACCTAGACTCTAGGACACAACCATGACCCTGGTCTATACATGTTGGGTCATATCCTAACTTAGTGAACCTAGACCAAATCCAACTAGGGATTCAACAGTTATAATGTCAAGGAGGGCTATGTCTTTGTTAACACCGATCACTGGATTGCCCGCTATGTATAACTTTAACCGATGACTGTTTACTTTAAACGGCCCTTTTTCTGGGTGGGAGACGAGCACGGTCCCATATGGCCAAACCTCTTCAACTTTGAAGAGGCTAGACCAACATGATTTTAGTTTACCCAAAAAAGTCTAAGACGTGAATTATAAAGAAGGACAAGATTGACCGGAGAAAAAACATTTTGTGGCTTGATTTTTCGATCGTGATAGAACATAGAACGCTACTTATAGAACTTGTTTCTCTGGTAAGCATTTGCCCGCAATTCATCGATCTCATTTAGTTGTAGTTTTATATTTTGAGCGGCTAAGTTAGCGCCAAGGTTTACGAGTTTTAAAGCCCAAAGAGCACGATGCTCTAGATCAACGGGCAGATGGTACGCTTTGTCATAGACTAATCGTAACGGTGTACAACCAATTGCGGTTTTGTATGCCGTACGATACGCCCATAACGCATAATCGAGTTTGGCGGACTAATCTTTCCTATTAAGTGAAATGGTTTTTTCTAATATATGCTTAATCTCTCGATTTACTACCTAAACTTGGACACTTTTATGCGGGTGGTAGGGGGTGGCAAGTTTGTGTGTGACTCTATATTAAGCTAATGTCTTAGCCATTTTGGCGTTACAAAAATGCGTTCTCCTATCGCCCACAATAGCTCAAGGTGTGCCGAAGCTAGAAAATATATTTTTAAGAAAGGTAACAATGACTCGTGCATCGTTGGTTGGGAGAGCTTGCGCTTCCGCCCACCTTGATACGTCGTCGACCGCCACCAAAATATATTTATTTTTAAAAGACGGAGGTAGGGGGCCAACAAAATAAATGCCGCACAAATCGAAGACTTCGCACTCTAAAAGTAATTTTTGGGGCATCTCGTCGCGACGAGAGATGTTTCCCGACCGCTGGCAGCTATCACAGGAGCGCACAAAAGTGTGCGCGTCTTTGAAAAAAGTGGGACAAAATAAGCCCACCTCCAGCGCCTTCCACGCGACCCGATTAGCTTGATAATGCCCACAAGCCAGACCCACGTGGCAGTGTCTAAGTATTTGCATACACTCCACACCGGTGACCCTTCTTCGGACCGCTTGGTCTGCGCAGATACGAAAAAGAAAAGGGTCCTCCCAAAAGAAGTTTTTCAAGTCAGAAAAGAATTTCTTCTTTTACTGTCTTGAAAAGTCTTTTGGAAGCACCCGCGCAACTAAGTAGTTAGCAAAATTTGCGAACCATGGTGAAGAAGACGAGATATTATGAATGGCTAGGAGGCATTCCTTGGGGAATCTGTCATTTATTTCAGATTCGACGAGCGCTTCCGCACCAGGATTTTCTAAATAGGAGAGGTGATCGACGGTTAAATTTTCCGCGCCCTTCTTATCCCGGATCTCCAAATTAAACTCTTGTAGGAGGAAGATTCATCGAAGAAGGCGGGGCTTCACATCGGTTTTAGCTAATAAATATTTTAAGACGGAGTGGTCGGAAAATATTATGACTTTAGAAAGCGTTATATTCGAGTGAAACTTATCAAATGCAAAAATGACGGCTAAAAGTTCCAATTCCGTTATCATGTAATATCTTTATGCGAAAGTGAGCGTCTTGCCAGCGTAACAAATAGGATGAAAATATTTAATTATTCCTTGGCCAAGAACGGCACGTACAGGAATATCACTAGCGTCGCACATAATCTCAAACGGAAGGGACCAATCGGGCGCCACTAAAATGGGAGAATTTATAAGTTTTTGATTTATAAAATTAAATGCGGACTCGCATTCGCTACTAGTGACAATACTAGATTCCTTTTATTGGAGGAGAGTAAGTGGCTTTGTTATCTTAGAAAATTCTTGAATAAAGCGCCAATAAAATTCCGCATGGCCTAAGAAACTCCTAATGGATTTTACGTTGGAAGGCGGGGGAAGTTTTTCTATAATTTCTACCTTGGCCTTATCGACCTACATCCCCTTAGACAAAATCTTATGGCCGAGAACCAAACCTTCTCGAACCATAAAGTAACACTTTTCCCAATTCATAACGAGATGTGTGTCCTCGCATCGTTGGAGGACACGACCTAGATTACAAAGACAAGCCGGGAATGAGCATCCGAATACAGAGAATTCATCCATAAATATTTCCATAATGTCTCCTACTATCTCACCAAAGATTGCTAGCATACATCTTTGGAATGTAGCTGGCGCATTGTAGAGTCCAAATGGAATTCTTTGGTAGGTGAAGGTGCCAAACGGCCAGGTAAAAGTTGTTTTCTCTTGGTCATCGGGGGAAATGGGGATTTGGAAAACCCCTGATAAACCATCAAGAAAACAATAATATGGATGATCGGATAAATGCTCCAGAATTTGTTCAAGAAATGGTAGTGGGACATGGTCCTTGCGGGTGGCATCATTTAGTTTTCTATAATCGATGCACACTCGCCAACCCATAATAGTACGAGTTGGGACGATCTCATTATGCTCATTCTCCACTACGGTATGACCGCCCTTCTTGGGCATGACATGAACGGGACTAACCCACGCACTATCTGAAATAGGCTAAATAATCCATGCATCTAATAATTTTATGATTTTGGCCTTAACAACCTCTTTCATGTTTGGATTAAGACGTCGCTGCGGCTGAATGGTCTTGCGGCAATTATCGCTAAGGAAAATCTTATGGGTGCAAAAAGAGGGGTTAATCCCCTTTAGATCAGAAATTTTCCACGCAATTGCGTGGCGATGTTTATGAAAAACTTCCAATAAATTGGAAGTCTCTGAATCGGTCAAATGCGATGAAATGATAACAGGAAGGGTATCATCTTCTTCCAAAAAGGCATATTTGAGAGATTCGGGTACGGGTTATAATTCTAGGAAGGGAGGTTCTTTTAACGTGGTTTTTAATTGTAATTTCTTTCTAACCAATTGGTTCGAAAGGCAAATCTATAGATTTATTTAAAGTCTCTAGTGTCGACTAAATCCACCTATGCGGGGGGGGGGGGGGGAATAGGTCTCGTGCAGTCTTTTGCGGAATTAAATTTACCTGCAAAAATTAACAAACAGAGCACAAAAACACACAAAGAATTATAGTGGTTCCCCGATTTGGGTACGTCCATTTTCCCCCTTCGACATATCTCCCACCAAGGGAGGACTCGGTCACTTCTCCAAACGGATTAAAATCCAATCCTCACACTACGGAAGGAACCCTTCCAACAAAGGAGTCATAACTCCACCACCACGGGTTGCACCCAACCCTTACAACAAGGAATGAAAATTCCTTTATAACAAACCAAAATTGAATGTAAAAGAAAATACAAACAACACTTTTGGAGATCCCGATGTCCTTCTTCGTTCGTTGAAGCTTACATGAAGATTACGAAGAATCCACAACCGGATTTCTCTCTTGGAAAGAATCTTGTCAAGATCGGCAACGACAAGTAAATTGGGCGGCGATGCTTTGTAGATCCAAACCTCTTAACGAAGCAAGCTAGGTCTTCCAACGATCTCAGTCGGATCAATCGTCTCCACCAATTCGGAATGGAGAACAAGTCTCGTTCTACGAATCGAAAGACAAGAGATCTCAAGAGAGATACGTGAGATGCTCTGCTTGCCTCGGTACTGTCGTCAGAAGATATGATAAGCATTGAGATCAACGGCAGCGACGAACTTGCGAGCGGCTACAAGCGATCGGCGCTTTCTGCGATCCGCTAGGTCACGCTCGACCTCTTTTTGATTTCCGAGAATGTCTTACTGTAGAGGTTCAAAAGATGCGTATATATATACCCTGATCCAACCTTAAAGACCGTTGTGGGGCCCACAAGGAAAAGCTCTAGCCCCAGCCGAAACAGCACAAGGCATCTTGGTTTGGTCCAGCTAACGATGAAAATTGCCTAAGGCAAAATCGGCGGGAATTGTTGGTGATTCCCGTCGATGTCGGCAGGAATCATTCACGATTCCCGTCGATTCTGCCATAGCAGAATCCCTGTATTGAAAACTGCCAACCGAAAGAAGTCGGCGGGAGAGGCTAGCTGATACTCGACGAATCGGTGGGAATCACTAATGATTTCCGACGAAGTCGGCGGGAATCACTAGCGATTCCCGTCGATTCTGCCTTGGCAGAATCCGTGTTTGAAAACTGTCACCCGGAAGAAGTCGGCGGGAGAGGCTAAATGATTCTCGACGAATCGGCGGGAATCACTAACGATTCCTGTCGAAGTTGGAGGGAATCACAAGTGACTCCCGTCGAAGTCTGCGAGAATGACTTAGTGATTCTCGTCGATTTTGACTTAGAAGATTTTTCTCTTCCTTCTTTTGAAGACTTGGTCTTTGACCCATCTTTTCTCCTTCTTCTTCTCTTGATCTACCTAAACCCTGTACTTGAAAATAAGTACACTCCAATAGAGAGAGCACACGTGAGTCAACACACTGATCTACTCAACGAGGGATTACGTTGCGCAGAACCGTGTATATTGACCCACTGCACCCTGACATTGGTGTGTACTTAGCATGAAATAGCTGTAAGCACAACTTGATAGAAGATCGTCAAATACATTGTGAATCCATCTTAGCTTGACTGGAGTCTTCTTCAAATCCAGGTAATTGTGGATACAATACCCAACAATCTCCTCCTATTTGAAGAAGCAAAAATCCTACTAACTAAGATGAATTACACATACCAAAAAGATATATATAAAAGTATGCGAGACAAGAAATCAGAATAATAAAATTTCACGCATTCAAAACAAAAATTGAATCAGCATATGATCATATATATATATCCAAAGGGTTTTCCATTTATAATTACAAGAGTAGAAGTACACGCATATTGAAAATAAAGAGTTTAGATTCCAAGTCTATCCCTCCTTTGCCTCAGCGTCTCTTAGTTGTTTAACCAGGAACTTCTTGCTTTGTATTTCAAAATATTCCTTTGTCTTCGAGTAGTACTGGGGGGGAGGAGCTTTATTCTCCACTGTGTTTGACCTGAAGAATATATTTCTTTTAGCCTCATATTCTTTATGCATTTACCACTCATACTGACTATATACTTCATTTCTATTAAGCTCTCCCCACAGTTGTAGCATGAATGTATCCAGTATGATGTTCCTAGACACAGGACTCCATCGTTCATTCTTAACTTCACTTTCCTTCCTTCTTAATTTCCTCTCTGCTGGAGTTTCTTTAGAAGTTCCTTCTTGAAGCTTTCTTTTCCCTTTCGCAATCGCTTCTTGATCAAACATTGCACTGTGAGCAGCTTTGGCAACAGCTTTAGCACCTTTCTGGCATCAGCTTCACTTACGGGAAATTCCTCAGCAATAGCAACCTCATCAGCAGTAGCAGTAACATCATCAGTAGGATTCACAGGAATATGTATACCTGAAGCTTGCTGAGCTAGCCAATGACAGCTTTCAAATACATATTCATTTGATTGTTTAAAGTTGTCGACCATGATTTGCTCTAACCCTGCCATCTTAGCTGCATATTCCTTCTCCCCCTTTTTGGCTTCTAGGGCAATTTAGTTTGCATAAGAGTGTAGTGACTCATCTATATGCTTTATATTTTGAGTGAAATCAGCCAGCAAGGTATTCTGATTCGTGTTGAGGGTGACCATGTTGGCATCGAACAATTTGATGTTATTGGCCACAACATGAGCATTTTGATTTACCACTGCCAGGTTAGCTGTATGTTTCTTTAGCCCTTACATCAGAAGATTGACGGCAGTGCCGGCCTCAACATACTTATCTTCAAACTTTTGTTCCATCTTATCCAGCTTGTGATTTATCTCCACAATATTCTTTAGCATCAGATCCTCTCATTGCTTAATTCGTTTAAGTACCCTGTTGTGAGATCATTTAAAGGAGGTCTTCAGTTCATCTACTATACCTTGAATGATATTTACAGTGTGATTTGCCAGGCTAGGACCTAACGGATGATCCTGATGTATGGCCTCGTTGTGCTCTGGGGAGATAGGACTCTGTGAGTCAGGATTCTCCTCTTTAGATACACTTGTGGAGCTTGATAAATTTACGGTCTCCTATGGGGGATTGGGGCAACCTCTGTCATGTTTCCATATATACTCATCACCCCCTTCAGCATATTATCAGGTTTTTCCTGAGGCAGAGAGGTATCCCCCTCAACTGATTCGCCAGATACATCAGGAACTTTTACCTGAATCTTTTCCTCAGAAGGGAGGTCAACATCAATCTCCCTCATAACCATATCATTTCCAGCTTGCTCATCATTAAAGTCCTCAGCGACATGCTGTTTAGGGGAATCCACATCATTCTCATCAGCAGCGGCATTCCCCACATCATTCTCTACTTCCTCCTCGTCAATCTGATAAGTAACGAGGGTTTCCACTACAGTCTTAGTGATGAGGGTAATATTAGTAACAACGTCTACTTGATCTGAGACTGAGGCTTCTATCCTGATGGCAGCTGAAGGACTGGGAAATGACTCCCCCTCAGTTCCTACATTCAGCAGATCAGGAACTTCACTGGGCTGATCCAAAGGATTTGTAAACTCAGGTGCTCTATCTTCCTCATCAACACGTGTTCCAGACGGACCCCCTTGGATAATTCTTCTTTCCCACCTTTCAAAGATGCTAGAGTCCATCTTCTTTAGGTAGTGAAGGGGATCTCCCATAGTCATATCAAATCTATCTTCTGTCCATCTGATTCAGGTAGAGACTGATGATTCTCCCGAAGTTAGGAGTACGTAGGGTATCTTTTATTTTCTCAAATAACATGGCCCCCAGTTTAATTTCTTTATGCACACTATTTCTATTAGGATCTTAAACATGTCACCTAAAATGTGATCATGGGAGCCAGGTTTGCAGATCAGAACCTTCCCTATGATATCTGAGAGAAGCTTTCCATCTTCGTTCATGTCCTTGCATTTAATAGCCCTGGTCCCTCGAGCCAATCCACAAAAAAGTACTATCCTCGTACGATCATCTTCATCTAAATAGTCCTCTTGTTCAGAGCTGGAGAGCTGGAGATGATGTGACAGTTTTACAGCTGTTATCTTTATCCTTAGACCTGCTATCTTACTCTTTATCAGTGTGTCCTCGTGATGTAGCTTGGAGTTTGCGTAAAAATCAAGAACTTCCTTGTCTATAACCTTTCACGGGTGCTCGAGAATGAAGGAGAGCCCGGCTTGTTCCAAAATCAAGATGATGTTTCTGAATTCGTCTAAAGCATGGGCAAAGCCTGTCCTAACCAACTCACTTCTAGTGAGGAGCCCGATCGTTGTTCGAGGAGCCATTATGAACCTAAACGAGTTACACTCAAGGAATTAACTCTATCTAAATCTAGAGTTTGTAGGAACTGAACTAGAAGGAGGGATGATCCTTGAAATTGAGAATCTCAAGGAAGCAACTGAAGTTACCTTTCACACAGAGGGTGCAAGGAAGGAGACGCGTAGCAGGCGATGAGAGGAGAGTAGCCCTAGGCCGATGAGAAGCTTGTGTTAGGACTGAATACTGGCAGTGGATCGGCGTGACACGTGAGTCGAGCAGATGCCGATGATGGGAACGCAGAGTCGACGAGCTACGATCGACGGGAGCGACGAAAGGTAGACTTGAAGGTTGCGGAAGTCGAAGAACTACGACTAGAGAGCAACGGGAGGCTTGTTTCCGCAAGATCTGCTGAAGGGATTCGGCGAGGTTTCTGCATTGTCGACGGGAAATGGCGAGGTTTTCGCTGCTTTCTGCAGGAAGCTAAAGGGTCGACGGGAAGGTGATCGGTCGGGAGATTTCAGCTCTTTCTGTTCGATTAAACAAACTTCTTTCACAACGGGAAAATGGTAATGTTAAGCAATAACTTACCACGGTTGGGAGATTTCCGCTATTTCCGTTCGATTAAAACGATCGACTGGAATTCCTGTACATTTAAACCTTTGAGGCGACGGGAATTCCTGCTAATTCGAAACTTTTCCCTTTTAAATAATGGATAAAAATTTTCAGGTCAGAATAGCTACACCGAGTCGATGGAAGGATAACACTATAACTAATCACTGGCTATTTCTTGGTGAGTCAATATTTAAAAAATATTAGATGCAACTACTGGTACAAGTCCCTTGAGATTCATCGGACCAATTGACACCCACTCTCACACATTATCAAGATATAGAAAATTTATCAGATTCTAAAATAAGGATCATACTGTTATTAGCTTGCGTGTCCTTCCATTTCAGGTGTGTATATATATATATATTGAAATAAAATCTACATATATGTCTATATATATATATATGTATATCTATGCAATGCGATTCAATTTTTGGAAACTGAATGCGCGTACCTTGGATTACTAGGTTGATCATTCAGATCCACTATTTGAAATACGACAGGTATCTTGTACAAGTAGGACATTATAGTTAGCATTATCTCTTATCCCATATTCTTGTTCCAAAGCAAGTCTGGAACATCTCTTATCTAGGTCCCATCATGTTCATGGGTACCTAAACTATCCTGCAAAAAACAATCACCTTACCTTAGGAACCCAATAGGTATTGGGTCCTAGGTTCTTGTCAGCAAAAAATACAGCATGCCTTCCCACAGGATTTCTGACAGGAAGGGTGCCTCTTGCCAAAGGATGTGGACATACCCTTTCCCTTGGCACAGAAGGATTGTGCCAATAATCTATGGCAAAGTGACCCACTCTGCCACAACACCAACACTAATGAATATTGTATCTCCTTTTCTGACCAGGTCTATTAACGGAGTTAGTCATGACCCTAGGTCTGAAGGAGGCACAGCTGGAACTGCTCTTAGATTTACCCTTTCCGCCGAGACTCGAGGGGGGGGGGGTCTGATGGTGAACATGTGGTGAGTATCATGAGGCCTGGGGGATGGTGCTTTCTTTTTAGCCAGCACACATCCGGGGGTCCCAGTGATTCTTGCTACATGTTTGCGAACTCCCTTTTCCTTTGTCCTAGGGTGGGAAGATGTTCTGCGAGAGCTGGTTCCAGCAATGTCATGAAGTGAGGGGGCTGAGGCCATAAATACAAATGGTTCATGATGAGCCATGTGTATTTTCTCATGGGTAGCCATAACAGCACTTGCACAAGGGGTATTTCCACATGAGGGTCGATCATTCTTGCAGTGACCATAGTTGTTCTTATGGTCATAGCTGAAGGAATGATGAGTGCCCCTCCTACTCGGTGTGGGGGGGTCTGTAAATAGTTTCCCCATTTCTCCACGATTTTATAATTCGCGAGATCCACCCGTTTTCTCCCTTTCTCTTAATAGCATCTATCTTAGAAAAATTTGATACTATCCTCTTCTCGGTCTCTAGATGAAACTCTAGGTCCGAGATCTTTGAGTCCTTAACCTTGATGGATTCAAATTGGAGGTCCATCATGGTCCACAGCTGAGCAATTTCCTTAGCTTGTTCCTCAACAAGCAAGTTGCTCTTCTGAGGGGCACTACGAAGGGAATCAAGAGTTTAAATCTTTTATTTGAAGCTGTCAATTTCCCTTGCATAAAAAGATGGATAAACTTTTGAACTTCTCCTATCTTTAGGAGATACAAGAGGAAAGGAGCAAGAAGAGGAAGATACCTGATCCTGATTGTGCTGATCATGGTTAGAGTTATGGTCTGCAGAGACTGATGTTTCAGCTTCATCACAACTGCATTCCTCACTCTCTTCTTCAGTCTCAGATAGAGACATAGGAGCCCTAATATTGATAGGTTGTTCTTGACTTTCATCTTCAGAGATGAGGACCCCCACATATGCTTCATCTTCTTGCTAGCATTCATTCCAGGCAGTCTTCTTACCATCCATGAGGTCAGAGATTGTTTCCCACATGGATTATGTAGTCTTACACATATCCAATCTTGTAAGAGATGATCCTGACCAAATATCAGAGATGATCTGCCGTACCAGCTGTCCAAGTTGAATAGTGAGAGCTCAGTTTCAAACATCTATGCGGGGCTCTTAGGGATTTTGAGATCTTCTCCAGAGTCAGAAGCCTTCATGGGAATAAAGGGACCCTCTTCCACAATGAATGAAGCATGGGGGTCAATGGCTTCAAGATGAAACTGAACTCTCATTTTCCAGATGGGAAAATATTCTTTTGTGCAGGCAGGCAGTCTCAGGGGAGAGACATTAGTGTATAGCCCCATGCTTGAGTCTTATTTTCATCTTTACACTAGATGCAGGATCATACTCAAGGTGTTAACCTTATTGATGAGCAACTTCCCTCTGATACCATTTGAAAGTCTCTAGTGTCGACTAAATCCACCTATGGGGGGGGGGGGGAATAGGTGTCGTGCAATCTTTTGCGTAATTAAATTTACCTGCATAAATTAACAAATAGAGCACAAAAAACACACAAAGAATTATAGTGGTTTCCCGATTTGGGTAAGTCCACTTTCCCCCTTCGACCTATCTCCCACTAAGGGACGACACGGTCACTTCTCCAAATGGATTGAAATCCAATCCTCACACTACGGAAGGAACCCTTCCAACAATGGAGTCACAACTACACCACCACGGGTTGCACCCAACCCTTATAACAAGGAATGAAAATTCCTTTACAACAAACCAAAATTGAATGTAAAATAAAATACAAACAACGCTTTTGGAGATCCCGATTTCCTTCTTCGTTCGTTGAAGCTTGCTTGAAGATTACGAAAAATCCACAACCGGATTTATCTCTTGGAAAGAATCTTGTCAAGATCGGCGGTGGCAAGTAATTGCGGCGGCGATGCTCTGTAGATCCAAAATTCTTGACGAAGCAAGCTAGGTTTACCAACGATCTCAATCAGATCAATCGTCTCCAACGATTCGGAATGGAGAGCAAGTCTCGTTCTACGAATCGGAAGATAAGAGATCTCAAGAGAGATACGTGAGACACTGTGCTTGCCTCGGTACTTCCTCGAAAGATCAGAGAAGCACTGGGATTAATTGCGGCGATGAACTTGCGAGCGGCTACAGGCGATTGGCGCTTTCCGCAATCCGCTAGTTCACACTCGACCTCTTTTTTTCCGAGAATGTATTACTGTAGAGGTTCAAAATACGCATATATATATACCTTGATCCAACACTAAATACCGTTGTAGGGCCCACAAGGAAAATCCCTAGCCCCGGCTAAAACAGCACAAGGCATCTTGGTTCGGTGCAGCGAACGAGGAAAATTGCCTAAGGCAAAATCGGCAGGAATCATTGGTGATTCCCGTCAATGTCGCCGGGAATCATTCACGATTCCTGTCGATTCTGCCTTAGTAGAATCCCTATCTGGAAAACTGTCAGTCGAAAGAATTCGGGGGGAGAGGCTAGCTGATACTCAACGAATCGACGGGAATCACTAACGATTCCCGTCGAAGTCGGCGGGAATCAGTAGCGATTCCCGTCGATTCTGCCTTGGCAGAATCCCTGTTTGAAAACTATCACCCGGAAGAAGTCGGTGGGAGAGGCTAACTGATTCTTGACGAATCGGCGGGAATCACTAATGATTCCTGTCGAAGTAGGCGGGACTCACAAGTGACTCCCGTCGAAGTCGGCTGGAATGACTTAGTGATTCCCGTCGATTTTGACTTAAGAAGATTTTTCTCTTCCTTCCTTTGAAGACTTGGTCTTTGACCCATCTTTGCTCCTTCTTCTGCTCTTGATCTACCTTAACCCTGTACTTGAAAATAAGTACACTCCAATAGAGAGAGCACACGTGAGTCAACACACTGATCTACTCAACGAGGGATTACGTTGCGCAGACCCGTGTATATTGACCCACTGCACCCTGACATTGGTGTGTACTTATCATGGAATAGCTGCAAGCACAACTTGATAAAAGATCGTCAAATACATTGTGAATCCATATTAGCTTGACTGAAGTCTTCTTCAAATCCAGGTAATTGTGGATACAATACCTAACATTTATCCTCTTTGCAATTATAATTTTACAACACAAAAATATCGTCGTTAAGAAAAATTGACTCAAAAACTGGAGAAGAACGATCTTTAAAAACTATCTAAATTATAACAAAAATCATCGCTAGATGACGAGTCTTCCATCGAGGGATTAATAGAGAAAGTAACCTCATTTTCTCGTACCCTAAGGAGGAGACACTGTTACTCACATCTATTAATGCGCGGGAGGTTGCGAGAAAAGGGAGACCGAGTATAATTTGTACATTAGTGTCCTCCTCGATGTTTAAGATGACGAAGTCTACCGGAAAGATAAACTTGTCAACTCGGACAAGGACATCCTCCACTCCCCCGATGGGAAACTTAACCGAGCGATCCTCTAGTTGGATACGTATTTTAGTAGGGCTCGGAGTGCCCATACCTAATTTTTGAAAGAGAGAGAATGACATCAAATTAATGCTCGGTCCTAAATCTGGAAGTGCATATTTTACTAATAAATTTCCAAAAAGGCATGGGATAGAAAACCGTCCCGGTTCATTTCATTTGGGGTCATTTTATTAGTAAGCGCCGTCAAACAGTCTGTTTTGATAGAGATATGAAAAATATTTTCTAATTTTTGTTTATTAGAAAGAAGCTCTTTCAAATATTTTGCATACTTAGGCATCTGTGAGATCGCCTCGTAAAAGGGAACGTTAATATGAATTTGTTTTAATATTAAAATAAATTTTTGGTGTTGCGCGTCCTTACGCTCATTTTCTAACTTATGTGGATACGGAAGAGCCTTATTTAAAATAATTTTTTCGTTTAAAATTTCTATAGTTAACGTAATCGAAGAAGAGGGAAGAGAGGTCGGAGGGGAAATATGTACCTGCGGATCGATCCATTTTCGATCGACCACCTCATTACTGCTACGGAGGGTTATAATATTGATGTTCTCCCGAGGGTTGGGCTCCGTGTTCCCTGGCAGCGCCCCATGCACGCATTCCGACATCAGTCGCGCAAACTGTCCAACCTGTAGTTCAAGATTTTTTAGCAATCCGGTGATGTTCCAGATATTTAACTCGTTGGACGCGATGTATTTATAAAAAATTTCCTCCACCGAAAAAGGTTTCGGAGGAGGGGGCGGAAATACAGACGCAAAAGAATTAGGCGGGCGCTGCGCGTTGCTCGGGTTGCTCCATGAAAAATTGGGGTGGTCCCTCCAATTCATTTTATAGTTATTACTATAATGGTTATTGTTAGGGTTGAAGGAGGGACGACCCGAATTTCCCACGTAGTCGATGAAATGTTCGGCTACGTAGATGTTAGGGGGAATAAAATAAGGCGGAGTGGAGGAGGAAGTAGACATCTCCACCACCTGCTTTGTTAACCTTTCAACTTGAAGGGTTAAGAATGCAGTGGCATCCACTTCAAAAAGGTCAGCAACGTCCTTTGGGCGTCCCCGCGGGACATTCCACTAGTAGGCGTTCATCGCCATTTCTTCGAATAAATCCTGGGCACCCTCAGGGGTTTTATTATTTAATGTGCCCCCGGCAGCCGCGTTAATCATTTGATACATCTACAAATTTAGGCCATTATAAAAAATTTGTACATGTAGCCACGTTGACAGCGCATGGTGTGGGCACCTACGAGGAATTCTTTAAACCACTCCCAAGTCTCATATAGAGAATCTGGATTGTTCTGCACAAACAAAGAAATGTCTGCCCGCAACATTAAAGTTTTTGCGGTCAGAAAGTACTTCGTCAGGAAGCACTCCGCCAACTCAACCCAAGTGGTGATACATCCTCGTAGGAGTGAAATTAACCATGCCTTAGCTTTTGATTTAAGGGAAAAAGGAAATAAGCTCAAGAAAATTGCGTCATGAATGATGCCATTAATCTTAAAGGTGTCGCATATTTCTAAAAAAATAAACAAGTGAACAGTCGGGTCCTCAACCGGCAATCCATCGAACTGCACAGCATTTTGGATCATTTGAATGACACTCGATTTTATTTCAAAATAATTATTCGCCACCATAGGGAGAACAATACTAGACCAACTATCATCCAGATTTGGCAAGGCATAATAAGACATAGTACACTCGGCCGCTTGGGAAGGGTTAGGGTCGGTCATAACTACGACAAAGGGTTCTCCGATAGATTTTTCGGGGTCTAAAAAAGGATTTCGGCGTTGAGATCGAATACGCCCAAGGGAGCGTTCGATCTCAAGGCCAAAATCAAAATTCTCAGAGTCCGAAGGTTGGCCACGGGTCATACACCCAAAAATATATACTAAATAAATAAAATAAAAATTGGGTTTTAAGTAGAGTTTTTAAGTTTTCACTTTTTTAAAAAAATAGGTAAAATTCATAGACTCCAGAATTAACAATTGCAACAAGAAGATTCCCCAGCAACGACGCTAAAAACTTGATGCGCACGAAGCCCAGCTCTCGATTTAGACGAAGAGGCGCTAGGTTCAGATTCCATACGGCGAAAAGGAGGCAAGTGCACCTGTCGCAAGTAGTACAAGATATTCCGGTGGGGAATATCGATGTCATATATTTCCAGGGGCCGGTTGACTAGTTCTACTCCTTCCGGAGGGACTATAATTTTACCGAAAATAACTTGTCTGGTTTTAATTAAATAAAGCGGGTATAAAAGAGAGTTATATAAAAGTCTTAGAAAAATTCGATGAAGGGTTAACGCTCGGCATCAAATCGGATCAAAACTAAAATGACTCTTAATAAATATAGAACTTAGTTTTCAAATTAATTAAATGCAACTTGGTCGTGGAGGTTCCACAAACATGAGCTCACCTTTCTCTAGGAATAATGCTCACCTGAACACTAATACTATTCGACCGAACTCTCATCCGATGAAGAATTCCTCTTAATGCCCACTTTACACTAAGAACCCCGCTATTGGGTGGAGAACCCAATCCGGTAGAATTACGCTTCTCCTCTCTCGAGGGTATGCATGCAACTCTTTTTACCCAAGGGTTATAGGTTCATACACACAGTCTCTCGGCTAGCTAGTGTATGGATAACAAAAATAGATCCCACACAACGATATGTGGTTCTACGCGTCGTATACCCAGGGCAAACCTTAAGTCCTTTAATTAAAGTGAGAAAAAGACCTTTAAATATTTAGAGTAATTTTATATGTACCAATGCTCTTCGATGCCGAGGCCTAACAATGATTAGCCGCTCATCAGTATGGGGACAGCTTATGAGTTTGATGAGGCGTGAGTTCAAAACTAAGCGCTAAATGGCTATAAGAAGAGGACATAAAAATAACGTAACGTTAGGAACAAAAGGTTAAAAACTTTAATTGCTAAAAAAGAACTCACATGCACATCGAACCCATAATTAAGACAAAGGTAAGTTACACAAAAGGAAAACATAATTGAAATTACAAGTCCTACTCAAACGAGTAGGCGAGAAATTGTAAGTCCTACTCAAACGAGTAGGCGGGAAATGACAAGTCCCACTCAAACGAGTAGGAGGGAAATGACAAGTCCTACTCAAATGAATAGGTGGGAAATGAAAGAAATAAATTGACATGTCCTACTCAAACGAGTAGGCGGGAAATGAAAGCAGTAAAATACAAGTCCTACTCAAAGGAGTAGGCGGGAAATGAAAGCAGTAAAAGCTATCTCATACACACACACACTCTACATGAAAAAAAGTAATTAAAACCTAACTCATATACTCACACACACAAAGAAAAATATGAAAAACAAAATGATCGGAAAATTAAAACGATTGCATTTTTACCGTTAGAATTTGCTGAAAATGCATAAAAAGTAGAAATAAAAATTAATGGAGCAAAAAAGTTTTCAAATTAATGTAAAAATCAAAGTGTTTGAAAAACTAAAATAACAACTAATACATTCTTATAACTTTGTAAAAATTCTTAAACAGTGGAAGAAAGTTTAAAAGAATAAAAAGTTTTAAATTTAAAAAAGGAAAATCAAAATTAAAGAGAAATAAGAGCCACTTTGAATACACTTTTACAAATCCATAAGGATAAATTCAAAAGTCTAAAAACATAAAAGATAAGTGCTTTGCAAGGAAAAATTATCCTAAAAATACTAAACTTTATAAGAGAAAACCTAGAGCAAAAGCTAAGCAAAAATAAGATTGAAAACATAAAAAGGGACAAGTTACTCTCATACACACAAACACCCATAGAAAGAGAAAAAACCAAGATATATAATATCGCTGAAAGAGAGGCACTCAGAGGCATTCCAGTTTAATATAAGGATGAAAAGACTAACAAATTTTATTAAGTAAAAAGTCGGATTACATAAGCTAAAACAAACACAAAGAGCAGGGTGAAAAATTATCCTTACATGGCACAAAAAGCAACCAAGCAGCAGACCAATAGCAAAATGGCTCAAAAATTTGAACCCTTGGTCATTACAGAAAATTTATATTTATAAGCGAAATTATGGGGGTGACACGCCCTGGTCACGGTAGTGATAGGGGGGCGTGTCATGCTAGTGTGTTGGAGAAGTCAAAATCCTAGTGACTGTTCGAATTCTGGAAGCTTCTGGAACGAGACACGTGTCGATCACCGACGTGACGGAATTGTTACGGGCATGTCAGCAAGGTATGACTGGTGAGTGCGTCGATCGATGAACGTCGTAGGATTGATACAGGTGTGTCGAATAGATCGCGTGCGTGTTCAAGGCTTTGAGTGTCGAGTCTGCTGGAGGCATTGAGTGGTTGGCTTCCTAGGGGCATTGAGTGGTTGGACATGGGCATGTCCGGCTGGACACGGGCATTATTGATGGCTTTGAGTGGTTGCTGGAAGCGTCGAGCATCGAGTGTCGAACGACAAACTTCGAGTGAAGATCGACGACCATCGAATAGAATTGCCATGGGTGTGTCGGACGGGACACGGGCGTGACATCTTCTTTTCTTTGCAGGCTGCGCTTTTTCACTTGAATCAAAGTAACCCGCCAGGTCACGGGGGTGACAAATTTGATACGGGAGTGTACTTTGAAATTTTCAATTTTCTACAAAAATAAAGGAAAACAAAATAAACTTAAGTTAGAAGAGTATTTACAAAAAAGAAACAATTTATTGGAGAAAAATAACAAAAAACTACAAAAATAAGCTAAAACTACTTATATGAAGTACTGAAAAATATGAATATTTACAACTTATCATGCACCCGCCATCTCGAAGCAGATAATGTATACCTCCTGTTATCCAAATCAAGAATCCCCACAAACTTGGCCCGATAGGAAAACTACCTCTGGTACTCTATGACTGATCTGGTCCCTTGCTTGAGGTTCAAGAACCTCTCCTCTAGCTCATCCCTATCCGTGGTGGACACGAAGTGCTCCAGTAATGCCTCGCTAAACTGATCCCTTCAAATATCTGACAGAGCCCTATCTATATATGTGGAATCCAGTATGGACTTCCACCATCTCTTTGCATCAAAATCCATTGCAGAAGTCGCCAAAGGAACTGCCTGGATAACTTGGTAACTAATGTCGACAAGCATCTCCTGTATTGACTCTCACCACTCCTTTGTATTTACCACATTCTCTGTCCCGTAGTACATCAGCGAGGACAGGCTCTTGAAGGCACTTATCCAACTCGCTCCAGGATTTTTCTTCTAGGGTGGGGCCTACTAAACCATGAAGGCATCGAGGATGGCCATTAAAGTTTGCCCATCTTCGTTTGTTGGAAAGGTGTGACAGTCAGAGGGGGAGGAACCACATCCTGCGGTACAGCGACCCGTGGAGGATGCATAAAAGTAAGGTTTATATTAGGATTGGTCTAACTCATTGCTTAAATTGACTATTTACTGTGACATTTACACATGGGAACACCATTGCTTTTGCTGCATAGTTTGTTTGAAAACTAAAAGTCGAACGGGGTGTCCCAGTGATGTGGATATCTTTCTCATATAATCATTTGTTGAATCGAGACTTGTTTGTGAGACCCCCTCCCCTTACAAAGGAGGTAACTCGGTCTTATGCCCAGAACTGTCGCCTTACGGTGATACTAACATACGAGCTAGTCGACAACGTAAGCCGCCGATCTTACCTGCTATTATGATCATTCAACCTATCGGCCAATTTAGAATAGAAGTATGTAAGTAGTAAGTTAAATTAGCAAGTCCGCAATATCACATTACAGGATCATAATATATATGAAACTGAAAAGTATAATAGTCCACAATTAGTACAAAAATGAGAGAATGGCTTATGTTGTGTATATAGCAAATTAAATCTCTATCTCACAAAACAAAACTATGCCGAAGCAAATTCCATCACAAGTACACTCGTCCTCGCCTGATGGCGAGCTGAAGTAGTAGTAGTAGGTGGTCGTGTTGGTTCTCCTCATGTCCTACCACCTCGTCTTGCTGGTTGTGCTGGTGCTCCAGCTCCTCGAGCTCCTACGGTAACAACCGACCATTAGTCATAAAGACTAAGCCATTTTGTCCATGCCTCACCCTGAAAGTGAGTGTAAGATCAACCCTTCACTCTAGAGGGGGTGAATAGACTGTTTTAAAATAATTTTGCAAATTTAAAAATTACTTTAGCAGTAGAAGACTTAATTTACTTAGTGTAGAATACTTAACAGTAAACAGAATAAAACAAATATAAGAAGTAAATCCACAGTACACAGTAAACAAAATAACATCAACCAGAAGACACAAGGAACTATAGTGGTTCCCCAAGACCTGGGTACATCCACTCTCTTACCACCCTTGGTAGGAATCCATTGTAGGATGAGTTGATCAGGTGTCCGTGGAACCAATGAGCTTTTGATCAGATGCTCAAAAATCAAAACAGATTTTTTGATCAGGTGTCTTGCCACCACTGAGTTTTGATCAGGTCTCAGAAACCATAACAAAACTTTTGAAGGGTGTTTAAAGAACCCTTTTACAGGAATGAAAAAGAAAGAGATTAGGTTGTCTTCTCTGTCAACAATCACGGAGAAGCACAAGATGATGTTGATGTTGTCAAAGCTCCCACTGAGATTAACAAGATTTAAGAAATAGAAGCTTTGCAAGGGTGATAGGTCTTCAATGAAATGAATTCTCCAGCAAAAGATGATTCCAGCAAGAACTGAAATGTGTGTTGTCTGGAGTATGAATGATGAAGACTTGAGACACTTTGAATCAGAAGGAATCAGGAAAAAAATAGAAGCTTTTTCTCTATTCTCTGTTATTGATCTTCTTCTATTTTTGTCTGTATGTATTCTATCTGTGTGTGTCTGTATTTCTTCTCTGAATAATAAAAGGAAATCCAGTCTTCAAATCTTTTAGATAGCCGTTAGCAAAAACATAAATGCTTTCCATAAATTTCAACTGTCTTTGGAGGAAAAACCTAAATAACATTCCTTATTTGTTTCCTTGAAACTTGCTCCAGATTTAATATAACGACAAAAATCTTCTTCAATAATTGCTCTGACTTGAAGACATTTGAAATCCTTAACAAACTGACAGAATTCTAAAAATCATTGATCTCAAAAGATAATCGTCGATCTCAGCTCGACTATCGTCGAACTGAGCTCAGATATACAGGAACTAGTCTTAAACAGCGTCGATCTGAGCTCAGCGATCGTCGAATTGAGTTCGACGCCTCGTCGACCAGAGCTCAGAGATAGTCAAACTGGGTTCGATGCTTCCTCGATCTGAGATCGATGACAAGTTGAACTCTATATCTGGGCTTCTCATCTGAACTAGGAGGATTTAGGGAAAGCTTCAAACCTAAGTCATAAGCCTTAGACCTTAACTAGTTGACCTTTACGCTATACAACAAGGTCAATGCAATAATCCTATAGACATAGTGATCCTGACCAAAATTAGTAATAGGGTGTTCCAATAATCTCCCCCTATTTGGGTTAGGATTACTATTTACATGAATTATAGGAAATAAAAACAACAAAAACAGAAATACATAAAACATTACAGAACCACAGATATATAAATATATCACAGCAAACAGTTCAGCATAGATGAGATTGTTCAGCATACATTATCTTTCCTTGTCAACACCTTTCTGAAATAGAATTTCCCTGTTAGGATTTTTAGAGTCTTTCTTTGATCTCATATCATCAGCAGCACCAAGAGACTTTTGGCTTATGCCTCTAGGGACTACATCTTCAGGATGTAGCTGCATATACTTCTCAGTATTGAAAAATTTCTTGGAGTTATACCTTTCAAGTTCTTGTCTTCTTTGATCTGACAGATTAGAAATGTTGGAAGTATCTTGTCCTTATTCTATGGATTTCTTGATTTGATCTAATGTAGCCATCTCTTTTAGTCTTATTGTCCAGGAGACTGGGTTATTCTCTAGATTTTCAAATGAAACTGATGGCTCATACTTTTTGATGGTGTTAGTGGGAGGAGCTTTTTTATGAAAACCTTCTTTGAGCTTATAAGGAAAAGGACCAGAAGTGGAATCACTTAGGCTTTGTCCTTTCCTTTGATAAGGTTGATGCCTGGACTGTCCTTTAGAATAAACCTGATGACCTCTTTGAGTTCCTCTATACTGACTGCCTCTTGACTGATTACCTCTTTGTTGATATCCTCTAGATTGAGATCTTCCTTTATACTAGGATTGAGAGGATCTTTGAGAAGAGATATTTGAAGAATGAGGAGCTGAGTCTCCACCAGATCCTGCACTTGGAGAAGGAGAAGGAGGAGGATTATAGTGAGAGGTTCCTTTATCATATTTCCTTTTCTTCCTTATGGACTTCAACTGATTTTTAGAATATTGCATCCAGTGCTCAGTTATAGGGCAATTGTGCAGAATATAATATGGAATATCATGATCAGAAGTAGTCTTTTCAATTGGGACTCTTTTCATAGCTTTACTTCAATCTTTCCTCTTCTTTGCAATAGTTGTAGAAGAGTCATCAGAGTCTTTTCTGAATTCATCATCATCAGAGCTCTGAGGCTCATCAAATAAAGCATCTGTTTGCCTTAACACTTCTTCTTTAGAAATGGAGATAGGAACAGAAGTTGAAGCAGGAGGTGCAATAGTAGAAATAATATGAGAAGCATCTGAAACAACAGGAGCATCAACTAAAGTAGTAGGCTCAGAAACTAAACAAAATGGCTCTATCACAGCCTCTGAGAATACAACAGCAGGAGCATCAACTGAAGTACTAGGCTCAGAAACTAAACAAACTGGCTCTATCACAGCCTCTGAGAAAAAAACAACAGCAGCAGCAGCAAGAACCAAAGGAACACTTTCCACAGTCTTAAAAGATTTGATATACATCAGTAGCAGATTGGGATCACAGCAGGAGAAGGGAACTATAGCCTTGCTTAAATCTTCAGTAGGGAGAGGTGATGAAAGATAACTGCTATAAAGTGAATCAAATAAAGACAATAATGAATGGATGTCTACTGCAGGACTGATGGTTAGAGCTAGAACTCGAGCTGGAACTGGAACTTTCTCTGAAGCTAGAACTTCTGATACTTGCATTTCTGAAATCTCTAAGGGCAGCACTTCTTCATATGGCATCTCCCCTTGCCTAGATTTAGTGATATCTGAATCTAGGCCCCCAAAAGAAGGGATGGAATGAAGGGAGAAGGAGGAAGAGATCCTAGCAGATAACTCATGTAAAGTCTTGACTAAGAGAGCCAAGGAGGTATCCAATAAGAGAGTTAGCTTGGGTGCCAACAACTCATATAGCTTATCTGCTAGAGGAAGTAGATCTACTTGCTCAAGATTAACCTGAGTAGAGGTAGAGGGAGGAGCTATAGAGAGAGATGTAGTTGATGCAGATTGAAGTGGTATGGATCGTTGAGATATTGGAATGGATGGAACTTGGATAGTGACTGATGGTAGGAATGAGGAGATGGAAGGGGGAAAGGATGGTTGATTATGATATCATGTAGGATTTGTTGTAAGAATGTTGAGGTGGATGGAATGGCTTGAGGTGAAGATGGAGAAACATCCATGAAGGAATCTTCTAGAAGGT
Source organism: Platanthera zijinensis (assembly GCA_039513925.1). Lineage (NCBI taxonomy): Eukaryota > Viridiplantae > Streptophyta > Magnoliopsida > Asparagales > Orchidaceae > Platanthera > Platanthera zijinensis. The sequence goes on along the minus strand of CM077081.1, from coordinate 117,094,084 downwards.
TTAATGATGGAAGATGGGGGGTGATAATACGTTTTGTAGCCTAAACTATTATCGTATTTTATATTTTATATTGTACAAATTATGTCTATTATTAGTTTATTTTTATCCTTTTTATGTAAATTTTATTGCCACTAACTTTTTCCTGTCTTTTTGCAGGTTTTCAGAAAAATCGCCAAAATGGCCTGTCACGCCCCCCTGTCACGCCCTCCCTGGGCGTGACCTAGGGCGTGCCACCCGATCCCGAGGACACCTGCTGGAGTGGACAGAAAACGGTCAAAACCGCTGTCACGCCCCCCTGTCACGCCCTCCCTGGGCGTGTCACCGGGCGTGACATGGGCGTGTCGCCCTCTGCCGCAAAGCCTGCCGCCGCATTAAATGCCCTTCCGCCTCAGCACGCAAATAGTACTGTCACGCCCCATGTCACGCCCGTGACATGGGCGTGACACCCTCCTTTTTCGGCGACTGACGGATTTCCGACCAATGATTTGGACATGACATGCCTGTCACGCCCCCCTGTCACGGGCGTGACCCAGGGCGTGACCACCGACGTACCGAAGCAATCATCCCTCCCGCCAGAATCCAGAGCCCGAGGTCAACATAGTACTGTCACGCCCCCCTGACACGCCCCCCCTAGGGCGTGTCGGAGGGCGTGACCAACCCGAGATTTTTTCCTATAAATTGAGCCCCCCCCTCTCCATTTCAGCAAGCTTTGGTTGAGTGGGGGAGGTGCTGCCCCTTTGTTTCTTGATCCTTTTTCATGCTTTTTCTCTCTCTCTCTCCCCCTCTCTTTGTACTTGTTGGTTAACCCTAGTTTAACCATAGTTTGTGCTAGCTTTTAATGTAATTTTCTTCTTGCTTAGTGCTTAATGTAGGGCTAGAATAGGGTTTAATTTTCATGCACTTGTAACTTTAATTTTCAATAGTGTAACTTGCCCTTTTTATTAATAAAATTGTTCTTCCCTTAGCTTGTGTTCTTCTTATGTTTTTCTACTCATCTCCCCCCCCTCCACTCCATTATGATTAACTAATCCTCCTTGTACTCGATCTTGATGATCCGAGGTTAGAGCGATTATGTTATGATGTTTTAATTAATCTTTTCTTTTTAGGTTAGGGCCTTGAATTACTCTTGATTTATCACGGGTCGGAGGTATATTTTCGATATATACTCTCCGCCTTTGCTTTCATTCTGGGCTAGCCGAGAGGCCGAAAGAATGAAGTGAGCATTCAAGAGTAAAGGGAGTTGTACGCACCCCTCGAGAGAGGCAGACGTCCAAATCTCCCGGATTGGAGTAAAATCCAATAGTGGGGTTCACCGCGTAAAGCGAGTTTTAGGCCTCCGATTTAGACGAGAGTCGGTCGGACCTTCCTAAACTCAGTTGGGCACGACTTCGAGAGAAGCGTGTTCAAGCTTTAGGAACCTCCACGGTCAAGGACCCTTATCCTATTAAGTTTAGATTTTTATCGCATTTTCTTAATCGTCTTTAGCCGAGGTGAATCTCGATCGGGTGCATTTCCATTTCATATTGTTCTACCTTTTGTAGTAATCTCATATATTGTGCTCTTTTATTAACTGCAGTAGTTTCCTTTCTAGCTTAGTTGTTTACTTAATAGCCCTCTTAATTGCAGTGTTTCTTTTTCTAGAATAGCTTTACTTTCTCCCCTGCACTTAGATTTTCTAAAACCCTAGTTTTTCCGTCGATAAGATAATAGCGTTCGTGTGAGTAAGCTTAGCCAACAGTTCCCGGATCTTAATACGACACTTGTGTCCCCTTGCTACAATTCGATAGGTATACTTGCCTCATCGGGTTGCTAGTTCGGTTGCGTTTATTTCTTCGAACCCTAGCGCGCAACAAGTTTTTGGCGCCGTTGCCGGGGACCCAACTTCCGTTGATATTTTGAAAACACGAACCTATTAATTTTATCTCTTCTCTTTCTCATCCCCTTTCTTTAAAAGTTTTAAAAAAAAATTCAAAAAAATTATCACCGCTCTTAATAGAAACCAACCTCACAATTTTTCTACGCCACCTAATTCTCTCGAAAAGGGCAAAGGGCTTTAAGCGCCACTGTCTTGTCTAGTACCTTGCGAACCCTTCACGGGGTAGTCCTTGGGAAGTTCGGGAGTTAATCTATAAAAAAAATCTATTTCAAAAAGAAAAAAAAATTTTAATTTAATTTTCTAAATCTAGTTTTTCTTTCTAGTTTATCCTTTTTCTCTTTCTCTTCTTCTTTTCTGTTCTTTTAGTGCATGACCCGCGGGAGTCCGTCGGTTATTTTGGACTTGGACCACGAAATTGAGCGTACTCTTCGGAGAAGATCGCGATTTCAAGGTCCTACCATCCAAGTGCCGGTTGAGGACTCCGAGTCATTTAATACTTTAAGAATGGAAGAACCCAACGTAGATGAGGCCGTGCAAAGGACTATGTCCTATTATGCACGACCGAACCTCGAGGGAACAGAATCGAGTATAGTCCGCCCTACTATAGCAAATAATAACTTTGAACTAAAGCCTAGCATAATTCAAATGGTGCAGCAATATGTGCAATTTGACGGACTTCAAGATGAAGATCCGAACGCACATATAGCTAGCTTTCTTGAAATTTGCGACACCTTCAAGATAAATGGTGTCACAAATGATGCGATAAGGCTAAGACTCTTCCCCTTCTCTCTAAGAACTAAAGCTAAGCAGTGGCTTAACACACTTCCGAAAAATAGCATAACCACTTGGAATGAATTAACTGAAAAATTTTTGGCGAAGTATTTTCCGCCAGCTAAAACTGCAAAACTTAGGAACGACATCTCTGCCTTTGGACAAATAGACTCTGAAACCCTTTACGAAACCTGGGAGAGATTTAAAGAATTATTAAGACGATGCCCACATCACGCGCTGCCTGTATGGTTACAAGTGCAGACGTTTTATAACGGGCTAAATCAAAGCACGAAGCAAATGATAGACGCAGCTTCTGGCGGTACTTTAAATCATAAGACCCCGGAAGCCGCTCTTGAGCTTTTTGAGGATATGGCCATGAACACTTATCAGTGGAATGTGCCTAGGTCCCGCCCGAACAAGCCTGCAGGTATCTATGAAGTGGACAACGTCTCCCAGCTCGCTCTGCAAGTAGAAATCCTAAGCAAAAAAATCACGGAGATGACTGCTGCCTCCGCCCCTCAGGTATGGGAATCTGCAACCCCTACTCCAGAACATTTAGATTATGTTAATAATTTGCCTAGAACTGCTTTTAATAATTTTTCTGCTGCGAATTTTCATCCGCCTGGTTTTAATTTTCCGAATAGTTATAACCCCGCTTTAAGAAATCACCCGAACTTTTCATGGAGTAATCCATCGAATGCGATGCGCCCACCTCCGCAAAATGATTTTTCTGCACAACCACCACCACCACCACCACTTCTTCAAAATTACCCAAAACCTCCAAGCTTGGAGGAATTACTTTCTAAATATATCACCACAAATGACGCCACTATAAGAACGTTAACCGGAAGCGTAAAAAGTCTAGAAAATCAGGTAGGACAGCTCGCGAAAATAATTTCTGAGCGACCCGCAGGGTCTCTTCCTTCCAATACCGAACCCAACCCGAGAGAGCAAGCGAAAGCTATAACTCTTCGGAGTGGGAAGCAAGTCTCCGGTATGGTAAGTGAAGAGCCCGAGGCAAGCTCCGCTCTTGCTTTTAAAAATCAAAGCTCCGCTCCCGCTTTTAAAAATCAAAGCTCTGCTCCGCTTCCACCCTCTGCTGAAGAAGTAATCACCCCCGCTTTAGAAAATAATCTCACTCCACCACCCATCTTCAAAAATAATTCAACTCCTCCATACCCCTCTGAACTTAATAGACAACGTCAAGATGATCAGTACTCCCGCTTCTTAGAAATCTTCAAACAAATCCACATTAATCTTCCCTTCCACGAGGCTATTTCGCAAATGCCGAAATACGCCAAATATCTTAAAGACCTCCTCACAAACAAGAAGAAGTTAGAGAATCTTTCGCACGTCACGCTAAACGCCGAGTGCTCTGCCGTTTTAACAAACGGTTTGCCGAAGAAAATCAGTGACCCGGGTAGTTTCTCTATCCCGTGTGTTTTCGGTGATCTCTTTGTTAAACACGCGTTAGCCGACTTAGGCGCAAGTATAAACCTGATGCCCTTTTCGTTGTTCAAAAAGTTAGGGATTGGTAGCCTTAACCCCACGCGTATGAGTATCCAGCTAGCCGATAGATCCGTCAAGTACCCGTTAGGAATAGTGGAGGACGTTCTAGTGAAAGTCGACAAGTTCATCTTCCCGGTGGACTTTGTCATTTTGGACATCGAAGAAGACGTCGAGGTTCCCCTGATCCTTGGCCGACCCTTCCTTGCCACCTCCCGAGCCATCATTGACGTAAGCAATGGTAAGCTCTTTCTTCGAGTAGGCGACGACGAAGTCACATTTCCGATCACCCCTTCGATGAAGAACACCTTAGCGAACGATGACTCATGTTTTTTCATAGACGCCGTGAGTGATGATTCTTCCTACTGCCTCTCCGACTTTGAAAAAGAATTTTCTACTTTTTGCTCCTCTTCTCTTACAACAGAATCACTGCAAGGAAGTGATGAATCTTCTTATTGTCTTTCTGAGTTTGAAAAAGAGTTTTCTGATTTTTGTTCTTCCTCTTTCCTTACCACTGAATCTGTACAAGAAGCCGTCTTGGCTGCTAGCCCCACCCCTTATTACGTTCCTTATAAAAAAGTTTATGAAGATATTATTTTTGAAAAAGAAAGAATCTCAAAATCCTCTTATGAAGAACCCCCTACCCTAGAACTTAAAGAACTTCCCGAACACCTTAAGTATGCTTTCTTAGAAAAAGACTCCAAGTTACCAGTTATCGTTTCGGCCTACCTCACGGATACGCAGAACGATAAACTTCTTCTAGTTCTACGTAAGCATCGCCGGGCTATTGCTTGGCAAATTTCTGATATCAAGGGCATAAGCCCATCTTTCTGTACACATAAAATTTTAATGGAAGATAATTCGCGTAACTCTATCCAACCTCAGCGCCGTATAAACCCGAATATGAAAGAAGTAGTTAAGGGCGAGGTTATGAAACTATTAGACGCAGGAATTATCTACCCTATATCGGACAGTAAGTGGGTTAGCCCCGTTCAGGTAGTTCCAAAAAAGGGAGGGATAACCGTAGTTAGTAATGAGAATAATGAATTAATCCCGACACGGACGGTGACGGGTTGGCGTATGTGCATAGATTACCGTAAGTTAAATGACGCCACCCGTAAGGACCACTTTCCTCTACCGTTTATCGACCAGATTTTAGAACGTCTCTCCGGCCATAGCTTTTATTGTTTCCTCGATGGCCTCTCGGGGTACTTTCAAATACCCATCTCTCCCGAGGACCAAGAGAAAACTACGTTTACTTGTCCCTTCGGCACCTTCGCGTACCGAAGAATGCCGTTTGGATTATGCAATGCGCCGGCTACATTCCAACGATGTATGCTCGCAATATTTGACAAGTACGTAGAAAGCATTATGGAGGTATTCATGGACGATTTCTCCGTGTTCGGCGATACCTTCGATAGATGTTTAGAAAACCTCGAAAAAGTCTTAGAACGATGCGAAGAAACTAACCTTGCCCTAAATTGGGAAAAATGCCATTTTATGGTGAGGGAAGGGTTAGTTTTGGGTCATAAAATTTCTGCTAAAGGTATTGAGGTAGACGTTGCCAAGATAGAAGTTATTGAGAAGTTGCCGCCACCTACAAACATAAAAGCTATAAGAAGTTTCCTAGGCCACGCTGGTTTTTATCGTCGTTTTATAAAGGACTTCTCCAAGATCACTAAGCCCCTCACCCATCTCTTAGAAAAAGACGCTCCATTCATTTTTGATGACTCTTGTATTTCTGCCTTTGAATTAATTAAAGAAAAGTTAATTAACGCGCCAATTATGATAGCTCCGGTGTGGGACCTTCCTTTCGAGATTATGTGCGATGCGAGTAGTTTTGCGGTGGGAGCCGTATTAGGTCAACGCATATCTAAGAACTTCCACCCCATCTATTACGCTAGTAAAACCCTCACATCTGCACAAGAAAATTACACCACAACCGAGAAGGAGCTCTTAGCCGTAGTATTTGCGTTTGATAAATTTCGCCCTTACATTACACTTTCAAAAATCATTGTTTTTACGGACCACTCGGCCCTCAAGTACCTTCTTGCCAAAACGGATGCCAAGCCTCGCTTGATTCGCTGGGTCTTACTCCTCCAGGAGTTTGACTTAGAGATCCGTGATAAGCGAGGAGCCGAGAACTTGGCCGCCGACCATTTATCAAGATTAGATAACCCCTTTATAGAAAAATTAAATGAAAAATCATTTTAATGACTATTTTCCTGATGAGAAGCTGCTTTTAGTTAATACATCTACTTCTCCTTGGTTCGCGCACATCGCCAACTATCTAGTGGCCCGGGTGCTCCCAAAAGAGTTCTCCTCTCAGCAGAAGAAGAAATTCTTTTCTGAGCTGAAGAACTACTTTTGGGAAGACCCGCATCTTTTCAAAATTTGTGCGGATCAAGTGATAAGGAGATGTGTTTCTTTTGATGAAGGAATTGATATTCTAAAACATTTGCATGAAGGTCCGACAGGTGGGCACTATCAAGCTGCTCGCACCGCTCATAAGGTGCTTTGCGCGGGTTTTTACTGGCCTAGCCTGTTTAAAGACGCGCAAGCCTTTGTGAGCAGGTGTGATAGTTGCCAACGGTCGGGCAATATTTCTAATAAAAATGAAATGCCGCAAAATTATTTCTTAGAGTGCGAAATTTTCGACCTCTGGGGAATTGATTTTGTTGGCCCCCTTCCTTCTAGCTTCGGAAACAAATATATTTTAGTTGCTGTTGATTATGTTTCACGATGGGCTGAGGCCCAAGCTCTTCCTACGAACGACTCCCGAGTTGTAGTCACGTTTTTAAAAAAATTATTTTCTAGATTCGGTACGCCACGCGCAATCGTTAGCGATAGGGGTTCCCATTTCTGTAACGCGCAATTTTCAAAAATCCTTACTAAATACGGCGTTACGCATAAACTGTCCACTGCCTACCACCCCCAAACTAACGGTCAAGTCGAAGTAGTAAATAGAGAAATAAAAAGAATATTAGAAAAGACTGTTTCAACTTCTAGAAAAGACTGGTCAACCAAACTTGACGATGCTCTATGGGCCTACCGAACAGCGTACAAAACCGCCCTCGGATGTACGCCGTATCGGCTGGTCTATGGAAAATCGTGCCATCTGCCCGTAGAGTTAGAACACCGCGCCTTTTGGGCCTTAAAATTTTTAAACTTCGATCCCCACTCAGTCGGTGACCTTCGAAAATTTCAACTAAATGAACTCGATGAGTGGCGCTCTTATGCTTATGAAAATAATAAACTTTATAAAGAGCGGACGAAGCGTTTACACGATAAACACTTAAGGCACCCTAAAAACTTTAAGCCGGGCGACCAAGTCCTGTTATATAACAGTCGTTTACGTTTATTTCCGGGCAAATTAAAATCTCGCTGGTCTGGCCCGTTTTCTGTTTTAGAAGTATTTCCTTATGGAACTGTTTTAATTTCTCACCCTGATAAGGGTAATTTCAAAGTGAATGGTCAGCGTCTTAAACTGTATTTTTCTGGTGATGATGATGTCAGTCCAAACACTATTAAGTTTCTGCTTCACGAACTTTAATCTTGAAATTTTTATTTTTTTTTTTGCTAAAAACAATTTTATTTCGGGACAACAATATTTTTGGACAATATTATTTTTGATGCGTCGAGCTCAACGACGCTTTAACCAAAGGGCGCTCTTGGGAGGCAACCCAAGTTATCTTTTTCTGTTTTCTTTATTTTACAATTTTTGCCTCGGACGGCTCCGACAAGCTGAAGCTTCTGCGATCGCCTGCTCCAACATTGCTGAATCCATCACGAAGTCCAAAGAAGACATTCGGGGAGCGGCATCACTCAGTTTTCGCAGCAAATAAATCCGGGGAAGTACCTGTATTTCAATTCTGTCTTTCAATTCTGCAATTTATTTTTCTCTCCTTCTCCAATCCCCTTCTTTAGCCATTGAGGACAATGTCTGTTTTAAGCTTGGGGGAGGATTTCCTCCTTCATTTTTGCTTAGTGTAAATAATTTCCTTTTTTGTAAATAGTTCCATAAATTAAAAAAAAAAAATGAATATCTTAAAATTCCAAAAAAGAGAAAAATTTTCCAAAATCCAAAAAAAAAAAAGAGAATATTCCTCAAAATAAAAAAATATATGTGTGTTTTTGAATAGTTTAGACATTTTGGTATTTCAATAGTACCCCTAGTTTTTAGTTTTGTTTTACTCAAAATCTCCTATAAACAACTTAGTTAATTATAATATTTCTAATCGTCCTTTTTAATTATGTTTCACAAGTAAAATGTTGGCCATGCTGTGTTTCTAATTCGCGGTAGCATGTTAAGGTGAAATATTTTTCTAAAACTCGCATTTCTATTATGGTTTTTTGTTTTTTTTATTTCCTTTACTTTCTCAAAAATTCATCATCCACTATTTTCTTTTTCGTTTTTGAATAATTTTTGTAAAGTCAACTTTTGAATAACGTAGTAGATGTGAACGATCCAAGTCACCTATTATTTCTATTTTCGAGTTAATTTCATCAATCTTCTTTTATTATCTAGGACTCGCTTTTTGAAATTTTTCAAACCTTTGTTTTAAATAAATTCAAAAGCGTGAAAATGATTTAGGCCGTTTTTGTTTTCGTTTGAGCTTTCCTGCCAACCTAAAAACTTGTACCACTAGTTAGCCGTTTTTGAGCCTTTTTCCGATTTCATTTGATAGCTCCTCCTTTCATTTCAGTTTCACCAAAGCCAAAATTTCCAACCTATCGAATCACACTAGCCTTTTTGAGTTTCATAAATTATTTTGACGATTTTGATAGGGTATTTTGTGATTTTTGTGGAGAAAGGTTTTCGAAAAAAAAGAAGTATGTTCAAAAGTGATGTTTATTTTTGTTTGGCCAACTCAAAAAGGAAAATAAAAATATTTATGGCCTTTGTTTTGAAAAAAAAAAATGAAAAAGAAAAATGAAAAAGAAAAATGAAAAAAAAAAAAAGAAAAAGAAAAAAAATGTGTACATATTTTTATGAAAGTTTTTGAAACTCTTTGCTTTGGTTTAGTGTGATTTTAAACCGTCACGTTTATCTTTGAATTCCACTCCTAATCATTTTCCTAAACCAAACGTTTCTGTCCTATTTAAGTCCTTTTGATTCACGCTTTTTGTTTTTTATTTAACAACTAAGAAAAGAAAAACAGTAAATCAGTTTTAGTTTTGGATTTAAACCTAGATTTTTGATAATTAAATTGATATAATTATAATGCGTTGCTTGGATCTAGTAACAACTCAATGCGTGTTTTTCATTTTCGTTGCTTTACTTAAGTCCATTTAAAAAAATCTCGTTAAAATTTTGGATGATTTGTTTTTATTAAGTAAAGTTTATAAAAGTTTTACCATACCTAAATAATTGTTTTAGACTTACATTTCACCTTTTCCCTACTAAGAATTTCGCATAGTACTTGTGTAGGCATAATTAGAACTTTTTGATTAGTCCTTTTTATAAATATCTAGTTTTTATATTTTTGCTTGGGGACAAGCAAGGCTTAAGCTTGGGGGAATTTGATAATACGTTTTGTAGCCTAAACTATTATCGTATTTTATATTTTATATTGTACAAATTATGTCTATTATTAGTTTATTTTTATCCTTTTTATGTAAATTTTATTGCCACTAACTTTTTCCTGTCTTTTTGCAGGTTTTCAGAAAAATCGCCAAAATGGCCTGTCACGCCCCCCTGTCACGCCCTCCCTGGGCGTGACCTAGGGCGTGTCACCCGATCCCGAGGACACCTGCTGGAGTGGACAGAAAACGGTCAAAACCGCTGTCACGCCCCCCTGTCACGCCCTCCCTGGGCGTGTCACCGGGCGTGACATGGGCGTGTCGCCCTCTGCCGCAAAGCCTGCCGCCGCATTAAATGCCCTTCCGCCTCAGCACGCAAATAGTACTGTCACGCCCCATGTCACGCCCGTGACATGGGCGTGACACCCTCCTTTTTCGGCGACTGACGGATTTCCGACCAATGATTTGGACATGACATGCCTGTCACGCCCCCCTGTCACGGGCGTGACCCAGGGCGTGACCACCGACGTACCGAAGCAATCATCCCTCCCGCCAGAATCCAGAGCCCGAGGTCAACATAGTACTGTCACGCCCCCTGACACGCCCCCCCTAGGGCGTGTCGGAGGGCGTGACCAACCCGAGATTTTTTCTATAAATTGAGCCCCCCCCCTCTCCATTTCAGCAAGCTTTGGTTGAGTGGGGGAGGTGCTGCCCCTTTGTTTCTTGATCCTTTTTCATGCTTTTTCTCTCTCTCTCTCCCCCTCTCTTTGTACTTGTTGGTTAACCCTAGTTTAACCATAGTTTGTGCTAGCTTTTAATGTAATTTTCTTCTTGCTTAGTGCTTAATGTAGGGCTAGAATAGGGTTTAATTTTCATGCACTTGTAACTTTAATTTTCAATAGTGTAACTTGCCCTTTTTATTAATAAAATTGTTCTTCCCTTAGCTTGTGTTCTTCTTATGTTTTTCTACTCATCTCCCCCCCCCCCTCCACTCCATTATGATTAACTAATCCTCCTTGTACTCGATCTTGATGATCCGAGGTTAGAGCGATTATGTTATGATGTTTTAATTAATCTTTTCTTTTTAGGTTAGGGCCTTGAATTACTCTTGATTTATCACGGGTCGGAGGTATATTTTCGATATATACTCTCCGCCTTTGCTTTCATTCTGGGCTAGCCGAGAGGCCGAAAGAATGAAGTGAGCATTCAAGAGTAAAGGGAGTTGTACGCACCCCTCGAGAGAGGCAGACGTCCAAATCTCCCGGATTGGAGTAAAATCCAATAGTGGGGTTCACCGCGTAAAGCGAGTTTTAGGCCTCCGATTTAGACGAGAGTCGGTCGGACCTTCCTAAACTCAGTTGGGCACGACTTCGAGAGAAGCGTGTTCAAGCTTTAGGAACCTCCACGGTCAAGGACCCTTATCCTATTAAGTTTAGATTTTTATCGCATTTTCTTAATCGTCTTTAGCCGAGGTGAATCTCGATCGGGTGCATTTCCATTTCATATTGTTCTACCTTTTGTAGTAATCTCATATATTGTGCTCTTTTATTAACTGCAGTAGTTTCCTTTCTAGCTTAGTTGTTTACTTAATAGCCCTCTTAATTGCAGTGTTTCTTTTTCTAGAATAGCTTTACTTTCTCCCCTGCACTTAGATTTTCTAAAACCCTAGTTTTTCCGTCGATAAGATAATAGCGTTCGTGTGAGTAAGCTTAGCCAACAGTTCCCGGATCTTAATACGACACTTGTGTCCCCTTGCTACAATTCGATAGGTATACTTGCCTCATCGGGTTGCTAGTTCGGTTGCGTTTATTTCTTCGAACCCTAGCGCGCAACAGGGGGATGATTCTAAATCAATGGATGGGAAGTAATGTATTGGATGTAAATCTTCTTGATGATTTGCTGGAGGAGGTGGAGAATCTATTTGAGATGAAGGTATGGATGATGTAACTAGATGTGGAGAAGGAGGAGAGGATATGGAAGGGGATGGAAAAACTTCTACTAGGGCTATGGACTGAGGAGGAGTGACTGTTTTAGTCCTTGTGCCTGAAGAACCTTTAGCTGTAGGAGCCCTGCTAGGTTTGACAATATGTCTCTCCCACTTGCCAAATAGGGCAGAAGAAAGCCTCTTTGATGCATTGATATTCATCCCATTGGACACAACAACTATGGGCACGTATTCTGCAGGAATAGGCCCAAAATCCTTCCAAAGTTTACAAAATTCTTATTTATCTTTTTCTTAAGCAAATCAAATAAAACTGCTCCCCAATCTAGGTGCTTCTTATCCACTATTGCAGCCATTAAACAAAATCGATACCTGGAAATTGTATCATGGGCTGAATGCTTGGCAAAAATGACCATTCCTACAACATCTGCTAGAAATCTATATTCCATGGATAGATTCTTCTTCAAAAGTTTATTAGGGTTCTTAGAAATATGACCCATTCTATCTAACATCGTAGAAAATTCTACTCCTGATAGTTCTATGCTATCATTACTAGTACTTAATCCAAAATCCTCTGTAAGAATACCTGGGGTTAGGGATACCTGTGTCCCTGAGATGGTTCCAACAACTGTATTTTGATCTAGATTATGGGCAGTATAGACCCATTCTTTTATCTCATCTGCTGCTAACTTGATTCTGGTAGACATAATATTTACAAGTTGTTGTTCCTTGAAGAGTTCTAGAATGTCCTAAAACATCTGATCAGTCCCCTCGAAAGATTCCATGTCAATATCAAAGCCGGTATCGAACTTCATTGTGGCTAGAACGGCAACTGAGACCGACATATTTCCTGCAAAAATAAACAAGATCAAGTGTAGAAGAGTTTGGAGCGAAAGAAAATTCTTGCAGAAGGTATGAAAGCGCAAAAGAGAATGACGCCTGAAAAATGATTTTATATTAGGGTTTGACGCAAAAAAGGAAAGATCATTGAACTCAGTTCGACGATCTATGGCTATAGGGGAAACTGAAGGGTCTCAGCATCGTCGATCTCCATTCGACGATATTTGAGATCGCTGACTAAGAAGGATAGTCTAGCACTATCTGGAAATGCCGAGCTCCGTTCGACGATCTTCAGGAAAAACGTCGAGCGCAGTTTAGAGTTCAGAGAAAACATACAGACACTAGGAAACTCAAATTTTTTACCAAGTCTTTGTCAATTTTTAGATTTTTAAGATCTTGGAACTTAATTAAGACTGCCTTCATCTAATATTCTTAACTGATTAAGGAAGAAAGTGTGTTTCTTTTCATCCAAGGGTTTGGTGAAAATATCTCCCCTTTGTAAATCAGTTGGGATGTATTCTCGTTCAATTTTACTTTTCTCTACATTATCCATTAAGAAGGGATGCTTAATCTCTATGTGTTTGGTCCTACTATGGAGGACTGGATTTTGAGCTATGGAAATTGCACTAGTATTATCACAAAATATTTTGGACTTCTTTAAGTTGTAGCCATAGTCCAGGAGTTGATTTTGAATCCACAATATCTGTGAGCAACAACTACCTGCTTCCATATATTCTGCTTCAGAAGTTGATGTGGACACAGATGTCTGTTTCTTGCAAAACTAGGAGACAAGTCTGTCACCAAGAAACTGACAGGTTCCACTGGTGCTTTTCCTTTCTACTCTACATCCAGCATAATCAGCATCTGAAAATCCAGTTAAATCAAATCTTGAATTAGCTGGATACCAGAGACCTAGATTTGGACAACTTTTCGCATACCTAAGAATCCTCTTAACTAATATGAGGTGTGACTCTCTAGGGTTGACTTGTAATCTAGCACATATGCATGTAGCAAACATTATATTAGGTCTACTAGCTATAAGATACAATAAGGAGCCAATCATTTCTCTATATGTGGTCTGATCAACTAGTTTCCCATGTGTATCAGCATCTAATACAACATTAGTAGGCATGGGTGTTTTCATATAGGATGCATCAGACATACCAAATTTCTTAACCATTTCTTTTGCATACTTGGTTTGACAAATAAAGATGCCATCAACATGATGTTTGACTAGCAATCCTAGAAAGAAGGATAGCTCACCCATGCTACTCATTTCAAACTTAGAATGCATTAGGTTGGAGAACCTTTTCACAAATTTGAATCAGTAGAACCAAAAATAATATCATCTACATAGATTTCTACTAGTAAGATATTGGACTTATGGGTTCTAATATAAAGAGTTTGGTCTACTCTACCCCTTTTAAAATAATTTTCTAAGAGAAAGCAAGCTAGGGTCTCATACCATGCTCTAGGAGCTTGTTTGAGACCATATAATGCTTTATGCAATTTATAAACAAAAGCAGGGTGAGTTAAAGAGATAAAACCTGGAGGTTGTTTTACATAAACTTCTTCCTTGATATCACCATTGAGGAATGCACTTTTGACATCCATTTAATATACTTTGAACTTCTTGTGAGCTGCATATGCTAGAAAGATTCTTATGGCCTCTAAACTTGCAACTGGTGTAAAGGTTTGGTCATAGTCTATGCCTTCTTCTTGAGAATATCCTTGAGCAACCATCCTTGCCTTATTTCTTACAATAACTCCTTGATCATCTAACTTGTTTCTGAATACCCATTTTGTTCCAATAATGGGATGATTTTTTGGCTTTGGCACTAGCTCCCAAACTTTGTTTCGTTTAAATTGATTTAATTCCTATTGCATTGAAATGATCCAGTTTGGATCTTTTTCTGCATCTTGTATGGATTGCGGCTCAATTTGAGAAAGAAAGCAAGTGTGCATCATATGTTGATTGATCTGATTTCTGGTTTGCACACCTGCTGAGATGTCTCGAATCACTTGAGAGATTGGATGATCTTTTGTTGTTGCTAAATCAACAATGGGTGTTGATTGTTCACAACCCTGTGTTATTGTTTCCTCTTGTGGAACAACATCTGGCTCTTCATTTTGATTGTCACCATGACTTGTTAAAATCTGACTATCATCTTCATTTTCACCACTTTCAGCTTCTTGTTGAGTGGATGAAGGTGATGGATCTTTTTCAATGATATTCAGCCTGTCCAAATTCTCTGATAGAGAATGTACCTGCAAAGGTTCTATGGTAGAAGTGCTCTTCTCCTTGTAAGACATATTAGTTTCATCAAAAGAGACATGCCCTATTTCTTCAATTTTATGAAATGATTTATTATATACCCAGTAGGCCTTATTTATCATGGAGTATCCCAGAAAAACTCCTTCATCATCTTTGGCTACAAATTTTGCTAAGTATTTCTTGTCATTGTTATGAATGTAGCAAATACAACCAAAAATTCTAAGATAATCAACTTTATGTTTCTTCCCTTTGAGTAATTCATAGGGAGTCTAGCCCTTTAACTTATGTATCAAACTCCTATTCAGAACATAATTTCAAGTGTTCACAGCCTCTGCCGAAAAGGATAGAGGAAGCTGAGCATTTGTTAATAATGTTGTGGCAGATTCAATAAGGGTTCTATTCTTCCTTTCAGCTACCCAATTCTACTGAGGAGTTCTAGGAGCTGAGATAGTGTGCCTTATCCCATCCTTCTGACAGAACTCTTGCATAAGAAGAGAATCAAACTCTGTCCCATGATCACTTTTGATCAGGGCTATATAAGTATTGAACTCAATCTATATACATTTGAGAAACTCTGTCAAACATTTGAAGTTATCAGACTCTTCCTCAGAAAGAACACCCATGTGAATTTAGAGAAGTCATCTACAACTACTAAAGTATAAGATTTCCCTCCTAGGCTTTTTACAGTAATGGTTCCAAACAGATCCATATGTAACAAGTACAGAATCCTAGGTGAATCACTCTTATTAAGTGACTTAAAGCTGTTTTTTGTTTGCTTGCCTAATTGACAAGCCCTACAGAGTCCTTCCTTCTTGTAGGTGCCAGAAAGTAGTCCTCTAACAAGGTTGTCCTTGGATAGCCTAGCAATGGTTTTAAGGTTAATATGTCCTAATATCTTATGTCATAATTCATTAGGTTTGCTAAGAGAATTAAATAAACAGATATCTACCTTGGTTGAATGAAAATTTATTTGATAGATATTACCTCTTCTGTTACCTGTCAACACAGTTGTGTTGTTTTCTGATTTGATGACACATGAAGACTTGTTGAATGTAACTTGGTAGCCTACATCACATAGCTGACTGATACTGATAATATTGTGCTTCAGTCCTTCCACATATGCTACCTTCTTAAATGTTACTGACCCTATTTGGACTACACCATATCCTTTGGTCTATCCAATGTTTGAATCTCCAAACTTTACTTTGGGTCTATGCTTAGCCTTGAAGGATACTAGGTTACCCTTGCTTCCAGTCATGTGCTTGGAGAACCCACTTTAAAGATACCAGTGTTGGTCCATGGTTGGATAGGTCTTCACCTGCACAAATAATAGTTCATTTGTTTTTGACCCAGTTTACCTTTGGTCTAGCATGATAACCTTTGAAATCAAAAATGAAAGACATCTTTGGTTGGCTCTTATATCCTTCAGGATGATATCTCCTAGGGGGTATTATCCATTCAGTATAAGGGTTGAACCCTTGAGATGTAGGATATCTAGAATTATTTTTTGATGTACCCCTTGAGAACTGGTCATATCTCTGAGATCCATTCGATTATCGTGAACCTGAGTTTGACGGTCTTGGGTCAGATCGTCGAGCTCCGTTCAGCGAACGATCTTGTCTGTTTTTAGAGATCAGAGATCGTCGACCTCAGTTTGACGATTCAGCATGAAATCGCTGAGCTTTGTTCAAAGATCGTCAAGCCCTGTTCGACGATTTTTGTTGAAATTTGTTCCCTTTGGGTAGATCAGAATTTTTTCTAGCTACCTCCACAACTCCTTTTCCTTTATCAGAGATAAATATAATGGGAGTTGTTAATACAATAGGTTGGCTGGATGAAGCACCCAAGCCCAGTGTACTATTGAATCTTGAGTTCACTATGCTTGTGATGTCCATCAGTTTGATACTTCTCCCATTGAGGGATTCTTCAAATTTCTTGGCCTCAATTAGTTCACTTTTAAGTGAAGCTATTTTCACCCTACAACATTCTAACTCATCTGAGAGTTTGAGGTTATCTGAACTTAAGGTACTGTATTCAGATAATTGATTTCTGAGAGAGATAATTTCTTTCTCAGAATTGAGTAGATCTAAGCACAGTGCTTTAAATTAAGACTTAAAGTCCTCAGAATTAAAATCAAATGAATCAATTACCTGGTCTTCTTCTAGCTCTGGTTCAGATTCAGATTCAGATTCATATTCTTAATTAGTGTTGTTCTGAGATGCATTGATTGCCATCATGCAGAAATATTTTTCTTGTGCATCATCCTCATCATCACTTGAAGTTGATGATGCATCAGATTCTTCTTATATTTCACTCCATGTTTCAGCAACAAATCCCTTCCTTGTGTGCTTGTTCTTGCTGGAAGAGGATCTGTCATAGTGATTTCTTCTGGAGTCTTTATCTTTTCTCTTTTCTCTCTTGTCCTTCTTATCCTTGTTTTGCTTTCTGGACAATCAGGAAGTATGTGTCCTGATTTCTTGTAACCATAACAAATAATCTCTTTATTATTTGATTTATCATACCTTGGCTTTTCTTGGCCTCTAGATGACCTTTTTCTGAAGTCCTTCCTGGCCATTTTATAGAACCTCTTGGCTAGGAGGCTCATCAGTTCTTCATTGCCTGTGACTTTGTCTTCAGGCTATTCTTCTGTTGCCTTAAAAGCAATTGACTTCTCCTTCCTGACTGCTGGTGTAGTTGTCTTCTGCTCTTCTTCTCTATTCTTGATGAGCTGCTCATAAGATTTGAGCTTGCCCAATAGAGCTTCTGTAGTGATTTCATTTAGACTTCTAGCATCCTTGATGGGCCATATCCTTTAATCCCAAGTGCTGGGGAAGCACATTAGGATTTTTTCATTTATCTCTGTGAGAGAGATCTCCTTGTCCAATGTCTTGAGTTCATAGACAATCAGACTTAGTCTGTTGTACATGTCAGCTACTGATTCATTTTCTGCTTTCTTGAAATTCTCATACTTAGTGATGAGATGAGATCTCCTATCTTTTCTCTCATCAGCTGATTCTGACACAAGCTCAGATAGCTTGTCCCAAATCTCTTTGGCTGAGTTGCATTTAGCTACCTTCTTGAAGATGTCATGTAGTGATTTCATTTAGACTTCTGGCATCCTTGATGGGCCAGATCCTTGAATCCCATGTGCTGGGGAAGCATATTAGGATTTTGTCATTTATCTCTATGAGAGAGATCTCCTTGTCTAATGTCTTGAGTTCACTACCAATCAGACTTTGTCTGTTGTACATGTCTGCTACTGATTCATTTTCTTCTTTCTTGAAATTCTCATACTGAGTGATGAGATGAGATCTCCTATCTTTTCTCTCATCAGCTGATCCTGACACAAGCTCAAATAGCTTGTCCCAAATCTCTTTGGCTGAGTTGCATTCAGCTACCTTCTGGAAGATGTCATCAGACATTGTCTTAGCTAGTATATTCATAGCTTTAGCATCATCAACCTTCCATTTCTTTATGTCAGCATCTGTTCCTGAAGGAGGTGGAACATCATTTGTGCTTGTGTTTGCAGGAGGCTTGGGGCAATCTATCAAAACAGAATTAAAAATATCTTCATCAATGGAATTCATGTATAATCTGATCCTTGCCTTCCAAAGTGCAAACTTGGAGAGATTGCACACTGGAGGTCTGGTGCTAGCAGAATCTTTGTTCTGCGCCATGAATTTAGATTAAAATAAATATAATAAAATAACCCTCTATTAAGGATGGATTTTAAGAGAGATCTTTTTGTTCAGGTGTTAGCCTGTATGAATAACCAACCTGCCTCTGATACAAATTAAAAGTGAGTGTAAGATAAACCCTTCACTCTAGAGGGGGGTGAATAGAGTGTTTTAAAATAATTTTGCAAATTTAAAAATTACTTTAGTAGTGGAAGACTTAACTTTCTTAGTGTAGAGTGCTTAACAGTAAACAGAATAAAAAAAATACAAGAAGCAAATCCACAGCACACAGCCAACAAAATAACAAGCAACCAGAAGACACAAGGAACTATAGTGGTTCCCCAAAACTTGGGTACATCCACTCTTTTACAACCCTTGGTAGGAATGCACTACAGGATGAGTTGATCAGGTGTCCTGGGCACCAATGAGCTTTTGATCAGGTGCTCAAAAACCAAAATAGATTTTTTGATCAGGTGTCTTGCCACCACTGAATTTTGATCAGGTCTCAGAAACCAAAACAAAACTGTTGAAGGGAGTTTAAAGAACCCATTTACAGGAAAGAAAAAGAAAGAGATTAGGTTGTCTTCTCTGTCAACAATCAGAGAGAAGCACAATTGGATGTTGATGTTATCAAAGCTCCCCCTGAGATTAGTAAAAGTTCAGGAATAGAAGCATTGCAAGGGTGATAGGTCTTCAATGAAAAGAATGCTCCAGTAAAAGATGATTCCAACAAGAACTGAAATGTGTGTTGTCTGGAGTTTGAATGATGAAGACTTAAGAAACTTTGAATCAGAAAAAAAATAGAAGCTTGTTCTCTGTTCTGTGTTTTTGATCTTCTTCAATTTTTTTGTATGTATTCTATCTGTGTGTGTCTGTCTTTCTTCTATGAATAATAAAATGAAATCCAGTCTTTAAATCTTTTAGATAGCCGTTAGCAAAAACATAAATGCTTTTCTTAAATGTCAACTGTCTCTGGAGGAAAACCTAAATAACATTCCTTCTTTGTTTCCTTGAAACTTGCTCCAGATTTAATATAACGGCTAAAAATCTTCTTCAATAAATGCTCTGACTTGAAGATATTTGAAATCCTTAACAAACTGACAGAATTCCAGAAATCGTTGATCTCAAAACATAATCGTCGATCTGAGCTCGACTATCGTCGAACTGAGCTCAGAGATATAGGAACTAGTCTTAGACAGAAAGCGTCGATCTGAGCTCAGCGATCATCAAACTGAGTTCGACGCCTCGTCGACCTGAGCTCAGAGATAGTCGAACTGGGTTCGACGCTTCATCGATCTGAGCTCGACGACAAGTTGAACTCTATATCTGGGCTTCTCGTCTGAACTAGGAGGACTTGGGGAATTCTTCAAACCTAAGTCCTAAGCCTTAGACCTTAACTAGTTTACCTTTACTCTATACAACAATGTTAATGCAATAGTCCTACAGACATAGTGATCCTTACCCAAATTAGTAATAGGGTGTTCCAACACACCCTCGCGACTCCTAAGTACCGAGCGGGAGGACGAAGCGGAGTACAATAAGGGGTATAAAAGGGAAAGCAGGTGACAGTGGATCTATTCTATCATGGAATAGATTAGCAATTGTATCTCTACACTAGAAGTTCTATAATATACAAGTAGAGTATGTACAAATAGTACTGAAAAGGAGTGCGGTGGTAGAATTTAAACTAACTACTACTAAGCTGTTATCACAGAAGTACCTTAACTTATATTAATGCCCATACAAACTTATAAGTGAAGGTTTAAAAAATATAACTTATCATATAAAAGAGCCCATACTAATTAATATGATAAGGATCTATGGTGCGTATGTCCTAAGAATGTATATATGTTATGGTATGCGGGTTATGATTCATACAAGTGCAACTCACCCACACGACTCTGTGATCACAGACCTTTAGTTCCCATTGTTTAAAGTTCGCTTAACTCTCAGGTACCACCGTTATGGCTACGATAGTAGTGGAGCGGGCATCTCCCCTTTCTAGGAGGGTATACACACTTGTAGTCCTAGACCCTTCGTATGCCTCTGAAGGACACACTAGAGTTACCACATACTAATGCTGACAAACTCACCAGTCTTTTTGGTCAAGTGTGCGTTTTCGTGGATTGTCCTCCAGACCCCAGTATAAATAACCTACTAGCCCCTCAAACCTTCACACCTCACCAGAGTCACCGTACTTCCATCGGTGTGACGATTGGTCCAGTACCGTATGACCCGCCACTAATATGTTTATGCACATGCAAGTTATTTTAGATCCGAGCCTCCAGCTCGCAGGACCGAACTCATCCTATCAAATGTTATTAGCCTCTTTCATACTTAGGAGAAAATATCTCATCAGACCATTATGGCTTCATTCTCTTCTTGAATATGGTTCAGTAACACAGTAGCATGACTGCACTCGACATTTAATTTGGCCCTCCATAACTAAAGGAATGTTCTTTAGAATTTATAATGCAACTTGTCTTGAGATCCTACAAAATACTAAAATAGGCGTGGTTAGGATATAATTAAAAAAATATATGGTTTAACAGATAAAATTAACAATATTTATATATTTATATTATATTATTTAGATTTTTGTATTAATAATTTAGGTCAAATTATGCATCATCAAATTCTCCCTGATTTATTATTTTACTTGTCCTCAAGACAAGACATACGATCTAGGAAAAATAAAAAAAAAACAAGCAAACAAATTGGCTATGACAAACATGAGTACGATGCGAAATTATGGTAGAGAAATAATAAAAAGACAAAATATTATATTTACTTAGTCTAGGCACAAAATTTTACAATTTTCACTAGCATAAAAAATAAATCAACCCATGTTTGTAAGCAAAGCAAAAAATTGAATAATGTAATAAATGAAAAGGAAATTGAGTTGCTACTAAAATCTAAGAGACATGTTATAATCATATCAATCTAAATCAAAGATTAATACTGCTACCTAAAAACATACTCAATTTACTTTCTCACTACCGTACTAAAAATAAACCTAAGAAGCATGAATAAAAAAGACTTGCATTAGGTGTAAATTTTTGGCTTAGGTTTTAAGGTCGTGGAGTTCAAAAGATAAACAAGAAGGGTAAAGCACACTTAAAAAAAGAAGGGCAGTATAAAATAATTTGTTGCTAGAAAACTTTATTTTGACACCCCAAGTAATTTTGTAATATAAAGTTGGAATCCAAATAACATTCATAATCTTAAATATATTTTTTCTTTCTTTCTTTTTTTTGTATAGATTAACTTTTTTTCTTCTTCTTCTTCTTTTTTAGTAATTTAGATACAAGACAAATCTCCACAATTTTCACAAAATATAGTACACACAAGTGACAAATAAAGGTCAAAAAGTTTTAATTGTGCAACACAGGTAAGCTATATGACTTTGTCAAAAAATAAGTGGGGTTTATAAAAAGGAAATGGAAGAGGCACAATGCGGCTAGTAATGGTTAGGAATTTTAGGTTCGGGATACAAAAGCTCAAACTAATCAAAAAGTTTCCTAGATCATCTTCATGCTCTAAAGTTTACTTAAAGCAAGGTATTAAAAAATTCAAGAGACGCAAATTCCAGATAGAAAATAAAGAAAATTTACTTTTCATGAAAAAGGAAGATAATAAGCATCTTAGATTAGTTCACATCTACTATACTTAACACTAATCAATCTTTTCAAAGATTTTTAAAAGAGAAAACAAGGGATGGTGGATTTTATAAAAGTGAAAAACATAAAAAAATGGGTATGAAAAAGTCTAAATATTTATTAAAGTTTTTCAAAAATAACATGTTACTATAATTAGGAACACTACATGAGTCAACATATTACTCATGAAAAATAGACAAAATGAAATTTAATTTAATTTATTTCAACTGTACAAGAACATAAATTATAAAAAACAAGAAAATGCAAAGTCATGGGTACTAAATGATTTAGCAAAGACTAACTCAAATTATTAATTATTTTAGATAAGTTTTATCCTTTTTTGGTATATATATATATTTTATATACTAAAGACAAAGGAAATATATATATATATATATATAGGAAATATAACCTCATACTTAAAGTTAAACATTGTCCCCAATATTTAAAATAAAGTATGAAGCAATAAAAATACAATAAAAGAAGAAGAAAGGAAAGAGGACATCCCTGATGGTGAAGTAAGGTGGATAGAAGGAAACCTGCAAAAACATATTAAAACAAAGAAAACAATAATAAGAAGATAAAGTTTGGGGTGCCTCCCAAAAGAGCTTTGTTTACCGTCGTGTAGCTTGATTAATTGGCATGGAAGATTATATGGTGAGGGTCTCAATATTTGTGGCCAAAGTATCATTAGAGAAATAAAATTCTAATCGGTGGCCGTTAATTTTAAAGGAGCCGAGTTTCGGGTGGGAAATAAGAATGGTCCCATATGGCCGAACCTCTTTGACGACAAAGGGGTCGGACCATCGGGATTTTTTTTTACCAGGAAAAAGACGAAGGCATGAGTTGTAAAGAAGGATGAGATCCCCCAGTGAATTTTTTTAGTAATTTTAATATTTTTATCAAGGTAGAACATTGAGCATTCCTTATAAAACTTATTATTGTCATAGGCGTTAGCACGTCATTCATCTAGTTCCATCAGTTGGAATTTTCTTTGCTCGAAGGCAAAAGTATAATCAAGATTGAGGAATTTCAGCGCCAAATAGGTGCGGCGCCCTAACTCAACTAGAAGGTGGCACGCTTTGCCGTAGTCTTATCAGTACTGTGTATAACCGATGGCGGTCTTTTATGAAGTTTGATAAGCCCATAGAGCATCATCGAGCTTCAATGACCACTCCTTCCTATTAAAAGTGATAGTCTTCTTCAAAATCCGCTTGAGATCGCGATTCAACGCCTCCACTTGGCCACTAGTTTGTGGGAGATATGTGGTGGAGAGTTTGTGTGTAACGTAATATTTTGCTAAATTTTTAGCAAACTGGCTATTGAAGAAGTGTGTGCCTTATCATTAACTATAGCGTGAGGTGTGCCGAAACAAGAGAATAATTTCTTTAAAAATTTGACGACGACTCTTGTATCGTTTGTTGGGAGAGCTTGTGCTTCCGCTCACTTCGACACATAGTCGACTGCAACAAGAATATATTAATTATTAAATGAGGGAGGGAGAGGACCTACAAAATCGATAACCCATATATCAAAAATTTCATACTCCAAAAAGGAGTTTTGGGGCATTTCGTCTCAATAAGAAATGTTACCTGACCTTTGGAAGCTATCACATCCACTCACAAAAGAGTGATCATCCTTAAAGATCAAGGGCCAGTAGAAACCAACCTCCAGCACTTTCCTTGCATTCCGACCTTCATGGCAGTGTCACAATATTTGCAATCCTTCCTCGCTCGACACACATCTTCTTACCACTTGATCTGAGTAATACAAAATAAGAAGGTGTCCTCCCAAAAGTAGTTCCTCACGTCGGAAAAGAATTTCTTCTTTTGCTGACTTGAAAAACCTTTTGGCAGGATCCGAGCCACTATATAGTTGGCTAAATCCACAAACCAAGGGGTAGAAGAATTCATTAATTTTTCGATTGTGAGGAGGCGCTCTTCAGGGAATTTATCATCAATGTTGGCTTTCGCCAGCGTATCACAAACAGGGTTCTTTAAGTGGGAAAGATGATCGGCCGCCAAGTTCTCCGCTCCTTTCTTGTCCCAGATCACCAAGTAAAATTCTTGCAGTAGGAGGATCCATCTTAATAATTGGGGCTTGGCGTCTGCCTTGTTTAGTAGGTACCTAAGGGCAGAATTATCAGAAACACAATGAATTTAGATAGAGTAATATAAGACCTAAACTTAGCAATGAACTCGATGCAGTTGAATCTTTACTTAACAATGAACTCCATGCAGTCAAATTTTCCATAGCTATGAATTCGATGTGGTCTAAGATGTTTTGGACACAAACAAAGGATACCATTAGATGAATCTATTAGGCATTGTAAGAGTATAGTCACTAAACATGTTACACAAGGGAGGGGTACACCAATAAATACTTGGAATGAAACTATAAAGAAAGACATGATGCACTAAGGCATTAGTGAGATTGTGACAAAAGATAGGGCATAATGGCAACAAAGGATCCATATTGTTGATCCCACTATAGTGGGATAAAGGCTTGAGTGTTTTTGTTGTTGTGTATGAACTTGATGCAGTTGAATTTTTTATTAGCTATGAACTCGGTGCAGTCAATTTAATACTTAACAAATATTCTATTTCTGCCTCTTATTTCTTTTGACCTAAGTGACTTTCACATATTGATTGTGACATGTCTAATATATGATTAGGACAGAGGTCAACATAAGTTTTCATCCTTGAGGGATTACAAGTTCAAACCCCCGTTTTGGTAACTAAGTGTCTAACAATACATTATCAATGCACTTAGTTATACATGTCCATTCTAAACTCAACCAACCATCAAATACAAGATGTTTATTATCATCTTGAGGCCTTCTTAAAATCAGGAATCTTTAGGACAATATTCCCAACAATCTCCCTCTATTTGAAGAAGTCAAGAACCTCATATAACAATAACCATAGATACATAAAAGTATGCTAAGATAAAATTAGATAGAAGCAATTCAGATTTATATTAATAAGAATGAAAATAGTGGGGATTAAGTTAAACAAGATTAAAACAGCCAAAAAAATAGATAGATCAATATATAGTTCTTAGCATTCTAGAAGTCTTCTCCTTACTCTTTTCTCTTCTGGCTCTCAAAATATTCGAGTGTCTTTGTAATATATCTGGGAGGGGGAGGAGGTTTATTTGGATTTTTCGATATATCAATACTCCACCTTTTATCTTTATCTTCATTTATTTTCCATTCCACTGAATTATAGTATCTAGAGATATTGATTCCATACTTGCCAAAATATTTCCAGGTGTTGACAATAATATTTCTGGATATAGGACTCCAATGTTCATATCCAGGCATATTTTGAATCTCAATTATTCTTCTCAATCTTACTTCAGTAATCTCATCCTGGACTTCATCAATCCTCCTCATCCTAGTAGATGATTCAACTTGCTCTACTGTTGGAGGAGTAAATCATACCGTACCACCAAGTTATTTCATAATCCTCTAGAGGGAGGTAATTATAGTTTGCCAATAGGTCAGCCTCAGAAATGATAGAGTGAGGAAAGTAGTTTATAGGGTCCAAACCCAATGCTTATTTGGCTGTGTTTGTAGTCCAATTTGCATGTTGGGCAGAGTAATGGGTAATGTCCTTCGCCCACTTTCTGAGTTCTTCAACTGTTTCTTTATAGATGGTCTCTTGGGCTTTACCAACCCTTTCTTGTATCATGTTTACTCCATCTACTATTGTGTTTTTTGTTTGCAGAAGATGTCCATCTAGTAGTTGGTTGCATGAATCCATTCTTTCCATGATTATCATTCTGTTGTTAGCCATTCTTCTAATTGTTACCAGGAATGTTTGATGTTGATTCTGCCTAGTGGCATCTGTGTTTTCTTTTACTGCTTGAATACCCTGATGTGTCTAGTCATTTTGACTTACTATAAGTCCATATCCTTTGATTCTTTCATGAAGAACTGAAAATTTTGAGTATTCAAGTGATGCATTTCCATTTCCACTTCTGATATTCTCTCATGCATTTTTGTTTTCATTCATTGGACTATCTTTTCCACAAAGACTTTAATACTCCTCTTAGTATCCTTCATTTTCTACAACTGAGCCAAGAAAAAGCTGGGTTCTTAAGTAGGTTGAAGAGTTGTGGATTGAGGCTCAGCCTTAGGAGCTCTCTGATAGGTCTCTACAGGACCCTCATAGTCCTCATATAGATAGTAAGGATTTGACTTATTTGAGGTTCTTATGTCAGTGTCCTGGTCTTAAAGTACACGTTTTCCTTTCCAAACAACTATCTCATGGCCAATGGGATTGAACTCTGTGGAGCTGTCTTTAGCAGAAGGTACTATTTCAGTGAAGGCAAGAACTTTGCAAACCACTTTCTTTACCTCTTCCATGGTAACCTCTCCTTAACCTTCTTCAGTAGATTCAATAATTTTAGTTTGTTGGATAGAGACCTCAGGAATAGGCTCCCCCTAAACTGTAATCAAGGCAATTAGGTTTGGATGGATTTCCTTTTCCACCACTTCAATATAAAGTATGGATGCCTCCTTAATTTATTTGGCAGTGTATTGAGGAGCATGTTCCTCATGAACTTGTCCTTGGTTTAAATCTACAATTTGTATGGCAGCAGGTTCTCGATGAACTTCAACGATTCTTTGTTATCAAGTTCCTGGTGAACTTCTCCCAGCTCAAGCCTTTCTTGAACAGCCACTTCCCATGTCTCCTCCATTGGGGCAGTGATTTAAAGATCTTCAAGGATCATATGTTCTAAGATTTAAGGGTGATCATCCAAGGTTTTCTCCCCATCAACATGACTAGGGGTTATATGAGAACTTTAAGCTTCATGAATTTTACTCAGTCTTCTCTTGTTTGTAGCCTTGCTATATGGGGCTTATTTAAATTCTTCTCCTCTCCTTGGGAGAACTTGGAGCTTGCTCCCCCCTTCTCAATTTTGGAAAAAGTTTATCCTATCTCTCTATAGTACTGTAATCCATCTTCTAAAGGTAGTGGAGAGGAACTTCAGGTGCTTCATCCAACCTATCTCCTAGGCTCTTGGATATATATAGAGATACTATTCTCCCTATGTTGGGGACTTATATACATGCTTGCAGTTTTCTCATAACTAATTTTCTCTAATCAGTTCTTTTGTTCCGAATAAGAGCAGTCATAATTATGAACATTTCCATGGAAATTCTGTCATGGGATCCAAGTTTACAAAATAAGGCCCACCTATAATGTCTGCCAAAAGTTTCCTTGGAGGATTTATGTCACTTTTCTTCACTGAGCCATATTACTTTCTAGAATAATTCCACCCCTTTAGGGTAGCAGCAATGTCCTCCTTGGTAATCTTCTCTTCCTATTTACCCTCTTAAAGGGTATGTAGGTCTAAACAATGGCTTATGCTCCTTTTTACGAGTTGAATATGATGGTTGAGTACTATATTTTTGATGTTTGAGTAAAAAAAATACTTACTTTTGTATTTTGAAAGAATTCCTCTATAATAGTTGGAACTATCCTTGTTGGTTATGATAAGATAACCTCTAATCATGCCACGCTAAAGAGGAATATGAAATTTTGAATCTATTCAGAACATGTCGTAAAACCGACCCTTACAACTTTGCTACCAGTATTAATTTTCCCTTATGAACTCTCCTTGGGCGCAATTGATGAAGCTAGGGTTAGAAGGAGAGGGCTTCTCTTTGTCAATACAGGAGCGGAGTGCGAAAATGATGGAGCCGATGTTTGGGGTCTTAGAGCTTATTTAACTTAATGTTTCTTCTATTTCTTATTTTATTAATAAAAAAGAATTCCAAACGACACGTACCTATTTAAGGAATAAATATATATAAATAATGTGTCAATATCTTTGTTGATTAAAATTTTGAATTTCTTTACTGTTTTCCTACAAAGTCCATATCCTGCCAATTTTATTAAGACTTGTCTTATATTCTGCATCTGGGTCAATACCCTAGATTCTACTAGCAAACCATAGAATAAAAAATGAAACCTTGGATTCTAATGGCAGACTAGATAATGATAATAACATAAATATAGAACACCTTATCTAGGGAGAGACTAGGAATCAAAATTATTCAAGATTTAACATGTCTAGTTAAATTTTTAAATAATTAAACTTCTCTTCATCCATTGGCTTAGTGAAGTTGTTTGCCACTTGCTTGTTAGTGGCAACAAACTTAAGGCAAATATCTTCTATTTCTATATGCTCTCTGATGAAGTGAGACCTTATCTCAATGTGCATGGTCCTATTATGAGATATATGATTTTTAGCAATTGATATTGCACTAGATGAGTCATGGAATAAAGGTGTTTTACTTAGCTAGATATTATAGTCTTAAAGTTGATGTTGTATCCTATGTATTTGTGCACAACAGCTTCCAGTTGATATTCTGACTCTATTTTGGATATGACCACAATTGTTTACTTTTTACTGCTCAAGAAAATAAGCCTTCTTCTAAGGAACTGTCATGTTGTTGAAGTACTTTTTCTGTCTTTCTTGAATCCTGCAAAGTTTGTATAAAAAAACCTATTAACTATAAATCATTAATCCTTGGGTACCATAAACCAATATTAGGTATACCCTTAGGCTTTCTTAGAAGGCTCTTGATAGAGGATTAGTGATATTCCTTAGAGTTCATTTCATTTCTAGCACAAACACATGTAGAGCATGATATCTAGTCTACTGGGAGTAAGCTAGAGTAAGGACCCAATTATACATCTATACATGGTTTCATTAAAGGGTTTCACCT
Source organism: Platanthera zijinensis (assembly GCA_039513925.1). Taxonomy (NCBI): domain Eukaryota; kingdom Viridiplantae; phylum Streptophyta; class Magnoliopsida; order Asparagales; family Orchidaceae; genus Platanthera; species Platanthera zijinensis. Next base: position 117,065,270 of record CM077081.1, on the reverse strand, counting down.
TTTCATCCTTGTCTAATGATATATTGGAGCCACATAGAGTCCTCATAGAGGTTGCACTCTCCATTTTAAACTTCTTTATAAGCTTTTTTATGATCTTGGTCTTGAGATGAAAATTACATCTTTTGATTGCTTCAATTAGATCCTTATGAAGTATTTCATCTCTCCCAAGCTGCTCATTTCAAACTTCCCTTGCTTAAGTTTAGCAAACTTTTTGCAAAGGTTATCATCTATAGCTCCAAAGATGATGTCATCTACATAGATTTGCACTAGCAAAATCTTACCTTTAATTTTCGTTAGGAATAATGTATTATCTATCCACCCCCCCCCCCTTAAAAATGTGTTTTAATGAGGAAATTAGACAAGGTCTCATACCACGCTCTAGGTGCCTGTTTGAGACCATATAATGCCTTTCTCAAATAATAATCATGAGTTGGATGAGAGGAATGTACAAAACCTGGAGGTTATTCTACATATCATTCCTATTTTAAACCTACATTAAGTAAGGTAGACTTCACATCCATTTTGTAAACTTTGGACTCTTTGTGAGCTACATATACTAAAAACATCCTTATGGCTTCCAATCTTTCCATTTGTGCAAAGGTTTGATCAAAATCTATTCTTTCTTCTTTATACCATTTTGCAACCATTCTTATCTTGTTCTTGATAATGACTCCTTGCTCATCTAGATTGTGGTTGATAGGCTTGGGGACCAGCTTCCAGACCTTGCATCTCTTGAATTGTTCTCGCTCTTCATGCATAGCCAAGATCCAAGATGGATCTGAGTTAGCTTCCTCAAACTTCTTTGGATTTGCCTGAGAGAGAACTTTCAGGTGGAGGACTTCATTTATTGCTCTTCTTCTGGTCTGTACTCCAAGATCAAGATCACTAATGATTTGAGTTTGAGGGTGGTCCCTTAAATGCCTTGTGGTTATTGGCAATCTTTCTGCATTCTCCTGTTCTTCAAGTTCAGGATGTGCTTTAGTTAGCTCTATCCTTTCCATAACTTTATTTTCATCTTCTTTGGAAGTGCTTCCATCTTGGTTTAGGTTATCAAGTCTGGTCAGTTCAGCCTTCATATTTTGGTCATTAATGGATGCGCTTTCCAAGCTTTGCTCAATACCTGCAACACTATAAGAATAAGAACAACCCTTATAGATTAGGCTAGCCTCATCAAATATAATATGAATTGACTCCTCTACTACTCTGGTTTTTTATTGAATATTCTTTAAGCCCTACTATGAGAAATATGCCAAATAAAAATTCCTTCATAAGCTTTCTCCGCAAACAAAATTAGAAAAGGCTTACCATTGTTAAATATATAATACTTACTTCCAAAGATTTTGAAGTAGACCTAGCGATTCTTATTATGAATCTTGTTGATTAAAGGACTTTTCTGAACATTGTAGGTTGTTTTGACAACCTCAACCCAGAAGTATTCTAGGAGTGAGGAGTCAATCAATATAGTTCTATAAGCTTCAATTAGGGTTCTATTCCTTCTCTCTGCAACTCCATTTTGTTTTGGAGTTCTAGGTGAAGGGGAAAACTTCTGAAAGATACATATGATTTCATATAATTTGATTATTGCACACAAATTGAAATTCAATCCCATGATCACTCCTGATCTTGGCGACAGAACTGACCATTTCATTCTTAATTTTTTTGACAAAGTTACTGAACATTTCTATAGTATCTAACTTTTGTTTAAGGAAGAACACCCAAGTGAACCTAGAATAGTCATCTATAATCACAAATGTGTAGATCTTTCCTCCTAAGCTCTGAATTGGCATAGGACCAAACAAGTCCATGTGGAGTAGGTATAAACACCTAGTGAAGTCCTTAATCCCACTGGGTTTGAAATAGCCCTTTGTTTGCTTGCTCATTTGGCATGCATGACAAGGGCTTTCCTGGACACATTTCTACTTATGGACATCTCTAACTAAACACTCTGAAAGCTCCCTATTTATGGTCTTATAATTAGGATGAGCCTGCTTCTTATTCCATTACACATAGTGATGCTCGACTCTTAGTTATAAGACATATAGGAAAGTTGGAACTTTTTGAAAGGAAATTTAAGCAATAAATATTTACACTCCTAGTGCTAGTTAGTATGGTATATTCAGAATTCTTAACCAAGCACTCATCCTTGTAAAAGGTAATAACATAGCTAAGATTGTATAGTTGGTTATTCTTATCAGATTGTGTTGCAATCCGTCAACATAAGCTACCCTTGAGATGTTGACCATACCATTGGAGATCATATCATAAACCTTTATCTTTCATCTATCAGAACCTCCAAAAATGACTTTGGGTCCATCTTCAAGTAAAGAGTACTCTGTCAGAAGGCTTTTTATTCCAGTCATATGATTAGAATATCCACCAACCAAGTACTAAATAAGAGTTTGGTTGGCCTTTGGAAATCCATGTAAAAGAGATTACTTTTTCTTAAGCACCCAAATCTTGTTGGGTCCTGAATTCTTGTTAGTTTTAGGAGCTTGCTTTAGCTTTAGACCTGATAGAGGTGCATTGAAGAATTGTTCAAGCTTGGTTGTTGGTCTGCTAATGGGTTCTCTAGAGATAGTTCGGTTGAACCAATAGTTAATATCAAAATGCCCAATCTTCCCACAACACAAACACTCAAATTTGTTATACCTTCTATTAGAGCTCATAGCAGGAGTTGGATGACTCTTCTTGTGATCAAAATGGTGCCTAAAAGATGTTGCATATGCTTCTTTGCATGGATTATGGTGTTGTGATGGTGGTGACTTGGGGTCCACGTCCACTACCTTGCCTTTCCTTACATCTTTTCTTTCATATACTCTTTTCTTTCCTTTGATGTTGGTGTTAACACCAAACACAAAAGGCCCATGATCTTTCATCACAATTTCCCCTTGAGTTGTCTTGAGAGCATTCTTTCTACAATACACATCATTTGTTCCACAGTTGGAACATCCATTCTTCTTGTCCATAGACACATTCTAGGTCATGGCTATTAAAATTTAGGAGGACCTTTTTGAAAGTAGGGGGTTGCATGGGTGCTTTGACTTTGGCATTATTTTGACTTTTATTCCTCTTCCTATATCATAAACCATTTTTGTATGGTATAGAGAAGGTATATATGATTGAGAGAATGGTTGAGGCTTAGAGTATTTGGCCACCAGTTCTCTTTCCTTGAGCATTCCCAAGATTCTCAAAGATTCTTTCTTTTTGAATCTTAAGCTCAGCTTGCTTAACAATGATTTGCTTGAGCTTAATTATTTTTGAGTTCACCTTATAGATTTTATCTATCTTTTCCTTAAGCTGAGTCTTTAGAAGCCTGAGGAGCTTAAGCTCTTCAGCTTGCTTCATAGCAAGCTTCCTACTTTTTCCCAATGCCTTAAAAAGGGCACCATACTTCTCCACTATTTCATAAAAAGTGTTCTCTAGTTCAGAGTCCTCCTCATTTCCAGTTGATAAGTTGTCCTCTGACTCAGGGCCAGCTTCAAAATTAGAAATTGATAAAGCCAAGTTGATTTTTATTTTATCAGGATGGGTGTCATTCTAGTATTCTCCTTCATCCATTGCCATAAGTCCATATCTCTCTTCTTCTTTTGATTCAATGTCAGAGGTTGATTGTAGAGCTCTGATTCCAGTCTGGGTGACAACATTTGTAAATTCTTTAAAGAGTACAGTCAACCCTAAATAGGCTTCTTCCTCTTCAAATTCAGAGGAGCTTATTTCACTATCACTTCATGTCCCTTCCTTCTTGGCTAGGAGGCCTTTCTCAGGCTCCTTGCCTTTCAGGTACTTTTCCTTTTTTTATCCTTTTATTTCTTTTTTTTGATTGGGCAGTCAGCAATGATATGCCCAAGCCTATTATAACAATAATAAACAATATCAGTACTAAATTGCTTATTTTACTTGTGATCATTATGTACTTTTTGGATTTCTCTGGTTTATGATTTTGCCTTCTGGAGTTGGATAAGGCAGAGGATTTGATATTTTTCCAATGCTCCCTCCTGTAACGCCCCTGATTTTTTGATATATATTTTAATTCCTTTAGTGGCGTATTTTTGATGTCAGGGTGTTACGTTGACATGTAGTTGACGGGTATCGTTGCTGGAGAGTGACTTTTGCTCATTTGTATCCAAGGTTTTGACTTAGAATATTAGCATGGCTAATTTCTAGTATGTTTTTGAAATTTCCCTGGCGAACCGAGTTTATTTTGGAACTCGATGGAGCCTTGTAAGGATGTTTGGTGTTTGTCTTCGGGGAGTTTTTACCCGAGTTTTGTTTGTCGGATTCTTATTTCGACTTTGTAATTGGTTTTGTAGCATCTGTATTTATCTTCGGTGCAAATTTCATGGAAATCTGTGTTGATTCAATTTTTTGGTTGTATGGATGTTTAATTAATAATATAATATTACATTATATATATAAAAGCATGTGCGTTTTGTCGGAACCCGATTCATCGTCTTCTTTCCAAGCCGTCAGACCGATTCACGAAAGAGAGAAAGTAGTAGACATCACAAGCTTTCGGCCGTCGACTGTAGGAGTTCTGGTGCTCGGAATCGTCATCGGAGGGTAGATTCAGAAAGCTCTTACAAAGATCGACGCGCGTGTGTTGAGTTTTCCCCATTTCATGGATTTTTGACGTTAAGGTTTTTGATCTTAACACTTGTTTATCCCGAGAAGTTTCAGGAATCGTTGCCTAGGTGTTCTTGCGGCCGATCCTTGGAGCGGAGGGCTCGTAAGGCTGGATTTATGAGGATCTTGAGGCATGTGGTGAATCTTCCCCTTGCTATTTTATTGCTTTTCATTCCCTTCTTTTTCTTCCCACCTTAGAATGTAGGAGTAGTGTAAAGTTTGGTAAAGATCGATCTACTGAGTAGTGTAGGATTTCTGGCCAAGGAAATTTCATCGGTTAAGGGCTGAGTCCGGTTAGAGGAAATCCATCGATAATAGTGGAGTTAACCAAAGTATAATTCGTCATATATGGTGGGGTCGGTCTGAGTGAATTTCGTCAAATATGAGTTTTGGGGCTAAGTCAGATTCATCGGGTATTCTCGACGAATTCGTCGAGTATCAGCCTTGGCGTCAAGTGATTCTGTATTCATTGAGTTTAGGCGTCGAGTTCGTTGAGTATCAGTCTTTGCTGAGGTATTCTTTTATTTGAGAAGCATGAGGGTTGGAGCAGTAGCTGGTTGAGCGCCTAGGGTTGGCGATTGCTGGTGTTCTGCAGTTGTTGCAGTTGTCCTTTCCTCACCATTGTGAGGTAGTGTTGTTGTTTTGTTGATTAGTTCAAACATAAATGCTATTTGGTGGGTTCGTGTCAGGTTGTTGACACCCACTGGAGTTTTTATATTGTTTAATTACTTGCTAGCTGCATAGTCTCTTCTAAATGAATTGTGGTTTACTTTCTCTCTAGGAAAGTTTTATGTTAGGATTGCATGTTAGTTATTTTAAGTATAAAAGTATCATTATGACTATCTCATACATATCATATTTCAAGCCAAAGTCAATCGATTTTAACTACGAAAATGGCTCTTTCTATACTAGTATAAAATCAAAGGGTATACCTATCATGAGTGGTCCTGTTGGGATGTTTATGCTCATGTAGGATGTTAATTGATATAAATAAAGAATTTTCCGCAACGTATATTCATGTTTTCACTTGTGGACTAGTTGATCCACTTAGCCAAGAGATACGACCATCAAAACTTAACTTAAATTAAAGTTCTCTTCATAATAAACTTAAGGATTTCATATAAAGTGTTAGGTTCGAATTCTTGCCTGAGCGCCTATAGTTATCTCCTGCACGGCATGGCATCATGACAAGTGTTTTCTCTTACTCTAATATATCATTTTAATGCAGAGAAAATGCGGGTTGTGATATTTGGTAAAAGAGGTGTAGTTTTAGCGGTCTTGTTCCATTTAATATGGATCCTCATAGGAAGCAACATGTGACTGTTATGTAGTATGAGATGCATAACAATCATCACATGAATGCACAATTGATTTTTCTTTTTCGTTACATGTGATATTATGCAGTATGGGATGCATAATATTTCATGTGTATGATGCTCAAAACATGCATTAAGGCCATTATTAGATTGCATAACACAACATGCATGACATAACATAGCGTTACCACATATGCAAAGCTAAGATCTACATGTTGACATACATACACATATGGATTTAAAACAAAAAGAATGATAATTCTTGCATTCATAAGTTTATGCAGTTGAGTCAATAGGATGATGATATATCATCCTAAGTTTAAGCATGACATCATTAGTGAAAATCCTAGTGCAAGTTAGCAGCATGAGCAAGTGTCTAAACATGTTTGGTCTGAACTAAGTTATGTAGTTCTAGCGGTTAAGCAAGGTTTTGATCAGTCGTTCAATGTATTATTAGATTGCCTCCTAAGCGTGTTGTGACTAGGTCGACTCCCCAGTCTGAGTGCGAGTCGTCAAGTGCACAGAGTGATGCTGTAATTGATGGGTTGCAGTAGAGAAATGAGGCTCTATCTTGGCAGATGGTGGAGATGCAATCGTAGATTCAGGCATTATTGTCTGATGTTTTAGGACAACAACCTAGACTGCAGGACCCTATTGTGGGTGATGTAGGCCTCTACCGTATACGCACTAAGGACTAGGGTAAATAAGCAGACGCCTCACTAACTCCACTAATGCACTCACACAAGCTTTTACCGCAGCGCACTCGCAAGCAAAATATCTTAGTTTATCAACGCACGGTAGCCACACCGCGGAAAGGTTGAACAAACGACTATTGGTCGATGTTCTCCCAAGGCAAAGAGACCCACCCGGTCCGGACAAGCGAGGTTGTACCAAAAGAGGCTACCAAAAGTGCGATCGAGAGATGGTAGTTCTATCCCAACAAAACTACGGGGTTCGCCAAACCCTTTCGTAAAACAACGCGATTAAGAGAGGTGCAAATCAAAAGGAAATCCACGAAGAATCCAACGCAAAAACTGTTCCAACAACTTGAATACCAAGAGGGAATCACACTTGAGTGGAGAGGTTCGTTACCCAATTCGGAATAGATGATTCCGACTACCTTCAAAGGATCACTCTTCCGCGGTTCCGCCGGAGTTGCGCCGGATGGAGAGATAGTTCGTACGCCTTGGCCGCTTCACAACGGTACCCGGATTCCACGTCGAAGAAAGAAAGCCTCTTCTCGGGTAGCACTCCAAGAGGAGAAGGGTGGCCGGCTTCCTTGTTCTTCAAGGGGGTGCTCGGGGTGGAGTTGTGGTGGTCGGCCGGCTTTGGAGGTTGGGCTCGGGTTGTGTAGTAGGAAAAGAGGAGGCGGCTAAGGGAGAGGGTGGAATAGGGCGGCCAGATTTTGGGGAAGGTTGAGGAGGGTGGTGGCGGATTGGAAGAGGAAGGGGAAGAAGAGGTTGGCCGAATGGTGAGAGGGGGAGAGAGAAGGAGGGGGCGACTAAGAGGGTTAGAGAGAGAGAGGGAGAATAGAAGGAAAGATTAGGGTTTTAAGATTTCTTCATTCACTAAAGCATAAACAAAACACTACATGCCTATGTATAGGCTTAACTCCAAGTCTTGGCTATATGTAGCCCAAATTAAAATGAAACACTCTAAGGCTACATGCAGCCCAAATAAAATATTATACTCCAAATAAACAATTAAAACAAGCTAAAAGAAAAATGCTCTCAAGCTAAGAAATAGAAGAAGTGCAGCTAGATATATGTCTTGCGCCGAGGGCGGAGATTGTAGCGTTGCTCCATACGAACGCCAAGGCGATGCGAGTCCTTTGTTGGAGACGAAGGAGGGTCATCCGTTAGCATGCCGTCATCTACAACCTGGGGGCCGTCGTCTCCACTAGTGGGTCAAGCCGTTCCTATTCCTCCTGCTCCTTTGGTGCCTCCAGTTTTGCTGCCACTAGAGATGAATTTAATTTCACATTTCCAGCAATTAAGAACTCCTACCTATGATGATAGAGCGGACTTTAATGCATTGGAATATCACGATCGAGGAGATGTTCTCCAGGAATTTCTGCGGACTAGAGAGTGATGCTCGCCGCTTACCAGCTTAAGGGTCTTGCAAAGAGCTGGTGGTTAAGAGAAAAAAAATCACTGATGGATGTTCGTGCAGATCGTTTAAGGAGTTGCTTCTAAGACAGTTTCTGTCGTCGATCGAGCAAGACCGTTTAATGAACAAATTCTTGCATCTGAAATAGACACCACTCACGGTCAGTGAGAATGAGGTAGAGTTCAACAAGTTGAGCAGGTTTGCCCTGGATTTAGTAGCCTCTAAAACTAGCAGAGTCAAGCGATTTATAGGTGATCTTAGGAGTGATATCCAATAGCCGACTAGCGCTTATGGATCTAAGAACTATGGTGAGGCAGTGCAATCTACTCTTAAAGTCGAAGATATCGATAATGCTAAGAATCGAGGCATGCAAATGAGGAAGGTCAAGAGGAAGTCAGATGATGGTTAGAACTCTCGGGAGTTTTGTCCCGCTTCGAAGAAAAGAAGCAAGGAGGTGTGCAGCTTGTGTGGCCGGTTGGGTCATCCGTTCGAAAAGTGTTTCAAAAGGTTGGGAGCTCAATAGCAGTATCAAGTGCATGCAATTCAGAGCACTCTCAAAGGATATCTGGTTTGTGTTTCATGCAAGCAGAAAGGGCACAATGCTGCCCATTATCGGGGTAAGGATAAGGTCTGTTTCCAGTGTGGACATAAATGGAATTTTAAGTCAGAGTGCCTGCGGTCTCAGCCCCTGCTATAGCCAGTTCCACTCCAAGCCTTGTCGCCGCTGCAACATTTGTATAAAGGGAAGGGCAAGTTAAATGTGGTGACATTGGAAGAAGCGCAGACATCTGGCCAAGTGATCTCAGGTTAGATTCTAATCTAGTTCTTAGCTCATAACTTTAGTTTCTATGATGGTCGATTTGTTACATACGCGATTTTATAGGGAAGTTTAAGGTAAAGAATCATTGGGCATGCATTTTGTTTGATTCTGGTGCTACCTACCCGTTCATGGCTAGGACTTTCATAGAGCATCATCGTATGACACTTGATCAAGTAGGCGATTTGTTTCGCTTTAAATTTACTTCCGGTGATTTGGTGGTGTCAGACTAGGGTATCAAGAATTATTCAATCCTCTTAGGTAATTTTCTAGCCTTTGCTGATGCCACACCCCCATCCATCACATATAATATAACAGAAGGTCCGGCTAGTGCCCGATGTCATATACTACGGACAGTCAAAGGAGTTATTAATTGAAATGATAATCCAATATTGCGTATCGTAACACAGAGTGCATTCTAGCAGAAGTAATTTTAAAGGTTACTGTTAGAACCTAAGCATATGAATGTCCACTAACAATAATTAGGAATGAATAACCAAAATACACAAAATATAGTCTTGGCCTTAAGGCCTTACAATGTTTACTCAAAATTAAAATGTCTTGCATACTTCAGCATGCAGGCCGGCCACACATGACTATTAAATAAACAGAATATGCATTGCGCTTTGGCCTTCGAGGGCCAGCTTAGCAATCCCGAGCTTCAGCCTGCTATTTCACACTTGTCTCAGCTGTACCTGCAAGCAACATTCCAATGAAATGTTGGAAAACAAAAGCAATGGTCATCATTAGCTGACCAAATTATAACAACCCCACCCCTTACCCGGAGTGGTGGTGCTCCTTCCCTGCAGACATTATCATATACAAAATATTGAAATTTGAACGTGCAACTTATGCACCATTCGCCACATACGTTGTCACCAACGCCCAATGCCCCGTGCTCTCTGGTCACATTCTTAGTGCACAGTACCTCAAGGGTCACACCACCGTTCTTTTCAAAGGTCTGCAATGTTTGAGCTTTTAGTCTTTCAGAACCCAAGCCGAAGACAACATCCCTAGTCTCCGGCAAAGTCATGATGATCTGCAAATCCATCGTATGACTCACTCCGAGACGGATGGATAGGGTTGGGTACAGTTCCGCTATTTCCCGTACTCAAATCGTCAAGCGCGTCTACCATGACACATGTCAGCATCCCCTTTCCCATTTCTGTTTGATTCATAACATCGTTATGATCAAAGGCTAGCACTCATGGGGCTACCAAAGCTGAGCAAATTAAGCTCACGCTTCACAAATAGGCCCCTAGGTCTTCGAGAGACAGGCCTAACACTCGTCCCCCATGTCTCCCAAGACAAGCCTCACAAATTAGCCCACAGGTCTCCTAGAGACAGGCTTCACAATCAATACATAGCTCACTTGGAGCTATCACTTGTGGTAGAACTACCGCATTGCGGTAGGGGGATAGACTATCGTTTCTTCCCCTTTTTGGTTGTTTTCCTAGAGCCTACCTCCAGTTCTCTCTCTACAACCATGTGTACACCCCGCGACTCAAAAATCTATGTAATTACCATGGATTTTGTCTGACATACAAAACATACAAACATCACCAATCCAGATCAACCCGTCTGGATGGGCTTCAAACAACATGCCTATTTCGTACTTCGATTCCGGATCTAAATGCAAAACTATGGGGATACCCTGATCTACCCATCGGGAGAAGCACTTCTACGTGCTCGTGGAGCATCTACCCTAAAAATGCCAAACGAAGGACTTCACATGTCCAAGAAGAGGATCGTTACCCTTAAAGTCCTCTTAGGCGCCATGGGAGAAATCTAGACGGTTGAAACTGAACACTCTGGCCTTGCCTCCATAGATCCGAACTGACTTTGCGAATCCGAACTCTGAATCTCGAACGGCAGCAAAAAATCCCCTTTTTGGTGTTGCTGCTCCTCCTTCAGAAATCGAGTCCAGGTTCTCAAACTCTAAAGTAATGAAGTGGAATGGACGAACAAACTTTATAAACTTAGCTACAATCGCGCGGTAACTTGCTACCGCCGCACGGTAACTGGCTACCGCTGTGCGGTACTATTATTTAACGCCTAATTTCGCGTGCAACCCCCAAGGCCCCCCAATCAAAGGCTGACACGTGGTCATGTAATTACAGAATCGTTATCTCCACACGATAGGATGCTAATGCCACGCTATAGCTAGCGATGGTTACGACAAGACTGCTCCTACTAACACCACGTGATAGCTACTACCGCCACGTTTGGCAAATATATTTGCCAAGCTACCGCCGGCGGTATCTCTACTAATGTGCGATAACTTCCCGAGAGCTCAGCCAATTAAATGGCTAACACCTCGCGGTAATAACTTATCGCCATGCGGTAGACATGGCGTTGAGTTAGCCTACCGAACTCGAAACTCTCGAAGCCTAACGCTAACACGACACAGTATCTGTCTACCTCCGCGCGGTAACCAAATGCGTCGAGACAACTTGCCTTACTCAGCGCTCTCGACGCCTCTGGCCAACAATCCCAGAGCTACCGCCGGCGTTATCCCTACCCATGGGTGGTAACCTCAAGATAACCCTTTTTCCTGCTTCAGAAATCTTGGGGCGTTACAAATCTCCCCCACTTAAAGAATTTCGTCCTAAAATTATGCATTGTAGGAAAAATTTAAAGAAGTAACAACATTTATATCGTGTACCTCAGCCGAACAACTCGGGGAACTCCAACTTCATGGTTTGCTCCTGCTCCCATGATAACTCCTCTCAGCTACAGTTGTCCCATCCGACCATGACCATCCTAATTTCCTTATTACGAAGTTGCTTGAGTTCAACATCCTCAATTCGAATAGGTTTGACCATCATTGACAACCAACCATCCACCTGTACTTGATCTGCAACAATAACTTGTGTAGGCTCTTGAATCGCATTCTGCAATACCAATATGTGGAATATGTCGTGCAGAAAACTAAGTTCCATGGATAGTTTTAACTGATAGGCGGCTTCACTAACACGCTCCAGTATCTCAAACGGCACAAGGTATCTCGGACTCAGCTTTTTCAGGCGTCAAATCCTAGACACACCTTTGAATGGCTTGATCTTCAAATATACCCAATCGGCCACGACAAACTCGATGTTACTGTGCTTGGCATTATAGTTATTAGCCTGCCTATCCTGAGCAATCAGCAATTGCTCCCGGATTTTTCGCATAATCGAAGTCCCATCTTCGACTTCCTTTCTCTTATACAACTTTGACTCGCCCGTCTCAGACCACGATAGAAAGTACTGCACTTCCTACATAAAGGGCCTCAAAGGATGCCATTTGAATGCTTGCTTGGTAGCTGTTGTTGAGAGCGAACTCAATCATATATTGGTGATCCTCCCACCTCTTTCCAAAATCCAGGTCGCACATACAAAACATATCCTTCATTGTCATGTTGAACCTCTCGGTCTGACCATCCATCTGTGGATGAAAGTCCGTACTGAACTTCAGCTTGGTCCTCAATAGTTGATGCACAAAACTCCAGTCATTAGACGTGAAGTACCGATCTCGGTCACTCACGATGCTACGAGGCACACTGTGTAGTCATACAATACTTTCCACACGTACAGTTTTTCCAACTTTTCCACCTAATCGTCCTTACTATTCGGGATGAAGTGCAACACTTTCATCAAATGATCCACGATCACCCAAATGGGATCATTTCCTTTCTGTGATCTTGGCAATCCATGCACGAAATCCATGGATATATTGTCGAACTTCCATTCTGTTATAGGCAAAGACTTCAAAAATCCTCTGGGCTTTTGGCACTCATACTTCACTAAGGCATAAGTTTGTCACTTCACCACATACAGCACTATGTCCTTTTTTAAGTCCTGGCCACCAGAACAGGTTTTTCATGTCTTTGTACATTTTTGTGCTCCCCGGGTGAATCAAGTACTTCATATTATGAGCTTCGTACATCAATTCCTCTCGTAGCTTACCCATATTTGGGATGCATAAACGACTGTCCTTACATAACAGCCCATCATTGGTAATAAATTAGTCATTTGACCCATCCAAAGACTCAGCCATGAACTGCTTCATGCTGTCATCCAACTCCAAAGCCTTCCGAGTCCGATCTACAAGGTCATACTGCACTTTTGTCTAGTTCAATCGTGCTTCAGCACAAGGCATCCTATCGATGCAAGAAATCTCCATGACATCCAGATCTCAAATAAGATGCTCTTCATGCATCCTTATCCAGTTGGCCTGTGCGGGAACACTGCGACTTAGCGCATCCCCAACTGCATTCCTATTGCTAGCTATATAATATATCTTGAATGTGTAGTCCCCAAGGAACTCCATCCACCTCTTCTGAAGCATATTAAGATCCTTATGATCCAATAGGTACTTCAGGATCTTATAGTCGATGTAAATATCGACCTTTACGTCGTACACGTAGTGCCTCCAAAGATTTAGAGCAAATATCATGGCAGCCAACTCCAAGTCGTGGACCAGATAATTCCTCTCGTGTAACATCAACTGACACGAGCCATAATATATCACTCTCCCATGCTGCACCAACACGCAGCCTTAGCCGCTCCCTGAAGCATCGCTCAAAATCTCATAGCCCTCTGTCCCACATGGTTAGCACAGAGTAGGCATCGTGGTTAGATGACGTTTCATATCTTCAAAAGCTTACGCAAATGCTGGCGACCACACAAACTTCTAATCCTTTCTCATTTGTGTCGTAAGAGGAAATGCAATTCATGAGAAGTTCTCCATGAAGAGCTTGTAGTAGCCAATAAGTCCCAAAAAAACGCTGAACTTCCATCACTGAAGACAACACATGCCACTCCTGTATGACAACAATCTTCGCCGGATCCACCGCGATCCCCTCTCCACTAACGATGTGCCCAAGGAACGCTAACGAAGAAAGCCAGAATTCTCACTTAGAGAATTTGACATACAGCTAATTGCTTCTCAGGGTCTCCAAAATAATTTGTAGATGCTCCGTATTATCAAACTCAGACTGGGATTACACCAAGATATCACTAATGAACACTATCACGAATCGATCCAAATACTCCCTGAATGTCCAGTTCATCAAGTCCATAAACACAGATGACATATTAGTCAGCCCATAAGGCATGACCATGAACTCTTAATGCTCATAATGTATACTGAACACAGTCTTGGGAATGTCACTTTGCCTAATTCTTAGTGAAAGTAACCAAACTTCAAATTCAGCTTTGAATACATCGTTGATCCGACTAGCTTGTCGAAAAGATCTTTGAGCCTCAGAATCAGGTACTTGTTCTTCTACATTAACTTATTCAGTTCCCGATAGTCGATACAAAGTCGCAGACTTCCGTCCTTCTTCTTCACTAAGAGGACCGAGGCGCTCCAAGGTGATGAAATTGGATGCAAATTCCCCTGCTCTATTAATTTTTAAAGCTGTGCCTTCAACTCCGCAATTTCTCTTAGTGCTAAGCAGTAAGGAGACCGTGACACAAGTTTGGCACTTGGGACCAACTCGATCGTGAAATAGATCTCTCTCTAAGGCAGAGCTCTAGGGATATCTTCCGGGAAAACATCGGCAACCTCCGACACCACTGAAACACCGACCAAACCAGGCTTGGTATTCTTAGCCTCTAATAGAGTTAATAACAAATCTGCACCCTCAAGAACTGCTAACTTTGTCTCGCATTTGGTGTTTTGTCCTAGTATTACCAATTAGGGTTATAACCAACCTATCCTTGTTGCTCTGAGGGTTAGTGCATGCCTAAGGTCAAACCATCTACGATCTTTAATGACAATGTTTCTGTTTGGTTTGTATACAAATAATCGATACAATTGGAAGCACTAGAACGAACCACACAAAAACCTTAGATGCTAAAGAGCGAGAATCCCAGTAATGAACAGTACTCTCCAAGACAAAGAGTAGAATAAAGCCTACTTACAAAAGTCATATGTCAGTAACTAATCATGTCATTGGTATAAAAGCTATAAACGAAACTATACCTGTCATCTCGTCTTTTTGCTCATGGCCTCCTGTCTTTTTCTTTGTCTTCGGAAGCCCACTCCAACAGTCACGGTCTATATGTCCTGCCTTACTACAAGTGTAACATATAATTGGGTCTCGCCCAATAGTTGCTCCAGTTCCAGTCTCCTTTGCCACTAGAGTACCACTCCGAAATTCTCTGGCAATATGTCCTATCTTTCCATATGTATAACAAGTAAGTGAAACTTTCCCTGTAACTACTCTTGATTTAGCTTTCTTTATCTTCCGGGCATCAGCACGATAATCGTGGGCAAGGTGTCCTTACTTACCACAGGTATGGCAAGCATATGGAGCTTGACTAGTAGATGTTCTATATTTTTGCCTCCTCCTCCCACAGTATTTAAACTTAGAAGGCCTTACAGGGTTCGGTACCCTGCACACTGACGTCTGGTGGACTTTTGCAAAATCTACTTCCAAAGATCTAGCCGACTCCACCAACGCTCGAAATCCAAATAATTTTGGTCCTACCAATAGAAGTCGTAACTCATTACGCATACCGTTATAAAATTTATCGACCATAGTCTACTCGTTCTCCAACTGAAACCCTGGGTAGCGCCTAATTAAGACATATGTGTGCAAATACTCATCCCATGAGTGCCCTTCCTACGCCAAAAGCATGTTCAACTGCTGATCCGATGCTCTTATATTTGCCATTTGTTCCAGAGCGCCAACTGACATTGAAGCCACCCCAGGGATTTGGGGATGCACATGTTGTCCATGTTGGGCATTGATTATAGCAATCACTGCTTTAACTACCATTCGTATGGTTTCAGCCAAAGGAGAGGTCGCAGGCATGTTATTAGGTGCACTTCTTTCCGCAGAGTGCTGACGTTGCGACTGCCCCGCACTACTCCTTGTCACCTATAATTGTAAAACACTCAATTAGGCGACAAACAGATTGCCAAACAGCAATTATAAGAACCCGCAGGTTCCTCAAACATGTATATTTTCATTCCTAAGTGGACATTCATGGATTCTTTTATATTATAACGACAACGCACATACAAGTGCTTACCACCCCTTAAAAGAATTCGGCCACAAATTCGAAGAAGAAAGACCGACACCAAAGTTTGATACCAACTTGTAACACCCCCATCAGTCACATAGCATATAGAAGAAGGTACGGGCGGGGCCCGACGCTATGTAATACAGACAGTCAAAGGAGTTACTAATTGATACCATAATCCAATATTACGTATCCTAACATGGAGTGCATTCTAGCAGAAGTAATTTTAAAGGTTACTGTTAGAACCCAAGCACATGAATGGCCAATAATAATAATTAGGAATGAATAACCAAAATACACAAAATATAGTCTTGGCCTTAAGGCATTATAATGTTGACTCAAAATTAAAAATGTCTTGCATATTTTGGCACCCAGGACAACCATAAATGAGTATTAAATAAATAGAATGGGTAATGCGCTTTGGCCTTCGAGGGCTAGCTTAGCTATCATGGGCTTCATCTTACTATTTTTCTCTTTTCTCATTTTTACCTGCAAGCAACATTCCACCGCAATGGTCAGCATTAGCTGACCAAATTATAATGACCTCACCCCTCACCCGGGGTGGCAGTGCTCCTTACCTGCAGGCATTAGCATATACAAAACATGACAATCTGAACTTAAAACTTAAGAACCATTCACCATAGACGTTGGAATAAATGTCCAACGCCCCGTGCTCTAAGGGCCCATTCTTGGTGCACAGGTCCTCAAGTGTCACCCCACCATTCTTTGCGATGGTCAGCAATGTTTGAGATTTTAGTCTTTTGGAACCCAATCCGAACACAACATCCCTAGTCTCTAGAAAAGTCATGACAATATGTAGATCCATGGAATGACTCACTCCAAGATGGACTGCTAGGGCTGGGTACAGTTCAGCTATTTTGATGTAGGCTACGGTGTTTGAACCTATGGCGGAAAAGTGAATAATACGTACGCCTCTATTGTTCCACTAATACCCTCACACGATAATAAAATGCAGCACACTCACGAACAATGTTATCAACTAACGCTAGCGTACGGTAGCCACGCCGATTAAATATCGAAGAAATGACTATAGGTCGTTGTTCTCTTGAGCTAAAAGGACCAATCTTGGGTCCGACCATCGAGCTAAAAGGACCAATCTTTGGCCACCACAACCCCTCCCAACAAAACGAAAGCGAGACTCGCAAAACCTCTCGGAAAAGTAAACAACTAGGAAGAACAACACATGCAATCGAAAAGATAAACCACGAACGAAAAAAAAAGATTCCAAAATAATACAATAGCAATCCACCAAATGAAAATCTAGAAATAGAATCACACAAGTGGTAGAAGGTCTCGTTACCCAACTGGAATAGATGATTCCAGTTCACTTTCAAGGATCGTTCTTCCACGGCACCGCCGGAGTTTCGCCAGATGGAGAGAAATTTGTACGCTTCCTTCGCTTCACGCCGGAGTGGGGATCTCACAAGGAGAAGATGGTGGCTGGGACTATTGGAATGTGGAGTTGAGGTGGTGCTCGGGTTGGTGTTGGTAGAGGAGGACGGTGACTAGGGAGGGGTTGTGGAGGCCGAGCTAGAGGAGTAGGGAGGAGAGGGCTCACATTTTGTAGAGGGGAGGAGGGAAGAAGAGGGAGGCCGAGCAAGAGGAGGGGAGAGGAAGAGTGGTCGGCGGCCAAGAGGGAGAGAGGAAGAGGGTGGGCGGCCAAGGAGGAGAAGGGAAGAGAATTTTAAGGGGTTTAGGGTTTTCTTAATCTTTTCATTCACTAAGTAAAATTATGAAAGTCCATGCTTATATATAGGCTTTACATCATGCATAGGCTATGTGCAGCCCACTAAATAAAAATAAAAACAATACTAAATGTCTTTAAACATTGCATGATGAAAATAAGATGCAAATAGAAATAAACTAAATAATGTTGAAAAGCCTTCATCTCATGTAGCTCCACATCATGTAGTCTTCATCTTCATCATGTAGGAGAACACCGTTGGCATCGCTGTCATCATCTTCAACATGTTGGAGAACGTCGTCGCCGTCTCCATCATCATCTTCAATTGTAGGAGAACGTCATCGCCGTCGCCGTCATCATCTTCAACTTTAACACGTTGGGGGTTGTCTCCATCAATCCTCCCCCGCTCAGATGAACTCATCACCGATGAGTTGGTGTGGAGGTGCTGGCACCGAAGAACATCATCCAAAAGAACCATCGCCGAGTACGGGATCCAAGAGTCACCGGAGACTGGACGATAAAACAATCGTATCATGGAACGTTGAATACTACAGCTTGGAGAGGAGAGCAAAACACAAAATATGCACCTGTCTAGCAAAAAGATTGTCCTGCGGAACATGGGAAATGCATTAGGCAAATAAAGAGGAAATATTTTCGCATCAACAGTCAACATACCTCCGTTGGAGACCAATGGAGAGAACGATCCAAGAACAAGCTCACCCCCAACCCAAATGAAAATATAGTGGCACCAAACGTAGAGTTAGATATTTCAAATGGTGGAAAAACATAATGCGTGAAATTGGAAACATTTAAGCTAGGGGAATTACCTTATTCAGTGGTTAACTTCAACAGATATGTTGTTTCTCCTAATTGATTAAAAATCCGAAAAGTCCTAACTCGCCGACTCGCCAACGTTTCTAAAGTGCCCGAAGGCATCCGTTCATGGATGAGTTGCACCAAGAGTAAACCGAAAACCTTATAGGGAGACACCCTCTTATGTAAGTTAGCGATATATTGATAAGAAGACATGTGTGTGACTAGCGCTTCCTTACCGTGCTTATGTAAATTAAGAAGAGAGACAAATACTAGTGCATGTTGACTTGACATAGAAAATGGCGGTAACGGAACTACATAAGGTGGCACAAATGAAAATAAATAGGGTGGCACCAGCAGAACTACATCAGGTGGTGCCAATATAACGAGATCAGGGGGCACTAACGAGACTACATCTAGTGGTACTAGCAGAAATAAATCAGGTGGCACAATCAACGACCACATCAACAACGTATACTCAGGGATTTGACTAAACGTGGG
This sequence comes from Platanthera zijinensis, assembly GCA_039513925.1. Classification (NCBI taxonomy): domain Eukaryota; kingdom Viridiplantae; phylum Streptophyta; class Magnoliopsida; order Asparagales; family Orchidaceae; genus Platanthera; species Platanthera zijinensis. Next base: position 117,046,370 of record CM077081.1, on the reverse strand, counting down.
AATTCAGGAGGATATAAGACTATCAGAAGTTATATAGTAACCACACACAAATTCTATTATCACACTACAAGACATGTCCCAAGGGGGTCCAGCATGGATAGTAAAATTACATGACTCAAATCAGGAAAAATAAATTCATGTCTGAAAGGATCCGCTGGTCGGGTAAACATATCAGGTGGGAGAGTCGGGTAAGCTAAAATCGGGAGAGAGTTAAGATCGCATTTAAATTCACGCAACGGAGTTAGCATCAGGGGACGCTCATCCGGGTCTACTTCTATATCGTCTTCCCAAAATGTAACTCTCTCGCTAGGATATACTTCCAACAAATATGTCATAACTTCCAAGTCAGTCGCAGTAAAAATCTCAGGAATGGGCACTACAATATGTCTCGGACTAAAAATAACTAGCTCGAGTCCTAACATTTCATTGCCTAAATCACGAATGGGTAAGCTCTCAGCATAAGGTAACTCTTCCGACTCAACCAGAATATCAACTGCCTTAGGGTCATCAGAAGAATCCATGGAAATCAAGGTAGACGGCTCCGAAATATCGCCGAAAGGGAATGGGGGTGATTCCTTAGAGGAGAAATCATCATCCAGGTCACTCGGGTAACCAATCTCTTCAATGTCAATACTATCGTCAGTAATTTCATCCTCGCCCTCAGTGACGGGCACAGTCCTAGGCACGACCTTAGACTCATCAGGGGAATCAACCACTAAATCAGGCAACTCAGGGGAAGACTCAAAATGTCCTACGGGCGTAATCGGGGTAGGACGCTCAATAGAGCCAATACCAGATTTGCCACTAGACTCACCTATAGTAATCGTCTGACATGGAACTTTACTCCTAGGAATTTGGTGCTTCTAAATTTCCAACGTCGTGCAAAAGGTGGTGTCTATATCGGTGTGACCATATCACAATAACTTTCCCTGGATGTAGGGGATCAACCCCCTACGAAACCTAGAAAGGGTGACCTCAGGCGATTCCTTTACACCGCTCCTAACCGTCAAATCCTTAAAGAGTTGCATATAATCTGAGACTGACTTATTCCCTTGTTTAAGGGTAGCCAAATCACAAGTTATTTGCTGCTTGGCCTGGGCGTTTGGTTTATCTTCATTCCTAAAGATCGGTATGGAACTATCGCCATCAGTAGGGTAACTAGGGTGTTGCCTTGTGAGAAGTGGTGCTACTTGGCTACCCTTTAGTTGGCCAATCAACGCCTTAATCCCATCCACAACCGGGTAATGGAATAGCTTTCTAACATTCCAAAGGGAACCTAAAGATTTTTCTCGGGAAACATTGACTTCAAAGGCCAAATTGTGATAACCGGAGAGAAAACTCGTTCCGGAATTTGTGCACATAGAATGAGAAATGCTTCTGGCCCAATTAAAAATAAGTTTGTCGGAATTGTTCCCGCTTAACCACTAGAGTAATATTAATATTAAATGGATTTTCTTGCTGAATAAAATATGAAGATTATTAATAAAATTTTTTTGATGTTTTTGCTGAAAAATAAGAAATTTAAGCCGCTGTTGGCAGACAATTTTTTTTTTTGGTGATTTTTGACAACTAACATGCAAACAGAAGTGCGGGTTAACGTGCCACAAGATGGGGGTGGGGTGCCAATTAGGAAATTGACGTGAACCTCGCTTTGATACCAAATTGATGTAGGCTACGGTGTTTGACCCTATGGCAGCAAAGTGAATAATCCGTACGCCTCTCTACTTCAACTAATACCCTCACACGATAATAAAACGTAGCACACTCACGAACAATATTATCAACGAACGCTAGCATACGATAGCCACGCCGATTAAAGATCGAAGAAACGACTATAGGTCGTTTTTCTCTCGAGCTAAAAGGACCAATCTTGGGTCCGAACGAGCGATGGTTGTACCAAAAGAGATCTACCGAAAAGTTCAGTTCGGAAAAGGTAGATCTCTCCCAACAAAAGAAAAGCGAGGCTCGCCAAACCTCTCGAAAAAGTAAACAACTATGAAGAACAACACATGCAATCGGAAAGATAAACCACGAACGAAAAAAAACGATTCCAAAATAACACAATAACAATCCACCAAATGAAAATCTAGAAATAGAATCACACAAGTGGTAGAAGGTCTCGTTACCCAACCGGAATAGATGATTCCAGTTCACTTTCAAGGATCGTTCTTCCACGGCACCGCCGGAGTTTTGCCGGATGGAGAGAAATTTGTCCGCTTCCTTCACTTCACGCCAGAGTGGGGATCTGACAAGGAGAAGATGGTGGCCGGGCCTATTTGAAGGTGGAGTTGAGGTGGTGCTCGGGTTGGTGTTGGTGGAGGAGGACAGCGGCTAGGGAGGGGTTGTGGTGGCCAAGCTAGAGTAGTAGGGAGGAGAGGGCTCAGATTTTGTAGAGGGGAGGAGGGAAGAAGAGGGAGGCCGAGCAAGAGGAGGGTTGAGGAAGAGTGGTCGGCGGCCAAGAGGGAGAGAGGAAGTGGGTGGGCGGCCAAGGAGGAGAAGGGAAGAGAATTCTAAGGGGTTTAGGGTTTTCTTAATCTTTTCATTCACTAAGTAAAATTATGAAAGTCCATGCCTATATATAGGCTTTACATCATGCATAGGCTATGTGCAGCCCACTAAATAAAAATAAAAATAATACTAAATGTCTTTAAACATTACATGATGAAAATAAGATACAAATAGAAATAAAGTAAATAATGTTGAAAAGCCTTCATCTCATGTAGCTCCACATCATGTAGTCTTCATCTTCATCATGTAGGAGAACGTCGTTGCCGTCGCCGTCATCATCTTCAACATGTAGGAGAACGCCATCATCGTCGCCATCATCATCTTCAACTGTAGGAGAACGTCATCGCCGATGCCGTCATCATCTTCAACTTTAACACGTTGGGGGTTGTCGCCATCATATTTCCAATGCTCAAATTGTCAGGTGCGTCAGCCACAATGCGGGTCAGCATCCCCTTTCCCATTTTCTTATGATTCATAACCCCATTATTATCCTAGGTTAGAACTTATGGCTACTAAAGCTGAGAAAATTAAGCTCACGATTCACAAATAGGCCCCTAGTTCTTCGAGAGATAGGACTCACACTCGGACCCCAGGTATCCCAAGATAAGCCTCAAAAAATAGTCCATAAGTCTCCCAAAGACTTGCTTCATAATCAATACATAGCTCACTGGGAGCTATCGTCAGCAGTAGCACAATCGTCGCGCGGTAGGGCGACAGACTATCGTTTCTTCCCCTTTTGGGTGTTTTCCTTGAGACTACCTCCAGTACTCTCTCTGCAGCCATCAACACACCCCGTGACTCCGAAATCTACGTGATTACCACAAAGTCTTCTCTGGCATACAAAACATACAAACATCACCAATATAGACAGACTCGCCCGGATGGGCTTTACACAACATACCTATTTTGTACTTCGATTCCGGATCTAAATGCAAAACTACAGGGATACACAGATCTACCTGTTAGGAGAAGCACTTCCACGTGCTCGTGGAGCATCTACCCCAAACATTCCAAATGAAGGACTTCACATGTTCAAGGAAGAGGATTGTTACCCTTAAAGTCCTCTTTGGCGCCATTTGACAAATCTAGATGGTTGAAACTAATCGCTCTGGCCTTGCCTCCGCAGATCCAAACTCACTTTGCGAATCCGTACTTTGAATCTCGAACGGAGGCATATGCACCCCTTTCTGGCACTACTGCTCCTCTTTCAGAAATCTAGGCAAGGTTCTCAAACTCATAAGTAATGAAGTGGAACAGCCAAACCAACATTATAAACCGAGCTACCGCCTCGCGGTAACTAGCTACCGCCGTACAGTAACTAGCTACCACTACACGGTAACTAGCTACCTCCGCGCGGTATCATAATTCAATTCCTTGTTTCACATGCAATCGCCAAGGCCCCCCAATCACAGGCTAACACGTGTCCACGTGGTTATAGAATCACTATCGCCACGCTATAGGATGGTAACACCTCGTGGTATCTAGAGACGGTTATGACACAACCGCTCCTGATATCGCCACGTGATAGCTACTGCCGCCATACGCTAGAACCCCGAGCGCTTTTGCAAATAAATTTCCAAGCTACCACTTGTGTTATATCTACTGCTGGGCGATAACTTCCCGAGAGCTTAACCAATTAAATGGCTAACGCCTCGCGGTAACAACCTACCGCCATGTGGTAGACTAGGCATTGAGTCATCCTGCCTCACTCAAAGCTATTGACGTCTGATGCTATTGTGGCGTAGTATCAGTCTATCGCCACGCGGTAACCAAATGCGTCGAGACAACTTGCCTTACTCAGCGCTCTCGATGCCTTTAGACAACTATCCCAGAGCTACCCCCGAGTAGTAACTTCAAGATAACCCTTTTTCCTGCTTCGGAAATCTTGGGGCGTTACAGAGATCTGAAGGTGTTGGACCTGGAAGACTTTGATGTGATTCTTGGCATGGACTGGTTGTCCAGATATGATGCGGTTATCCAATGCATGGTTAAGCATTTGGACTTCAAGATGGACAACGACAACCCCAGAAGTGTGTATTGTTTTCCGCGCCAGGATTCCATGATTATTACTGCGGTATGTGCTCAAAAGTTTTAGATTCTAGTTGTTGTGCTTATTTGGTTTCTATTTTAGGAACCATTGGTAGTTTGCCGCGTGTCGCGGATGTTCCTATGGTGCAAGAGTTTCCTGATATTTTCCCAGTTAGTCTTCCTGGTCTTTTTCTTGAGAGGGATGTGGTGTTTGTTATTGATTTGGTGCAGGCTACTCACCCTATTGCTAAGGCACTGTACTGGATGGTCCCGAGTGTGCTGGAGGAGTTTCTTACCTAGCTAGATGAGTTGTTGCAATGTGTATTCATTAGGCCAAGTTCTTTACCTTGGGTTTCTCTCGTGTTGTTTGTGAAGAAGAAGGATGGATTTATGAGGTTGTTTGTTGATTATAAGGAATTGGATAAGTTAACCATGAAGAATAGGTGTCCCTTCCGCGAATAGATGATTTGTGTTGGGTCCATTGCACATAATGTCCCAGATTTGTAGAAGTCAAACAAGTCAATAGTATACACATAGTTGTATTTGATGTATGTTTAAGTTCATGTAAGTAGGACAAGTATTCCAAGTGGTTGACAGGTGGTCACTAGGTAAAGGAGTGGAGAGACAGAAATATTTCTAAGTCCATCAGAGTTGAGTGAAGCAAGTTCACTCAATGCCATATGTTAAAGAAGGAGGCTGGAAAGGCTGAAAATTGCCTAAGTCTACAGGTGTTGAGTGAAGCCAGTTCACTCAACGCAAGATACCAAAAGCGCTGAGTATGGTGTAGATAGTCAAATCCCAGCGGTCTGCAAAGTAATTATATGGCTAAGTCCACAGGAGTTGTATGAAGGCAGCTCACTCAACGCCATATCACAATAAGCGATGAGTAAAGCTGTGTCTGTTAAAGCATCAACATTGGAAAGCAGGAAAATGGCTGCATCCACTGGAATTGAATGAAGCCAGTTCACTCAACGACAGACAATAAAAGAGCTGAGTAAAGACAAGACAGTCAAAGCCTAATAGGTTTCAGAGAAAATATTGTGATTGTCCACATGTGTTGAGTGAAGCTAGTTCACTCAATGCTAGTTGAGAAGAAGCATTGATTAATGAAGATGCAATCAAAGCCTAATAAGAAAGAAGATAGAAATCACCTAAGTCCAGAGGCATTGAGTGAAGCCAGTTCACTCAACACGCTAAACGCCTCAGCAAGTTGGCAGATTTCAGATTTGCGGCTAAGTACAGAAGCATTGAGTAAAGCCAGTTCACTCAATGCCTCAGAATGAATATAGGCAATCAGTGAAGCGACTAAGTACAGGGGCGTTGAGTGATAAGGCTCACTCAACACACTCAATGCCAAGTAGTGCAGAAAGTTTGGCTAAGTCAAAAAGCATTAAGTGAAGACCAGTCACTCAATGCTCTCAATGCCTAGATGTAGAATGATGAGCCAAGTCTAAAAGCGTTGAGTGATGAAGGCTTCACTCAACACACTCAATGCCTGAGGAAGCAGAAAGTTGGCTAAGTCCAGAATCATTGAGTGAATAGTTCACTCAACGCACTCAACACCTAGTGCTGTAGAAAGTTGGGCTAAGTCCAAAATCACTGAGTGATGCTTGTTTACTCAACGCACTCAACGCCTTGGTTGGAACTAAGAATTTGGCAAAGTACACAGATGCTGACGTCAGCCAAAAGTCAACAAAAGTCAACGAAATTCAAACTCATTGCAGGAAAGATGGAATCCACCACTAATTGTGCCAATAGCCAGCTGTATGATATATTATATAAAAGGAAGGAAATAAAACCACAATTAAAGCTGGGCCCACATGTCAAGAAAGCTATTGCACGGCGGAAGATAAAAGGAAGGAGATCGGGGAAATCAAATTAACTTTTATGGATTTATCTTTTAAAAAAGCGAGAGAACATCATCGTAGTCTTTGCCATTGTTATTGAGACAAGAAGTAGAAGCTCAAATCGATCGACCTGAGAGTTATTCCTGTTAGTTGTTGTCATCTTCATCATCAACAATAAGAAAGAAGGAGCAGCAAGGGCTAACCCTAGCTGCGGCCACTTCACAGCCCAAGCTGAGCAAATCTTGAAGACTATTTTCTAGAACTTTGAAGGAGAAATCTTGACAGATCTCAAGCACAGAAGGAGAATGACACAGAGATAATTTCTCTAGTGTGATATCAACATCAAACCATATTCTCTCTATAAGATTTTTTTGGATTTAAGCTGTAAGCCTGTGTTATAAAGGCTGAGATTGTCAAATCTATTATTGTAAGACCCCCCCCCCCCACCCCTTTTACCAAGGAGGTTACCCAGTCTTATTCCCAGAACCGCCGCCTTACGGTGACACTATCACACGGGCTAGGCGACACCGCAAGACGCCGATCCAGCTGGCTAGTACAATCATTCAACCTGTTTGGCCAATCGAGAGAATAAGTATAAAGAGTAGTAAAAAAAACTAGCAAGTCAACAGTCACAACAATATCATTATATATTTATATAATGAAGGAGAAAGGTACAAAAGTCCATAATGAGTACAAATTGAGAATAGGTCTTATGCCCGGTACATGCCAAAATGGAATCAAATCTCTCTCTCACAACAACACTATGCAGAAGCGGTAAATGAAACACTCGTCCTCACCTAACGCTGAGCTGCGATAGTAGTAGTGCGTGGTAACTGCTCCTCAGGTCCTTCCACCTTATCCTGTTGGTCGGGCTGGAACACCAGCTCCTCGATTCCCTACAGTCACAACCGACCATTAGTCATAAATACTAAGTGAAGGGCATTGAATGCGAGTGCTTTTCCTCCACACTATTTTCGGCCACCGAGCTTTTTCGTTCTTTAGAACTGTACAACGAAGGGCTTTGATTTCTTTAGGAAAAGAGTGGAAATGGCTCCTCTCTGCCCTGTGAAGCTTTTAAAATAACCAATTGGGGAAGGGGGAGGGTCAATCTTCAATGGCCATTAATGTCCATAAATTCAATCTTTCGGTTTCAACCAAAATAATGGGCTGAGCCACCTCAATGGTCGGCCACCTCTAGAAACTTCTCCTCTCCCTCAGAGGAGTAAAAGCCCCATAAAAGCGGGGGTTATGGACCATTCATGGCCATAATGGCCATTAAGCCCTAGCTTTATCTCTCCTCCAAATCACCAATTCCAGAGAGGCATAGTTCGACGAATTTGCTCTATTCGTCGAACTCCGCTCGACGAATTTGATCCATTCGTTTAACTCCGCCGGACGAATTTGCTCCATTCGTCGAACTCCGCCCGATGAATTTGCTCCATTCGTCGAACTCCGCCCGACGAATTTGCTCCATTCGTCGAACTCCGCCCAACTAATTTTCTCCATTCGTCGAACTCCGTTCGACGAATTTGCCCCATGACGAATCCTGAACCTAGTTCAGCAACTTTCGCCATTTATCGAACTACGTTCGACGAATATGCTCCAAATTCCAGAGAGGCTCAATTCGTACCGAGTTCGACAAATCTGACCGGTTTGACGAATTTCTTGCTGAGTTCGTCGAATCCACTCTGTTCGACGAACTCTTGCTTAGTTCGACGAATCCGACCGGTTCAATGAATTGCTTGCTGAGTTCAATGAAACTGACCGGCCTTATAATCTCAAAATATTTGGTAATTGAGACTTAATATTTGCAGCCCAAGGTGGTTCACACCTTGCTTCCCATGTTCACCCAAACCCTCTAGTCTTCTTAGGGTTTTGTCATGACCTAGTCATGACAAAACAATCCTAGGGGTCTAGAAGTCTGAGGGATGTTACAAATCACTATATATAAAAATAAAAATTTCATCCTCGAAATTCAGGATAGGCCTACGGGGTGTCAAGTATGAGAAGTACAATGGAACATCCCGAGAGGTTAAAGGGAATACCTGACGTGAAATGTTCCGGGAACCTTTGCTTCATTAAGTCCTATGGCTGCCATGTGTGCTCCTCTTGTCCATGATTCCTCCCAAAACCATGACCAGCATAACCTTCTTGCGCTGCAAGACCCGCATCCTAGTATTGTCTATCGGAATTGGCTCTAGGTGCACCGATCGATCAGAAGCTATAGGCCTATTTGTAGTGGTAATCTGTTGCTCTGGCCGAAGTAGAGCTCTCATGAAAGAGGAGACGTGTAAGACGTCGTGCAAACCGACTAGCTCTGGCAGCAGCTCCAGTCTGTAAGCTAAGGTGACGATCCATTCCAGTATCCTATAAGGCCCCATTTATCTTGGACTGAGCTTCTTCCGTACACGCACCCACGAGACTCCATGCATCGGTCATATCTTTAAAAACACCCGATCTCCTACCTGAAATTCTACCTGACGATGACGAGCATCGTAATACATGGCATGTCTGCTCTATGCCTCTAACATCCTGTCTCAAAATAATCGCACCTGAGCATCCGTATCCTCGACGAACTCCGAGCCAAGTGCCTTCGGATCCTCATCCTGTATCTAAGATGAAGGAGTCCTGCATCTCTGCCTGTATAAAGCCTCATAAGGGGGCATGTCGATATTGGACTGATGGCTATTTTTGTACGATAATTCGATTAACAGTAACCGCCTAATCCATGGCTCTCCGCGGTCCACTATGCAAAGACACAAAAAATCCTCCAGTTTCCGATTTGTGTGCTGTCTGACCATCCGTCTGAGGGTGGAAGGCAGTACTAAATGTCAACTGGGTCACCAAATAAGCCTGGACCGACCTCCACTCTTTAGATGTAAATTGTCTATCACGATCGGACACTATCGTCCTTGGCACTCAATGGTATCAGACGAACTGCTCCACAAACCTCCGCACCAGGTCACTCACTGGAGCGTCCTTCCTGATCAATAGAAACCTGACCACCTTTGTTAATCAATTAACGATCACCCAAATCGAGTCGTTCCCAGTAAGTGATCGTGGAAGATCATGTATGAAATCCATGGCGATATCGTTAAACTTCCACACCGGGACCAGAAGTGGATGCAACAATCCGGCCGGACTCTTACACTCTACCTTCACTTAATGACAAGACTCGTAATGGGTCACGAAGTATGTGAAATCCCTCTTCATACCCGGCCAGTACATCGTCCATTTCAGGTCGGTCATCATCTTGGTGATGCTCAGGCGCACCGAGTACCTGCTGTAGTGAGCCTCAGTCATAATGTCCTCCTGAATCCTGCCCCCAGCCGAGATGTGCACCTGTCCTCTAAACCATAGCAACCAATCCCTCTCAGTATACTCCCCGACCGTGCCTGCCTCCAAGGTCCCGAATACTCGCTCTAGCTTTTCATCCATTCTCTGGTTAGCCTAGATGTGATCTCGAATATCATTAGTAGTGCTCATCGCGGCCAGATACTCCTCATAAAGCTCTGAGTCTTCCGAGGACACAAAAGTAATCTGCATATCCTCCATCATCTGTATCAGCTCCATAATCATCAACTAGGGCACTACTCCTGAAGTTGTAGTCTTGTGGCTCAGTGCATCCACCACCATATTGACCTTCCCTAGGTGATAGTGTATCGTGTACTCATAATCAGATAGAAACTCCACCCATCGTCTCTGGTGGATGTTCAACTCCTTCTGTGTATCAACATATTTCAGATTCTTGTGATACAAAAATATTTCACAGTGCACACCATAATGATAATGCCGCCAAATCTTTAGAGCGAACACCATTGCTCCCATATCCAAGTCATTCACATGGTAGTTCTGCCCATGCTTCTTCAGCTAGCGGGAGGCGTATGCTATCACATGCCCATACTGCATCAGTACAACACCCATCCCCTGAATCGACACATCAGTGTACACTCAGAAGCCCTCCTTCCCTGACGGAAGAGTAAGGATAGGGGACGACGTAAGCCGACCCTTCAACTCCTAGACGGCCGCCTGACACCGCGTCGTCCAAATGAACGGAGTGTCCTTCTTCGTCAAAGAAGTATGTGGAAGGGCTATCTGAGAGAATCCTTGCACAAAATTCCGGTAATACCTGGCCAATCCCAAAAAACTTCGGACATCCGTGGCCGTTGATGCGCTCCCGAAAAGTTTTTCTATCACGGTCAAGTAATAAAGAAGAGGAGTAGCTTCCCCAGATATCGATCTCACGCGGAGTGCAAGTAGGGAGTATGGATTTCACTTTTGGAAAACGAGTGTAAGTGCAACTATGTAAAAAAGGGGGTTTGGTTTTGGGTTCCTACGTTAAGCATGATTAAACTAGTGCGGGTTGCCGTCACCGCGTCGTACGGGTGGATCACTCCAATGAGTAATAATGTAGATGAAAAAACTATTGAAGGTCGTAAACACCTCTTTGCAGCGCGCGCTTCTAGTAATCGCTAGAACGGCTCAAACACAATCCACACTAGCAGAACTGAAGTTTACTACACAAGTCGAGATTAAAATATCACTACCAAACCTTGCTGAAACCTCAAGAAAAAATAGTGTTATCAAGTTACAAGCTAAGTTGCACAAGTTCAGAACATAACAAGCTTACGAAAAAGTGAAGGAATACAAACGAGCGCTCGAAAGCACTCCAAGATTCACAGCCGGAAGCTAGGGTTGTCGATCCTAATCCTAGCCCGGTCTTCGGAAGGCATCCGGGATCCAGAAGGGCTTTCAATTCCTTCTTCTTAGCCGTCTTCTTCGCATTGAGTCGCTAAGTTGGATCTGAATGGAGAACTTCGCAAGTGCAGTAACAAGGAACTTGAATGGTGGCTTGTAGGTTGGAGCAAGCAATGGTGGTTGGAGACGAAGCTTTTGCAAGCTCTTCAGAGGAGAACAATGGCCGAAGGAGCTTCCCACGGAGGAGAGGGAGAGTGCCGGTTGGAGGGATGATTTCCCGCTCAAAGGAGCGGAAATGGAGGGGGAAGCGGAGTTAATCCGGTCCAGAAGGAATCTGCATCTTAAATAGTAAAATTCAAAAATAATGGTCACGCACGGTTTGGCGCATGACCGTGCGCAAACCGTGTGATATTAACTTTCACAATATGCCTGAATAAGAAAAAGTTTTTACCCGTGCATTTTACTCACGCACGGGCGAATCCGCCCGTGCGCTAAGGAAATCGCACGAGTAACAACAGAATGCACAAATTGCAGGCAAATAGGTGGAATCGTGCGTTAACTCGCGCACGGGCACTTCTGCCCGTGCGTGAAGGAAAACAAACGATTAACCACAGAACGGCCTAAAATAAAAGCTACAGGAAAACCGTGTGTTTTCTTTCACGCACGGTTCCGAAGAAGCCGTGCGTGAAGGAATCACATGGGCCGGTCAATCCTCAAGAATAACTTACAGCAATTGCACAATAAGAAGTTACTGTGCGCTAAGAAAACGCACGACCATGCGTTTTCCACAAATCAACATTTTGAAATGAGGAAACTGACCACCTACAAGCAACAAAAACACTACAAAGGAGGACCCTCCAGCAGCACATAAAAACAACAAAACACTAAAAAGAGCTCTGGGGAGCACCATGTGCAATCCCCCAGCAAACGAATGCGCAATTACGCATCCACTGGCAAAAAAGGTGCACAAGTGTGATGTCTAGAAGAAATGAAATATCAACGTTAAGTACCTAAAAGTGCAGTGCAAAGGCCCGAAAATGATCCTAAATGAGTCCTAAAAACCCTATATAAATCGGACTCATCACACCCCTAGACATAACAGTTTGTGCGTCCTGAGAAAACTAAATCTATGTAGATAGAAAAAAATGACTTAGCTAATATAAAAATCGTGATATGGAGTACCATGCGAAGTCACATGCTCGTACGCGTACAAATATAATAGTGTAAATTTCTAAGTAAGCAAAATAGTTTATGTTTTTCACAATGCGTATCAAAATTTTATTGTTACTCAAAAATTGAATCATGATGAATCTCCCGGTCCTGTGCAGGAAGAAAGTAGGCAGGCCACTAAGGTGAGCTTTTCCAAAGATCAGGGCTCAGGAACACCTCCAAAGGAATCCACCAATGTCGGGGACCATATTCTCGCCCCTTCACACTCTCTCCACGGCGCTAGTTCGACCCAAGCGTGAATCCGTAGGACTTAAGGATAATCACGGGGCTTGGGTTACGACAAGATAAACAAAGATAAACAGGGAGGCTATGCACCTAACCCAAATGAGCTATCATAACAAGAAATCCAACCGCTAATCAAAAATACACATGAGTACACCACACACCCATACTTAACTTTTAACATATGGGTATGTGCACTGCCTACTCCAAATGCAATCACATAACCAAAAGGATTTTTAATTATACTTTTTATTTTCATTTTTTTCTTTACAAATATTTTCTTTTTCTTTTTCACCTTTTTTTCTCGTCACATCTCAGCAAAAATAAACCTTGGAGCACATCAACATTTTTACAAAGTTATCACCACATCAACACCCCAATCAAGAAAATATAAAACACTAAAGCTCGACTTGGGTGTGCGACTAGTATCGGCTATGAGGCTTTGGTTAAATAATGGTGGAGCTAAATCAAAGGAATGGGTAGGCACAACGAGGCTAGCAAGGATATGACGTTAGGAATGGTACAAAGCTTAACCGGGCCAAAATGATGGCCTACATCACACTCACGCTTGACTAACCATGAACCAATGCTTCGAGAGTAGCTTGTGGCAAGTTCTTAGCCACCGAGAAAGATAATCCTTCCTCTTTACTCGAGCACAACGAGTCTAGTGACGGCTACACACATCCCTACAGTACCGTTTGATTCACACCGGATTCACCAACTTTCGAGTAGAATAAAAAGTCTTTACGCAAATAGAAAAATATAAAACTATAAGCATACAGAAAAATTAACTCTATTCAAATTTCTACACGAGACGAGAGCACTCGACTAGGAGCATAACAAGGTTAACATTTTACTCCGTCTCACAATCCTAAGCCAGTACCAAATTTTTTCCCAAATCTAACAAATAAATGAGTTTAAGTCGCAACACGCAAAAAGCTAAGCACGCGCTCATGTGGGTGCAGTGGTGAGCGATGCAATGAACTAATCAAGATAAAAATATAAAAGCTTCTAGTATGCAAATATAATGTGCATGAGTAGAAGGTAACCAACATCAGCTCTCCCCCAAACTTAAGCTAAACTACACCGCAAGAGATTTACAAATTAAAATCAGAAAGAGCTAAGGGAAGAGGTTAACCATACTCAGCTAATGAGCATACCATAAGATTGGCGTTAAACTTCAGTAAGAATCCCATGGCCCAAACAAATTCCACCTGCAAAATAGAATGTCTCCCACTACAAAAAGCTATACACTATTAAGCACAACATCTAAATTGCACAAATTTAAAGCAAGCAGCAGCATTGGGTTGTCTCCTATAAGCCCTTTTCTTTACCGTCCTTAAGGTGGACCAAATAATTGTATTAGCAGTTATATATAATTGTTCAGATCAAAAGTTTAACACGCAAAGAAGAAGAAGAATCCATAGCCACATACAACACTAAGCAAATCTAACACTAGCAGCAATAGGAAAAAGGGAGACAGCCCCGAAGATCCCTCAATCTTCAGCTAAATGCTGATTTGTGACAGATCCCCCCAGACAAGCAGGACGAGGAAGAGGTGAAAGCTTTAGGGCCCAGGGAAGGTAAACCTCCCCCGCCCCTAACCTCCTCCTTCAACACTGGCAGGCAAAACTCTGCGCCTTATGCAGGAGCAGCTCCTTAAGTTTCAACTCTTCATAAGGGGATCGCCATGGTGGTAAGGTCACATCTGGCATCACAGTAGCCAGTTTACAATTCACGACCGAGGGCATCCTTTCCTCACCAGTAGCATGTGAAAGATCAGACCAAGCTACCAGTTTAACAGTTTTACAAACTTTGTCCAAATAAATATTAGTTTTAATCCAAATTATTGCACACTCCTAACCGGCACGCGCAGCTCATCCTTCTTCACAGCGGCATCATGTATCACATCGACTGTCGGCGTCACAACCTCTCCTTTAGTTTTCATCGGTGTTTTTATAGCTTTCTCACCCTGCTCTTGTCCCAGCAGTTGAAAATCTGCCTTAATAACACTAGAAGCCTCATTAGATAACACAAGGGTTAAGTTCACCAGTTCTACAAGTTCATCAGAAGTAACATGAGGAAGTGAAGATGGTAGAGGCAAAATAACTTTGGGCGTAGGAGTGACGCCACTAGCATTAAAATGCAGGGTCGCTTCACTTGCTTTAAGGAAGGGGAACCCAAGGATCGGTTTTAACGTTTTACCCCTAGGTTCGAGCACCTGAAAGTCTGTGATGACCGCAGCCCCATTCAAAACCACTTCTACACCCTTAACCTCCCCATTAGTCTTTACTACTAATCTATCCGCTAGCACTAAGGATTTTCGCCCATCAGATTTGATATTTAAATTCAGCTTTTCAACATCTTGCAAAGCAACAATGTTGCAGGATGAACCAGAATCGCATAGTGTTAAAGTTTTAATAGCATTAACTTCACATTTATTGGTCGTTTCGTTGGTATTGCACTCCTCCACATCCTCGACGCTCTTCCCCTGCTCACGGGGATTTTTCTCCATATCGCTAGGAAGTGCGTCGCGAGTATGCTCGGAAAACACGTGGGCCAGTTGCCCCAGTTGTGTTTCCAAGTTCCTCATAGAAGCAGTTTGAGTCACCATATTGGACTGAGCCATTTCTACAAACTTCTCCATCATCTCCTCTAGCGCGCTCTTGCGCATCCCTTGCATATTCAGATTATAACCCGATTGAGGCAGACGCTCCTGGCTGCTAGAAGCCTGAGCATCGAATTGATGCTGGCCTCCCTGCCATCTTTGACCGGAGGCGTTTTGGTTCCACGAGAAATTGGGGTGATTTCTTGCGTTAGGGTTATACGCGTTATTGTAAGGTGCAATACGGCTTTGATTTCTTATGCAATTAACATTTTCATCAGAAGGCATTCCAGCCAGGTCAACAAACAACTCCCCCGCTTGGCACTTATAAGCATGGTGTCCAAGGCTTCCACAACCCTGGCCTGAGATGTTCATAACTGGAGTAGGCAGTAAGGTTGATCTAGTCACCCTCATCCTCCCATCTAAAGTAGGATGGCTCGATTCTACTTGTTGCCCCAGTGCATTTACATCAAATAAATTTCTTGCCCCACTTAGCGCATTCCTGCCTACCGTCCAGTATGTATTGTGGGAGGTCGTGTCTCTAAGGAGCCTCAATGCCTCTTAAGAAGATAAATTCATGATTTTCCCACCTGCCGCCGCATCTATCATTGCCCTGAAATTTGGCTCGATGGAAAAATAGAATATCTCCTCCAGGTTCCAAGGCTCGCACCCGTACTGGGGACAATGGCGCTGCAAGTCAGGAAATCTCTCCCACGCCTCGGATAAGGTCTCTTAGTCCAGCTGTCTGAATGTAGTGATTTCCTTGTGAGCATTAATAATTTTATCTACTAAGAAGAACTTAGCCAAGAACATAGAAGATAAAATTTCCCAGGTAGTTGCGGTGCAAGGGGCAATCGTATGAAGCCATGTCTTAGCCCTATCTCACAGCGTGAAAGGGAATAACTTCAGCTTCATCACCTCATCTGAAATGCCAACATAACAGAATGTACCACATATCTCAGAAAACTCCGCCAAATGGAGCTGAGGGTCTTTGCTCGGCAGACCCGAGTACTGCGTATTGTTTCTAATCATGTTCAAGATCACTAGCTTTATCTCGAAATAAGTGTTGATAATGGCTAGTCCAAACCCGTGATAGACACTCCCTACTGTGGTGGTAGTGAAATCCTGCATCGTCCTGGAACGAGGTTGGACCACCTCCTAGCCCTCAACAATTCTTTCACCATGGCCTTTTCCTCCTTGGACCAGGTCTTCCATTCTCTCTCCTGTAGGAGCAGCACGCACATGAGCTCTCCTTGCTCGTGCGGTCTCAGGATCAGCACCCAAATCTTCACTACCACCACCAGTGTTCAGGTCTGTTATACCACACTCAAAAAAAGAAAACAATTAAAACACTAAAAAACTTACAAACTATTTTCCAATCAAAACAAAATCACACACAACGGTTGCACTCCCCGGCAACGACGCCAAAAACTTGATGCGCTCCCGGAAAGTTTACCGATCATGATCAAGTAATAAAGATGAGAAGTAGCTTCCCCAGATATCGATCTCACGATGTGTGCAAGTAGTGAACATGGATTTCACTTTTGGAATAACAAGTGTAAGTGCAACTATGAAAAAAGGGGGTTTGGTTTTGGGTTCCTATATTAAGCATGATTAAACTAGTGTGGGTCGCCGTCACCGTATTGTACGGGTGGATCACTCAAACGAGTAATTACGTAGATGAACGAACTATCGAGGGTCATAAACACCTCTTTGCATCATGCACTTCTAGCAATCACTAGAACGGCTTAAACATAATCCACACTAGCAGAACTGAAGTTTACTACACAAGCCGAGATTAAAATATCACTACCAAACCTTACTGAAACCTCAAACAAAAACCGTGTTATCAAGTTACAAGCTCACTATCACAAGTTCAAAACATAGTAAGCTTAAGAAAAAGTGAAGGAATATAACCGAGCGCATGAAAGATCTCCAAGATTCACGGCCGAAAGTAAGGGTTGACGATCCTCATCCAAGCTCGGTCTTCGGAAGGCATCCGAGATCCAGAGGGGCTGTCACTTTCTTCTTCTAACCCGTCTTCTTTGCGTTGAGTCGCTAAGTTGGATCTGAACGGAGAAGTTTTCAAGTGCATCAATAAGGAACTCGAATGGTGGCATGCAGGTTGGAGATGGCAATGGTGGTTGGAGACGAATCTTTTGTAAGCTCTTCGAAGGAGAACAATGGCCAGAGGAGCTTCCCACGGAGGAGAGAGAGAGTGATGGGTGGAGGGATGATTTCCCGCTCAAAGGAGCGGAAATGGCGGGAGAAGCTGAGTTAATCCAGTCTAGAAGAAATCTGCGTCTTAAATAGTAAAAGACAAAAATAATTGTCACGCATGGTTTGGCGCATGACCGTGCGATATTAACTTTCAGAATACGCATGAAGAAGAAGAAGCGTTGACCTGTGGGTTTTACTCACGCACGGGCGAGTCTGTCTGTGCGCTAAGGAAATCGCACGGGTAACAACAAAATGCACAAATCGCAGGCAAACAGGTGGAATCGTGCGTTTAACTCGCGCACGGGCGCTTCTGCCCGTGCGTGAAGGAAAACACACGATTAAACACAGAATGGCCTAAAAAAGCTACAGGAAAACAGAGTGTTTCCTTCACGCACGATTCTGAAGAAGCCGTGCGTGAAGGAATCACACGGGTCGGTCAATCCTCCAGAATAACTTACAGAAAATTCACGATCAGAAGTAACCGTACGCTAAGAAAACGCACGAATGTGCATTTTCTACAAATCAGCATTTTGAAATGAGGAAAAATGACCACCTGCATGCAACAAAAACACAGCAAAGAAGGACCCTCCAATAGCACAGAGAAATAACAAAACACTGGAAAGAGACTTGGGGAGCACCATGCGCATTACACAAGCAAACTAATGTGCAATTGTGCATCCACGCGCAAAAAGGTGCACTAAGTGTGATGCATAGAAGAAATGAAATATCAACGTTAAATACCTAAATTTGTAGTGCAAAGGCCCGAAAACTAGCCCAGATGAGTTCTAAAAACCCTATATAAATAAAACTCATCAGTCGTCTTCAACTAAGGCCATTCTCGCACTGCCTGAATCTTCGCGGGATCCACTACCAGTTGTGCCCCACTGATAATGTTGCTTAAATGGCCACCTCTGTCTGCCAGAACTAGCACTTGCTGAACTTGGCATACAACTGATGCTCCCTGAGCTTCTCCATAGTAAGGGCCAGATGTTGTGCATGCTCTTCCTTCATCCCAGAATAAACGAGGATATCATTTATGAATATAATGACAAACCTATCGAGGTATGGCTAAAACACCCGGTTAATCAAGCTTATGAAAGCCGATGGCGCATTCGTGAGCCCAAAGGGCATCACGATAAACTCATACAAGCCATATCTGCTACTAAATGCCGTCTTCGAGATGTCTTCTTACTGAATATGTAATTGATAGTATCCTGACCTCAGGTCAAGCTTCGAGAGCCAATTTGCTCCATCTAGCTGATCAAATAACTCATCGATCCTTGGCAGGGGATATGTGTTCTGGACTGTCAATAGGTTTAGTGCACGGTAGTCGATGCACAACCTGAGGGTCCTATCCTTCTTCTTCACAAACAAGACCGAAGCTCCCCAAGGCGAGGAACTTGGCCTAATAAATTCAGCCTCCACCAGCTCCTTCAGCTTACTCCTGAACTATACCAGCTCCTTTGGAGCCATCCAATAGGGAGCCCTAGACACCGGATTAGCTCTCGGCACCAGCTGTATCTGAAAATCCTTCTCCCGATGCGGCGATAATCCTGGTAGCTTCTCTTGAAACACCTTTGAAAAGTCCCGCACCACCGATATATCAATAACCATCGTCTTGACCTTAGCCATATCGAAGAACACCTGATAGACCACATCTCCCTACAAGTGGGCCTTGACGACCTGAGTAGAGGATAACAGCCTACTGGAGACGGGAATTGTACCTTCGAAGGTCGTAAAGATGTCGTCATATCTCAGCAGTACCTTCCTTATCAGGCAATCTATCTGGGCATGTTTTCAAGTAAGCCATTACAAGCCCAGGACAAGGTCGAAGTACGGCATCCTCAAGACCGTTGTTTGGGCCTCGAATGTTAGACCATCAATAGTCACCTATAGGAGGCACTTAGAAGAAGCTAAGACCTCCGCCTCGTTGGGTAGACGCACTCTCCTGGCGACTCCCAAATAATGCCTGACTCCTTACAGTCCCTTTACGAAATCCTCGGAGATGAAATTGTGTGACGCCCCCGTATCCACCAAGGTGTGGGCAGGTTTACCGCACACCATAACTATTCATGTTTATTTAGGTATATTTAGGTAACTGAGCCTATGTTTTTCTTTCATAGTATGCTACTATTGTTTGTTGTTTCTAAAATTTCAAAGGTAAATTACAACATTAAAATTACTAGCATACCTGCAATCACCCTACCAGGGTCCTGAGGTGGATCCAAGTCTAGAGCATACACCTGATCCCTCTCTTGCCTCTGATCTCTGCCCTGGAAACCATATCCACTTCCATGGCCCCGGCCTGCAAACTGCTGTGTGGGAGGGGCAGCCTGTATTGCGGGTAGAGGTGCCCCTTTCATGGGGCAGTTTCTTCGAATGTTCCCTACCTGATGACAGTTGTAGCACTCGGATGGATGAAGTACCACACCGTCGGGCCTCTATATCTCCCGCATCTGAAGTGGTTGAGGGGCCAATACCACCAGCTCCCTCGTCTCCCGCCTCACCTCTTGGCGGGGTTGGTCCACTGCCCTTCTCTTATCAGTAAAGTAGCCCCTCCGCTGATCATTCTTGTCTCCCCGACCCTGATCCTCAGTTTGCCTCTTCCGGCCTCAAGTCGTGTGCCAATCAGCCTCCATCCTCTTTGCCATCTCCAGAATTCGAGTTATAGGCCCGTCAGATACAAACAAAAGAGACTGTCTGAGGTCCTCTAGAAGGCCCTTATAGAACATCTTGGTATACCCTGCTTTGTCCAGCTGATAGGAGTCCGCAAACTGGGCTAAGTGATTGAACTCCCGGTGGTACTCCAGCACCATCCTGTTGCCCTGCCTCAGCTGCAGGAGCCTATCTTCCAGCTCATCTATTACTCACTATGGGTTGAAGTGCTCCAATAATGCGGCCTTGAACACCTCCCAAGTGATGTCAGCAACCTCCCGATCTGCAAACACTGTATCCAAAATTGTCTTCCACCACCTCTTGGCATGAGTCTCCAAGCAGGAGACCACCAGAGGTACCCTCTCCTCCCATGGGCACCATATCCTAGTTAGCATATTGAACATGATAACAAGACACTCTTCTGTCCGTACGGCCGACTCCGTCCCAAGGTAAGATGGGTGAGAGAGTCCTCGGAAGATGCTCAACCAATTGGCCCCCAGGTTCAGTTGTGGAGACGGAGCCTGTTGGGCCTTGAAGACCTCCAGGATGGTCGTTAGAGTCTACCCTATCTTTGACTGTATAAACGGAGTGGGAGCTAGGGGAGGTGGTGCAACATTCGCAGTTTTTTAGGGCCTCCTTGTGGTGTAGGATGAGCCGGGGGATGCATAACAAAGGCCAATTATAAGAAATTTGACCTAAACCTAGTCAAAAGTGGACAATTACATGTGATCCCCCATATGAACACGCCATAGCTTCCGCTGCTTAGTTTGTCTTCAAACTAAACTCGAGCGGGGGTGTCCCAGGGTTAGTGGACTTATACTCTTCCGATCAAGGTTTCACTATGATAATAGTTTGTAAGACCACATTTTTTTTCTTTTAAACGACCAGGGTATTATGCCCAGAACCGTCGCTTTGCGATGACACCAACACACCTGAGACGGTCATCACTACAAAACACCAATCCTGCTAGCCATACCGATCGCAGAAGATAAGAGTAAGTTTAAAGAGTAGAGTAAAACTCAAATACTAGTCCAGCAGAAATCACATGAATATAAAATAAATCTCCACGAAAGGAGATTCAATAGTAATGATAAATCAAAGTACTAATAAGAGGGCTCCTGCGCGATACATCATGATCCTCACTACAAGTCACTCAACAGGGAAGAATTTCTATAATAACTACTAATGATCGGGACACACTGTCCCTACTGTCTAAACTCCCATACTAGACTGTCCCGTCTCCAAGCGCACCGTCCTCTGGGGCTGCATCTCCTAGTTCGGCTCCACGATCCCCTAAAATTATTTAGCCAAAACCTTTAGTCAAAAAGACTAAGTCCAATCATCCCCCACCCCTCCCCCAACGGCTCCTAGGCACCGAGTGGGGAGGAGGAAAGGTATGTATGTAAGGTGGAGAGTAACAAAAGTAAGCAGGTGATGACGGAACTAGTCTATCACGAGTATGAAACCACAACAAGTGTAAGTAAATAGATAATAAGTAGGAAATATAAGTATACACATGAATAAGGTGAGCAAGTAAAAGTACAAGAAGATAAACTAACCATGACCTATAGGAATGCCCATACAAACCTATAGACCAAGGGGTCATTTTGCAAGGCCTATTATATAAAGTGTCTCATACAAATTTATACAATAGGTTTCAAGGGTTATATGCAATAATTATGCTATGATGTGAACATGCAAGTGAACCTCACACACCTGACTCTATGCACAAAGACCTTTTGTTCCCCCTTTCTTGAGCCTAACCTCCCAGGATACCTCCATTGTGGCAAATGAAAGCGGTGGGTTTTGCCTCGCACACTTCTAAATTTGTATCAGCACTATCAGTCAGACTTATCATACACCTCAATGTTGGTGCACTAAGCAGAGCTCCAGCGTACTCTTTTCGCTGGCACACCGGACTTTATTTGGCGAAGTGCTAAACCTCACTTACCGAGTAAACGTATTGGTATCGGTGCGACGACTCTCTAATACCGAAGACCCACCACTTAATATTTTATGCACATGCAATATTAATGTGTTTCCCCACCGAGCCAAGGCTCCCCGGACTATCCCTTCCATCACAAATATCTACCGATCCATCGGCTCGCCAATCTAACCTGCCCATCACCAAAACCACCGAGCCTACCGCTCGTGAGACCCAACCTAACTCCCACAATATTGGGTACTGTGAGTGTAAGTGTAATCCTAAAGTATTTCTAATTACTCTTCTAATCCATTATACTTACGACATACGTTAACCACGGACTGCCCAAGGCATTCTCGGTGAAGGGCTCTCACAGGGTACTAGGAACTATGATGGTAGCTGAAGCCCATCGTTCCCTTTCGCAAGGAACTTACTATTATAAGTTATTACCCAATTCCCGATCCCTTTTTATATTACACTTGATCTAACCCTAGTGTATTTTGACTCTCTCTCTTCACAGGAAAAACGATCTTTCCTCAATCCCGAGCACCTCCTAACACTAGTCTGCCCAACACTCTCCTCATCATGAGTCCTAATGAAGCTCTATTTTTCATCTTACCAAATCAGTAAACTTTTAACCCCATCTCCCTATATCTATTCCACATGTTATCACAGTTTTAACAGTTTTACTAAATGCAGACCAACCTAAGCTATATGATGAGCATGAGGGGTGACCCCTTCAAATATTCTTCCAAATGCCCTAGAATTATTACTGGGGGTCTATCATGATATATGTAGATTAAATCCAGAAACTTTTATTTTTTCTAATTAATTTAGCATTTATTAAAGTTTCCCGAAAATTAGGCCACGGATGGTTTTGAACATGAAGTACTAGATTTACTTAAGTTATGACCTTCTAAAAATTGTGATCACTATATGATGCCAAAATAATAGAGAATACTAAGTTTCACAAACTTTCATAAAAGTATTAGCCCCAAAATAATTAATTCATGATAAATAAAATAAATAGAATTAAAGAGAGAAGTGCCTCAAAATATTATCCAAAAATTACACAAAAATTACCAGGGCTTCAATATGATCATAAATCATCACTGACTAAGTTTCATAATATTCTAAGTTAGTTTAACCATGATTTTATCAAAATCTTTCATAGGGGCAACATAAAGGTTATAACTACCATGATGAGCTAATGTCTTCCAAACATCCTACGATAAATTCCAGAGACTCATATTGTTACAAAAACTCTTATACCAAAATTTCATAAGGTTCCAACGTTATATGACCCTTCAAATTTTGTAAAAAAGGTATAGGCCTAAAAATTTATAATTAATTTAAGTTGTGTGCCTAAGTTTAAATGTCACCAAATTCCTTCCTAGGGCTATTTATCATCATATGAACTCATGGACAAAAATCCAAGTACATACAAGAAAATATCACACCATGTCCTTCTCAAACCCCCAAAGTTCAACCTTAGGGTTTGAACTAGGGTCCTAGGGCAAATCCACCCTATTCCACCCCAAAATCCGTGTAAGGGTGTTTTAACTGACCTGCAGGCTCTGGCCAAAGTCCCATCCCATTTGGGTGACGATTGGCCCCTCCATGCCCCAAGTACACATTTGCCCTAATTTATCCTTAAGGGCCATACTTTGGTCTCGCCAAAACCTATTCAATTCAAACTCAATTGGGCTGAAATTTTTATCAGAGTCATAATTTGACCCTAAGAGACAGCCACCAAATTTTTGGTGGGTTTGGAGGTTTTAGTCCCTCTAATAAAGTCATACAAGGTTTATTAAATTATTTCAAAAACTATATGGAAATGTTTTCTAAAAATTACCATTATTGGATATGTTATAGATCTAGATATGAATGACTCATGATTCCAATTTTAAGTCATTTGGACATCAGGTTTGATAAGGGCACCCCAAACAATATCCGATCCACCCTAAGTTTAGACCTCACCAAAATGA
Source organism: Platanthera zijinensis (assembly GCA_039513925.1). NCBI lineage: Eukaryota > Viridiplantae > Streptophyta > Magnoliopsida > Asparagales > Orchidaceae > Platanthera > Platanthera zijinensis. Next base: position 117,022,445 of record CM077081.1, on the reverse strand, counting down.
GTGCTGAGGTCTGGCCTAAACTCCAAATTTGTTCAAATAATTTTAAAATAAAATAGACCCATAGGGCTACAAGTTTTATGTCGACTACATTTTCAGAAAAGGCCTCTAAGTATTTTTTATTTAAATCCAAAGGCAGGTGATTCTTCTGTGACAGAAACATACATATAACAAAAAGTTTAATTCATCAAGATCTGCACAGATCTTAAAGCATCATCGGGCGGCGGCTAGCTTCCTTCATCCCCAGCCAACGGCCCAGATCTACCTCACCAGGAGCAAACTCCAAGTCCACTTACCAGCCTTCTGGACACCTCGCTCGCCAACCACCGCCACCACCACCTCTCCTGAGGTGAGGGCTATCGGTCGGAGGTGGTTTGGCCGCCGGAGGTGGCGGATCCCGGCAAACCCGACACTCTCGTTTTCACGGAATGCCAGCAGAAAAACACCACTGGATCGTGCTCAATTGGGCTCGATTCTTATCTCTTAAGATTCCTAATATCTAACCCATGAAGGAGTAGAGGAGGACCTTGTTTGCTGTTTGAATGCGAGTGCTTTGCCTCTGCACCATTTCTGACCACCGAACTTTTTGGTGCTCTACAACTGTACAGCGAAGGGCTTTAATTTCTTCAGGGAAAGAGTGGAAACGACTCCTCTCTACCCAGTGAAGCTTTTAAAAAAACTAATTGGGGAAGCAGGAGGGTCAATCTTCAATGGCCATTGATGGCCATAAACTCATTCTTTCAGTTTCAACCAAATTATTGGGCTGAGCAACCCCAATTGTCGGCCACCTCCAGAAACTCTCCTCTCCCTTAGAGTAAAAGCCCCATAAAAGCGGGGGTTTTGGAGCCTCCATTGCCATAATGGCCATTAAGCCCTAGCTTTATAAACCCTCCAAATCACCAATTCCAGAGAGGCTTAGTTCGATGAATTTGCTCTATTCGTCGAACTTCGCCCAACGAATTTGCTCCATTCGTCGAACTCCGCTCGTTTAATTTGCAATATTCGTCAAACTCTGCCCGACAAATTTGCTCCATTCATCGAACTCTGCTCGACGAATTTGCTCCATTTGTCGAACTCTGTTCGACAAATATGCCTCGTGATGAAACCTGAACCTAGTTCAACAACTTGCTCCGTTCGTCGAACTCCGTTCGACGAATATGCTCCTAATTCTAGAGAGGCTCAATTCGACTTCCTCTGCCGACGAACATGCTTCATTCGACGAATTATTTGCTAAGTTCGACGAATCTGCTCTATTTGACTAATTCTTGCTGAACTCGACGAATACGCTCCGTTCGACGAACTCTTACTGAGTTCGAAGAATTCGAACGGCTTTATGAATTGCTTACTGAGTTCGACGAATCCAATATGTTTGTCGAACACTTATTGAGTTCGAAGAATCCGACCGGTTTGATGAATTGCTTGCTGAGTTCGATGAAACCTACCGATCTTATAATCTCTAAATATTTAGTGACTAAGACTTACTATTTGTAGCCCAAGGTGGTTCACACCTTGCTTCACATGTTCACTCAAACCCTCTAGTGCTTCCCAGTGTTTTGCCATGACCCAGTCATGACAAAACCATCCTAGGTGTCTATAAGTCTGAGGGATGTTTCATCCTAGGCAGGTATACACACTACCAGGCCTAGACTCTTCGTACGCCTTCGTACACGTCCTAGATGTACATTCTAGAGTCTTTACGATCTTATTTTATGGCAAATCCACCAGTCTTTTTGGTCAAGTGTGAATTTTTTGGGATCTTCCTCCAGACCGTAGTGTAAAATAACCCACTGGCCCTTCAAACCCTCACACCTCGCCAGAGTCACCGTACTGTCATCGGTGTGATGCTTTGCCCAGCAATTCCTGACTCGCCACTAATATGTTCTATGCGCATACAAATTAATTCCAACACGAGCCTGTTGGGCTTATTGATCCCAATGTCCTGGATTTAAAGAAGGCCTAACAAACAATGTACACACATGTAGTGATCTAACTTGTGCTTAAGTTTAGTGATTGCAGGATATCTACTATATATTGATTGGATAGGTTGTCCAAGTGGCCAAAATAGCTACTGTCTAAGCAAACCAGTGGATAGACAAAAATTTATCTAAGTCCACAGACGTTGAGTGTAGGTTACTCACTCAATGCCAGATGACTTATAGCGCTGAGTGGAGCCTATGCAATCAAAGACAAAGTAGTGGCAAGCTGAGAAAGTGGTTAAGTCACAGGCATTGAGTGAGTATCACTCACTGAACGCCATACTCTATATTCGTTAAGTATTGCCTTGTAAGTTCAAGCCACAGAATATCTGTGCTGATATTTGACTAAGTCTGCAGGAAATTAGTGAGCCAAGCTCACTCAATGCAATGTGATAAAAGCGTTGACTGAATCTCATCCCGTCAGAGTCTGTATTTTCAGACACATAAATAGTGCGAAATCCAAATGCTTTGAGTGTATCTTACTCACTCAGCGCCAGATAAACAAAATATAATTTGTTAAGTAGTTTGGCATTGAGTGGAGCTTACTCACTTAACACCAAGGAGCAGAAAAATTTGACTAAGGTAGAAAGCTTTGAGTGTGACATGCTCACTCAACACTCTCAACGCCTAAAATGCAAAAAACATGGCTAAGGCACAAGGTATTGAGTGAGGTATGCTCACTCAACGCTCTCAACGCCAAGCATGCATAAAAGACTGAAGAATAAGCTAAGGCAAGAAGCTTTGAGTGAGGCTTACACACTCAATGCTGTCATTGCCTAGATAGATAGAATTTTGCCTAAGTTCTTTGGCATTGAGTGAAGCTCATTCACTCAAAGCCTATTCTACTTATGCTTGATTTTGGCTAAGTCTATAAGGGCTGACGTTTGCAAGTCAACAAAGTCAACATTATTCAAATAGACAGCAGGAAAGCTATAATATAAGCGAAAAGGCGCCACATAGCTACTATACGACAGTTAGGGGTTAAATCAATGATGTAGCTTGCATTAAATGTGTGGGCCCACTACTCAAAGAGTCGTTGGGACATAATTGATAAAAAGAAAATCTTTTACAGAGGTAGATAACTTTTGAGAAGAAAAGTTGTGGTAGTTCTTCCTCATCGCCATTGTTGCTGTAAAGAAAAGAACAGAGAGCATAAAGACTGCAGGTCTAAAGGCTCAACAAGTTTGTTGTTTTTCTTCATCATTAACTTCAGTAAGATCAGAGCAAATCTCTAAAAGAAAGAAAGTAGGATAGTTGGTACCATTTTCCATCTGCACCAACAAGTTCTTCACAGATCCAGCTGTACATCTATGAAGAACATTTACTGGAGGTTGTTAAGAAGAAGTTAAGGCTAAATCTCCTCAGCCTTGGAAATAAAGAAGAAGCAGAATAGTTGTCTACAAGCTGCTTCTAGCACAAGCCAAAGCAAGATCTGCATCCTTGTTGCTGAGAAGAAGTTGGGCTGGGATTCTCTCAGCTCAGGTAATGACAAGTATTATTGCAATCACTTCTCAGTCCCAGCTGGAAAAATCCCTGGTGCTGTGGAGATGAAGCTAGGGCTGAGTATATCTCAGTTTAGGTAAAAGTAGACTCAGGAAATATATTCTTGGAGTCATAGTTGGGTTGAGTTTATCTCAGTCTAGAAGCTTGGCACAAAGAAATATCTCTTGTGTCAAGATTAACCACACAACCCACTTCCATGTTGTAGGATCCTTTTGGATCTGATTGGTAGGAGCAAATTTGCTCTGAGGTAGGATTCTGTTAAGAATCTGAGGGTAGGATCTTTTGGGTATAGTTGTAGGACATGGTTTCAAGTCTGAGCTAGGTGAGTCATTCTCACTGAGTTGTATGACACTTGTGCCTGAGCTATATGAACCTTTTGATCTTTTTTATAGGGCTTAACAGCCTGAGGTAGGAGATTCATTCTCTCTGAGCTGTAGGATCCCTTGTGGATCTGAGGTAGGGCTATCCTCCCAACCTAAGTTGTAGGGCTTAATAGCCTGAGGTAGGTGATTAGAGGATCACTGAGTTATAGGACTTTGTTCTTGAGAAGTATGTCTTGGAGGAGACAAAGTGATCCTGAGGGATCGAGGAGTAAGCTCTTAGGATCTGAGATTGGAGAAGTGCCTTGTCTATCCCAAAGTTAGAAAGGTGAGGAAAAGTGGATGTACCAATAATCTGGGGAACGACTATAATTCTTGTGTGTGATTTGTTTGTTTTTTAGTGTTAGATTTATTGCAGGTTGAATATCGTAAAATCAATAACAAATCAACTAACAAAGGTTCCAATAAAAGGAAAATAAAAGATAGTCACTAAGGACTAAGAAACCTATTCACCCCCCCCCCCCCCCCACTCTTGGTGATTTAGCTATCCTTGAAAATACCAACTTTCAGAGCCTCCAGCTCGCAGGACTAAACCTGTCCTGTATCAAAACATCCGAGCCTCCAGCACGCATGACTAAACTCGTCCTAAATCCCTCTAACCCAATGCGGGTGAGTTTTCCATATCGTTCCCTTAACCTATTAGACTACTCTTGTCTAATTCATGTTATATATAACAATTTAGGGTTAGTCCTTCGACTGCTCAGGGCATGCCTAGTGAAGGGCTCCCGAGGGCACTAGGAACTAAGATGGGCCGAAGCCCAAAGCTCCCTTTCTCAAGGACACTTATATTTATTCGTGTTTACCCATTATTAGTAACCAAGTCTCGGTGTTGCTCTTGAGTGAACATAAAGACTTAATGTATTTTTTGGGAAAGCGACGGTCTTCTGCTTGTCCCCGTTATAGTTATTCTTCTTAGGGTTTGCACTCTAACACTCGTTACTAAGTAGTTGCCTACTTGACATCAACCAGGGTCTCAACTTCCCAATATAGTTCTCAATCCAACCACTCATCATATCTCTTAGCGGTCCTAGTGTTATGTGTTACTTTTGCTAAGCGCACCCATGACCTAATACTAACCCACCTGAGATGACTTCTGATTCCTAGGGCCAAAGGCCCCTAACTATTTATCATGGGTTTGTCATATGCATAATATTAACCATTATAAATTTCATCATTTTTCTATGTATTTATGACCATAAATTAATTCATTTAATTTGGTGACCTAGGTTACTTTGTACATGAGCTACTATATCCAATGGTCCATTATGTCTAGATAATTTATTTGGAGTTCGTCTAAGTTACAAATGACCGTTCACCAAAGATAATAATTTTTCCTCTTGATTTACCATTCCTTTTCTATTTATGTTTATAATCGCAATTATTCCATTTTCCAAATGAAGTACCTAAAGTATTCAACCAAAAATTCATGGAAAATTTCTGGTGATTAGCATGGCCATGATAATACTCAAAATAGAATTCATCTTCCTAACCAGTGATTTGACTTAAAATAATTGAATGCAATCATTATTAGAAAAATGCCACTACTATGGTTTTCAGCATGATTATTTATTCAAAAATTCTTAAATTGTTTACAGGGGTCTATATCACAGAAATATAAGCCTACACATTTTCCACATTTTTCAAAATAGTATTATCCTTATATTTAATTAAAATACCAAAAGGGTATAATTGTAAATCTACTAAATACACAAGATATAATTCTCAAACAAACTCATCACTTTTTCTAGAGATGTAAAATCTCTTATTATGGCTTGTATCAAAATTTTAGAATTTTATAAGGTCATTAGCCCTATTTATCATTTTTTATTTCTAAATGAGCTTATTTTTATAATAATTCAAATTAATTGAATTTTTGATCCCAAAAATCCCAATCTTTCTATGGGAGGTGTAATTTATCCTTATAGGCCTCTATCCAAAATCTCATGGACATTCAATTGGCCAAATGGGCTAACTTTCCACTTTCTCATTTTTACTATTAGCACACCATTTACAAATCTACCTTCACTATGCATGTTGGATTTCCCCAACATACAGAGGTCCAAATGGTCTGAAAATTCTACCATGGTCATATAATGACCCAGTGGCCATGCCAACGAAATTTAGGGGCATTTGAATAAGGGAATCTCCCTATATTCCTTTTATTTAATAAGTGAAATTTCTATAAAAACTACAGAAAAATACCCTCCAAAAATTCTTGTTTTTGGGAAGAGCCTAAGTCTAACCTCAGAACATGCATGACCTAAATTTCATTGCATGTGGGCTTAGGGTTTGACCTAGGCATCCATTTGAAATTTTGCCTAACTTAGGAGCAGTCCTAGGAAAACTATCCTACAGTAAGCTATAGTGCTCCAAATTGCAAGTTTAGGGTGTCAAATTAAAGGTGAGACCTAGATATACCTTTTGCATGTTGGACATTATTTCTAGAAATGCATTTAAGATTGCCTAAATAATTCATGCAAGAAGACTGTATTTATGTGACAGAAAAATGAAATCAATTAACATGATCCATAGTTTAATATAATTAAAATGGATGGCATCCATGTATCTTCTCCACTGAGTCGACGGTCTAAATCGATCCGTTCTGTAGCTATTTGATCTCCACTTTCCTGAACATCCGGCCACCGCCGGCGATTGTCTCCACCACCTCCGTTGAGGTGGTTGCTAGTGTATCCCGACGATATGGCCACCCGAGGCAGCTCCTTCGGCGAACACGAGCAAGGAGAAATGCTCGGAAATCAAATCTCATCTTCCTCACATGGTATCGGGCTCAATTTAGCTCAACATCTCTCCTAAAAGAGCTAGACGGCTAGCACCGAGGGAGGGGAGGAGAAACAGACCTGTAGCCGCGCTTGGCGACAAGTACGGTGGTGGTGAGCCATGGCCGACGATTGCTCCAGCGAACTCTTACCTCCAGCTATCGGTTTTCACTCATCTTAGATCACTGAAGGTGATGGTGGGGTGGAATGGAGGTGAGGTTTGGAGTGGCTGGTTTAAGGACTTTGAATAGGGGGGTGGGGGTTGCTGGGAGTGTCTAGGAGTGGCGGGGCATGGGTGGTCATCCTTGAGCATTGTCCCTCCTTGCCTCCAAGTGTCATCATAATATTGGACCATCCAAATATTACTTTAATTAGGTCTTGATTGAAAGGACCGGGTCCAATAGGTCAATTTACGCTCATTGCGAACTCGGTACAGCCCGTACGTTGAACCAACAAACACAGTCTGGAATGAAAAATCCTCTAAGTCAAAATCGTTGTGTGGTGTTGAGACCACTCAACGCCTCATTGAGTAAGTAACCTTCACTCGACGAATCGTCGAGTGGCATCGAGTGCACTCAATGCACTCGATGCCTATAGGCCTCAGAATAACTCTAAGTAAAAAAGCGTGAGTTGCGTTGAGACCACTCAACGCCATACTGACTCCACTCAACGCCAAAAGCCACTTGAATAATTTCTTATTTAAAAGCGTTGAGTGGCGTTGAGACAACTCAACTCCGCGTTGACTCCACTCAATGCCAACAACATCCAGGATAAATTTAAATTAAAAGCCTTGAGTCGCGTTGAGACCACTCAACGCCACGTTGACAAAACTCAATGCCAACATCAGCTAGAATAGATCTAAGTTAAAAGAGTTGAGTGGCGTTGAAACCACTAAATTTCGCTTTGCATTCACTCAATGCCAACAACCACCAGAATAATTCCAAGTTAAAACCGTTGAGGGGAATTGAGACCACTAAATGTCGCATTGACTCTACTCAACACCAATAGCATCCCGGATAAATCTAAGTTAAAAGCATTGAGTGGCGTTGAGAGCACTCAATGCCGTGTTGACTTCACTCAATGCCAACATCATCCAGAATAGATCTAAGTTAAAAGTGTTAAGTGGTATTGAGACCACTCAACGCCGTGTTGAATTCACTTAATGCCAACAACCACTAGAATAATTCCAAGTTAAAAGTGTTCAGTGGCGTTGAAACCACTCAACGCCGCGCTGACTTCACTCAACGCCTCAATTTCCAGAAACTATTCTAAGTAAAATACGTTGAGTGGTGTTGATTCCCCTCAAAACCTTAGCATAATTCGTCGAATGGCGTCGAGACCACCCAACGCCTAGAGTTTCCAGAATATTTTCTAAGATAAATTCGTCGTGTGGCGTCGTGTTCACTCGAATCACTCGATGCTTCCCGAGCCTGAGTCAATTCTCTTGACTCAAAAAACATGTGAGGGTTATAACACAAAATGAAATGTTACAGTTATAGATCTAAGGTAGGATTCAAGAGTGAATCTGAGTTTTAGCAGTTGTTAAGAATCTAAGTGTAGGGATGTCCTCTCATCCTGAGTGGTAGGTTCGTTGTCCTTAGGTAGGTGATTTTCTGATCACTGAGTTATAGAGATTTTTGCCCGAGTAGTAAGTCTTGGAAGAGACTGAGTGGTCCTGCGGGATCGTGTTGTAAGCTTTGAGTAGCCGAGATATTAGAGAAGTGCCTTATATAACACACTATTAAAAAGGTGGGAGAGATAGTGGGCGTACTCGTAATCTGGGGAACCACTATAAATTACTGTATCTTTTAGGTGAATTTCATAAAAGCACTTGGAAATAAGTCACCACTCATAGCCTTAACTTATAAAAGTTAAAAGATATACTAAAGACCTAGAAACCTATTAACCCCCCCCCCCTTTAGGTGGTTTTGCTACACTTAAAAACAAAGGCTTTCAAGTGGTATTAGAGGGAGGTTGCTCAATAATGACTTAACAGTCTTAGTAGATCTCCAAGGGTAGCATCCAAAAACCAAAACTCTTAGCCGCTCAACCGGCTACTGCTCCAAACCTGAGGCATTCACAAGAAAAAAATACCTCAGTTAGATTATACAAGTGATGATCAACGATAAAAAGGTTAGCAATAAACAAAATAGGAATAAGGGTTACCAACCCAAAATTAAGGAAGTTGTCAGAACACAGCAAAATAGCTATAGTCAGTGTTAAAATATTTAACTTATAAAGTCCAAGAGTAAGGAAATTGCACCAAGTGCGAAACGAAGACATGCTCCGGGAATACTTGCCATAGTAAGCAGAGCAACATATATCTATATAATACGAGGAAAAAGACTTAACAATTCTACTCATATGAATCATTAACACTGGAAGGAAATGGTCCTGATTCGGTGGCCATATTGTCCAACCCGAACTTATAGACCTAAAATATTTCAAGAAGGTATTGTAGTGGTGGCAACATTGTCCATCACAACCATACAGTGTAATTTCCTCGACAGGACATGTCACAACCCACATTTTCTAAGTATTAAAGTATTATCAAAGTGCAAGAAAATATGCGATTGTGATGCCACACCTACACGTGATAACTGCATATATTCAGGCAACCCAGTCCTCACATTTACCATAATGGAAGAGACTTATGTTTTAAGTTTAAAAAACACATTTATTTTCTTGAGTTTACTGACTGTGTCCCTCGGTCAGGTGGATCGACTAGTCCATAGGTTAGAAAATAAAGATTTACGCAGCGGAAAATACTAAGCTTGATTCGTTTGTTATCCTATATGGGAATGAGCACATAGCACAAAGTGAAATGAGATATGACTTCTAAATTTAGAATAAATAAAAGAGACTTTCTATTTCGCTTCAAAGTTGTGTGTTTTACAACAGAAAAATTATACCATGCAAAACATTTCAGTATACAACTTTGTATACTTAAAAGAAACTACATGCATCCTATCATAAAACCTTCCTAGAGAGCAAGTATATAACTAGCAATTAGTAACAATAGTAAAAGAAACAGGTAAACTATCATGAGAAGTATAAGACTATAGGTGTCAACAACTGACACAAACCCAAAGTGAAACAGTCAAGTCTAACAAAACAACTACCTCAACACTCTGAGGTGAAAACAAATGGTCGTAGCAACTCGCAGCACTAGAAGCACAACTCTGTCAGCTAAAACTGCTACTTCTCTGGACCTGAGGCATTCAAAAGAAGAACACCTCAGAAAACAAGCTACAAGTGGTGCAAAAGAGAAAAAGGAAGGCCAACAAATCTCGAAGTGAACGAGGGACAACAAATCGACTACAACAAAAGTTAGTAGCAAACAACAGAAACAAAACAAGCAATCTAGCTAAGCAGGAAAAATTAAACCACAACAGCCTGAACAGGATAGAGCATCAAGTATCAGAAGTTCATATATTTTATCCTTTTTTAATATCCATATTTCTCAGAGTTTTAAATGAGATGATGAGTTCAAAGAGGCATCAAAACTCCGACAATCCAAGGTATACAATCATCAACAGAAGGAGAGTATTGTGCTGGGGAAAAGGTCCACAACTCACACAAACCAAGCCGCAAGGCACTATGTTGAGGGAAAAATCCCAACGCGCACAGACCAGCAACTAAGGTAATATGCTAGTGATAAAAGTCCACAACACATACAAACCCTACCAGAAAGGCACAATGCCGAGGGAGAAACACCAACGCGCACAGACCATCAGAAATTTCATTTAGTTATATATATAAATATTCAGAGTTCTTTCATTAAACTTAGTCTATCAGGTAAATAGAAAATGACTCGATTTTTGACGAAATTTACAACTTAAAAGGGCACTTAACAAATTAGACATACCTGACGAAATTTAAGAGGGGGGTAACAAATGACATGGACTAATAGATGATGACAGCAAGGGTCACACAAGGTAGGGGACGATTAAAATAACAGGATGCACAAGATAACGCAACGATCAAAATGACAAGAGAATTAAAATGACGCGACTACATTTTTACCAAATTTACGGAGCAATTTAGGGATAAAAGTTTTAGGAAATTTAAACATATCAAATCTAAGAAAAAAGGTCTAGAAATTTGAAACAATGAGTTAAGTGAACAAGAGCACCACTTGGCTTGGTTTCTACTCCAATCGGTCCTCCAAATTACTCCACATCACGGATTTACCCAAAAGAAGGCGCGGGGAAGCGGAATCTACAAGTATTTGGACAAAAGAGAGGTTAGGGCCGAAATTCCTAAGGAAAAACTTCCATGAAACGAGAAATACTTAACATGATCGTGAAGATCTCGGCGAGAGATTTCCGGATCTATGCTCGGTTTGTAATTCCGAGCACCATAGCTCTGTCAGCGGCGATCCTAAGCTTCACGATCTAAGAACTCTAGCCGTCGCTCTCGCTCTCTGGTTCGATCTAGACTTAAGGAAGAAGATGAAGTTGACTAGGAGAACATGGATGGGAGGGGGGGGGGCGGTTATATTTATTCTTAGGGTTGATTTAAGTTAGAAATAATATTACTAACCCCTAATCTATCTCTTAACTATTACATATAAAATAATTTATCTTTTAAGTATGAATATATATATATATATATATGTATATATATGTATGTATATATAAACATATATATGTATATATATACATATATATGTATATATATGTATATATATACATATATATGTATATATATGTATATTGTCTTAACTTAAAGGAGGCGGACTGCAGGCAATTTATGTTTGGGCACGCGGAAAATGAAAATAGAGGCTTAAAATGGCTTCAAATCGAAAAGTAATCAACATAGAAGTTGTAGATCTCGTGGAGACAAACAAAATAAATGTTAAACATTTTTTTATTTGACGCCGTTTTGACCCTCAAATCAGCGCCCGAAAGTAGGCTGAAACGGATTTATCGAGAAGGGTTGGGATTTCTCGAGAACAGCCTCAGGATTACTCGGGAAGGGCCTAGAGTTCTCGAGAAGAGCTGCAAATATACTGAGGAAGAATTGTAGATGTTCTCGGGAAGAACCGCAGATGTACTCGGGAAGAACCGCATATATACTTGGGAAGAACCGCAGATGTACTCAGGAATAATCGGATGAATAGTTGCTCTTTGTCATAGTGGATTTTGCAAATTTATCCAAAAATTAAACAATAGAAAGAAATAGAAAATGACATTTTTGAATAGAGTTTACAAAAATTATAATAATATACTAAATTATCGTACTAATTACGAAGGGCTAAATGCGCTCTGATTCAAACGAATTTTGCGCCCTAGGTAAAAGCCGGTGCTACGAATCCAATGGCAAGTCAAAACCAAAATCCGACGAGCCATTCTCGATATATAAATTTTTCAAAGTCTATGACGAAGATAAATTCTACAAAACATCGGAAATTCGCCGAGGCTCGAATATCGCTCGGATAGCGACGAAACTTGACGTGCTTGTCAAAAATTAATAAATTTAATTTCCTAATGTGAAATTTTCCATTTTCGAAAAATATTCGTGAATTTGGCCAACTCGACCGAATAGACGCGAAAACGCACTAACGGTGACATGCCGTCAACTCCACATTAACGTAACGCCCCTTACATCATTGTGACGTCACCAAGAGGATTAAATAATTTTCAAAAAATCAGGGGTGTTATAGTCACCCATCCAAAAAGGAAGTTTAGTCCCGAAACTTGGAACACAAAACGAAATAAGATGGCAGAGGGAGAGACATGATAAAGGAATTCATTATACAAGAATACTAACTAGGGAAGACTAGGAGAACAGCTGAGGATGAGATTCCCTCATTGCGGATTGCAATTCCCAAGTTGAACTTCTAGCGTCCTGATTGCGCCAGAGAACCTTAACCATCAGAACTGTCTTCTTTCTCAGCACACGATCTTGCGTCTCCAAAATACGGACAGGCTCTTCGACATACGAGAGATTAGGCTGCAAATGGGGTACTGAATCTAGGACATGCCGATTACTATGAACAAACTTTCGCAACTGGCTCACGTGAAACACGTCGTGAACACTAGGGAAAGAATAAGGCAATTCAAGTCTATAAGCTGAAACTCTGATGTGCTCCTGAATCTGAAAAGGTCCCACATATCTGGGATCTAGCTTATGGTTCCTTCCAAATATCTTAATACCTTGCATCAGAGAGACATTAAGAAATACCATGTCCCCAACTGCAAACTCCAAATCAACCATGCACTAATTTGCATACTTTTCATATCACTCCTAAGCCAGTCATAACTTTTCACGAATATGTGTCACTAAAATGCCCATATCTTATAAATCTTCCGGAACGAGCAAAGGCTTCTCACCAACCTAAGCCTAGAATAGGGGAGTTCAACAATGCCTACCTTATAAGGCTTAAAAGGGCACCATCTGCAAACTCTCTTTATAGTTGTTATTGTACGCGAAATCCATCAGTCCGAAGCATTTATCCCAAGCCCCATGATGTCCAGAATATATCATATAATCATATCCTCCAAGATCTGATTCACTCTCTCCGTCTGACCATTTGTCTATCGATGATAGACAGTAGAATACCTAAGGTCAGTACCTAGAGCTCCTTGCAAGCTTTGCCATATACGAGACATGAAACATGAGTCTTGGTCTGACACAATACTCTTAGGTACACCTTAATGTCTGATAACTTCGTCCATGTAAAGCTCAGTTATCTTTTCCATCAAATAGTCAATCTTGGAAGGAACAAAGTGGGCACACTTGGTTAGTCTGTCCACAATAACCCACACTTCATCAAGCCCTCGGGGAGATCTCAGCAAAATGGTTATGAAATCCATGGATAAACTCTCCTATTTCCAACTCGGTATGTCTAAAGGCGTTAACTTACCATTTGGTCTTCTATGATTATCTTTGACACGCTGGCAGGTATAACATTTAGATACAAATCTTGCGATGTCGTTCTTCATGCCTGACCACCAAACAATCTGCTTCAAATCTCTGTACATCTTCGTGGAACCCAGATGATATGCAATACTTGAACTATGAGCTTCACTACATATCTTTCCTCGAATATCTTCAACAACAGGAATACAATATCCTCTGCGGCACTTTATAGTACCAATGTCATCAATTGAAAAGTCAGGTAATTCCACTTTCTCACTCCTACTGCAAAGGTGTTGTAAATCAGGATCGTCTTTTTGATGTAGCCTAGTGAGAGTAATCCACGAAGGCTCTTCCACCTCTAAGCAACTTAGCGAAGCGCTACTCCCAATGGTTATGTCCATTAACAATAACTCCTCTACTAAGGATTGCACAGTGAGGTTGATGACATGCACGAGCTTTTGACTCAAAGCATCAGCCACAACATTAACCTTGTCAGGATGATAAAGGATATCAACTTCATAGTCTGCAACATATTCTAACCATCTATGCTGGTGCAAGTTCAGCTCCTTCTGAGTGAAGACATATTTAAAACTTTTGTGGTCCGTGTAGATTTGCATGACTGTACAACCTTGGGCCCACAGGAGGAGAAGGCTCAAGGAAAAGAGAGGAGCAGGTGAGAGCCCACTCCCAAGGCGAGATGGAGCCATGGAGCGGGGCACTCGCAAGGCGAGAGAGGAGCATGCGAGAGCCCACTTGCAAGGCTAGATGGAGCCATGGAGTGGGTCACTCGTAAGGCAAGAAAGGAGCAGGCGAGATCCCACTCACAAGGCGAGAGGGAGACCTGGAATGGGTAACTCACAAGGCGAGAGAGGAGCGATGGGTCTAGCGCTGGTTTGTCAATTGGACGAGCGCCGGTCAATTTAAAAAACTGTTTTTACCTTTTTAACCCCAGGTAATTTTACTCTTTTGCCCTTGCTAGTCTGCATATAACCATTCATAATAGCGGAGTTTTGATGTTGGCAGAACCAACCCATGGTATTTTGGTTATTTCAGGTCGGTTTAGTTTCATTATTGCCAGGTCAAACTCAGAGGCCTATAAATAGACCGATAAGGTTCCTGGAAGAAGGTTGTTGAACCCTTTCTTCTTCTTCCACTAAGGCACCTAGCTCAGCACTGGCTAGGGAGGGGAAGAATTTCTAGTTCTTCCGGGTAAGAGATGAGACCTCCGAGTTGAAATCAATGGTCTGTTTCTAGTCCTCTAGACTCTCGTCAAGGAAGGAATTCGGGAAGAGTAGGTGTGAGCTATAACTCTAGATACAAACTCTAGGTGAAGTCGGGTTTCTGGATTCAACATTTTTGGTGTGGTAAGCGTGGATCGCAGCCTGCGTAGAAGAATCTTGAACAATTTCATGGTAGGTGATCTTTGCGAATGAGACGAGGGAGGGTCCCAGAATGTGGGGGGATATGTTGGGAGAGAGAACTTTATTGTGTCCATCAGAGGCATCATGGACATGCTACAGGGGATCTCGTAGCGAGGCGACTGCTCGACCGGCCCCCTACCTTAGGCGTCCGGTCTCGCGCATCAAGACGAGCTTGTCTCAGCAAGGGTCAGAGAGGACGCACCAGGGGGGCGACCTGGGAAAGAAAAGGTGGTTGAAGGAAGCGGGCGATACCTAGCAGGTAAGGAGTTATTCCCAAGCCCTGCGAGTGTCGTCTCGCCGGATAATATCATCGAGCGAGTAGAGGTGGTAATACCCCTGGCAAGAGGATCCTCATTCTGCGAGTTGATCCTTTCAGATCCCATCCCAGAAGGGTTCTATGAGCCGGAGATGACCTACTATGTTGGGAAAGACGACCCCCTCAAGAACTTGCAATGGTTCGAAGATGCGGTCTTAATCAGGCCAATGACGGATGCATTCAAGTGCCTTCTTTTCGCCATCATCTTGAAGGATAGAGTTAGGGACTGGTTTCATCAACTCCCGATAGGATTGATATATGGCTTCGAAGTCCTGAGTAGAAGTTTCCAGTTGCGTTTCTCGACCTCGAAGAAAAGGAAGAGGAACCCGAAGTCGATTTTTCTGATTCGGCATAAGGCAGATGAATCTTTGGCCCAGTACGTGGAGCAATTCCAGTAAGAAATCTTGGAATTTCAGGAGGTGCAAGGATTTACTCTCAAGATGGCCTTAACCGTTGGACTGCGGGAGAGTTTCTTCTAGATGTGCCAAACCTGAAAGGCACTGTTGTCGTTTGAGGGGTTGATGGAGAAAACATCAAAAGAGATATCGATGGAGGCGGCAAACCCAGTGTTTGCTAGGAAGTTGGCGAGGTTGACGAAGGCTGAGTCGAGGGAGCCAGGAGGGGCAAGGAAGAAAGAAGTAAGGATGAGGGAGGAGCCGAGGGCTCCAACATACTAGGAGCTGGTTGGAGGCATCTAGGAGGCCCTGTTCAAGGGAAGGGAAGATGCTTTCTTTAAGGAAGAAGGAACTATCAAGGAGTATCAGGACGATCCAACCAGCAGGGGTGGGGATACGGTCCTAGACCACCCCTACCCCCGCCTAAGCAAGCTATGACCATTGGCCGAGGGAGAGGAAGAGGAAGAGAATGGGGAAGAGCAGGATGTAGAGTTGGAAGGAGGAGGAATCATTAGGAGGTGAGATGGGAGGAGGAGGTAGCCTTGCCATATTGTTACTTAAACAAGGAGGAAGGTCACGCGACGGCTACCTGCCCAGAGTTTCTTGAGATGAAGAGGGTTAGAGGAGAAGGGGAGAAGCAGCTATTAGTCCAGATAGTGGAGATGGCTGGGACCGGGGAGGAGGACTAGTGTGTGGATCGAGCTGATGTGGGAGACCGAAGAGTGATCGAATTGATCCACGGGGGAGTAGGGATTGAGGATTCCCATAAGGTGAGCCTTCATACCATGTATCGTCGGTCATTGCCTCGACATCACAAGCCCCTCCCCCAGACGAGAAAATCACCTTCTCTAGGAAGGACTTGCCAAACCTCGAAGATCCATTTTGCAATGCGTTGGTGATCAAGACCTCCATCAAAAATTTTATGGTGTCACGGATCCTAGTCGATAATGGAGTTCGGTGAATGTCATCTTCAAGAAGGTGTTCAATGAGATGAGGGTGGAGGCCTGAAGGGTATTGGCAGCAAATGGGTCGTTGTTCGGATTTTCGGGAGAAAGGAAGGAAGTCGAGGGGGAGTTGGACTTCAAGTAACTCTGGGGGGCTGTCTAGGAATTATCGCTTCGTGATAGTGGACTCTCCCAGCAGTTATTACGCTATTTTTGGGTGCCCTTTGATCAGTTCCTTTAGGTGCATCCCATCATCTTTCAACCAATGCCTGAAGCTCAACGCCAGAGGAACCCAAATAAGAGTATGAGGATATCCAAAAGCAACCAGAGAGTGCTACATGACGACGGTGAATACCATTTCTTTGCAAGGTGATGCCAAGGAATTGGAGATGAGGATGGAGAAATAGGAGCAGGAGGTCGGAGAAAAGGTAGAGGAAGAGAAGGAAGAAGTAGGAACGGAGAGAGACATTTTGGTGGAGTCGGAAATGGCAGGAGAGAAGGAGGGAGAGATGGAGGTAGAAGCGGCAGGAGGAAATGAAGGGGGAAGGAAAGTGAAAAGAAAGATAAAGGAAGTAGGGGAGTCATCCAGTATGGAAGCTCTGCCGGAAGAGAGAGGAGGTTCATTGTTAGGAGGGGTCCCAACTAATGAAGAGGTGGAGAGGTTTCTTATGGAGGTGGATGTGGCCGTCGCGGAGCGCGAGGCCGTAGAGCATGAGCTCAGGGACCAGGAGGAGATGCTGAGAGAGCAAGAGGGAGAGGAGGAACCCTCAAGGCTAAAGGCAACGGTCGAGGTGCTGGAGATGGAAATTCTCACCAAGGAAGGGAGGAAAGAGAAGATAAAATTCAGTGGGGTGCTCAGCCCCGGGGACCAGGAGGAGATCGGGAAGTGCGTGCAGAGGAACATCGACATCTTCTCTTGGAGCACAACTGACATGCCAGGGGTCGACGCGAACGTGGCATGTCATCGTCTCAATCTTGACACCAATGCTTGTCCAATAAAATTGAAGAAGAGAGTCATCGCTTCCAAGATAGCCGGGCCCATCAGGGAAGAGGTGGAGAAGCTGCTCAACGCAGGATTCATATCCGCAAGCAAGTATCCAGGGTGGGTGAGTAACACTGTAATGGTAAAAAATGGAGAGGGAAAATGGAGGATGTGTGTAGACTTTTCTCTTTTGAATAAAGCATACCCTAAGGATTGTTATCCTCTGCCTCGAATCGACGTACTGGTTGACTCTACCGTCGATTTTTCACTATTGAGTTTTCTAGATGCATTTTCTGGGTACCATCAAATACGCATGCAACCCCCAGACGTCAAAGATATTACCTTCGTCAGAGGATATGGGTGCTTTAGCTGCAACATGCTGCCCTTCGGATTGAAGAACATAGGGGCAACTTACCAAAGAATGATGGACCGGATCTTCCGGGAGCAAAAGGGACAAAACCTTGAGGTTTTTGTGGATGATTTGATTATCAAGAGCCAAGATCTCGGGTCCCACGTCTTCGATCTGGAAGAAACTTTTGGGACCATACAAAAATACATGATGAGGCTTAACCATCTGAAGTGCATCTTCGGGGCCAATTGGGGAAAGTTCTTACGACACCTCCTTACCCCCTCAGGTGTGGATCCCAATCCAGACAAAGTGATGGCGATATTGCAATTAGAATCTCCGAAGAGCGCTAAAGAAGTCCAACGTCTCGCCGACAAGCTGGTCGGATTTAGCAGGTTCCTCTCCCGGGCGGGATAGAAGTGCTCGCCCTTCGTCCAAGCACTGAGAAGAGGCAAGAAGTTTGAATGGACCCTTGAGTGCGAAGAAGCTTTCCGAGATCTAAAGCAACAACTCACCCAAACACCACTACTCCAAGGGCCAAGAGAAGGGGAGGGTTTGTTCTTGTACCTTGGAGTTGGGACCAGAGATGTAAGTTCAGTCCTTGTTTGAGAATAAGGAAAGAAGCAATTCCCGATCTACTACATAAGTATGGTCCTAAAGATGGCAGAGCTCAGATATCCCATCCTTGAAAAGTTGGCATTAGCTCTCATCATCTCAGTCACGAAGGTCAGGGCATACTTTCAGGCTCACTCAATCCAGGTGGTGACAGATCATCCTCTCTGCCGTATCTGGAAAGGGTGGAGCATTCTGGGAGGTTGGCCAAGTGGTCGATAGAGCTCAGTGAGTTCGATCTCACTTTTACTCCTCGGTGAGCTATCAAGGCGCAAGCGGTTGCAGAGTTCCTTATAGATTATATGGTTGAGGTCAGAGAAGCTAAAGCACCTCTTCTAGCGGCCTGGGAGATGCTAGTAGATGGAGCCTCTGGAAAAAGTTTTTTTGTATGAGGGATGAACTTAGTGAGTCCCGAAGGAACCAGAATTGAGCAAGCCCTGAAGATTCACTTCACCATCACTAACAACTAAATAGAGTACGAGGCGATCATCGCAGGGCTCAAGCTAGCTCAAGAGCTAGGCATACACGACATCGAAGTCTCCACAAACTCTACGGTAGTAGCAGGTCAAATCAAGGGAGATTTTGAAGCAAGGGAGCCCACCCTCCAATTGTATCTGATGAAGGTGAAAGGTGTCATCAGACAGTTTCGTAGCTTTTTAATTCAACACATCCCAAGAGAAGAAAGTGCTCAGGCTGACCTGCTCACCAAGCACAGCCCTCAAGCTGGAGGAACCGTGATGGATCTCTTCAGACCCTCCATAGAAGAGGGAGAATTGATGTAAGTGGACCATCAAGGGTCATGGATGGACCCCTTCATCACCTATTTGACTTCGGGACACCTTCTCGAGAGAGACCTTGATAAGAAATAGATCAGGTATAAATCAGTGTACTACCTTCTAAAGGAAGGGAAGATATACTGAAAGACACTATCGGGTTTGTTGGCACGGTGTGTGTTTGAGAGGAAGATCTCAATAGTTCTAGAAGAAATTCATTCAGGAGAATGTGGGAGCCACTCAGGAAGTCGGACCTTGGAAGGAAGAGTGTTAAGCCAAGGCTACTTCTTGCCTACCCTCAGGAGAGATGCTGAAGAATTTGCAAAGAGATGTAAAAAGTGCCAGGAGTTTTCCCCCCTTCAAATCCTTCTCGCCCAAAGATTACGCACAATCACGACTCCCTTGCCTTTTGCAATATAGGGGCTAGATTTGGTGGGCCTTTTCCCCCAAGCTAGTGGCCAGAGGAAGTTCCTGCTAGTCAAGGTGGATTACTTTTCAAAGTGGCTAGAAGTAAAGGCGTTGGCTAAGGTGATGTCAGAGTTGGTCAGAAATTTTGTATGGGGAGAGATTATCTGCCGGCATGGGCTCCAGTTGGCCATCGTCACGAATAATGGACCACAGTTCGCTAGCAGAGAATTCGTAAACTTCTGAATCCAGCTGGGCATAGACCTCTGCTTGGCCTTTGTTCATCATCCTCAAAGTAATGGGCAGGTGGAAGCGGCGAACAAGGTTATAGTGATTCTCTTAAAAAAGAAGGTGGAGAACTTAAGGGGAAGTTGGGTAGAACAGCTCCCTTCCGTACTTTGGGCTTTGAGGACCACGCCGAACATGGACATGGGAGAGACTCCATTCAATCACTCCCATGGATCGGAGGCCGTTATACCTATAGAGTTCGAGGTTGAATCTTCCAGAGTGGCAGCTGCAAAGAAAGGAGACGAAGGATAGCAGGGAGAAACTGAGGAGGAGCATAAGCTCTATCTTGATCTGGTAGAGGAGCTCAGGCAATTAGAAACGATTCGGCTGGAAGAAGTCAAGCGCCGAATGGCCAGATATTTTGATAAGCATATAAGGGTCAGACAGTTCTAGAAGGGAGACCTGGTCCTCAAAAGATTAAATGCAGCAAGCAGAGGAGCCTTGGTGGGAAAACTCAACCCCGACTAGGAAGGCCCATTTATGGTAAGGGAGGTCCTGAAGTAAGGAGGGTACTACCTCCTGGATGTGGACGGGGTACCCCTCAATCGCGCCCAAAGCGGCGACGACCTGAAAAGATTCTACACTTGAATTTTTTTTTCATATTCTCAAATAATTGTAAATTTATTATGATTTCCTAATATAATGACATTCTAGATGTTTTCTTCCATGAAATGAGATTGCAATGGATGAATGGCAAGGCCACGAGAAGACCCGCTTACCAGGCTCTCATCAAGCTGGCAGGACTGTAGCATCACTCGATGGTAGGATAAATAGAAATGCCCTGAGAAGACCCGCTGACCAGGCTCTCATAAGGCTGGCAGGACTATTGGCTCACTCGGTGGCAGGATGAATGGCAAGGCCCTGAAAAGACCTGCTGACCAGGCTCTCATCAAGCTAGCGGGAATGTAGGCTCACTCGGTGACAAGATTATTGGCAAGGCCCCGAGAAGAACCGCTGACCAGGCTCTCATCATGCTGGCAGGGTTGTAGGCTCACTCGGTGGTAGGGTAAATTGTGAGATCTCTTGAAACAAGATCTTTACTAGTTCAACAAACGAAGAAAGTTCATGAAAAATAAAAAACTATGGGAGGAAAAGGTTATAGCAGTACAAATGAAGATAGACATTCCCGGACAGTGCTAAGGAACGAGGGTCTCGGCCACGACGAGTGGGCACTCGCGGGGGAAGAAAGGCCTTGCCTAATAAGGGATGGATTAATCCCTAGGGGCTACTCGAACCAGAGGTATCTTGAGGAGAGATACGAGGGGGAAGTCAGATGGTCTCGCGCGCAAAAGCGGCGGGGAGAAGTCTAATGACTTGCACTCTAAAACTAACTCACGAGTGGGGTGGCGAGACCATGAGTAGCTCCATCTCGCAACTATAAACGAATTAGAGGACCGTATCGCAGTAAACAAAGAAAATTAAAATAAAATAAGGAGAATGAGAAGCGAGAAGATACGACAAAAGTTTCCATTATACATTCAGTCATAATTGTTCATTACAAAAAAAGAGAGGGGGTACTCTCTTATGAAGGAATACTTCAAAATTCTCAAAAAATAACAAGTATTAAATAGTACAGTTAGGAAAGAAGCAAAATGAGGGGAGGAGGAGCCCCAGATCCCGCCATCGGTTCTTCACTCCTCTTCGCGGGAAGACGAATCCTCGTCCTCCTCGCCGTAAAGATGTGGCACTAGGTCACGAGCGGTGATGGTTTCAGAGTTTTCTTTGACAACCCCCATCTCCTTCATCATCTTCAGAACAAGATCGACAGTCTTAATGTTGGCATCTTAGCAAATCTCTTCGACCTCTTCATAAGAATAATGAGGCGGGGGTGCTTGGAAGGGTTCTGGGTGAGAGGATGACAAAGTGTTGTCCCGAAGATGGGCGTTCTGGGCCTTCAAGTCTTTGATCTCCTCCTCCAAGGTCATTATGCACAAGTGTATTCATTCCTCCATCTCGACACCCTACGTGATGCTCATCATTAGTAAGAGATACATACGCAAAAGAAAAACTAGCTAAGTGTAAGGCTTACCACGCCGCCCTGAGCCTTTTCAAGGAGGGATTCTACAACGGCCAGCCTCTTTTCGAGACAATCTGACTTCTCTCAATCCATCGCTAGGCCCGCCTCAACATCCTTCCATTTCTTATTGTTGAAAACTAGTCGGCGCGAGATGCAGTGCGAGAGCTCCAGGGCACACAGCTAGGCGTGAGAGGTCTTAAGTACGAGGTCTTGCGTGGATTCCTTTTCGACAGAATCTGCCTGTAGAACACCAAAGAGGTCGTAGCCTAGGTAGAAGGTGTGGCTAGTGGGAGGGTCCTGCACCTTCTATGAAGGAAGGAGGGTGTATAACGACACCCAGTTCGCGTCGTTCTCCCATAGAAGAACTGGGTCACCGACGACATCTTATACCACAGGACCCATGTTGAATTTTTGATGTGAGGAGGGGGTTGGATGACTGGAGGAAGCAGCTTCGCGAGATGGAGATCCGGTCGATTGAGTCGGAGTGTTGGCGGGCTGGTCAAGTAGTGTCTTCTCGCGGGTAGCCAAGACGGCCTGTTGGGGAGGCGATCGAGGTGATTGCGATTCACCTACGGAGATGGGGCTCAAGGATCCCGACATCTCCTTTTTCTCTTTCCAGACTATCTTTTTCTTCCCTTTAGGGAACGTCATAACCTTTTTGACCTTTTTCTTGGGGATATGCCAAGAGGGAGCAGCATAGTTTTCGGGTCTCTTCTTGGGGGCAGGAGCAAGTGATTCTTTCGGTTCCTCGACCTTCATGCTGGCAAGGGCGAGACATTTTGGCGGCTTCGCACTGCTCTTGTAAGTTGGATGGACAGTGATATTCCGCTCCCTAAAAGAAACAACTCAGTGATTAGAAAGCGAGATGAAGTGATAACAAACGTGAAATTAAATATGTGTGTGTGTACCTTCGCCAGGAAGCACAAGAAGGAGCGAGTCGAGGCCTCGCCTCAGGAAATTGACTTCGAAATATTTTCCTGTAAAGAAGTCGTAGAGGACTTTGTCCACTCCGGCGACCTGGGGAGAAATGTAGAAAATCTCGGTAGGCAACACGGGTATGAGCGTGATACCCTCCAGGTTTCCCTTAATGAAGACGAAGCAGGTAAGGCAATGGTGATTTTTGTTTAGCATCTCGCGTACCTACAGGCCTTACCCTATGAAGTAGGAGATGCCATTGTGGTTGGCGTGGTAGATGAATAGCTTGCAGAAGATGTTAGGCAAAATTCAATGCGCTCCCGTCGCATATAACTGGTGAATGCAACTAAAACTGAGATGGCGTTCAGATTTAGTTGCGCAGGGACTGATCCAAAATACTTCAAGACCCGTTTAACCTCCAACTAGAGGAGAAGTCTCAGCCTCGCCTCAAAGTGCGAGACCGGAAAGGCGAGTTCGTTTGGGTAGAAAGTGTTGATCGCCTCACCGACCTTTGGGGGTCGCGACTCGAATCACTCCTCCATGAACTGGCGGTGAAGAGGTTGTAGTCCACCTTAGAGATCTTGCCTGGGGGGGAGTCATGCATCAAATCTCCTCCTGCACCGACTGAGCCCCTCACCCTCCCCATCCTTCTTCTTTCCCATTATAAGCGAGACTGAAAAATCGAGATGGGGCGAAGAGGGAACAGCGGGAGCAAGTAGCAAGATGAAGGAAGCGAGAAGGCAAGATCTGAGATGCAACAGGGGTGGGACAGCACAGGTGGATCATTCTAGTCTAGGGGGGATATTTAAAGTGGATAATGAAAGTGGAAAAAATAGGTGGGAAAAGCATGGAGGAAGTTGGAGAGTCGGCCGACATTTCAAGTTCTCTCTCCTGACCTCGAATCGTGTTGCCCAGCAAGGGCTTTTCCAGCAAGGCAGAATAAAAAATAAAATAAAGTAAAAAAAGCAATCAATTGAACAGAGCCATGATGATTAAGCTCAATAGAGAGAAATTAAAAGGATAGTAATGTTATTTATTGTTCCATTCCGCACGAGGAGGGCATTGTGTCTGCAAGGTTTAAATTATAGGCGAGACGAAAGAATAATATAGATTACAGAATTATGAATAAAATCAAGTGAGCGAGGCTATTAAACAGGCGAGACAAGGCGGAGGGTCTTCAGTTTTTTTGCCATTTCCAGCCCCGTCCACCGCGAGACCCCGGACATGGGGGCCAGCCCGAGATGTCCAAGGAGCGAACATCATCAAGACCACGACGCGTGAGACAGAGTTGCTTGTCGACCTCATACATAATGGCCTGAGGGTCTGTCTCATCTATCTCAATTATAGCGTCAACCTCAGAGGATAGATAGGTGCATTCAATATCTAGCAAATAAATACGCCTGTCAGTAGCATGTTTGTCTAATTCTATCTCGCGGATGAGGCAAATGTGCTTTCAAAACATTTCGGCCGTCCTGCGCTTAATCTCCACTGGATCCATGGGATCGCCAAGATAATCTTCTTTTTCGTCTGGGTGAGGAGGACGCGAGATGGAGGGCTGCCCAGAGAGGTCCTCTGCTAGCGAGTCGATCTAAATACCTAAGCAAGGAGAAGCCCAAGTTCAGGATGAAGAGTGTTCTGGCGAGAAGGCTTGGAAGCGGCGAGGCACAGAGAAGCAAGAGGGAAGGTCTAGTTCATTTACCTGGGTTGTGAGAGGTCTTAACGATCTGGGAAGGGTCGTCACTCTTCGTATTTAGAGGGGTGGATTGCTGAGGCTAGTCAGATCCTTGGTTATGGATGAAAGTGGTATCGAGCAGGTTTACTGGTTGGGGATGATGGACGAGATCTCCCTGGAGAAGCAAGCAGTGAGTAAATAAGAAGATGAATAAAGGAAAAAGAGGGACAAGAGCAAAAACTCACCTCTCTCTCCTCAAGAGACGTAGTAGGAGGGGTACGGATTTCCAAAGATGCGGGAGTGGGCTCCTTGATGACTAGTTTTAGTCATCGCTTTTTGGGTTAGTTTAGTTTAATTTTTCCTTGGTTTAAGTATTAATTTTTATATTTTATGTATGTTATGCTTTAACATTTCATTTTTGATAATATATTTTAATATTTTATGTTTGTTTGTTATGTTGCATTTTGTGTTATGTTTGTTGGTTTGTTTTGTTTTTATTATTTTCGTTTTTATGTTTTTTTGTTTGTTATTTTGTGTTTTTGCTACTTTTTGATATTAATGTTTTAATTATTTTTTATCTTACAGCATAACTAATGTTCTTCTTTTATTTTCATGTAGGTTCAAGCCCACTTGGAGCAGCCCGAGTACATGTTATAGCCTACCATGCTGTCGGGCCCTTCCATATGGTGCAACCCGAGCTCCTCCTCAAGTCCAGCCCAAATAATAGCTCACCTATCAAGCAACCCGAGCTAGCCTTGCTGATGTACCCCACATGCCAACCCGAGCAACTCTCCTAGTTATACTCGAGCCCTCATCAAAGCCCACTACACCATGCAGCCCACTTCAACAAGACCATTATGCATGGCTTCTACTCCATATATTTTGGCCCACCTTTCTACACACTCTCTCTCCCTCATGAGCCGCCACCTTGCATGGTTGTCCATGCATTTCCCCATGCATGGTCGGCCACCTCCCTCCCCTCCCTCTTCATTTATTCCAAATTCACCTCTTCTTTTTCCCTCTCTCATGCTCTTTTAAGCCCATTCATCCCCCTTCTCTCATGATAAAAAAATCTCTTTTCGTTTACTAAAAAAAATGCATTGAATCCCTCTCTCTCTCCCCTTCATTAAATATCATGCATGAACCCTTCCACCTACATGGCTGGCCACCCCCCTTGTCATTTCATTCTATTCCCATCTAGAATCATCCCTCCTCATCTATAAAAGGCGCCATGGTCTCATACTTTGAAAAAGAGATTTGGGAGAGAGCAAGTGGAGAGTACAAGTCAAGAGAGCTTTTGTTTCATTGTAATTTTTTTTCTTAGTTTACCTTGTTGCAATCTCGTTTCGTTTAAGTAATATTATATCGTTTTGTTTTAGCATTGTGTACTCTTTTGTTTAGTATAATTAAAGATTAAATTTTCTTCACTTTATATTGTTGTTTCCTTTTCCAATATGCGTAGCTAATGATCTTTTAGCATTTGATCATGAGGATCCATGATTTGAGATGAGAATTCTTTTTTACTTCGTAATTTTATTTTTGCTAAATTTTGCTCGATCCCTCTTTGATTTATTTTGTGCCGAATACGTATTTTCGGTATATGATAGTAGGCCTTTGATCTCATTTCATAGTAGTCGAGAGACTCGTTGAGTTGAAAGATCACTCAAAGAAGGAAGGGGTTGCATGCAATCCTAGATATAGGACGATGTAAATCCTCAAGATTGGAGTCAAATCCAATAGTGTGGAACACCTCGATAATGCAAATTTAGTGATGGAGGCGACGGCCCTCAACATGACGACGATGGTACTGGCACGCTTACGGATGATGGTGCATCTCCGATCAAAGACGCACGTCGTCGCGACAACCAATTTGATAAATGTCATCACTGCTACAATCTCCTCCCGTGGGGCAATAATAATTAATTAATACTTATAATTATTCTCTTATAGGTATTAATTAAAAATTTGCATGTTTTGTTTAATTGCACTAAATATTTGCATGTTTTGTTTAATTGCACTTTTGTTGGGACAATATTTAATTTTTGTTATTGGGCTGCATGTAGCCGTTTCTTTGTGTAAGCCTATAAATAGGCAATTATATGGAATAATCAATCATTGAATGAAAATTTTAAATTTGAACTCCTAAATTTGGAATTACCTCCTTCCTCTCTCTTTCCTTCTCTCTTCCTAGCCAAAAAGAGGCATCTCCCCCTCTCAAACTTCGGTCCCCTCCTTGGAACCGCCGACCCTCCTCCTTCCTTCTCCCCTTGGCCGCCACCCTTCTTCTCTCTTCTTTCTACTTCCTTCTTCCCTCTTATTACCCCGCAACCTCCACGATTTCCCTCTACCCTCTCTTTAGTAGTCGGCCAACATTGGAGGAGAAGATCTGATTGAAACAACTAAAGGCTTGCGGATCTCCTACGCCGTTATGTTCCTGCCCACTCATCGGTGATGAGTACTTTCGAGCGGGGGAGGATTGATGGAGGCGATAGCCCTCAACATGACAATAATGGTACTGGCACTCTTACGGATGATGGTGCCTCTCCGATCAAAGACGCGTGTCACCGCGACAACCAATTTGATAAACTCCATCGCCACTACAATCTCCGCCCGCGACGCCATAATAATTAATTAATACTTATAATTATTCTCTTATAAGTATTAATTAAATATTTCATGTTTTTTTAATTGCACTAAATATTTGCATGTTTTGTTTAATTGCATTTTTGTTGGGACAATATTTAAGTTTTGTTATTGGGCTGCATGTAACCGTTTCTTTATGTAAGCCTATAAATAGGCCATTATATGGGATAATCAATCATTGAATGAAAATTTTAAATTTGAACTCCTAAATTTTTAATTCCCTCCTTCCTCTCTCTTTCCTTCTCTCTTCCTAGCCAAAAGAGGAATCTCCCCGTCTCAAACTTCGGCCCCCTCCTTGGAACCGCCGGCCGTCCTCCTTCCTCCTCCCCTTGGCCTCCCCCCTCCTTCTCTCTTCATTCTGCTTCCTTCTTCCCTCTTATTACCCTGCAACATCCATGATTTCCCTCTACCCTCTCTCTACTAGTCGGCCATCATTGGAGGAGAAGATCTGATTGAAACAACTAAAGGCTTGAGTGATCTTCTATGGCACAAAGCGGAGAAGACGGGCGAGTTTCGTCATTCTATTGGAGCACCTTTCGTGGAGTACAAAGGAGAGTGATCAATTCTAGTGGATCCAACATCTCGGATCTATTTTTCCGAGAGGTGTAACAAAACTTCTACTCAAGAGTTTTCTTTTCTTAAATCGTTTTTGTGGACGATTTTAGCGTGATTTCTCGAAACGAATAAAATTTCGTCGAGATTTCTTTGATGGTTTTTGTTTGATTTTCCAAATACTATCGAGGGGATTGGCGATCCTCGTTATTTCTTATTTGGGAAAGATAGACCATTTGCAAATCAGGATTTTCTTGGTAGATCTTTCTTTGGTACAACATCGCTCGAACGGACGCGAATATTCATCCTTTTTAGCTTGATCGGATCTCAGCCTTTAGCCGTTGTTTGATCTCCAGCGGGTTGGCTATTCGTACTTTAGTACGAAAGATAAATAAAAAAATATTTTCTGCTGCGTTTCATTATTGTGCGGAAATGAGAGCGTGTGAGCGTGGCAAACGTAATCCTACGTCATCCATATAGGCTCTTAGGACGGTGCTACATCATTTAGGCCTCTTTGATTTGTAAAGAGATTTTGATCAAAGCGTCTATAAGTTAGGATACTTAATGCTCTAGCGAGATTTTGTCTTATTTTCGAATCCGTCACGGTCGAGTTTAATTCGCATTCATAAAATTATATTTTTATTTCTCTTATCTCTTTTCATGGTGAATCATAGATCAAGTGCTATCTTTTAATCCATAGTTTATTTTAATTTCATTTCAGTTTAATTTTAAATTTTCAAAACCCCCACCAGCAATCGTACGGTAGGATAATAGTTGAAGCGTGAGTAATTGTACTTGATAGCCCCGAGTCTTAAATATGACCTTGGTACTACAATTCGATAGGTACACTTGCCTCTTTGGGTTAATAGTCAGTTCAATCCACCATGTTTTTGGCGCCGTTGTCGGGGACCTTCTTCGTCAATATTTTGAAAACGTTTTCGCTATTACTTCTGCAAAAATACAAAAAAAAATCATTATCTTTCTCGTATTTAAGTTTTTATTTCCTTTCTTTTCTTCCCTCCATTCTCTTTCATTTTTATTAGTGCATGACCTGCACGAATCCGTCGCTACTTGTTGATTTGGACCCAGAAATCGAACACTCATTTCGGAGACAACTACGATTCAGGGCTTCCACTTCTCAAATAGAATTGAGGATTCCGACGGTGATTGTAATTTTAATTCTGAAATGGGAGATCCCAACCCAGGAATCGCTCGGCAAAGGACCATGTCCGATTATGCTCGACCCAACCTGGAGGGTACAGAAACAAGTATTGTTCGACCTGCAATTGCGAACAATAACTTCGAGCTTAAGCCTAGCATCATACAAATTGTAACACCCCAAATTGTTGTAGGAGCGACGGGGATCGAATTTGGCCAAGACAAGTTTTTGGTGCAGGTGACACGGGCCCCGACACGGGCGTGTCGGAGGCCGTGTCGGGCGTGTCGAGCTCGGGCCGTGTAGTCGACCAGTTCAGGTCGACGATGGTCGTGTGGTGGAACACGGCCTAGGACACGGGCGTGTCCCAGGCCATGTCACACCTGGGCTGTGCAGTTGGGTACACGGGTAATGACACGGGCACGAACACGGGCGTGTCTAGTTGGATACGGGCGTGTCTGATGCCGTGTCACCAAGCCGTGTACCTCTCTGACTGCGAAGTGTTGATAAATTGCACACGGGGGGCGTGACACAGGTCCCGACACGGGCGTGTCGCAGGCGACACGGGCGTGTCGGAGGCCGTGTCACATGCCATGTTGCTGGTTTTCAATTTTGGTCGAGACGGCGAATGAGCTACACGGCCAGGCACACGGCCGTGTGTGAACCCATGTTCGGCCCAGTTTTTGGGATTTCAGATCTAATCCTGGCCGTTCGTTTCCTTGGCTTTGGATCCGACGGTGGGGGGCTGCTCCTGGGTGGTTTTAGCCGGGAATAGGGTTTTGAAACCCTTATTTCACTTGGGATCTCTCTCTCTAAAACCTAGAGAGAAAGGAGAGCTTGGAGGAGGAAGAAGGAGGTCAACTCCGGCGGCTGGTGGAGATTCGGAGCTCCGTTTCGCGAGCGGATTTCAGATCCGCAAAGGTGGGAGCGTTGCGGTGGTTTTCAACCGAGCAAATCTTCTCCATGGCTAGGAAGAGGGGACGGAAGGTAACGATGCTTCTCCTCTCGGTTTTTAGGATTTCGGATGCATGAATAGCATCCCCTTCCTTTCGTATTTTGAGCACCGAATCTCTCAAATGAGAGGGATTCGTATAGCCTAGGTTCAAGAGGACCTCCAGGTTGAGTATGCTCATCCAGGCATGCTTTGCATTAGAGATCCGCTCCGTTAGCAGATTAGGCATTGTGGGTGAAGCTGTGGACGCGATTGTTGGTCCGACCCGGTGATGTTGTATAGCGAGTTTTGGGGTTTCGATAGAAATCCGCAGCGACAATACGCCGTTGTATGTATGCGTTTTCCCCCTCATATTTGAGTGAGTATTCGTAGTCGTAACCGGACGAGGTTAGCTCCGCTTTGTGCGGTAGATGGTTTCCTTGGAGCACGGGAAAGACACGATGCGAGTGGCGATTGGGGTGGGGAAACATTTGTTTGTGCTGTTCTAAGGCACGACTAGGTCTCCATGGTCGGCTGGCTACCCCGTGGCGCGCAAGTCATGTGGGGGAAGTGTCCCGGCGAGACTAGCCCCTTCTGTGGACTGAAGAGAATGTCGAGCGGAGGACAAGCCCGGGCAATGTGGCCATGAGCGAGTGGGGTCCAGCAAGGCTTCTTAGAATCGGTCAGTGTGAGACGAAACCCTGACGTGCGAAGTCAGAATGTGCGGGCAAGCCCCGGGGTATATGACCCTTGTGCGTGTGGGGCCTTTGCAAGGTTCCGTGTGACGGCGTGTGTGCCGTTAGGGACATGGTGGTTCCCTTGTGTTTGCGGCTTTAAGCCAATGGGGAAACGGAAGTACCCAGTGTTTGATGTTGTGCTAGATGCATAAGAACTATGGTGCCTTTGGTGAAACCCGGGTTGCATTCATGCTGCATAGTAGGCCCTTTCACCTCGTACAAAACATAGAGAACATGTTTGCTGTATGAGACATCCAAGCCTGTTTTACCGCTTTAAAATATATTTGCTCTTTTGGTATATGAAGTGCTAACTTGCAGGTGGAGTGGTACCCCGGGGTCCGTTAGGGATGGCTGGGAGGAGATGTGTTTGTTACACAGTAGAGGTCAGCCTTTGCTGACCCACGTTACTTCAAATCCTTACAGGGCAAGGATCGCATGCAGGAGCTAGCGCGCCGGGCGAAAAGCCCTAAGCCTCATGAAGTGTTGCCATGCTTGGTTTCTCCTTGTATGTTTGCTACTTTTGTTATGTTTATGTCCGGCTTGCATGCCGAGGTAGCCTAGGAGTGCTTGGCACATTGATATGTTTTGGACTATTATTGTGTAAGGCCTTAAGGCCATTTGATACTCTATCGTTAGTGGATAACTTCTGTCGGTTTGTTCTGTTTCCGCTGTGTTTGTCTGGAGTTTTGAGATTGGGTAGTTTTCATATCATCTTTTAATACTAAAGCTGTGGCGTCCGTATGTTGTGGGGCCCCGGTCGGACCCATATTATATGGTCTTTACAGGGGAGGTCTTACAATTTGGTATCAGAGGGAGGTTAGCGTTCCAACGAGAAGTTTCGCAGTCGAAAGTATAAGTCGAGTCGCGTATAAGAAGTTATCCACATAGGAGTATCACAGGACCATGAGTGTCCTGGTGTTCCAGTCTTGCGATTAGAGACTGATTTGTGTTTTCTTGCTTGTGTTTAGAGTGCAAGCAACGAGGCTGGGACCTCGAGGCCAAGAGAAGAGCTCTCGGCAAGTAGTGCGACTGCGCAAGGTCCGCTAGGGATGGGGGTCACACCGGCCGACTTCTGTCGTATGCTTGCAGAAGCGATGGTGGCGGCCCAAGCTGGAGCGACAGCACAGGTAGCAGCTCCCATTGCTCAGGTGGCAACTCCTGCTACCCCGGACACGGCGGCGACCGTGCAGGTTGAGGAATCCAGGCGGGCAGAGCCGCAGGCCGAGAGAGTGGTTGTCGGGCATGGGGACCGGCAAATGAAGTACTTTCTGAGTTTCCACCCTCCCACCTTCAAGGGAACCGACACACCCACAGATGCAGAGGATTGGTGGGCTAGAATTCAGGAGCTTCTGAGTGCGGTAGAGGTGCCAGATGAGAAAAAGGCAGAGTTCGCAGCCTTTATGTTGGAGGGAGATGCCAAGTTATGTTGGGTGAGCCACAGTGGCCGGCAATTTGTAGGACGCACACCGTCCATCGAGGAGTTTTGGAATGCCTTCCTGAAGAAGTACATACCCGCCTCAACGAGGTTAGCCCTCCAGAGGCAGTTCCTACATCTGGTGCAGCGAGACAAGTCAGTGGATGAGTATGTTCAGGAATTTACTCGCTTGGGTCGCTATGCGGGAACGACCATGGTAGACGATGAAGAGAGGGACAATCTCTTCTACCATGGATTGAGGGAGAACCTAAGACAACCCCTCATATCGATGAAACGTGCGGGTTTCAACGAATTGGTGGAGGCGGCCCGAATTTTGGAGAGTGATATGGAGCGATCCCAGCATCACAAGGGTTTCACACCCATGCAGGGGGAGGAGAAGAAGCCTGCCCAGTCACATGGAAAGGCGGAAGGGAGCCGATGGAAGAAGAAGCCTTCCCCATATAAGTCGGGCGAGAAAAGTAATTGGACGTCCGGAGGGTCACGCTCTAAGGGCCCTCAGACGTGCTATAGTTGTGGCAAGCCGGGCCACATAGCAAGATTTTGTACCCAAGGGGGCACTGAGCAAGAGCCAAGGCAGGAGCAAACTGTGCGCTCCGGCCCCAGTGCCGCAGAGAAAGGGAAGATGGCGGAGTCGAGTGCTTCTCGGTTTCAACCAGTGCAGTCAAGGGCCTACAACCTTAGGCAACAAGAAGCAATCCGTCGACCCGATGTTGTGACAGGTACGAGAGTTCAACCTGCACCTTAGATTCCTGTCTTTCAAGCCTTTATGTTTGTTGCATGGGTGTAGGCTTTGTAATGGTATCTGGGTACCCCGCTAGGGTACTCTTTGATACGGGAGCGTCGCACTCCTTCCTTGCGGAAGGCTTTATCCGGAGGATCGGAGTGGAGTCTTTCTCGACGGACTCCAAGTTGAAAGTGCGCATGCCCAATGGGTCATCTATGACTACCAGGGCTAGAGGCCGGATTTGTTGGAGTCTTGAGGGAGTCGACTTCTTATTGGTAGCGGTGAACTTGCCGTTGTCCGAGTTCGATGTGATTTTGGGGATGCATTGGCTAGCGGAGCAGCGTGCCAGTATCGACTGTTTGTCCAAGGTGGTAACCCTGAGGGGCGTGGGGCAAGCGGAAGTCAAGTTTGAAGGTCTGCATGGAGTGGCCTGCTCCCTAGTTTCGGCACTTCAGTTAGTGCGAGCTGTTAACCAGGGAGGTGTAGCTCTAGTAGCATTGTTGGAGGTTAGCCTCTCCAGGCTGTCTCTAGGAGAAGTGCCCGTGGTGGCGGAGTTTGGAGATGTTTTTCCCGAGGAGTTACCGGGAGCACCTCCTCGGCGGGAGATTGATTTCTCCATCGAGTTGGTGCCCGAGGCTAGACCAGTGTCGCGTCCACCCTTCAGGATGGCCCCAAAGGAGTTGGCCGAGCTCAAGGTTCTGTTGCAGGAGCTTTTGGAGCAAGGGTATATCAGGCCCAGCTCTTCACCGTGGAGTGCACCGGTGTTATTCATAAAGAAGAAGGACGGTAGTATGCGTCTGTGCATAGACTACCGAGAGTTGAACAAATTGACTGTCAAGAATAAGTATCCGATCCCTCGGATAGACGATCTCTTCGACCAGTTGGTGGGGTCGGTGGTGTACTCCAAGTTGGACCTGAAGTTCGGATATTATCAGTTGCGGATTCGTGACGAGGACATACCCAAGACCGCGTTTGGTACGAGGTATGGTCATTTTGAGTTCTCGGTGATGCCGTTCGGGCTAACGAACGCGTCGTCCGTGTTCATGGACTTGATGAACCGAGTGTTTCGCGAATATTTGGAATGGTTCGTAGTCGTCTTTATCGATGACATTTTGGTGTATTCCAAGTCGGAAGCGGAGCACAAGTCGCACTTGCGGACAGTGTTGCAAGTATTGAGAGAGAACCAACTTTATGCGAAGTTCTCCAAGTGCGAGTTCTGGTTGGAGAAAGTGGCATTTCTAGGCCATGTGATTAGTGGGGATGGGGTGGCAGTGGATCCAACGAAAGTAGAAGCCATCAGAGAGTGGCCAGTTTTGAGGACCGTGGCGGAAGTCCGAAGTTTTCTCGGACTAGCCGGGTAATACCGAAGGTTTGTGGAAAACTTTTCGCGGATAGCTCTACCCCTAACTTCACTAACTCGCAAGGATCAGAAATTTGTATGGACTCAAGAGTGCAACGAGGCGTTTGAAACCCTGAAGGAAAGGCTAATGACAGCGCCGATCCTAAGTCTGCCAAAGGGGACCGAAAGGGTTCCAGATTTTCAGCAACACATCCGGATGCGGTTTAGGGTGCGTGTTGGTGCAGCATGGTAGTGTGATAGCTTTTGGGTCGAGGCAGCTGAAGCCTCATGAGAGAAATTACCCCGTCCATGATTTGGAGTTGGCGGCGGTAATTTTTCCGTTGAAGTTGTGGAGGCACTACGTTTATGGTGCAAAGGTGGAGATCTTCACGGACCACAAGAGTCTGAAGTATCTCCTAGATCAGAAGGACCTAAATATGCGGCAGCGTAGGTGGGTCGAGTTCCTGGGGGACTACGAGGTGGCGATTCAGTACACGCCAGGGAAAGCCAATGTGGTGGCAGATGCTTTGAGTAGGAAATACTCGGGGCAAGGAAATTGGATTGAAGCTCACGATGAGCGGTTAAGGCGGGACTGGGAGTCCCTTGGTTTGGAATGTGTGGCAAGAGGCGAGTCCAGCGTGGCTCGACTAAATTGGATTGAGATGTAGAGTGACTTATGCGATCGTATTCGGGAAGCGACCCGTGTAGATGTGGAGTTGATGTTTGAGGCCCACTTCACTAAGTACTCCATTCACCCGGGTAGTACAAAGATGTACTTGGACTTGAAGAAGTCCTATTGGTGGCCTGGGATGAAGCGGGACGTGGCTTTGTGTGTGAGTCGGTGCCAAACATGTGCCTTGATGAAGGCCGAATGTCAGAAGCCGGGCGGGTTCTTGAAGCCTCTTCCAATCCTCGAATGGAAATTTGATGACATCTCCATGGATTTTGTGCATGGGTTGCCTAGATCGCAGCAGGGTAATGATGCCATTTGGGTGATTGTGGACCGCTTGACCAAAGTGGCACATTTCATCCCAAACTGGAAGGAGGACGGTGTGGAAAAGGTTGTGGAGTTGTACGTCCGCAATATTGTACGACTCCATGGGATTCCGAAGAGTATAGTCAGCGACCGGGATGGACGTTTCACGTCTAAGGATTGGTGGTTGGTGCAGAAGAGCTTGGGCACAAAACTCAAGTTCAGTACGGCTTTTCATCCTCAAACCGATGAGCAAACTGAGAGAACGAACCGTACTTTGGAAGATATGCTAAAGATGTGTACTCTCGACTTCGGCAAGAAGTGGGAGGATCACCTCTTCATGGTGGAGTTTGTGTATAACAATAGTTACCAAGCTAGTATCAAGATGGTGCCATACGAAGCTCTGTATGGGAGGCGGTGTCGAACACCGATGTCTTGGACAGAGGCGGGAGACACCAAGCTTTTGGGGAAAGAAGTGGTAGCCGACGCTAGTGAGTTGGTGCGGACCATCCAAGAGCGCATGAAGGTAGCTCAAGATCGGCAGTCGAAGTATTTCAATGCTCACCACAGGCATGTGGAATTCGCTGTGGGCGACTGGGTGTATCTTAAGATCAAGCCGTTCAAAGGCGTTTCGCGAATTCGCCGACTCAAGAAGCTAAGTCTGAGATTTTTGGGACCATTCAAGGTCATCGAGCGAGTGGGAGAGGCAGCGTACCGGTTGGCGTTGTCCACAGAGCTAAGTGGATTGCATGACGTTTTTCACGTCTCCGTCCTGAGGAAAGCGTTGTTAGAAGACAGCGTGGTGATTGAGCCAACGGCGGTGCCGATAGAGGAAGACATGGGGACGCGAGTTCGTCCAGTCAGGATAGAAGACTCAGAGGTTCGGCAATTGCGAAACAAGGAGGTCAGACTCGTAAAGGTCCATTGGGACAACTGTGGTTGCGAGGAGCTCTCATGGGAGCGAGAGCAGGCCATGCTAGAGGAGTACCCCGAGCTTTTCTCCTCAGGTACTGTTTAGTTTTGTTTACCTTCCATGTTTTAAATTTCGGGATGAAATTCTTTTAAGGGGGAGAGAATTGTAACACCCCAAATTGTTGTAGAAGCGACGGGGATCGAATTTGGCCAAGACAAGTTTTTGGTGCAGGTGACACGGGCCCCGACACGGGCGTGTCGGAGGCCGTGTCGGGCATGTCGAGCTCGGGCCATGTAGTCGACCAGTTCAGGTCGACGATGGTCGTGTGGTGGAACACGGCCTAGGACACGGGCGTGTCCCAGGCCGTGTCACACCTGGGCTGTGCAGTTGGGTACACGGGTAATGATACGGGCACGAACATAGTCGTGTCTAGTTAGACACGGGCGTGTCTGATGCCGTGTCACAAAGCCGTGTACCTCTCTGACTGCGAAGTGTTGATAAATTGCACACGGGGGGCGTGACACGGGTCCCGACACGGGCGTGTCGCAGGCCGAGTCACATGCTGTGTTGCTGGTTTTCAATTTTGGTCGAGACGGCGAATGAGCTACACGGCCAGGCACACGGCCGTGTATGAACCCGTGTTCGGCCCAGTTTTTGGGATTTCAGATCTAATCCTGGCCGTTCGTTTCCTTGGCTTTGGATCCAACGGTGGGGGGCTGCTCCTGGGTGGTTTTAGCCGGGAATAGGGTTTTGAAACCCTTATTTCACTTGGGCTCTCTCTCTCTAAAACCTAGAGAGAAGGGAGAGCTTGGAGGAGGAAGAAGGAGGTCAGCTCCGGCGGCCGGTGGAGATTCGGAGCTCCGTTTAGCGAGCTGAGTTCAGATCCGCGAAGGTGGGAGCGTTGCGGTGGTTTTCAACCGAGCAAATCTTCTCCATGGCTAGGAAGAGGGGACGGAAGGTAACGACGCTTCTCCTCTCGGTTTTTAGGATTTAGGATGCATGAATAGCATCCCCTTCCTTTCGTATTTTGAGCACCGAATCTCTCAAATGAGAGGGATTCGTGTAGCCTAGGTTCAAGAGGACCTCCGGGTTGAGTATGCTCATCCCGGCATGCTTTGCATTAGAGATCCGCTCCGTTAGCGGATTAGGAATTGTGGGTGAAGTCGTGGTCGCGATTGTTGGTCCGACCCGGTGATGTTGCATAGCGAGTTTTGGGGTTTCGATAGAAAATCGCAGCTGCAATACGCCGTTGTATGTATGCGTCTTCCCCCTCATATTTGAGTGAGTATTTGTAGTCGGAACCGGACGAGGTTAGCTCCGCTTTGTGCGGTAGATGGTTTCCTTGGAGCACGGGAAAGACACGGTGCGAGTGGCGATTGGGGTTGGGAAACCTTTGTTTGTGCTGTGCTAAGGCGCGGCTATGTCTCCGTGGTCGGCTGGCTACCCCGTGGCGCGCAAGTCATGTGGGGGAAGTGTCCCGGCGAGACTAGCCCCTTCTGTGGACTGACGAGAATGTCGAGCGGAGGACAACCCCGGGCAATGTGTCCATGAGCGGGTGGGGTCCAGCAAGGCTTCTTAGAATCGGTCAGTGTGAGACGGAACCCTGACGTGCGAAGTCAGAATGTGCGGGCAAGCCCTGGGGTATATGAACCTTGTGCGGGTGGGGCCTTTGCAAGGTTCCGTGTGACGGCGTGTGTGCCGTTAGGGATATGGTCGTTCCCTTGTGTTTGCGGCTTTAAGCCAATGGGGAAACGGAAGTACCCAGTGTTTGATGTTGTGCTAGATGCATACAAACTAGGGTGCCTTGGGTGAAACCCGGGTTGCATTCATGCTGCATAGTAGGCCCTTTCACCTCGTACAAAACATAGAGAACATGTATGCTGTATGAGACATCCAAGCCTGTTTTACCGCTTTAAAATATATTTGCTCTTTTGGTATACGAAGTACTAACTTGCAGGTGGAGTGGTACCCCGGGGTCCGTTAGGGACGGCCGGGAGGAGATGTGTTTGTTACACAGTAGAGGTCAGCCTTTGCTGACCCACGTTACTTCAAATCCTTACAGGGCAAGGATCGCATGCAGGAGCTAGCGCGCCAGGCGAAAAGCCCTAAGCCTCATGAAGTGTTGTCGTGCTTGGTTTCTCCTTTTATGTTTGCTACTTTTGTTATGTTTATGTCCGGCTTGCATGCCGAGGTAGCCTAGGAGTGCTTGGCATATTGATATGTTTTGGACTATTATTGTGTAAGGCCTTAAGGCCATTTGATACTCTATCATTAGTGGATAACTTCTGTCGGTTTGTTCTATTTCCGCTGTGTTTGTCTGGAGTTTTGAGATTGGGTAGTTTTCATATCATCTTTTAATACTAAAGCTGTGGCATCCGTATGTTGTGGGGCCCCGGCCGGATCCATATTATATGGTCTTTACAGGGGAGGTGTTACACAAATGGTGCAGCAAATGTATAGTTCGACTGATTACAAGATGAAGATCCGAACTTACATAATTCTAGTTTTCTTGAAATCTATGATACCTTTAAAATCAATGGTGTTTCAGACGATGCATTTAGTCTAATGCTTTTCCCCTTCTCACTAAGAACTAAAGCCAAATAGTGGTTGAGTTCTCTTCCAAGAGGATCAATCACTACTTGGATCATTCTAACTGAAAAAATTCTAGCTAAGTATTTCCCTCCCACGAAAACTGCGAAATAAAGAAATGATATTACTTCTTTTTCGCAAATTTCTTCCGAGACCCTCTATGACACTTGGGAGAGGTTCAAGGAACTCTTTAGATGCTTCCCACATCATTCTCTGCATGTATGATTACTGGTCCAGACATTTTACAATGTGCTAAATCAAGAGACTAAGAAAATGATAGATGCAGCTTCCGGTGGTTCTTTGGACCGTAAAACTCCGGAAGTCGCTATTGAGCTTATTGAGGACATTGCAATGAACACCTATCAGTGGAATTCGCCTAGAACATGCCCAAATAAACCTGCAGGTATCTATGAAGTAGACTCTGTATCACAACTGGTGCTGTAAGTGGAGATGCTGAATAAGAAGATATCGAAGATGATTGTTTCCTCTGCCCCTCAGGTATATGAAAATGCAAATGCTGCTTCTGCCGAGCAGGTGGATTATTTGGGGAAAATACCCAGGCTTGCCCAAAATAATGCTTCGAACTTTTCTGCTTTTTCTAATTTTTCTGCTCCGCCTGGTTTTAATTCTTCTTCAAACTCATATCACCCTGGATGGCGTAACCATCCAAATTTTTCTTGGAGAAATCTCGCAAATGTCGCACGTCCACCGCACGATTTAACTCCACCACCACCACCACTACAACAAAATCAACATTTTCAAAAACCTTCCTCTTTGGAGGAAATGCTTTCAAGATACATAAGCACCAATGAAGTGACCATTAGAAATCTAACAGGCTCAATAAAAAATTTAGAGAATACGGTCGGTCAATAAGCAAAGATGGTTTCCGAGAGGCCACCTGAGACTCTTCCCTCAAATACTGAGCCAAACCCAAGGGAGCATACGAAAGCAATTTCCCTTCGGAGCAGCAAAGTAATTCACGAGCCCACCATAAGGGAAGAGCCAAAGGTGATTGCCTCTCCTACTGCTGAACGAATTAGTGACGAAGAAATAACTAATAAAAATTTTGGAAAAGAAAAATCTATTTTTTAAAATGAACAAGAAACATCTATTTTGGAAAAAGAAAAAGATTGTTTTAAAAATAATGATCTCAAGATTTTAAAAGAATTTCCGCCACCTCCCTACCCCGCTAAGCTTAGGAAAGATAAGCTAGATGATCAATACCAATGCTTCCTTGAAATGTTTGAACAAATTCATATCAATTTGCCATTTCATGAAGCGATTAGTCAAATGCAGAAAAACGCTAAATATCTTAAGGACCTGTTAACGAACAAAAAGAAATTAGAAACTTATGTCATGTTACGTTAAATGAAGAATCCTCGGCGGTCATAGAAAATTCCAATCTTCCTAAAAAGATAAATGATCTGGGTAGTTTTTCGATTCCTTTCGTTTTTGGTGATCTTTTTGTAAAGCACGCGCTAGCGGATTTAGGTGCGAGCATCAACTTGATGCCTTTTTCATTGTTTAAAAAAGTTAGGATTGCGCACTCTCAGCCCTACAAATATTTTTATTCAATTGGCTTATCGATCGATTAAGTATCCGTTAGGTATCGTTGAGGATGTGCTAGTGAAGGTCGAAAAATTCATCTTCCTGGTGGATTTTGTCATTCTTGATATTGAAGAATACGTCGAGGTTCCCCTTATCCTTGGTCATCCCTTCCTAGCCACCTCTCGTGCGGTCATCGATGTGAGTAACGGGATACTTTTGCTTCGCGTGGAAGATGATGAGGTAACGTTTTCAATAAATCAATCCATGAAAATTCTTTAAAAAAATGAAGACTCATGTTTCTTCCATAATTTTTTAAATGAAGACCCCTCTCTTTCTCTTTCAAATGTTTCTTCCAATGATTTTTCTTCCTCCTTTTCTTATTTTTCTACAAATGTTTTTGAAGACACGGTAATGTCCGTACAATCCAACTTTGCAAATGAACCAGTGTTTAGACAAAAAATTATGAAAATATTATTTTTGAAAATGAAAAAGTTTTAAAGAACTCTTACGATGAACCACCCAACTTAGAACTAAAACCCCTTCCCGAACATCTCAAACATGCCTTTCTTGAACAAAATTCTAAATTGCCTGTTATAATCTCGGCTTTGCTTTCTCAATCCGAAAACGATCAATTGATCGAACTACTACAAAAGCATCGCCGAGCTATAGCGTGGGAAATTTCTGATATTCCTTGAATAAGCCCCTCCTTTTGCACCCACAAAATATTTTTAGAAAATAATTCTAAGGGTGTAGTACAACCTCAACGTCGTCTTAATCCTAATATGAAACATGTTGTGAAGGGAGAGGTTCTTAAGTTATTAGATGCGGGGATAATCTACCCTATTTCCGATATTAAGTGGGTAAGTCCGGTTCAGGTTGTACCTAAGAAGGGTGGGATCACGGTAGTAACAAATGAAAATTATGATTTAATTCCAACTAGGACGGTAACGGGATGGAGGATGTGCATCGATTACCATAAATTAAATGATGTCACTCGTAAAGATCACTTCCCCCTTCCCTTTATCGATCAAATTTTAGAACGCTTATCCGGGCATAGTTTTTATTGTTTTCTCGACGGTCTTTCGGGATACTTCCAAATCCCTATCGCACCCGAGGAAAAAGAGAGGACAACATTCACTTGCCCTTTCGGAACTTTTGCCTATCGTAGGATGCCTTTCGGGCTATTCAACGCACCAGCTACCTTTCAGCGGTGCATGCTGGCCATTTCCGATAAATATGTAGAAAACATTATGGAAGTGTTTATGGACGACTTCTCGGTTTTTGGCTACTCGTTTGAGTTATGTTTAAAGAATTTACGAAAAGTTTTAAAATGCTGCGAATAAACAAATCTAGTTTTTAATTGGGAAAAGTGCCACTTTGTGGTACGTGAAGGCTTAGTCCTTGGCCACAAAATTTCCGCTAGGGGAATTGAAGTGGACAAGGCAAAAATCGAAGTAATTGAAAAGTTACCTCCACCTACGAATATCAAAGTGATAAGAAATTTTTTAGGGAATGTGGGTTTTTATCGAAGATTTATTAAGGACTTTTCAAAAATTACAAAGCCTCTCACCCACCTTCTCGAGAAAGACGCTCCTTTTGTTTTTGACGATTCTTGTTTAGCGGTGTTCCACTTAATTAAATCCAAACGTATAAATGCTCTGATTATGATCGCCCCAGTTTGGGATTTACCTTTTGAAATTATGTGCGATGCAAGATGTTTTGCGGTCGGTGCGGTACTAGGACAACGTATAGCTAAGAATTTCCTCCTAATCTATTACGCTAGTAAAACGCTTAATTCAGCGCAAGAAAATTACACTACAACTTAAAAGGAACTCTTAGGTGTCATTTTTGCTTTTGATAAATTCCGACCCTACATCACTCTTTCTAAGGTTATCGTTTTTACGGATCATTCCGCTTTGAAGTACCTCCTTTCTAAACCAGATGCCAAGTCGCGTCTTATTCATTGGATCCTATTACTTCAAGAATTCGACTTGGAGATCCGGGATAAGAAAAGAGCAGAAAATTTAGCGACTGATCATCTTTCATGCCTAGAAAATCCTGAAATTGATATTTTTGATGAAAATTTACCTATTGATTCTTTTCTGGATGAAAAATTTTTAAACGTTTCTTCTTCTACCCCCTGGTTTGCCAATTTTGCCAATTATCTGGTGGCCCGCATCCTCCCAAAAGAATACTCCTCTCAGCAAAAGAAGAAATTCATTTATGAGTTGAAGTATTATTTTTCGGAGGATCCATTTTTATTTCGCATTTGTGTGGACCAGGAGGTAAGAAGATGTGTCTCCCGGGAAGAAGGTCAACAAATTTTATAACATGTTCATGAAGGTCCAACTGGCGGGCACTTTCAAGCAAATCGCACCGCACACAAAGTACTTAGTGATGGCTTCTATTGGCCAAGCATATTTAAAGATGCACAAAACTTTTGTGGGCAGGTGCGATCGGTGCCAGTGGACTGGAAAAATCTCAAATAAAAATTAAATGGAACAAAATTTTTTTCTCGAATGCGAAGTTTTTGATTTGTGGTGCATAGACTTTGCCGGCCCATTTCCCTCAAGTTTAGGAAATAAATACCTTTTATTCGCCGTAGATTATGTCTCTAGGTGGGCGGAGGCCCAAGCTTTACCAAGTAATGACGCTCGCGTAGTCATAAATTTCTTAAAAAATTATTTTCTTGTTTTGGTATTCCTCGAGAGATCGTTAGTGATAGGGGGAGCCACTTTTGTAATGCCCAACTAGATAAGGTTTTAACTAAATATGGCATTACACATAAATTATCCACCGCTTATCACCCCCAAACAAACGGTCAGGTCAAGGTAGTCAATCGAGAACTAAAAAGAA
The DNA here is from genome assembly GCA_039513925.1 of Platanthera zijinensis. Lineage (NCBI taxonomy): Eukaryota > Viridiplantae > Streptophyta > Magnoliopsida > Asparagales > Orchidaceae > Platanthera > Platanthera zijinensis. Next base: position 116,979,463 of record CM077081.1, on the reverse strand, counting down.
TTTTGGAAAAAACTGTTTCTACTTCTCATAAAGATTGGTCCTTAAAATTAGACGATGCTCTTTGGGCCTATCAGACAGCATACAAGACCACCATCGGTTGTACTCCTTTCCAATTGGTCTATGGAAAATTGTGTCATCTTCCGGTAGAAGTAGAACACCGAGCGTATTGGGCGATAAAATTTTTTAATTTCGATCCGCACTCAGTCGGCGATCATAGGAAAAAATAATTGAATGAACTCAATGAATTGAGAGCGTACACTTATGAAAATAACAAACTTTATAAAGAATGCACAAAACTTTATCACGATAAGAACCTGCGCCACCCTAAAACGTTTAAACCAGGCAATCAAGTTCTTCTTTTTAATTCGCGATTATGTCTCTTCCCTGAAAAACTGAAATCTTGTTGGTCTGGACCTTTTACGGTCAAACAGGTTTTTCCTTATGGCACTATGCTACTCTCGCACCCGGATAAGGGTGATTTAAAAGTAAATGGCCATCTCTTAAAGTTATATTTTTCAAATGATTATGTATCTCCTGCTGCGGTACAACTTTTATTTATATCGTAATGTTTTCTTTCTTGGAACTTTCTTTTATGTTGGACATTTCATTTTATTCTAAGACTTTTATTATTATTATTCGAACTTTAAATTGTTGTAATCAAGAACAATCTTGGGCACCTGCCCACGGACTTTATTTTTCTGCTTTTATTTTTCTCTTCCTTCCGGTGGCCAACCAAGCAAGTTCGTGATCACCGCTCCAACGTTGCTGATTTCAAGATGGATCAAGTAAAGTCTGCTGATGATCAAGTGATGTAAAGCGCAAGCTTTGGGGACCGACATACACTTTCGGCCTCTTAACCCCGGGGAAGTCCTGTTCTTTTTTTTATTATTATTTTTACTTTCCTGCACTTTCTCTTTTTCTCTTTCTCCTCCTCTTTCTCATTTTTTTCATTGAGGGCAGTGAAAATGCTAAGCATGGGGGAGGGGTTTAGGTTATTTCCTTGTTTCTTGTTTTCTTTTCAGAATTTTGAAAATCTTTTTCTTTAGCTTTATGAAAAATCCAAAAAAATTGGAAAATCCCAAACCCAAAAAATTAGAAAAAAAAAACTTCCAAAAAAAATCTACTTGAAAATAAAAATCAAAAATTATTTTCTATCAGTATTTTTATGTTTTCTCTAGTGGTGTGTACGCCCTTGCGGTCCTTTAGTTCTAAGTAGAATTTCGTGAATAGGTTTCCTAAATCTCCTATTCTAACATAACTTAGTTTACTAGTTTCTAGTTATTAAATATAGGCATCCATTTTTACGTTATAGGTTAGCAATTTGTAGTCTTCTTTTTATTCGGTTAGTTGCGTATGAATGGTTGCTAGGAAAACATTATCACTTTTTCATTTGTGGGGTAATACTTTCTTGGTGTCTAGAACTTGTCCCTAGCTACTTTCGAAGCATTTGTGCCTTTTTCATGAACTTTAGAAATGATTTAGGACACCTTTTGACCCGTTTGAGCCTTTTTTGCCCACCAAAATGCCCAATACCGTTGCAAAAACTATTTTGGGCCTTTCCACTTTTCTTTGTTTAGCTCCACTTTTTTATTTTTCACCAAAGCCAAAAATGCCCTTCCTATTGTACACTAAACCTTGAGCTTCATTTTAAAAATCTTTGTGTGATGGGGTGTTTCTTTTTGAAAAATGAAAAGGAATTTTTATCTTACATTTGGAGCTTTCCAAAATTTTTGTGTTACAAAAAATGAAAAAAATGGAAAATAAAAATCGAAAAAAAGGAAATGAAAAAAATAAGTTTTTGTTTGGCCAAATTTATAAAAGAAAAATATATGGCCTTGTTTTCTGTCTTTGTTTTAATTGGAGAAATGACATACTTGTCATTTCTCTTTTTGGTTATGGTTTATTTATTTTGAGCTCAACCTTGGTTTAGTGTCTGTCTTAGCCTTCATTTTCATCTTTGCTTTTCACTTCCTAATCATTTTCCTAAGCCATGTCATTACACCTAGTTAAGTCCTTTTGATATTTAGAAAGTGAATTACGTAGTGGAGAGAGTGTGAACGGACAAGGCTATGGCCACCATCATTGATGGATTTCTTTGGAGGTTATTTTGAGGTGAATTAGGGGTAATTGTTATTCTAGCAACCTAGTAGTTCGTTTAATGCGCCGTTTAATTAGAACGTTTACTTTTTATTTTCTTATTTTCTTAAAGATTATGGATGCTTTGTTTTAAGATTTAGAAATGTGTACATTTTTCTTATGTTTTAATGAGATTTTTAGGTCTCACTTTCAAGTTTTCTGTTATGCACTTCTCACCCCACTAGTTATTAACATAGAGATTAGGATAGCTTAATTTTTCATGTTTTGTTTTTCTTAATTATGAAATCTAAATTGCTTTGTTTACTTTTTATTTCCTCTTCCCTAGTTTTAAATTCTATTTGCTTGAGGGCAATAAAATACTCTAGCATGGGGGATTTTGATGACTAGTTTTAGTCATCGCTTTTTGGGTTAGTTTAGTTTAATTTTTCCTTGGTTTAAGTATTAATTTTTATATTTTATATATGTTATGCTTTAACATTTCAATTTTGATAATATGTTTTAATATTTTATGTTTGTTTGTTATGTCGCATTTTGTGTTATGTTTATTTGTTTGTTTTGTTTTTATTATTTTAGTTTTTATGTTTTTTTTGTTTGATATTTTGTGTTTTTGTTACTTTTTGATATTAATGTTTTAATTATTTTTTATCTTATAACATAACTAATTTTCTTCTTTTATTTTCATGTAGGTTCAAGCCCACTTGGAGCAGCCCGAGTACATGTTGCAGCCTACCATGGTGCTCGACCCTTCCATATGGTGCAACCCGAGCTCCTCCTCAAGTCCAGCCCGAATACTAGCTCACCTATCAAGCAACCCGAGCCCATCTTGCGGATGCAGCCCACATGCCAACCCGAGCAGCTCTCCTAGTTATACTCGAGCCCTCATCAAAGCCCACTACACCATGCAGCCCACTTCATCAAGCCCATTATGCATGGCTTCTACTCCATATATTTTGGCCCACCTTTCTACACTCTCTCTCTCTCCATCATGAGTCGCCACCTTGCATGGTTGGCCATGCATTTCCTCATGCATGGCCGGCCACCTCCCTCCCCTCCCTCTTCGTTTATTCCAAATTCATCTCCTATTTTTCCTTCTCTCATGCTCTTTAAAGCCCATTCATTCCCCTTCTCTCATGATAAAAAATGTCTTTTCATTTCCTAAAAAATAAAATGCATTGAATCCCTCTCTCTCTCCCCTTCATTAAATATCATGCATGAACCCTTCCACCTACATGGCCAGCCACTCCCCCTTGCCATTTCATTTTATTCCCATCTAGAAGCTTCCCTCCTAATCTATAAAAGGCGTCATGGTCTCATGCTTTGAAAAAGAGATTTGGGAGAGAGCAAGTGGAGAGTACAAGTCAAGAGAGCTTTTGTTTCATTGTAATTTTATTTCTTAGTTTACCTTGTTACAATCTCGTTTCGTTTAAGTAATATAGTATCGTTTTGTTTTAGTATTGTGTACTCTTTCGTTTAATATCAATAAAAATGAAATTTTCTTCTCTTTATATTGTTGTTTCCTTTTCCAATATGCGAAGCTAATCTTCTTTTAGCATTTGATCATGAGGATCCATGATTTGAGATGAGAATTCTTTTTACTTCGTAATTTTATTTTTACTAAATTTTGCTTGATCCCTCTTTGATTTATTTTGTACTGACTCCGTATTTCAGGTATATGGTAATAGGCCTTCGATCTCATTTCATAGTAGTCGAGAGACTCGTTGATTTGAAAGATCACTCAAAGAAGGAATGAGTTGCATGCAATCGTAGAGATAGGACGACGTAAATCCTACGGATTGGAGTCAAATCCAATAGTGCGGATCACCTAGATAATGCAACTTTAGGCCTCTTTGATTTGTAAAGAGATTTCGATCAAAGCGTCTATAAGTTAGGAGACTTAAAGCTTTAGCGAGATTTTGTCTTATTTTCGGATCCGTCATGGTCGAGTTTAATTCACAATTATAAAATTAAATTTTTATTTCTCTTATCTCTTTTCATGGTGAAACATAGATCAAGTGCTATCTTTTAATCCATAGTTTCGTTTTAGTTTAATTTTAATTTTTCAAAATCCCCACCAGCAATCGTACGGTAGGATAATAGTTGATGCCTGAGTAATAGTACTTGACAGCACCGAGTCTTAAATATGATCGTGGTACTACAATTCAATAGGTACACTTGCCTCTTCGGGTTGATAGTCAGTTCAATCCACCACTCCTCGATCAAGAAGGGGGCCAGCAGTTTTCAAATTCTTCGGGAGAGATGACGACGGTAAGGGAGCAAGGGTGCAAACCAAATCAGGGGCCAGAGCTGCCATATTGTCCTTTTTTATTTGCCCACCATCGCGAGACATTTGCGAAAACTTTTGTTATGAGACATGATGACAATGGAGCAGAGGAAGGAAGAGGTGAGAGAGGGGGGCACTCTCTACGCAGGGTAGGTGTCACATATAAATAGGCTCCGGAGGAGGGCCCCACAAAAGATTCTCTAATAAATGAACTTTAATATCGCGAGCCTCGGTTGGACTTTCTTTCCGAGCTTAAGGAAGCCTCGAAAAGAGCGGGGATTGTGTATAATCTCAGGACCGTAGGAGGAGAAGGCTCAAGTAAAAGAGAGGAGTAGGCGAGAGCCCACAAGCAAGGAGAGATGGAGCCATGGAGCGGGGCACTCGCAAGGTAAGAGAGGTGCAGGCAAGAGCCCACTCGCAAGGCGAGATGGATCCATGGAGAGGGGAACTCACAAGGCGAGAGAGGAGAAGGTGAGATCCCACTCACCAGGAAAGAGGGAGCCCTTGGAAGGGGCACTCGCAAGGCAAGAGAGGAGCGATGGGTCTAGAGCTGGTTCGACGATTGGTAGAGCGCCAATCCAATTGGAAGGCGGTTTTTACCTTTTTAACCCCAGGAAATTTTACACTTTTGTCCTTGGGGGTCTGCATATAACCCTTCAGAACAGCAGAGTTTGGCTATTGGCAGACCCAACCAAGGGTATTTTGGTAATTTCAGGTCGGTTCTATTTGGTTATTAGCATGTCAAACTTAGAGGCCAATAAATAGATCGATGAGGTACCTGGAAGATGGTTGTTGACCCCTTTCTTCTTCTTCCACTAAGGCACCTAGCTCAGCACTGGCTAGGGAGGGGAAGAATTTCTTGTTCTTCCGGATAAGAGGTGGGACCTCCGAGCTTAAGCCCACGGTCTGTTTCTAGTCCTCGAGACTCTCGTCAAGGAAGGAATTTGGGAAGAGTAGGTGCGAGCTACAACTATAGATCCTTACTCTAGGTGAAGTTGGGTTTCTGGCTTCAACAATAACACTTTATATAGAAGATTCCTCCACACCTTCAGGCATAAATGACGAGAACAAATTCTAAGTTATGCGTAGGATAATTCTTTCAATGGACCTTCAGTTGTCTCGATCCATACGCAATCACATTGCCAACCTACATTAACACGCATCAGTGTCCTACTCGTGAAGCATCCGCATAAACAGTATAATCTACTCCTTCCATAGGCAACGCCAAAACTGGAGCAGAACACAATCTTCTCCTGAGCTCTTGAAAGGCTTCCTCACAGGCATCACTCAAAACAAAGGCTGCTCTTTTTTGCGTAAGCTTGGTCAATGGCGCAGATAACACTGAGAATACCTCCACAAATCTTTTATAAAATCCAACCAACCCTAAGAATCTCCTTATCTCCTTAGGCGATGAAGGTCTCTTCCAGTCCAAAACAGTAGCTATATTTGCGGGATCCACTGAGATACCATCGTTGCTAACAATGTGTTCTAGGAATGACACTTAAGAGAACCAGAACTCAGACTGGCTAAGCTTCGCAAACAGCATATGCTCCCTCAGAGTAGCCAAAACCAAGTTCAAGTGCAAGACATGCTCTTCTGCATTTCTGGAATATACCAAGACATCGTCAATGAATACAACTACGAACTTATCCAGAAAGTCCTTGAACACCCTGTTCATCATGTCCAGAAAAGCTGACGGTGCATTCGTTAAACCAAACGACAATACCAAAAATTCAAAATGGTCATATCGGGAATGAAAAGAAGTTCACAGAAAATCTGACTCACGAATTCTTAACTGATGGTAGCCTGTACGAAGGTCGATCTTAGAGAACACAGAACTACCCCGCAAGTGGTCAAACAAATTATCTATTCTAGGCAACAGATATCTATTTTTGATAGTCAACTTGTTCACTTCTCGATAATCTATACACAGCCTCATCATTCCATCCTTTTTCTTCACAAAGAAGATTGGAGCACCCAACGGGTAAGAACTGGGTCTAATAAAACCACACTGCAATATCTCATTTAGTTGAGCACACAGATCCTCTAACTTATGCAGTGATATGCGGTACAGTGCTTTAGCAATAGGGCGAGTGCTTGGCTCAAGAACTATAATTAACTCCACCTCTTTAAGGAGGAAGTCTAGGAAGACTAACAAGAAAGACATCTGAAAACTAACGCACCACAGAAATGTCCTCAACCCAAGGCACTACAGGTGTAGCTTCCAGAATAAAAACAAAAACAAGGAAAGAATCACATCCAGACTATAGAAACTTATGAGCACGTACCGCAAAAATGATTGGAGAATCCTAACGCGGCAAACCAAACACACTCATTGGTTGGCCTTCATCGCCTTTGAAATCCAAGCATTTGTGCTTGCACTGAATGACAGCATCATAGCTGGACAGTCAATCCATGCCAAAAATCACGTTGAGGTCTTCCAAGTCTAACACCTTCAGATCTATAAAGGCTAGAAAACTAGCTAGGAAGATAGGGCATTTTTGGATACCCTGACATGAAATCACAAGCTCTCCTGAAGGGAATGTGACGTTCAGGGAGGTGTCTAACTGGTTGAGAATCCAATGATGTTGGTCTACAAAACTCCTTGCCACAAAGGAGTGCATAGCACCCTAATCGAACAGAATGCGCGCCCACTTATTCTTCACCTTACATTCATCAAAACACATTGCGCGCGTAGCTAAAATGCAGAAAACATAAATCTACCATAAGAGATTACTAGTTGAGTGAGAGACTAACCTGAGATCATTTGAGCCGATGATTGGGCTTCCTCCTTGGTCAGCAAATTCAACTTTCCTTTTCACATGTCCATGTGAGGCGGGGGTGGCGGTAGAGTCTGCAATGGAACTACAAGCAGTGCAGGCAGGCTCTAAGGGAAATTAGCCCCCATGTGTCCTTTCTGGCCGGAGAGGAAACAACCTCCAGCCCTCCTACAATAATGGGACGCATCATGTATACCTTTCCTGCAATAAGTACAGACAAGGCCTCCCTTTGGTGCATCCTATATCGCGTGTACTTGAGACTTCTTCTACGCATCCAGTCTATTAAAGCACTTTTCAAAAGGGTGGCCTGGCTTATCAAAGAAGCTACATGCTTCCCTTCTATCCTTCTTTACTGTAGGGATAGATGCCCTTGTACTTCCACCATCATCAGATTTACTCTTGTCCTTCTTTGCATGCAATCCCCGATTCTTCGCAAAATCTATCGCCTCAACCTTCAAGGTGGCTTCTACTACTTCTGCTATTGAAGCCAAAATTGACCTCAACGGGAGTTAAAAATAGGGGTGAAGCCAACACCTACTTCTCTCAAGTCCCGACCCTCAACTGGTTGCTATGTACCTAGGACTGACCCAAAGCCTCAGTAGGGAGGTCCCACCGCACACCCGGAAGATCTTTGATAGCTTCCCCTCTAAAGCCAGAAGCTGGGCTAGGAGATCCTCAAAAACACTAGATATTTGGAGAATAATGAGAGTCTGCTTTCTAAGAAGACCTTGTGGGTCTATTTATAGTCTTTTGCTGACCTAAAGTTACTAAAATACCCCTGGCTGGTCTGCCAATAGCCAAATCCCGTTATTTGTAAAGTACTAAATGCAGCCCCTGGGGGTGTATGGGTAATTTTATCTGAGGGCGATTAAGTAATTTTACCCTGAACCCTGGACGCACTCGGCGAGAACCCTATGCCGAGAACCGTCTCTCCTTCATTTGGCGGGAGCTAAAAAGGAGTGTCGAAAGTCTCAAGCTGAGCCAGACCCCGCCTTCTCGCCGACTCTGCCAAGAGCGGGTCCTGGCTGACCACTGGTGAACGCTCTCTCCCGTTTATAGGAGGGAGCTCCTCTAATCTTGACGCTGTCGCTACTGACCCTGGCGTTGGGTGAGTGGAGCTCACTTAGCGTGGCGTTGAGACCACTCAATGCCTTCTCGCCAGTTTTTTGTCCCGGGCGGGATCTCGCCTGCCATTAGGCAGGAGCTCTTCCAGCACGAGAGCACTTCTGGTATTCAAGCTCAAGTTAGCCCGAGGATGGTCAAACCTCGACCATTGATGCCTCTGGGTGCCACCCAGCGAATATGGGCTTGTACACAATCCCAACTCTTGTTGAGCTTGCCCTGCGCTCGAAAAGACATGTCCAACCCAGCAATATTCGCTGGGCACGTGTCGTTTCAAAAAAGGAGAATCTTTTGGTGGGCCATACCATGGCTATATATATATATGTGTGGATAAAGGGCCGTAAAACTATTCCTGAGTCGCCGCTCTCTGTCTAAGCTCTTGCAAGATGTTGTCATGCGTTCCAAACGTGTTGACAAGCCGCTCCCGCAAGACCTCCAAGACTGCATCAACGCGGCCAAGGTGCGAGCCCTGGCGAACAACGATGTGGTTTCCCCTTGGCTGGCAAAAAAGTCACCATCCACTAATCCTTCTCCGCTAAAGAAGAAGAAGGAGAAGAAGGAAAAGAAGGCGAAGGTGGTCCAGCGGGACCTTTCCCGCGAGAACAGAGACTCACCTACCCTGACTCCCGATTGAGTGGATGATGCTTCCCCTCCATAGAAGGTATGCCTATCTGATTTGCTAATCCCTAAGATTGCGAGTCAACTACGATCTGATCTTGCGCAAGGGTTGGTAACTTGCACAATATCTTTCGCAGGAAGAGGCTCGAGGTGATGATACCGGGTCACCGCTGGTACCTCCGGACCCATCGCCTCACCCTCCTGAGGATAGACCACGGGTCTCTAAGGTCACTCTTCTGGCTGCCTCTCCGAGAACCGCGGGTATGCTTTTTTCTGTTGCCCCTTTCTGACCATTTCACTCGTAGCCAATACCTACTTTCAAGCTGACTTCTCGCATCCTCAGCTTCCGCCGATCCGGGTCTCGTAACCTTGGAGGGTGAAATAATTACTTCTAACTTGCTCGGCCAAGCGGCTAATCCCGCCGTACTAGTGGGACGGGTGTCTACCAGCCCCTTCATAGCCCAAAAGGAGGTCAGCCATCTCGCGAGAGAGAATGACTTCCCCCATGCTTCCGGCCAGGTCGGGATCACTGTGAGCGAGTCTTTTCTCCCGGGGCGCAGAAAGCCACTCCATCTCCTCTATGGGACTGAGGGGGGCCTGGGCCTTCTCGCCAACCGTCATCTAGTGGCTCTCGTCATGCCGTAGGTAAGTGAAACATTACCATAGCTCTAACTCAGTTCTCGCTATTACCACGAAAGCAGTTTTCCCAAACGATCTGGACTGGCGAACTGGGGTGGATGAAGATGATGAAGACGATGATTAGGATGGTGAGGAAGAGGATGGCGAGTGCTCTACGCTTCCTTCGTCTGGCGAGATGGAGGACATTGTAAATGACGTCGGGAGCGCGAAGAGACGAGGGAATAAGATTGTTGCCCTCCTGTCAAAGCTTGTGCGGCGGGAGCGGGCCCGCGCCACTATGGCGAAAGAATTCCGCGAGATGGTAGAGCAGAGGCTCTAGGCCCTTGAGGGCAACTATTTCTTTGGCGAGATGGGTCGGCTGGGTGGGCCTGCCGCCGAGTCCTCCCATAGGATGTGTATCGCGCAGATTCGAGACCAGGCTCGTCAGATCAACCTAGGGTGTACCACCCTGTCTTCCTACTACAACCCGTTGGCGCCCCCAAGGACTAGACGGAGGGAGAGAGGATGATGGAGCTGGGAGCCGTACTGAACGAAGAAGCCTCGCCCCTTCTCACATCTCGGCCTTCCCTTCCCGCAATGTACCCTGTTTCTTGATGTTCTTGATTTTTCACTTGTAACCTTTTAATCATTGTTTATTATTATTGTTTTTTCCTTTATAACTCTCTCCCGGCGAGAGCGATCCCTGCTCGGGTTTTTGTTTATGTTCCACCTGGCCTTTTTGAAATGCTCGCGCGAATCTGAACCTTTGGCCGGTCACTTTCATCCCAGGCCGGAACCCGAGGCATCGTCGTCTTGGGGAATGATGCCTGTACCGCCGCCGCTATTTTCATCATATACATATTTTTTTCTTTTTTAGAAAATTCATCATTACCACGACTTCCTATAAATAGATGAGTTCACCAAATGCATTTATTTCTCCGATCCGGAACCCTCATTCCTCTCCTCGTTTCTTTCGCGACTTGACAAGAACCCCCCTTGCTCCCGCCTTCTTCTCTTGTTTTAGCCTAACTTTTGCTCTCGCCCATTCCTTTGAGATCTCGCCTTCCATCCCTTCGACAAAATGTCGGGCGAGAATGAGGGGCGTTCACATTGCGCAGAAGCCTTCCGAAAGCATCAGTTCCCCACTTATCGCCTAACCCTTGAAGAGTACAAATAGATAACTTCTCAGTATGTTCTCGCTGGCTTCACCGCAAGAAATCCCGGCAACCAAGACATGGTAAACACCGCGGGGTAGGGGGAGCTCGCAATCCCCCTCGAACACTTCGAGGTGGGCTTTCACCTTCCCCTCTGGCCGGAGATGCGCTAGGCCCTCCGTTACTATGGAGTGGTCCCCGCGCAGCTAAACCCTAACTCGGTCGCCATCCTTATAACGTTCATCTACTACATGTGATCGTAGAAGATCGAGTTCAGCCTCCCGATTTTCTGAAATTTGTTCAGCATTCGCGCGAAGGGAGGTGTAGTCTTCTTCTCTGGGCAACTGCTCAAGACGACCGGTCTCGCCAACAAGCATCATCATTGTGGCGAGAAGTTTATATTCGTCTCTAGCGACTTCGGCAGCGTTCCTCTCGCGCCTATCCAATATGTGGATGCCGCATACAAGCCGCCTACCCTGGGATTGCGCGAGAGCGCCATTGGGATGAAGGAATTCGATGTCCAATTCCTCCGACGGGGCGTCGACTCTCTCCCTCCCGTGCCTCCCGGCGAAGGTACGGTTCCATCCTCAACCTGATATTCCCATTCTAAATTTCAATACAATCTATTATCGCTCTTGCAGGAAAGCGAGAAGTTCCTCTGCACCAACCCTTTGCCGAGACTCAGGGTACCGAGGGCCGGGCTGCTAGAGATCCGCTGGCTCTCATGAAATCCATGACTCAGGCTTGCAAGGACGAGCCTGTCACGCCTCCTTCGACCAATGCTAGGAAGGGAAAGCCCGGCACATTTTTGTCCCAACCGCTAAAAAGACTGAAGCCAGCCGCTGCCGACAAAGGGAAGTCCGTGACGACTACATCCGACCGACCTCTCGCATCCGGTCGGTCCTTCGAAGAGGTCCTGCAGGTGGCCAGCGAGATGACCATTGCTGCCAGGAATAGTGTCGGGGCCCCTGCCGAGAACCTTCCAGGTTCAAGCAGGTCTGGTGGTGAGGGGGTGGCTGGCGAGACCTCCACTCAGTTTCTGTCCAAGGAGGTGCCAAACGGGCACAGGAATTTTGGCCTCGGCGTGAAGTGCCTTGACACTGAGGGGAAGCCCTTGCTGTGGTTGGACCCTGAGACCAACCAAGTCTCCATCTCGACCCTCCTCCCCAACAGAGCGGAGCGCGACCATATCACCGGCGATGCTTTCGTGCTGGGCTATGACCTTTACAGCCGGGAGTATGCCGGCCTCTATGATCAACTGCCCACAAGGCTCCTAGCCTTTGACTCTATACGGGCTATGATGCGTGGGTTCAAGCTTGTGCATATGTACGCACGCCATATTGATAACTCTAATTATTTCTATATTTTTATTTATTATTTTATATTAATATTTAAATATTTTATATCAAATTTATAATATTAAGTTTATAAGTAACAAGTTTCTATATTTTATATTTATATGTTCTAATAAAAAGACTTTTAACCTTGCAGGGCTGATATATATATTATTTGGAGCAAAATGAAGATTTTCCAGTTTTCTGCCTAGACACGCCCTATGACACGTCCTCCATGGGTGTGACCATGGGCGTGACCGCGTCTGAAGATCGTCTAAAGATCGTCGAACCGCGTCTGAAGATCGTAGACCGACCCAGACATACCCGTGAAGAAATATGACACGTCCGTGTACCCCTTACACGGGGTGTGACGGCCCATGGAAGAATTGTTGACCATGCCACATCGGATTAAATTGACACGCCTGGGTCACGGGTGTGACCCAGGGCGTGTCAGGGGCATTTTCCAGCCAATTACTCTTCATTCCAGCCGTTGTCGCCTGCAGCTGTTGCAGCTTTGACACGCCACTGGTCACGGGCGTGACCAGGGGGCGTGACGCCTCCATCAAGCCCAGTTCACTCCCGCCGTTTTCAACTTCCTGTCGTTTTCCAGAAACAGCCTTGACACGCCCTAGGTCACGGGCGTGACCTAGGGGTGTGACCCGTCAGTTAACATATTTTGGCGGTTTTCCCTCCAACGTTCCCGAGGTTTCAAGACGACGGTTCCAAGCCTGACACGCCCCTAGGTCACGGGCGTGACCTAGGGCATGACCATCCAGAAACTTTTTCTATAACAGACAGCTTCAGATGTCAAAGAAGGAATTTTTGGGAGTTGTAGTCTTTTAGTTGCTGTTTTATTTTATCGTATTTTCCATTTCTTAGCTTAGTTTTACTTTGTGTAAGTTTCAATTCTAGTTTGCTTTTCAATTTAATCATGTTTGTCCCTACCTTATCTTGTAATTCTCTAATTATTATGAGTAGCTAGATTTCATTTAGCACTTGATTTTGATGAAGCTTGCAATAAAATAATCTCTTCCTTTTTATCAAAATTCTTGTTCTTCATCTTACTCACTACGATTTATCTTTGATTTCTATTTCATCGAATTCATATTACGCGTATATGATCTTCGATCTAAGATCCGTATCCTAAATGACCGAGAGGTTGCGGATACAAGGAGATCACTCAAAGATAAAAGGAGTTGAATGCACTCCTCGGGAGAGGATGACGTAAATCTTCCGGATTGGAGTCAAATCCAATAGTGGGGTTCACCTCCTAAAGCATGCTTAGGGGTTTCGACTAGCCAAGAGGTCTTAATTGATCAATCTAAGGTTAGTTAGAAGCATGAGCTCGAGAGAGACGCTTCTATACTTTAGGAACCTCCATGGTTGAGTGAGTAGATAAGAACTCGAATTGCTTTATTTCTCAAGAAGATTTATTTTATCCAAGGGAATTCTAGATCAAGTGCTAGCTTCCTTAAATTGTATTTTTCTTTCTTAGTTTAGTTCTTAGTTTTTCCTTCTTCAAAAACCAACTTTTTCGTCCGATAAGATAATAGCTTTTCTTGTGAGTACAAGTACTCAACAGGCCCCGAGTCGATATACGACACTTCCTATACTGCATTTCGATAGGTACGCTTGCCTAATTGGGATTCTAGTTTGGATTTAATTTAACTTCTAGAAAATCTTCATCATGTTTTTGGCGCCGTTGCCGGGGATTCTCTTTGTCGATATTTTGAAAGCAAGAATCTATTAATCTTATCATTTTTTTTATTTTGATTGTTTTTCTTTAAAAGTTTTCACTTTAATTTTTTATAATTAAAATTTTTTGCGAAAGGGCCGTGCCGGGTTTTCATCTCGCAATACTGCCTAGTACCTTGCGAACCCGTCATTGGGTAGCCCTTGGGAAGTCCGGGAAATTTTATTTTATAAATTTTTAATTGTAAAACTTTTATTTTATCATTCTCTTTCTTGACCCCTATTCATTTTTATTTTATTTCTAATTTCATTATATTAAGTACCGGTTGTTTTCTTTTCTTCTTAAAATAAAAAAATATGTTATCAAAATTGGCCGCTCAAATTGCCGAGCTCGAACATAAAATTAATCTTTTGCAAGATGCAAGACAGCGCCAAATTTTGTGTAATTTTTGTGGTGCCCCTCATCGAAGTGAGGAATGTTATTACTTTTATCATCAAAATTTTTATTATAATTTTCACAATAATTATGAAAATAATTATTCCTACTTTAATGAGAATCCTTTATCGAATTTTCATGAAAAACATTTTTCCAATAATTTTTCTAATTTTAATGAAATTAATTCTTCAAATTTTGGTGAAAATTATTTTCATGAAAATACTTTTTCAAGCTTCAATGAGAAATTTTTTTCTAATTTTAATAGTTTTTCTTCTTCCTCGGATGTTGCTTTCCGGCATGATCACCCGGAAAGATTCCCGAGTAATGAGGATTTTTATTTAGATCCGACTTCTTGTTCTTCTTTTTCAGCACCGCAAGCTTTCTTTCCTAATTTTGGGGATTTTTCTCAAATTTCATGTGATTCTTCTCCCCAAAATTTGGATAAGACTTCTATTAATTTTAGCGATTTTTCTCCTTCTTCGGATAATGTTGCTAATGTGGAACATGACTCTTCATGTTCTCCTTTAGTTTCTTATACCGAAGAAGAAGAAAAACTTTTATTTCAAGAATTTTTTAAGTGTATGGATGCGCTGGGGGGAGTAGAAGAAGAATATATTTCTCCTCCTAGTACTACCAATTGTTCTCCTATTTATGAATTTGCAGACACAAATTATGATTATCTAGGAGCGAAAATTTATGAACCTGAAGCGTCCGATGATTTAATTTTAACTCAAACTACGGAAGAAAAATTAATTTTCGAAAATTAACAACCGGAGCTTGATCAATTTCTTTCACACGACCCTCCTCCGTATGAAATTATTTCTAACACGTTTATTTTTGATTTTTCTTATTCTAACGATTTTCCTGTAGACGATGAGCCGTTGCAATCCAATGTCATCAACGATCTCTTTGCCGCTCATCTACAAAAATTCACATCACCTCAGGTATGTATAGGTGATTTGAATTTACATCCTCAAGACCACCATTCCAAGAAGAAAAATCAAGAAGCAAGCGGAGGAGTAGCTTGGCGAGCTTCTTCGGCATACTCACCCAAGCGGGAATTAAGGGAGTTGCCCTTACACTTGAAATTTTATTTCCCTTTTTCCTAACCAATATCGTCTAGCTTAAAGACGGGAAAAAGAAAAGCGCTCTTGGGAGACACTCCTTGCTTATCTTTAATTTTTATGCATTTATCTTATTTTCTTCTAAATTTTTTTTTTTGTTTTTTTGCTTCCCCCCCCCCCCTCGTACTTGACTTATAAACATTGGGGACAATGTTTATTTTTAAATATGGGGGTGGATTCTTAATTATTGTTTTTATTTAAAATAAAATATATATATATATAAATCTTTATAAATTTATTATAAAAATCTTTATAAAAAATATATATATATATAAATCTTTATAAATTAAAAAAAAAATTGTTTTCTTTTATTATCAAAAATACAAAAAAAATTAAACAAACAAAAATTAAATTTTTATTTAGAGAAATCATTAGTTCTATATTTAGAGAAATCATTAGTTCTATATTTGTTCACATGCAAAAAATTAAACAAAAATGATTTCTCTAAATTATTTAGAGAAATCATTTAGAATTTTAATGTTTTAATTGAATTTTGAATTTTGGAGTAAAACTGTTGGTCATGTTGTGTTTCTAGTTAAGTGCATGTGTAAGTAGAATTTTTAGTAGATCTAAATATTCGGCATATAGTTAGATTTTCATTTTTCTAAATGCGTGGAAATATTTTATTTTACTTTAATTATGAAAACCGGTAAAATCTAAAAATAATATAGGTGAGTAAGTAGAAGTTTGCTAGAGAGATATTTCGCAGATCAAGAAAGAGGTATTCTTTTTCGATGTCTAGAACTTGCCCTCTAGCTATTCTCAAGACTTTGCATAAGTTAGACTAATTAGCATAAATATGATTTAGGCATTTCTTTTGGCGAGTTTGAGCTTTTGTACCCGTACCTAAAATGTTATCTTTGTTTAGCCATTTTGAGCCTATTTCCCTATCTTTTTTTTAACTCCACCAAGCATTTTACCAAATCCTAAAAAGCCACCTAATTGCACACCTAAGACCAAGCTTGAGCATAAATATAAAAATAGGGTTTGTGAGTGATTAGGAGCCTTTTCATATTTGGTGGCTCTTTTCTTATAAAAAAAAGTTGATTTATTCTTCTCCCCTCTTTAAAATTAAGAAAAATTTTGTTATGAAAAAAAATGAAGAGGTAGAAAAAAATTTTCAATATGATGAGAGAGTTATAAAAAATAAGAAACGAAACAAAGGAATTTAGGAATTTGGCTACGTTCTTAAAAGCCATAGCAAATCTTTATGTAAAAGCTTACTCTAGGTTTTGGTGTGACTAAGCCATCGTTTTTTATCTTTGATCACCCTCACCAAAAACCTAAGCCTACGCTTCAACCTAATTAAGTCCTTTTGATTTATGTTTTTAAGTTAAACTAGTGTCGTGGCGAGAGTGTGATAGGGCAAGCCTATGGCCATCGACATTGATGGATTTCTTTGGAGGGTATCTTAATCTTCGTTTATGCAATGTTATCTTAGTACACACGCTACATTCTCCCTAAATAAAATTTTAAGATTTACCGGATTTTTCATTTTAAAAGTAAAAATAATAGTGGAAACTTATTTTAAGAAAAGTAAAAATCTAATGTGTATGCTGAGTAAGTCTTTCTACAAAATATCTACAAGCATAGGCATAAGACTTCGCATTTTACTCCTTAGGTTCAATTTTCTTTTCTAACATTTAAAATTTCTCTACCCTCTATAGAAAGTTGTTTGCTCGGGACTAGCAAACGGATAAGTATGGGGGTATTTGATAACTCTAATTATTTCTATATTTTTATTTATTATTTTATATTAATATTTAAATATTTTATATCAATTTTATAATATTAAGTTTATAAGTAATAAGTTTCTATATTTTATATTTATATGTTCTAATAAAATGACTTTTAACCTTGCAGGGCTGATATATATATTATTTGGAGCAAAATGAAGATTTTCCAGTTTTCTGCCTAGACACGCCCTATGACACGCCCTCCATGGGCGTGACCATGGGCGTGACACGCGCGAGCCAAGCACGTCAACGATGATCGTCGAACCGCATCTGAAGATCGTAGACCGACCTAGACACGCCCGTGACGAAATATGACACGCCCGTGTCACCCCTTACACGGGGCGTGACGGCCCGTGAAAGAATTGTTGACCGTGCAACATCGGATTAAATTGATATGCCGGGGTCACGGGCGTGACCCAGGGCGTGTCAGGGGCGTTTTCCACCCAATTACTCTTCGTTCCAGCCGTTGTCGCCACCAGCCGTTGCAGCTTTGACATGCCCCTGGTCACGAGCGTGACCAGGGGGAGTGACGCATCCATCAAGCCCAGTTCACTCCCGCCGTTTTCAGCTTCCCGCCGTTTTCCAGAAACAGCCTTAACACGCCCTAGGTCACGGGCGTGACCTGTCAGTTAACATATTTTGGCAGTTTTCCCTCCAACGTTCCTGGGGTTTCAAGACGACGGTTCCGAGCCTGACACGCCCTAGGTCACGGGCGTGACCTAGGGCGTGACCATCCAGAAACTTTTGAAATAAATTCCAGACAGCTTCAGATGTCAAAGGAGGAATTTTTGAGAGTTGTAGTCTTTTAGTTGCTGTTTTATTTTATCGTATTTTCCATTTCTTAGCTTAGTTTTACTTTGTGTATGTTTCAATTCTAGTTTGCTTTTCATTTTAATCATGTTTGTCCCTACCATATCTTGTAATTCTCTAATTATTATGAGTAGCTAGATTTCATTTAGCACTTGATTTTGATGAAGCTTGCAATAAAATAATCTCTTCCTTTTTATCAAAAGTCTTGTTCTTCATCTTACTCACTACGATTTATCTTTGATTTCTATTTCATCGAATTCATATTACGCGTATATGATCTTCGATCTAAGATCCGTATCCTAAATGACCGAGAGGTTGCGGATACGAGGAGATCACTCAAAGATAAATGGAGTTGAATGCACTCCTCGAGAGAGGACGACATAAATCTTCCGGATTGGAGTCAAATCCAATAGTGGGGTTCACCGCCTAAAGCAAGCTTAGGGGTTTCGACTGGCCGAGAGGTCTTAATCGATCAACCTAAGGTTTGTCAGAAGCATGAGCTCGAGAGAGACGCTTCTATACTTTAGGAACCTCCACGGTCAAGTGAGTAGATAAGAACTCGCATTACTTTATTTCTCAAGAAGATTTATTTTATCCAAGGGAATTCTAGATCAAGTGATAGCTTCCTTAAATTGTATTTTTCTTTCTTTGTTTAGTTCTTAGTTTTTCCTTCTTCAGAAACTAACTTTTCTGTCCGATAAGATAATAGCTTTTCTTGTGAGTACAAGTACTCAACAGGCCCCGAGTCGATATATGACACTTCCTATACTGCATTTCGATAGGTACGCTTGCCTAATCGGGATTCTATTTTGGATTTAATTTAACTTCTAGAAAATCTTCATCACATATCTTCACCATCGACCGCAACTTCGGCGAGATGCTTAAGGCGCGGGACCAGGCGGTGGCCCAGGCTGCGGTACTGAAGGCACAGCTGGCAGATGCTATGGGACGCCATTCCTTATGCCCTGCAGAGGAGGTAAGCGAGATCTTTCAAGCACTCGCTCTCGCATCTATAATCCACGGGTCGTCTTGATGTTGATTTGTTTCTCCCTTATGCAGGATTCTGCTCAGAATACGGCCCTTCGCGCGGAGCTGACCGAGCTAAGTTACGAGAACATCATGTTAAAGGACCAGCTCTGGCACACGGAAATGGCTATGGTTCCGCCTCCCCCATCGGCTGACGAGAGGCTGAGGAGCCGTCACTTATCATAGTATGACATCGACAAGTTTCTGCAGATCAACGCTCAAGCAACGGTCATGATGACCCTTGAGATGTTACAGGACGTGGGATGTTTGAACGAGAGTGGCAAGATCGTCACCGCTCCTCAGCTTGTTTCCTGGATCATCGAGCCTATCCCGAAGCCCCCAGGCGCGCCCGACTCTCCGCCCCCGAATGTCTCGAGATTCCCCACGGCTGCTGGCGAGACATCCGGGTATAGCTCGGGCGAGAGCTCCTATAGTAGCTCAAGCGGGAGCTCGAGCGGATACAGCGCTTCTCCCTTATGGGTTTCCTTCTCTCTCTCTCTCTCTTTGTTTTTATAATGAGCGAGATGCTGTAACTTTTGTAATCACATTTGAATTCATAAATTGTTAGTGTTTGTACCCCACCTTTTTCTTCTTTTATTGATAACGAATGCTGCTCAAGAGAGCTTCCGCCGAGGCCCCTGGTCCCCTCTAGGATAGTATGCCTTAGCAGTTGATAGGTGAGAACCTGCCGAGAGCTCAAGACTTAAACATGTCATTCCCGCATTATGCCAAGAACAATTTGTCATGAGTATCGTGAGTGTCGTTCATAGGACTTTTAAGGGAAGACCACCCTTCCTTGCCTTGCGCGATCGATCGGGTCTCCTTTCCTAGACCGGCTGGGAAAGTTCATTTGGCGAGATCCCCCAGCTGGGATCTCCTGGCTGAGAACTCTCCTGGCTGAGACCTCTCCTGACTGGGACCTCTCTTGGCCGAGACCCTTTTGGGTCTGCCTTTAGGGTGTGTCTTTTGCCTAGCCTAGGACATCCGTGTCGAAACATTTCTAAACACCAAACCTATCCCCCACAAGCGAGCCCTCGGACCTGCCAGCTAGATGAGAGCCTGCCCAGTGAGTCTACCAGGGGCCGAGCTGAGTCGGAGTAGTGTAAAAGTAACTAAGGATCAAGAACCAAGAACCAAGGACCAAGGACCAAGAACCAAGAACCAAGAACAATGGAACAAGAACCAAGAACCAAGGATCAAGAACCAAGAACTAAGAACCAAGGACCAAGCCTCTCCCCTACAGACAAGCCTTCGGACCTACCAGATAGACGAGAGTATGTGCAGCGGGTCTACCTGGGGTCGAGCTGAGCTTGGGGTGTTGATGAAGATTTCTTAACCAAAACCTCTCCCCCACAGGCGAGCCTTCAGACCTGCCAGCAAGATAAGAACCTGCACAACCGGTCAACTTGGGGCCGAGCCGAGCTCGGTGTGTTGATGAAGATTTCATAACCAAAACCTCTCCCCCACACGTGAGTCTTCGGACCTGCCAGCAAGATGAGAGCCTGCGCAGCGGGTTTACCTGGGGCCGAGCCGAGCTCGGGGTGTTTATGAAGATTTCATAACAAAAACCTCTCCCCCATAGGCGAGCCTTCGGACCTACCAGCTAGATGAGAGCCTGCGCAGTGGGTCTACCTGGGGCCGAGCCGAGCTCGGGGTGTTGATGAAGATTCCATATCCAACCTCTCCCCCACAAGCGAGCCTTCAGACCTGCCAGCTAGATGAGAGCATGTGTAATATCCCATTTCAAACTAGACCCCTAAGAGTGGTTTTGATCATGACCAGTTCATGACAAAGCCCTAGGGAATTAAAAAGGGCTAGGTAATCAAAGGCCAAGGTGAGAATCACCTTAGTCTGCCTATGACACAACCTCATCACCAAACCTAGGGTTTGACCTTAAGGCTTCACCATGACCCCATGACCCCATCACAACACCACTAACCAATTAGAGGACCCACTAGAGCCTTAAAGGTCCATTAGTGTCAACCCAAAGTGGCCAATTTGACCTAGGGCCACCATAGGCCTAAATTGGGCAAGGTGCCCTAACTAAGGGCAGTTGGCCTCAAATGTGCCCAACCAACCTTGCCCAGGTCTCCCTAGACCTGAAGAGGTGTCAATGGGTCACCAAAGATCAATTGGGGTCAACTCTAGACCCTGAGTTGACCTAAGTTAACCCTTGATCTAAAGTTGTCAAAGTGCCCTTGCTAATGGTCATGTGACCTCTAAGGTGCCCAATCAACCCTACCCAACCCTACTTGGACTCTAGGGGAGGCCAAAGTATCACCTAGGACCCTTTCGGGTCAACCCAAAAGGTCAAATTGGCTAGGGTCAACCCTAGTGTATGTTTGGGTCAACTTAGCCCAAATGGGCTAACCCAAGCATAAGCCATTGTTTCCCTTAGGCTAACTTCATTTCTCATAGTTATTATGAGTAAAATGGCTGCATATATCCTATGGGGTTTGACCAGTCAACTTGGTGATTAGGAGAGAGAAAGGGAGCTTCATTCCATTATAATGGTGGAGAGAGAAAATGGGGGGAAGAGGAATGGTGTGGGGACCGTCCAAAGGAGGCCAACAGCCACCCATTATGGCTACAATCAACTCCTCTAGGGGAGAGGAGTTGATTCCTGCCATTTCCCGGCCCCCAAGGGGCAGTTTCAGCCCCCCCCCCCTCCTCTCAACCCGAGCCATGCTTTAATGGCTTTGATGGGCATTAGAGAACCAGCCGCCCCCTCCCCAATTGACCATTTAAACATCATCAGTGGGCTGTGGGGAGCATTTTCAAACTCTTACCTAGAAGGAGCAAGCCGCCCCACTGTGTTGTTGTAGAAGCCGAGCGCCGCCACCGTCGTCCATGGTGTCCAGCAGCTCGTCTCGCCTTCAGGCCACCGAAAAGGTCCTCCTCCACCACTTTTTCCATGGGTAGATCGTAGCAATTACTAGGGCCAAGGTTCAGGCTCAATTGGGCCCGATCCAAATCCAAATTTCCATGGTTTTCGGCCAAGAAATAGCTTGGTCGGATCGCCGGAATATATGTCTTCAGCAGCCGTGCCGCAGGCTGGGGGTAGCCCCCACCTCCCCAAAGGTGGTGGTGGCGGTGGGCGGCCGGGGAAGTTGCCGGGTGGCCGGGAAATCGGCTCGCAAGCTACTCCAGGACGAGACGATCTGGGTCGTCGGCTAGAGGTAGAAGACAACCCGATGTCGTCTATTTAGATGCTTTAAGATTCGTGCTGGATGAATATACATTTTAATTTTTTTTGATTTCACATTATTATGTCACACTATATGCAGTGTTTAGTTGTAATTTTTAAAAATACTTAGGCTGATCTAATGAGAAAGTTATCAACATGAAATGTGTAGCCCTAAGGGTCTATTTTAATCAAAAATTGACTTGGACCCTTGGTTGGGACATGGCACCCATTTTAGTGGGACCTATACCTAGGGCTATCCTAAAATTCAAATGGATGCCCACCTTTCATCCCTTGTCCAAATAAGCTGCAATTTTGGCAAGGGGTCTACCTTAGCTATACCTAGGGCCTGTCCAAAAATGGGAATTTTTGGAGAATATTTTTTAATAGTTTTTTAGAAAAATTTAATAAACCATGTATAAATTAATTAGGTGTCATAAACACCTCAAACATTCCCCAAATTTAGGTGGGTATTCTTAGAGGGCATGTTAAGGCTCTGGTAAAAATTTTAGCTCATTTGGAGATGTTTTGATTAGGTTTTTGTCCAACCCAAGGTTGACCTTTATAGGGTTAATTAGGTCAAAACACCCCCCCTTGGGGTTTTGAGTGATCAAATCACCTCAACAGAGGCTGAAATTTTGGTCACTTACTTTTTATGGTATGACACACCCTCCAACGGAATTTGGGGTTGTTTGGTGCAGGGTAGCCCTAGAACTCTAGGGTAGGCCCTTTTTTGGGATTTTTAGGGTTTGATGGTCATTGGGTCAAATGACCTTGGAATGACCTGAAAATTGGTGGAGAGGACCATATGGTGTATATGATCCTCTGGTTAAAGTTTTATTGAATTTGAAAGTCTTTAACCCTCTCAAATCCCTAACCCTAGATTAGGGCACAAATCCCAATACTTGGGTTTAGGCAATCAAAACATCTCACAATAACTTGAAACATGGGCAGGGTATTTATCTAATAGGAAGTTGTCCTAAAAAAATTTTGGTGGAAATTTTAGACTAGTAAAATCAGTACTTCCTTTATAACTCTCGCAATTCCCGAAAATTTTATGTTGCTTGTTATGAAAATTATGTCCATTGAAAAGTTGTGAAATTTAGCATTTAAAAGTTTTACATCATGGTAGCCCCCTCTGTATTTTTATTGAAAATTTTAGATGATTATTTTAGGTACTTGATTCATAAATTATGAAATATGGAATTTTTATCATAAATAGATATGGAGCTTAATATTATTATCAAAATTATGAAATCTGGTCAATTAGTGTTTTACATCAATATATAGGTTCTGGAATTTTGTAATAATTTTTAGGTGAGTATTTATAGTACTTACTTCAATAACTCAAGAGTATGGAACTACCATTGTAAATTAAATTAGGCGATACTGTTCACTGAAAAATTAGGGGAATCCTTCTAGAGTGTTTTTAGGCCATGATGATCTTATTGGATTTTTGTTAAAATTTTTGGAACAATATTTCTGACCTTTGATTCTTAAAATGGTATTGTTGACCTTAAGTTCTAAATTGTGATTTGGGGGCCTAAACCCTTCTAAAAATTCATATATCATGGATTTACTGTTAAATTACTGTTTAGTATTAATCTTGTTTTTATGAAGCTCTATACATACCTGAAAAGTGCACTTCATGTTCAGAATCTTCATTTCCTAGTGTCGGAAGAAAATAATTAAATACTCATTAATTTAGGGAAATTATGAATCACTGGATTTTATCTAGTTAGGTCAGGATAGGCCCCTATAAATTATATTGAGCCATTCGGATGAATATTTATAGTGCTACCTATTACGTGCATCATATCGTTAGGTAAGGACTGCGAATAGCCTTAATGCAGAAAGTGAGTAATGTTGGGTTAGGCCTAAGATTGGAGAATTCAAATAGCTTTGGTTTTGGATAATTAATATGGGTTACCATGGAAGATGTTTGGGAAGGGTAGTAAGAAGTGGTTCGGCTCGAGTTTAGATGTGCTCGAGTTCGATGAAAGATAGTCTTTCCCGAAGAGAGGAAGGTTAAAAATCACACTAGGTTATTCTATCGTAACACGAGAAGACAATGGGTAAGTGGAATCAACCAATAACAATAAGTGCCTTGTGAAAGGCAACGATGGGCTTCAGCTACCATCATAGCTCCTAGTGCCCTTTGAGAGCCCTTCACGGGGTATACTGGTGGAAGTCCTGGGTTAACGTAAACTGTATTAACAAACTAATAAGAGTAACTTAATAATTAGGGTTGCACGTTTCACAAACACTATTAGCATAGGAAGATAGTTGGGAGCTTCAGCTCGGTTGGTTAAGAGACGGACAGAATGGTCTTGGGAGCTTCGACTCGATTGGTTAAGAGACGGACAGAATGGTCCGGGGAGCTTCAGCTCGATTGGTTTGATACGATAAATATTGCATGTGCATAGTCAGGAAAGAAATATTAAGGTGGTTGGTATTCGGTATTGGAGGGTCGATGCACCGACGCCAATACGCTGACGCAGCAAGTGTGGCTAGCACTTCACCAACAGAAGTCCGGTGCGCCAGCTGGCAAGAGTACGCAGGAGTCCGCTTCGTGCACCAAGCGTTAAGGTGTACGATAGGTTTGACCGGTAGTGCTTTACTAGTTTAGAGGTGGGCGAGTCCCAACCCACCGCTTCCATCTGCCACTACGGAGGTATCCTGGGAGGTAACGGCTCTGAAAGGGCGAACTAAAGGTGTGTGCACAGAGTCAGGTGTGTGTTTTGCACTTGCATGATTCATCATACCCACTAACAAGTCTTGGCATAATCGAATCATTTAACCCCTGACACTTAATGTTTAAGTGGAATGAAATGCTTATACAATAGGCCTTGCAAAACGACCCCTTGATCTATAAGCTTGTGTGGGAAAGTTTATAAATTGAGGTCATTTTTGATATATATATACTACTGTTTGATAACCGACACCCCAACGTATAAATTTGTATGGGACTTTTTATACGATGGGAGCCTTGCAGAAGATCCCATGGCTTAGGTTCTTCCGCACATAAGTTAAGGTTACATTTCCTACTTTCTGTTTCTGTCATATTTGCTACAGAATTGCTAGAATAGGTCCATTGTCACCTGCTTTTGATTTATTCTCCACCTTCATGTCCTCCCCTCTCTTCCTCTCCGCTCGATACTTAGGAGCCATGGGGGAAGGGGCGGGGGATGATTGGGCTTAGTCTTATAGACTAACGGTTTTCGAACCACATCATTTAGGGGATTGTGGAGCCCAGCATGGAGGAGCATCCCCAGAGGTCAGCCCGTTTGGATATAGGGAAGTCTAGCTCAGGAGTTCAGCCAGCTGGGACTGTGAGTCCCGACTTATAGTAGATGTTATAGTTTTCTTCCGCTTGAGTGACCTGTAGTGAGGATTATGATGTACCTGGCATAAGCCCGTACTTGCAGTACCTTTTATACTATTTCTGTGGACTCTCCCTTCGTGGAGACTTTTATTTCTATACATGTGATTTCTGTGGACTTGCTTTTAATTTATTGTGCTACCTTTCAGTGATCGAATTGGCTGGCAGAAACGGCGCTTTGTGGTGATGACCCTTTAGGGCATGAAGGTGTCACCGTAAAGCGGTGATCCTGGGCCTAACACCCTGGTGTTTAAACAGAAAAAAATGGGGTCTTACAAGTGGTATCAGAGGAAACCTTGATCGGAAAAGGAAGCAGTCTACAAAATATTTAGGTCACCCCCGCGCAGGTTTAGTTTGAGGACAAACTAAGCAGCGGAAGAGTGGTGTGCCCATGTGGGGATCACATGTAATTGTCCACTGTTAATTATGCTTGAGTCAATTTCTTACAAACATATTTTGATGTGCAGCCTCCATCACAGCCTGCACCATAGGGAAGAGTACAGCAGACACTGAATGATGCACCACCTCCCCCGGTCCCCACTCCATTCCTACAGTCGGAGAAGGGGCAGACTCTAACAGGCATTCTGGAGGCTTTCAGGGCTCAGCAGGTTCCGGCTCTGCAGCCAAACCCGGGAGCCAACTGGCTGAGCATCTTCCGAGGACTCTCTCCCCCGTCCTACTTAGGGACAGAGCCGGTTGTCCGGACAAAAGAATGTTTGGACATTATGTTCGTGATGTTGATGTGGATACGATGCCGCTGGGAGGAGAGAGTGCCATTGGTGGTCTCTTGCTTCGAGTCTCACGCCAAGAGATGGTGGAAGACGTCACTGGACACGACCTTTGCGGATATGGAGATTATAGAGGTTACTTGGGGGGAGTTCAGGGCCACGTTACTGGATCATTTTGTTCCACAGTCGGCTAAGTATGAGCTGGAGGATAGGTTTTTACAGCTAAAGCAGGGCACCAGGACGGTGGTGGAGTACCACCGAGAGTTCAACCACCTAGCCCAGTTTGCAGACTCGTATCAGTTAGACGAGGCTGGATATATAAAGAGATTCTACATGGGCCTCCAAGAGGATGTGAGGGATGCACTGCTATTTGTATCTGATGGGCCCATTTCCCGGATACTGGAGATGGCTAATAGGATGGAGGCTTATTGGCAAGCTACTCGGTGCCGGAAGCGGCCAATGAAGGATAAAGGTCGAGGAGCAAAAAACGATCAGAGATGAGCTTGTGTCACGGATGGGAGAAGGGTCGAGTACCAGCCTAGTCAGGAGGCAAGACAGGAAATAAGGGAGCCAGTGGTTGTGGCTCCACAACCTCTTCAGACACGGGAGGGCAAGAGACATGGGGGGATGGCATATCCCCCGCCAGAGTGCCTTCACTTCCATCAGGTTGGTCACATATGCAGAAATTGTCCTATGAGAGGGGTACCCCCACCAGCACCACCGGCTGCCCAGCTAGCGTAGTATTTTGGAGGCCAAGGACGTGGCCGAGGACAAGGATACCAGGGTAAGGATCGTAGACAAGAAAGGGAGCAGGTGTATGCTTTGTACCTAGCACAGCCTCAGAACCTAGAGCAGGTCATAGCAGCTACGCCAAGATATTTAAATGTTTTAAATAGAATTCACTTTCTCAGTGGTTAAAGTTTTTAGAACTGCACTAGATAGAACAAATAGAAAAGAAAAACTCATTATAGAATCCGAAGACATTTAATCACCCCAGGTATAGTCTTTATCAGCGGCAAGCCTGCCCGCACGCTTTTCGATACCGGAGCTTTTCACTCGTTTGTGTCGGAGGCGTTCGTAGAAGGATTGGAAGGCGTGGAGCGATTCACGGGATCGGTGATGAGGGTACGACTACCCGATGGATCTGAACTCCTTACCTCGGACCACTGCAACATGGAGGTAGAAATCGGTGGAAAGGCATTTGAGGCTCCGACGACACTTTTGAAGTTGACGGGCTACGACTTGATTCTGGGGATGGTGTGGCTGCACTTGAACCATGCCCAGAATTATTTCCAAGCAAAGAGGATCATCGTGAGACACTAGGACTCTTTTATTATTATCGAAGGTATAAGTCTTGCCTCCCGTATTCTCTTATCATCAGTTCAGGCCATCAAGGCCAATCTACATGGGGAGGAAGTTTATCAGGTTCTATTTGAGATGGCGGAGGTCAAGGAATCTGTGACAGACATTCCAATAGTACGAGATTTTGCCAATGTTTTTAAGAGAAGCTTCCAGTTCTACCTCCGCACCGGGAGCAGGATTTCAAGATACAACTCGTGTCGGGGGCCAAGCCGGCATCTAGGGCCCCTTACAGTATGGCCCCAAAAGTGTTGACAGAGTTCCAAAGTCAATTGCAGGAACTAGTAGAGGCAGGGTTTGTCCGGCAAAGATCATCCCCATGGGGAGCCCCGGTGCATTTTGTCAAGAAAAAGGACGGAAGCCTTTGCTTGTGTATTGACTACCGAGCACTGAACAGAATGACAGTCTGTAACACATACCCACTGCCATGGATTGAAGAGTTGTTCGATCTATGTGAAGGAGCACATTTCTTCTCGAAACTCGACTTAAGGTCAGGGTACTACCAGCTACGAATTCGAGAGGAGGTCATTCTAAAGACCGTCTTCAGTAGTAGGTACGGACTATACGAGTTTACAGTGATGCCCTTCGGGCTCACAAATGAACCTTCAGCATTTACAAGCCTCATGAATAGTGTATTCGAGGCGTATTTGGATGTATTTGTCATCGTATTTATTGACGACATCCTCATCTACTCAAAGACGGAATAGGAGCATACACAACACCTGACGTTGACTCTAGAGAGGCTATAGGAGCACAAGCTGTACGCGAAGTTCAGCAAATGCAAGTTTTGGTAAAAGGAGATGGACTTCTTAGGTCATATTATCTGCGGTGCTGGGTTAGCAGTAGACCTGGACAAGATTCGGGCGGTTCAGGATTGGCCACCTTTGATGACAGCCACAGATGTACGGAGTTTCCTGGGACTTGCCGGATATTACCGGAAGTTCGTCGAAGGATTCTGCTGAATCGCACTCCCTCTTACTTCCCTAACGAAGAAGGAATCCATTTTCGTTTGGACGCCACAGTACGAGGCGGCCTTTGTGGAGTTGAAAGGTCGTCTTACCTCGGCTCCCATTCTCGCCCTTCCGTCAGGAATGGAGGGATTCCAGGTATATACGGACGCCTCCTATTAGGGGATGGGTGTCGTTCTGATGCAGAATGAGCACGTGAAAGCCTACGACTCCTGGCAGTTTAATATACATGAGAAGAACTATCTTGTGCATGATCTGGAGATGGGTGCAGTGATCTTTGCTCTGAAGATTTACCGACACTACCTCTATGGGGTTCACTGTGACATCTTCTCAGATCACAAAAATTTGAAATACGTTGACATACAGAAGGAACTCAATATCAGACAGAGACATTGGGTGGAGTTCCTGTCGGATTACCAATACACCATGCACTACCATCCCGGGAAGGCGAACGTGGTGGCAGATGCTTTGAGCCGGAGAGGAGATACCTCAGGGAAGGGACCACATCTGATGTCCATGGAGCTAGTCCGGTCTTTCAGAGATATGCAGATATCCCTAGTATGTGAAAATGACCCAGAGCTGTATATGGAGTATCTAGTATCGATGGTAGCCATAGATGATATTCGGGACCACATCAAGGACAGACAAAAGACAGATGCATGGGCAGAGCCGGTATTGCAAGCCTTAGAGGAGGGTTGAACGGGAGATTATTCACTAAGAGATAGATTGCTATATTTCAGAGGCAGGGTCTATATACCCAAAGGAGGCCAGATTCGGGAGGACATCATGGCGGAAGCACATTGTAGCAGATATTCTATACACCCGGGGATCACCAAGATGATGGCAGACTTGAAGAAGACGATGTTCTGGCCGGGGATGAAGAAGGATATTACATACTTCATGACTCACTGCGAGGCATGCCAGCTGGTGAAGGCGGAGTGCAGAAACCCCTCGGGATTGCTACAGCCACTTCCAGTATTGGAGTGGAAATTTGAGGACATCGCGATGGATTTCATTCATGGCCTCCCCCGATCACGGACAGGAAACGATTCAATTTGGGTCATCGTCGACCGGCTGACGAAGGTGTCCAGATTCATTCTTATCAAGAAGGATGACTCGGTTGGGGTACTGGTGCAGAGATTCGTATAACAGTTCATTCGTTACCACGGGGTGCCCAGGACGATCGTGTTGGATCGGGATGGTCGGTTCATATTAAGAGAGTGGAGATCCGTGCATAATTACTTAGGCACGCGACTAACCTTCAACACAGCTTTTCATCCCCAGACGGATGGGCAAACGGAACGCACCAATCGGTGGCTGGAAGATCTTTTGAGGCTCTGCATTTTGGACTGCGCGGAACCGTGGGAGAAGCTCTTACCCCAGGTCGAGTTCTCCAATAACAACAGTTATCAATCCAGCAACAGGATGGAGCCTTATGAAGCCTTGTATGGAAGGAAATGCAGGACCCCGCTTTCTTGGATTCAGGACAAGGATCCGAAGGCGTTGGGATCGGATTTTGTTGAAGACACCGAGGCTCAGGTAAGGCTGATCAGAGATAGGATGTAAGAGGCGCCGAGCAGACAGGCTAAGTACTATGACGCCCGACATCGTCAGGTGGAATTTCAGGTGGGGGACCAAGTGTTTTTGAAGATCCGGCCCATGCACGGAGTTTCACGGGTGCGTGGTCGGAAGAAGAAGCTCAGACCTAGGTATATGGGCCCTTATAGGATCCTGAAGCGGATCGGGCCACTAGCCTACAGGCTTTAGTTTCCACCGGAGCTGGCAGGGTTATACGATGTGTTCAATATTTATTCACTTAGGAGGGCTCTACTACACCCGGAGCAGCAGATTTCGACCACAGATGGGCAGGTAGCTTCATACCGGTCAGTTCACCCTGAGCCGGTCCGGATCGATGAAAGAGGAGTACGGACCTTGCGTCGCAAGAAGGTTCTGCTAGTCAAAGTTCTATGGAGGAACCACGGTCAGGAGGAGCATACCTGGGAACCGCAGGCCCTGATGCGACAAAAGTATCCGGAGTTATTCAGTCAGGTATACCTCACAACCTCTCAGGATGTTCAATTTACTTTCCTATTTTAAACTAGTAGGACTGAAATTTCAAGAATAGGGGCTAATCTTTTGTTTATTGGGGTCTAGACTTTGCCAATTGGGCGAATTCACCTTAGATTTTACAATCACCTTTTAACCTCACATAGCAAACATGACGTCGTGATATTATTTTTCACTTCTCATGGGATGTTAAAAGTTTCTTTCTCTCCGATAGGAGTTCCGTAGGCTTAACCTTGATTTCAGGGACGAAATCTTTGTTTTGTTTATTGGGATTTGTAACATCCCATTTCCAACTAGACCCCTAAGAGTGGTTTTGATCATGACCAGGTCATGACAAAGTACTAGGGAATTAAAAAGGGCCAGGTAATCAAAGTCCAAGGTGAGAATCACCTTGGTCTGCCTATGACACAACCTCATCACCAAACCTAGGTGTTGGAACACCCTATTACTAATTTGGGCAAGGATCACTATGTTCTTAGGAAATTGTTTTGACCTTGTTGTATAGTCTTAAAGGTCAATTAGAATGAGTCTAAGGGTTAGAACTTAGGTTTGGAAGCTGCCCCCAAGACCTTCTAAGATAAGAATTAAAGTACTGAAGACTAGGACAACTTTCGTCGAGCTCAGATCGACGAGGCGTCGAACTCAATTCGACAATCTCTGAGCTCAAATCAACGAGTCGTCGAACTCGGTTCGACGATCTCCGAGCTCAGATCGACGTTTCTGTCTCTAGACAAAGTAAAATCTCTGAGCTAAGGTCGACGATAGTTGAGCTCAGATCGACAATTTCTGTTTTCAGTCTAGCTTTTGTCTCTGAGCTCAGGTCGACATTAGTCGAGCTCAGTTCGACGCTTTTCTGAAGAGATCGGCGATTTCAGGAATTCAAATTCTATCAGTTATGGAATTCAATCTGATTTATTATCAGCATTTATTTCAAAGGATTCTATAGCTGTTTCAACTAATTTGGAGAAAGTTTCAAGGAAGACAAAAAGGAATGTCTCTTAGGACTTTCCTCTAGGGACAAATTTCATTTAAGGAAGTTATTTATGACTGATTAACGGCTATCTAGAAGGCAGGTTTATATCTCTTTAGAATCATTTGAGAAATACAGATGAGATATCAATCAATCTTTCAGACACAAGTCTACAGGATTACAAGTTAGAATTCATACAGAACACAAGGAATACAACAGTGAAGGAGATCAACACACAGAAAAGAATTCCTCTATTCTTTCAAGATCTCTTATGATTCATGTGTTCAAAGGCTACATCAATCAAGGACTCCAGACACATCACATTTCAACCTTTGTTTAAATCATTCTTTACTGGAGATCTTCAATATACTGAAGGACTATCACCCTAAGCAAAGCTTCTCTTCCTGAACAACTGCAAATCTCAGGGGGAGCTTTGACAACATCAATCCACTAGTCTTCTCTTAGACTGTTGACAAAGAATAACAACAACTCTTTTCTTTTTCCTGACTCTGCTGTAAAATGGTTACTCAAAACTCCCTTCAAAAGTTTTGTGGTTGGTTTCTGAGACCTTGTCAAAACTCAGTGGTGGCAAGACACCTGATCAAAAAATCTGCTTTATTTTTTGAGCACCTTATCAAAAGCTCATTGGTGCCCATGACACCTGATCAACTATTCCTGCAGTGGATTCCTACCTAGGGTGGTAGAAGAGTGGATGTACCCAGGTTAATTGGGGAACCACTATAGATCCTTGTGTCTTTTGGATTGCTGTGTTTTTGCTTTGCTGTGTGCTGTGATTTTTATTTTCTTGCTATCTTAGTTTTTACTTACTGCAAGCACATTACACCTATACTTAAATCAAGCCTTCCACTGCAAATAATTTTTTAATTTGGAAAATTATTTTAATATACTCTATTCACCCCCTCTCTAGAGTAAAAGGAGATCTTACCCTCACTTTCAATTGGTATCAAAGGGAGGTTGGTTATTCAACAACTAGATCTTTACTAGGTTAGTTATTTTACAGGCTAACACTTGAACCAAAAGATCTCTGATAAGATCAATCTTTAATAGAGGGTTATTACTTTTATTATATTTATTTTCATATAAAACCATGGCACAGAACAAAAATTATGCTAGCACCAGACGTTCAGTGTGCAATCTTTCTAAGTTTTCACTTTGGAAGGCAAGGATCAAATTATACATGAATTCTATTGATGAGGACATTTTTAATTCTGTTTTGACAGTGTGTCCAAGACCTCCAATGACTACAAGTACACGTGTTGTTCCACCTCTATCAGGAATAAATGCAGAAATCAAAAAGTGGAAAGTTGTTTATGCCAAGGCAATGAACATATTGGCCCAGACTATGTTTGTTGACATATTCCAAAAGGTGGCTCAATGCAACTCAGCAAAAGAAATATGGGACAAGATATCTGAGCTTGTGTCAGGATCAGCTGATGAAAGAAAGGATAGAAGATCTCATCTCATAAACTAGTATGAGAATTTCAAGAAAGGAGAAACTGAGCCAGTTGCTGACATGTACAACAGACTCAGTTTAATTGTCAGTGAACTGAAGACCTTGGACAAGGAGATCTCATTGACTGAACTCAATGATAAGATCCTAATGTGCTTCCCTAGCACTTGGGATTCAAGGATCTGGCCAATAAAGGATGCCAGAAGCCTAAATGAGATCACTACTGAAGCTTTGTTTGGCAAGCTCAAGTATTATGAGCTGCTCATCAAGAATAGAGAAGAAGAGCCAAAGGTTGCTTCTCTAGCAATCAGGAAGGAGAAGACAATAGCATTCAAAGTTACAGAAGAATAGCCTGAAGACAAAGTCACAGGCAATGAAGAGCTGTTGAGCTTACTGACCAAAAGATTTTACAAGATGGCCAGGAAATATTTCAGGAAAAGGTCATCTAGAGGCCATGAAAAGCCAAGGTATGACAAGTCCAGTAACAAAGAAATTATTTATTTTGGATGCAGGAAACAAGGCCACATTGTGCCTGATTGTCCAGAAAATTAGAATAAGGACAAGAAGGACAGGAAAGACAGGAGAATAGACAAGGATTTCAAAAGAAACAACAATGATAAATCCTCTTCCATCAAGAACAAACACACAAGGAAAGGATTTGTAGCTGAAACCTGAAGTGAAACTGAAGAAGAGTTAGAGGCATATTCAAGTTCAAGTGATGATGAAGATGATGCTGAAGAGAAGGAGTTCTGTATGATGGCTATCAATGCCTCTAAACCTAATTCTGATATAGAACAAGAGTCAGAATCTGAATTTGAACATGAAAATGAAGAAGATCAGGTAATAGATTCTTTTTATTTTAATTCAGAGGACTTTAGATATGAATTTAAGGCACTTTGTTTAGACCTGCTAAAGTCTGAGAAAGAGATCATCTCTCTCAAAAATCAATTGTCTGAACATAGCACTTTAAAATCAGACAACCTCAAATTCTCTGAGGAGTTGGAATGTTGTAGGGAGGAGATAGCCTCACAGAAAAGTGAACTATCTCAGGCAAAGAAGTATGAAGAATCCCTTAATGGGAGAAGCATAAGACTGATGGACATCACAAGCACAGTGAACTCAAGACTTAACAGTACACTGGGCTGGGGTGCTTCATCCAGCCAACCTATAGTATTAACAACCCCAATTAAATTTATCTCAGATAAAGGAAAGGGAGTTGTAAGGGTAGCTAGGAAGAATCCTTACTTACCTATGAAAAATAAAGTTCAAAGAAAAACATCGAACAGAACCCGACGATCGTCGAACAGAGCTCAGCGATCTCAAACTAAATTGTCAAACTCAGGTCGACGATCGCCGAACTCTGAACTATGGCACAATCGATCTTCGAATGGAGCTCGACGATCTGAACACAGATTGTCGAACTCAGCTCAGAGATCGTCGAACAGAGATCAGAGTTATGAACAAATTTTTAAAGGTAAATCAAAATTCAATACTAGTGGTCCTACATCCCAAAACTTTAACCCTTATACTGAATGGATAATACCTCCTAGGAGATATCATCCTGAAGGTTATAAGAGTCAGCTAGTGATGTCTTTTATTTCAGAATTTAAAGGTTATCAACCTAGGCCCAAGGTAAACTGGGTCAAAAACAAATAAGTTATTATGTATGCAGGTGAAGACCTATCCAACAATTAACTAACAATGGTATCTGGATAGTGGGTGCTCAAAGCACATGACAAGAAGCAAGGAGAATATCACATCCTTCAAAACCAAACTTGGACCCAAAGTAATATTTGGAGATTCAAACTTTGGACAAACAAAAGGATATGGTGCTGTCCAGATTGGCTCAGTTACATTCAAGAAGGTCGCTTATGTGGAAGGACTGAAGCACAATCTAATCAGCATCAGTCAACTATGTGATGAAGTCTATCAGGTGACATTCAACAAATCCTCATGCAAAATCAAATCAGAGGACAACACAACTGTGTTGACAGGTAAAAGGAAAGGTTACATTTATCTTGTAGATTTTCTTTCAACTAAGGTAGATATTTGCTTGTTCAACTCTATTAGTAAACCAAATGAACTTTGGCATAAGAGATTAGGACATATAAACCCTAGAACCATTGATAGGCTATCCAATGACAACCTTGTTAGAGGACTACCATCTGGCCCCTACAAGAAGGAAGGACTTTGCAGGGCTTGTCAATTAGGCAAGCAAACTAAAATTAGTTTCAAGTCACTTAATAAGAGTGATTCACCTAGGATCTTATATCGGTTACATGTGGATCTTTTTGGACCCATTACAGTACAAAGCTTAGGAGGGAAATCTTACACTTTAGTGGTTGTAGATGACTTCTATAGATTCACATGGGTGTTCTTTCTGAGGAAGAATTCTTATAACTTTAAGTGTTTGACAGAGTTTCTCAAATGCATAAAGATTGAGTTCAATACTCACATTGCCCTGATCAGAAGTGATCATGGGACAGAGTTTGATTCTCTTCTTATGCAAGAGTTCTGCCAGAGTGAAGGGATCATGCATACTTTCTCAGCTCCTAGAACTCCTCAACAAAAAGGGGTAGCTGAAAGGAAAAATAGAACCCTTATTGAATCTTCTACTACATTGTTGACAAATGCTCACCTTCAACTATCTTTTTGGGCAGAGGCATTGAACACCTCAAACTATGTGTTGAATAGAAGTTTGATACATAAGCTGAAGGACAAGACTCCCTATGAATTACTCAAAGGGAAGAAACATAAAGTAGATTTTTTCAAGATTTTTGGTTGCATTTGTTACATACATAATAATGACAAGAAATACATAGCAAAATTTCAAGCTAAAGCTGATGAAGGAGTGTTTCTGGGATACTCCATGTTCAGTAAAGCTTATAGGGTGTATAACAAAACTTCTCTTAAAATTGAAGAATCTGTACATGTATCTTTTGATGAAACTAACATGTCTTATAAGGAAAAGAATACTTCTACCATAGAACCTTTGTAGGTACATTCTCTTTCAAAAAATTTTGACAGGTTACATATTATGGAAAAGGATACAACACATTCACCTATCCAGCAAAGAGGTGAAAGTAGTGAAGATGAAGAGGGTCCTCAAAATCTTGGTGAGATTTATCTTGAAGAGCCAGTTGTTGTTCCACAAGAGGAAACAACAATACAGGTTGGTGAACAATCAACACCCCCTGTTGATTTAGTAACATCATGAGATCATCCAATCTCCCAAGTGATTGGAGAAATCTCAGCTAGTGTGCAAACCAGAAATCAGGTCAACCAAAACCTGATGCACACCTGCTTCTTATCTCAAATTGAGCCTCAATCCATACAAGATGCAGAACAAGATCAACACTGGATCATTGGAATGCAAGAGGAATTGCATCAATTTGAAAGGAAAGTATGGGAGCTAGTGACAAGGCCTAAGTATCACTCGATTGTTTGAACAAAGTGGGTGTTCAAAAATAAATTGGATGATCAAGGAATCGTTGTAAGGAACAAGGCAAGGCTAGTTGCACAAGGATACTCTCAAGAAGAAGGAATAGACTATGACCAGACCTTTGCACCAGTTGCAAGGTTAGAGGCCATAAGAATATTCCTAGATTATGCAGCTCACAAAGGATTCAAGGTGTATCAGATAGATGTAAAAAGTGCATTTCTCAATGGAGATATCAACGAAGAAGTCTATGTTAGACAACCCCCAGGTTTTATCTCTCCAACTCATCCTGATTATGTTTTTAAATTGCACAAAGAATTATATGGTCTCAAGCAAGCTCTTAGAGCATGGTATAAGACCTTAGCATGCTTTCTTCCGAAAAATGATTTTATAAGAGGTAGAGTAGACCAAACTCTTTTTATCAGAACTCATAAGTCCCATATCCTACAAGTACAAATCTATGTAGATGATATTATTTTTGGCTCTACTAATTCAAATGTGTGCAAAAGGTTCTCCAACCTAATGCATTCTAAATTTGAAATGAGTAGAATGGGTGAGCTTTCCTTCTTTCTAGGATTGCAAGTCAAACAGCATGCTGATGGCATATTCATTTCTCAAACCAAGTATGCAAAAGGGTTGGTTAGGAAATTTGGTATGTCTGAAGCATCCTACATAAAAACACCTATGCCTACTAATGTTGTATTAGATGCTGATGAACATGGGAAACCTGTTGATCAGACAACATATAGAGCAATGATTGGCTCTTTATTGTACCTTACAGCTAGTAGACCTGACATAATGTTTGTTATATGTATATGTGCTAGATTCCAAGTAAGCCCTAGAGAGTCACACCTGACATTAGTAAAAAGGATTCTTAAGTATGTGAAAAGTTGTCCAAATCTAGGTCACACCTGACATAATGTTAGTTTCTTGGTGACAGACTTGTCTCTTGGTTCTGTAAAAAATAAACATTTGTGTCCACTTCAACTACTGAAGCTGAATACATGGCAACAGACAGTTGTTGCTCACAGATTTTGTGGATTCAAAACCAGCTCCTAGACTATGGTTACAACTTAGAAAGGTCAAAAATCTTTTGTGATAACACTAGTGCTATTTCTATAGCACAAAATCCAGTCCTCCATAGTAGGACAAAACATATAGAGATTAGGCATCACTTTTTAAGGGATAATGTTGAGAAGAATAAAATTGAACTTCAATATATCCCAACTGATTTGCAAAGGGGAGACATTTTCACCAAACCATTGGATGAAAAGAAATACACTTTCTTCCTGAATCAGTTAGGTACGTTAGATGGAGGAAGTTTAAATTAAGATCCAAGATTTTAAAACTCTAAAATTGACCAAGACTAGGCTTAAAACTTTATTGTTCTAGTGTCTATAGGTTATTTCTGATCTCTGAACTGCGCTCGACGTTTTTCTCCAAGATCGTCGAACGGAGATCGACGATCACAGCAATCATCAACTGGAGTTCAGCATTTTCCAGATAGTACTAGGCAATCTCCTTCCGGTCAGAGATCGTCGAACGGAGTTCGACACACTCCAATATCGTCGAACGGAGATCGATGATGTTGAAGACCCTTCAGATTTGTTTAGGAGCCAAGATCGTCGAACGTAGTTCAACGCACTTTCCTTTTCTGCGTTGAACCCTAATATAAAATTTATTTTTTCGGCCGTCGTTCTCTTTTGGGCTTTCATACTCTCTGCAGAACTTTTCTTTCCCTCAAAATTTCTTTGCACTTGGTCTCATTTTTTCGTTTTTGTAGGTATACAATGGTCATTTCTGTTGCAGCTCTAGCCGCGATGAAATTTGATACTGGATTCGACATCGATATGGATTCCTTTGAAGGTAGTGACCAAATCTTCAAAGACATACTAGAATTATTCAAGGAACAGCAGTTGGTGTATATCATGTCCACAAGGATGAAACTTGCTGCCGATGAAATCAAGGAGTGGGTGTATACAGCTCATAACTTGGATCAACATACAGTGGTTAGTACAATAGACGGTACTCAAGTATCCCTAACTCCTGCCCTCTTTACAGAAGTTTTTCAGTTGAGTTCTGGGGATGATTTAGTTGAGTTACTTGGAGAAGAGTTTGCAAGTATGCTTGATAGAATGGGTCACTTTGCAGCAAACCCTAACAAGCTGCTTAAAAAGAATCTGTCAGTTGAATACAGATTCCTAGCGGATGTTATGGGAAAAGTGTTGCTGGCAAAGCACTCTGCTCATGATACCATTTCAAGGTATCAATTTGGTTTGATGGTTGCATTAGTGGATAAGAAAAATTTAAATTGGGGGAAGATATTCTTTGATTTAATTAAGAAAAAGGTGAACAAAAATTTTTTTAATTTTTGGATGATTCTAGGGCTATTTTTGCACAACAGATGACCTCAGTTGATTGTGTCCAGTGGGATGCACATTAATGCCTCCAAGAGGCTGTCCTATGCCCTATTTGGAAAATGGGACAGGCAGATTGTCAAACTAAGCAGAGCTCCTGCAGCTATCTAAACTTCAGGCACCAGGACTATTCAAGTCACTTCCCCACAGGCAACTGCCCCATTGGAAGAATTGTCTGCCTCCTCCTCATCTCCACCCATTGTTTCTTCAACCACTCCTTCTTTCACCATCACTACTTCAATTTCATCCCCCATCACCATTTCATCTCCAATCTCAACTCCTTCACCTCCACCAGAAACTTTTGTAGACCTTTTCCATCCCCTACATTATTATCCACCCCTTGATATTGACTCATCCATTCCATCTTTCAGTCTTTTGGATGATTTCTACATGGATGATTCCCATTCCTCACCTCTTGAGCTCTCATCATCCTCTACCTCCTACCAACAACTACTCCAAGACATTCTTGCACAACCATCCTTCATTGAAAGTGAAGGGATAGATACGATTGCGGAATTAAAGATTATAGATATTGAAATAAGAACCCTAAAGCCTAACACAAAGTGTTGTGCACAAACTAAAGCTAACTGTATTTACAGTTAAGCTTCAGGTCCTATCCAGCAACTAGCAAACCTAGTTAAAATCTAATCACAGCCACAATGCAATTAATAAATTAAGCAACCAGACGACACAAGATATTATAGTGGTTCCCCAAACACTGGGTACATCCACTCTTCTACCCACACGGTAGGAATCCACTCAGGTTTTTGATCAGGTGCCCTGCCACCAACAAGATCTGCTGCAGGTAGATCTAGAGACCCTTTAGACTTTTGATCAGGTGTCTAAAAACCAAGCTTTACTTTTGAAGGGAGTAAACAACCCTTTACAGGAGGGGGAAAGAGGGTTAGATTGTCTTCTCTATTTTAACATAGATTAGAGAAGCACAAGAGTCTCTTCAGAACTTCTAACAGCAAGCTGTCTTGAAGTTCTGAAGGAAAAAGCCTAAAGAAGACTAGAGATCTGGATGGATGTTCTTCTTCAGCTTCCTTCTTCTTCTTCTTCTTCTTCTTCAAAATCTCTGAGTGTATCTTCCTGGAACAGGAGCACTCAGGTTGAAGAAGAGTGAAGAGATATCTTCTCAGATCAATGGATGATTGTTGAGAGCAGCTGTGCTGTAAGATGGTTCTTTCTCTGTATGTTGTACAGGATTCTTCTCACTTGTTCTACCGCTACTATCTTGTTCTTTCAAAAGAACTCCTTTAAATAGGAGTAGCAGCAACGGCTCTAATATGAGCTTTTGTCTTCTTCTCAGATCTTGAATCTGGGCTGCAATTAACATAAAGACAAAACAAGTCTTGCATATATATATATCCTATAAAAGGGAAAGCTACTGCAGCAGCAATAAATAATCTGATAAAGGATGTTAGATAAAGTCACATCAGAAAACTCTTTACAGCCAACGGCTATAAAGGATAGTTGTAGATAAAGTAAACTAATAAGACAAAATACATGTCAGAAGGAATTGACTTATACATAAAGGGTATAAGCAAAGATTGCTTTGAGATATATGCATAAGATCAATTAAATAATCTATAATAAAAATATGCTAGAAATATAGGAAATAAAATAAGGAAAAGAAAGCATATAATATTATATATGCAGACAGCTGATCGTCGAACGACCTTCGACTATAGTCGAACGACCTGCTGAGATCGTCGACCTATCAGTCAAATAGTCGACCGACTCAGACAGAAAACGTCGAGCTATCAGAAGATAGTCGACCAGAGCTCGACGATTTAGCAGCAGATCGTCGAGCTGACAGAGCACGACTATCTGAAGACAGAAGATAGTCGGTCAAACATACAGACAATCGTCGACCGGCTGATCGACGATAGTCGATCGGCGTTCGACGATAGTCGAACCCGAAAATCCCTTAGCCAGAGTTTTACTGGAAAAGAGAATACACAACAACAAGACTTTGACCATAGATAAATCTTGGGTCAAGAGACTAAAAGGAAAGACTTAACTCAAATCCAAACTAGGGTACCAACAATCTCCCCCTATTTGGGTTAAGTCTTTCAAAAACTAAAATTACAAGAAATAAATAAACTAAACTAAACAACCTAACAGAGATCCTAGCCCAAATCAGAACCAGGGTTCCAACAATCTCCCCCTATTTGGGTGAGGATCCTATTAGCAAAATAATAAATAAATATTGCAAAGCATAAGATATATAAAGAAAAACTTTGCTTAGCTAGCTGCTGCTGGTATTTGCAATCTCCCCCTATGTTGATGCAGTACATGTGATTGGAAGAGGCTGAGATGACTTTGAATTTTGATTGAGTCATCCAGCTAACTCTTGTAAGTAGTACCTGCAGAAAGCTTATGGTAGAGATTGCTCTCTCCTTGAAAAAGGGATATGTTAGCAGCAAAAGAAATGATATTTTGTTCATCAAATTAAATTAAGATTCTGGATCTGAAAAACAAAATCAGATATCTTCCTTCCTATAGAATTTCTTTTCATTAGACGAGATTCAAACTCAGCTGACAAATGCAACTAGAGTAGAGGACTCAATCTAAATGAAATTAGAAAAGGATCTATAAGAAATAGAGTTATCTGACAGAGAATTTCTAATACAGAGATCCAAAAGAAATTTTTGAACAGAATATCAATCAGATATAATAAACAGCCTTAAGAAAAAGAAAATGTTTCCTAATAAATCTGTTCCAAAAAATAAAAGGATTTGAAAATATTTTAAGTAATTTATCCTTTTGTTTATAAAATAAATTTATGAAAAAGCAAATAGAGTTCTCAAATCTGAACTCATTAAAATATAAA
Organism: Platanthera zijinensis; assembly: GCA_039513925.1. NCBI lineage: Eukaryota > Viridiplantae > Streptophyta > Magnoliopsida > Asparagales > Orchidaceae > Platanthera > Platanthera zijinensis. The sequence continues at coordinate 116,937,811 of CM077081.1, read as the reverse complement.
GAAAACATTTCTCTGAGAAGTGTTGGTTCCTTCTCAGGTTTTGTTACGTTTTGGCAGCAATATTGAATTTCTAATTTATCTGAACTAAAAACAGAATTAGATAATAATACCTGAACCTTTTCAGGTTTTGATTTTTTTTCTGTTAGTTCAGCTTCTGAAATGCTGCATGAAGCATTTATGGCCATTATGCAAAATTGTTTGGCCCTTGCTTCCTCCTCTACATCTTCAAATGATGATTCATCATCTGAGACATCCCAGACAACATCTAGGGAGGTTGATTCTTCTCCTTCAGATGAGATGATGTGGCTTCCTTCTGATATTACATCCATGGGTTCAGAAGCCATTTGATGAAGGGAATCCCACATCTCCTTAGCTGTTGAGCAATCAACAACATCCTGAAATAAGTCATCAGATAATGACTGAGCTAGGATGTTCATTGCTCTGGCATCAGCTAGCCTGGCACTTTGTGTTGTTGTCGATGTTGGAAGACCTGTCAAAATAGACAAAAAAATTTCTTCATTAAAAGAGTTTATATATAGTTTGACTCTTGTCTTCCAGATGCTGAACTCAGCTAAGTTGCAAGTTGGAGGTCTGGTGCTAAAATAATCATTGTACTGGGCCATGAAAGTGAATGTGAATATCTATAAGCTTTGTATCTATCAGGATCTTGTGACTTAGGTGTTAGCCTATTCAGTCAGTCAACCTCCCTCTAATACCAATTGAAAGTGAATGGATAGATACGATTGCGGAATTAAAGATTATAGATATTGAAATAAGAACCCTAAAGCCTAACACAAAGTGTTGTGCACAAACTAAAGCTAACTGTATTTACAGTTAAGCTTCAGGTCCTATCCAGCAACTAGCAAACCTAGTTAAAATCTAATCACAGCCACAATGCAATTAATAAATTAAGCAACCAGACGACACAAGATATTATAGTGGTTCCCCAAACACTGGGTACATCCACTCTTCTACCCACACGGTAGGAATCCACTCAGGTTTTTGATCAGGTGCCCTGCCACCAACAAGATCTGCTGTAGGTAGATCTAGAGACCCTTTAGACTTTTGATCAGGTGTCTAAAAACCAAGCTTTACTTTTGAAGGGAGTAAACAACCCTTTATAGGAGGGGGAAAGAGGGTTAGATTTTCTTCTCTATTTTAACATAGATTAGAGAAGCACAAGAGTCTCTTCAGAACTTCTAATAGCAAGCTGTCTTGAAGTTCTGAAGGAAAAAGCCTGAAGAAGACTAGAGATCTGGATGGATGTTCTTCTTCAGCTTCCTTCTTCTTCTTCTTCTTCTTCAAAATCTCTGAGTGTATCTTCCTGGAACAGGAGCACTCAGGTTGAAGAAGAGTGAAGAGATATCTTCTCAGATCAATGGATGATTGTTGAGAGCAGCTGTGCTGTAAGATGGTTCTTTCTCTGTATGTTGTACAGGATTCTTCTCACTTGTTCTACCGCTACTATCTTGTTCTTTCAAAAGAACTCCTTTAAATAGGAGTAGCAGCAATGGCTCTAATATGAGCTTTTGTCTTCTTCTCAGATCTTGAATCTGGGCTGCAATTAACATAAAGACAAAACAAGTCTTGCATATATATATATCCTATAAAAGGGAAAGCTACTGCAGCAGTAATAAATAATCTGATAAAGGATGTTAGATAAAGTCACATCAGAAAACTCTTTACAGCCAACGGCTATAAAGGATAGCTGTAGATAAAGTAAACTAATAAGACAAAATACATGTCAGAAGGAATTGACTTATGCATAAAGGGTATAAGCAAAGATTGCTTTGAGATATATGCATAAGATCAATTAAATAATCTATAATAAAAATATGCTAGAAATATAGGAAATAAAATATGGAAAAGAAAGCATATAATATTATATATGCAGACAGCTGATCGTCGAACGACCTTCGACTATAGTCGAACGACCTGCTGAGATCGTCGACCTATCAGTCAAATAGTCGACCGACTCAGATAGAAAACGTCGAGCTATCAGAAGATAGTCGACCAGAGCTCGACGATTTAGCAGCAGATCGTCGAGCTGACAGAGCACGACTATCTGAAGACAGAAGATAGTCGGTCAAACATACAGACGATCGTCGACCGGCTGATCGACGATAGTCGATCGGCGTTCGACGATAGTCGAACCCGAAAATCCCTTAGCCAGAGTTTTACTGGAAAAGAGAATACACAACAACAAGACTTTGACCATAGATAAATCTTGGGTCAAGAGACTAAAAGGAAAGACTTAACTCAAATCCAAACTAGGGTACCAACAACCCCATCCATTTCCACTCCAATAACTTCCATCTCCACCATTCCAATCTCTCAACCATCCATCCTACCATCCACAACTTCTCTTCCCACATCTGCAGCCCCTTCTACACCAATCTCTGTCTCTCTCCTCTACCTCTACTCAAGTTTCACTTGAGCAAGTAGACCTTCCTGCCATAGCAGATAGGTTGTATGGGATGTTGGCTCCCAGGCTAGCACTCCTGCTGGAGACCTCCATGGCTCCACTCCTGCAATCCATCCAGGAGTTATCTGCCAGGCTGTCTTCCCTTTCACCTCCTCAGGCAATCCCTTTTGTGAGGTGCCTTTATCCAGTGTATACTGAATCTAGGATGGGGGAGATGCCTCATGAAGAAGAGTTGGTGCCTGCCTCAGAAGATTTCCTGCGAGAGATTTCAGTTACAGCTTCAGCTCTAGTGCTTTCCTTTAGAATAGTTGACTTTAAGTCATTGCTGTCAAATTTTGATGCTCTTCACAACAGATTTCTTCTAGCTTATGATGCTGAAGACATTAATAAGGCCATTGTGCCTATTGCCAGCTGTGAGCCCAGCCTGATTTCTTCATATATCAAGTCGTTCAAGGGTGTGGAAAGTATTCATTCTGTTGATGTTGTGGATATTGATGATATTGTTTTAGAACCTGCTGTTACTGATGATGTTGTTCCAAAATCTGTTGTTCTAGAATCTACTGCTGAAGTTTCTATTTCTATTGCTTCTGTTGCCCCAATTGTTTCTGCTTGTATTGAGCCTGATGTTGTTGTTGTATCTGTTAGTGCTGCTTCTGTCACTGCTACTATTGTTGCTATTATTTCTACTGATCAATCAAAATAACAAAAGGAATACATTTAAAGGATTGATGAACTGTGTGACAATCCTCAAAGTTCAGACAGTGACAAATTCCAAACTGATTCTGAAGACTCCTCTGCAACCATTGCAAGGAAGAGGAAAGCTAGAAGCAAAGTATTGAAGAGGGTACCTCCAAAGAAAGTGAAAGATGACAATAATATTCCATACTATATTCTGCATGATTGCCCCATCTCTGAACCCTAGATGCAATATTCAAAGAACCAGCTCAAGTCCATGCAGAAAAAGAGGAAGTATGAAAAGTATTATAAAGGATCTTCTCCCTTTAATCCTCCTCCTCCTCCAGATACAGGAACTGGTGGAGGTTCTACTTCTCAGATCTCATCTGCTGCAAATCAAAGCTTCTCTCAATCTCAAGATAGATCTCAATCAAGAGTATATCAACATAGAGGTTATCATTCACAGAGAGGTCAGTACAGAGGAATTCAAAGAGATTATAAAGTATTCTCCAGAGATCAATCTAGACAACATCCATATCAAAGGGAAGGACAAGGATCCATTGACTCAACTTCTGGTCCTTTCCCTTATAAGCTGAAAGATATTGTTTCTTCAAGAACTCCCACTTCTGATGATATAATGAATTGATATGAACTTCCTGTCCCTTTTGAAGATCCAGAAAATAATCCATTATCTTGGACGGCCAGAATGAAAGAGTTGGCTGCTTTGGATCAAATAAAAAAGGCAAGGGAATAGGGAAAAGATGCTTCAAATATCACTACTCTATCTGAGCAAAGGAAAAAGGAATTAGAAAGATACTCATCAAGAAAATTCTTTGATCCAGAAAGCTATATGAAGCTGCACCCAGAGGTTGTGGTTCCCATGCCCAAATCTCAAACCTCCTTAGGTGTTGATGATGACAGGAGATCCAAGAAGGAAGCTCTCAACCCTAACCGAGAAATCTTATTCAAGAAGGGCAATAAAAAGAAGTAAATGTGTAAGCTGACAATATATATCTAAATCTGACTGTGTACTGTGATACTATCTGTGCTTCTGCATTACTGCAATTCATTCTACTGCTTGTTGTTTCTGCTTTTTAATTCTGCTTGTATGCTTGTTATTTACTATTTGTCATGTAAATAGTAATCCTAACTCAGATAGGGGGAGATTGTTTGAACACCCTATTACTAATTTGGGCAAGGATCACTATGTTCTTAGGAAATTGTTTTTACCTTGTTGTATAGTCTTAAAGGTCAATTAGAATGAGTCTAAGGGTTAGAACTTAGGTTTGGAAGCTACCCCAAGACCTTTTAAGATCAGAATTCAAGTGCTGAAGACTAGGACAACTTTCGTCGAGCTTAGATCGACGTGGCGTCGAACTCAGTTCGACTATCTCTGAGCTCAGTTCAACGAGTCATCGAACTCGATTCGACGATCTCCGAGCTCAGATCGACATTTCTATCTCTAGCCAAAGTCAAATCTCTTAGCTCAGGTCGACGATAGTTGAGCTCAGATCAACGATTTCTATTTTCAGTCTAGCTTCTGTCTCTGAGCTTAGGTCGACGTTAGTCAAACTCAGATCGACGCTTTTCTGAAGAGATCGACGATTTCAGGAATTCAAATTCAATCAGTTACGGAATTCAATCTGATTTATTATCAACATTTATTTCAAAGGATTCTGTAGCGGTTTCAACTAATTTGGAGCAAGTTTCAAGGAAGATAAAAAGGAATGTCTATTAGGACTTTCCTCCAGGGACAAATTTCATTTAAGGAAGTCATTTATGACTGATTAACGACTATCTAGAAGGCTGGTTTTCAATATATCTCTTTAGAATCATTTGAGAAATACAGATGAGATATCAATCAATCTTTCAGACACAAGTCTACAGGATTACAAGTTCGAATTCATACAGAACACAAGGAATACAACAGTGAAGGAGATCAACACACAGAAAAGAATTCCTCTATTCTTTCAAGATCTCTTCTGATTCAAGTGTTCAAAGGCTACATCAATCAAGGACTCCAGACACATCACATTTCAACCTTTGTTGAATTCATTCTTTGCTGGAGATCTTCAATATACTGAAGGACTATCACCCTAAGCAAAGCTTCTCTTCCTGAACAACTGCAAATCTCAGGGGGAGCTTTGACAACATCAATCCACTAGTCTTCTCTTTTACTGCTGACAGAGAAGAACAATAACTCTTTTCTTTTTCCTTACTCTATTGTAAAAGGGTTACTCAAAACTCCCTTCAAAAGTTTTGTGGTTGGTTTCTGAGACCTTGTCAAAACTCAGTGGTGGCAAGACACCTGATCAAAAAATCTATTTTGGTTTTTGAGCACCTTATCAAAAGCTCATTGGTGCCTAGGACACCTGATCAACTATTCCTGCAGTGGATTCCTACCTATGGTGGTACAAGAGTGGATGTACCTAGGTTGATTGGGGAACCACTATAGATCCTTGTGTCTTCTAGATTGCTGCGTTTTTGTTTTGCTGTGTGCTGTGATTTTTGTTTTCTTACTATCTTAGTTTTTACTTACTGCAAGCACATTACACCTATACTAAAATCAAGTCTTCCACTGCAAATAATTTTTTAATTTGGAAAATTAGTTTAATATACTCTATTCACCCCCCTCTAGAGTAAAGGTATATCTTACCCTCACTTTCACTAGGGTATGACCTTAAGGCTTCACCATGACCCCATCACAACACCACTAACCAATTAGAGGACCCACTAGAGCCTTAAGGGTCCATTAGAGTCAACCCAAAGTGGCCAATTTGATCTAGGGCCACCATAGGCCTAAATTGGGCAAGGTGCCCTAACTAAGGGCAGTTGGCCTCAAATGTGCCCAACCAACCTTGCCCAGGTCTCCCTAGACCTAAAGAGGTGTCAATGGGTCACCAAAGATCCATTGGGGTCAACTCTAGAGCCTGAGTTGACCCAAGTCAACCCTTGATCTAAAGTTGTCAAAGTGCCCTTGCTAAGGGTCATGTGACCTCTAAGGTGCCCAATCAACCCTACCCAACCCTACTTGGACTCTAGTGGAGGCCAAAGTATCATCTAGGACCCATTGGGGTCAACCCAAAATGTCTAATTTGCTAGGGTCAACCCTAGTCTATGTTTGGGTCAACTTAGCCCAAATGGGCTAACCCAAGCTTAAGCCATTGTTTCCCTTTGGCTAACTTCATTTCTCATAATTATTATGAGTAAAATGGATGCATATATCCTATGGGGTTTGACTAGTCAACTTGGTGACTAGGAGAGAGAAAGGGAGCTTCATTCCATGGTAATGGTGGAGAGTGAAAATTGGGGGAAGAGGAATGGTGTGGGGACCGGCCAAAGGAGGCCAACAGCCACCTATTATGGCTATAATCAACTCCTCTTGGAGAGAGGATTTGATTCCAGCCGTTTCCCGGACACCAAGGGGATTTTCATCCCCCCTCCTCTCAACCCGAGCCATGCTTTAATGGCTTTGATGGGCATTAAAGAATCAACCGCCCCCTCCCTAATTGACCATTTAAACATCATCAGTGGGCTGAGGGAAGCGTTTTCGAACTTTTACCTGGAAGGAGCAAGCTGCCCCCACAGTGTTTTTGCAGAAGCAGAGCGCCTCCACCGTCATCCATGGTGTCCTGCCGCTCCTCTCATCTTCAGGCCACCGGAAAGTTCCTCCTCCACCTCTTTTTCCATGGGTAGATCGTAGCAATTCCTAGGGCCAAGGTTCGGGCTCAATTGGGCCCGATCCAAATCCAAATTTCAATGGTTTTCGGCCATGAAATAGCTTGGTCGGATCATCGAAATAGACGTCTCTGGCGGCCGTGCCGCCGGCTGGGGGTAGCCCCCACCTCCCCGAAGGTGGTGGTGGCGGTGGCCGGCCGGGGAAGTGGCCGGGTGGCCGGGAAATCGGCCCGCAAGTTGCTCTAGGACAAGACAATCTGGGCCGTCAGTTGGAGGTAGAAGACAACCCGATGATGTCTATTTAGATGCTTTAAGATTCGTGCAGGATGAATATACATTTTAATTATTTTGATTTCACATTATTTTGTCACACTATATGCAGTGTTTAGTTTTCATTTTTAAAAATTCTTAGGCTAATTTAATGGGAAAGTCATCAACATGAAATGTGTAGCCCTAAGGGTCTATTTTAATCCAAAATTAATTTAGACCCATTTGGACCTCTAGTTGGGCCAGGGCACCCATTTTGGTGGGACCTATACCTATGGCTATCCTAAAATTCAAATGGATGCCCACCTTTCATCCCTTGTCCAAATGAGCTGCAATTTTGGAAGGGGGTCTACCTTAGCTGTACCTAGGGCCTGTCCAAAAATGGGAATTTTTGGACAATAGTTTTCTATATTTTTTTAGAAAAATTTAATAAACCATGTATAAATTAATTAGGTGTCATAAACACCTCAAAATTTCCCCAAATTTGGGTGAGTTGTCTTAGAGGGAATGTTAAGGCTCTGGTAAAAATTTCATCTCATTTGTAGATGTTTTGATTAGGTTTTTTTCCAACCCTAGGTTGACCTTTATAGGGTTAATTGGGTCAAAACACCCCCCCCCCCCCCCCTTGGGGTTTTGAGTTATCAAATCACCTCAACAGACGCTGAAATTTTGGTCACTGACTTTTTATGGTATGACACACCCTCTAATTTAATTTGGGGTTGTTTGGTGCAGGGTATCCCTAGAATTCTAGGGTAGGCCCTTTTATGGGATTTTTATGGTTTGATGGTCATTGGGTCAAATGACCTTGGAATGACCTAAAAATTGGTGGATAGGACCATAGGGTGTATATGGTCCTCTGGTTGAAGTTTTATTGAATTTGAAAGTCTTTAACGCCCTCAAATCCCTAACCCTAGATTAGGGCACAAATCCCAATAGTTGGGTTTTGGCAATCATAACATCTCACAATAACTTGAAACTTGGGCAGGGTATTTATCTGATAGGAAGTTGTCCTAAAATAATTTTGGTGGAATTTTTAGACTATTAAAATCAGTACTTCCTTTATAACCCTAGCAATGCCCCTAAATTTTATGTTGCTTGTTATGAAAATTATGTCCACTAAAAAGTTGTGAAATTTAGCATTTGGAAGTTTTATATCATGGTAGCCCCCTCTGTATTTTTATTGAAAATTCTAGATGATTATTTTAGGTACTTGATTCATAAATTATGAATTATGGAATTTTGATCATAAATAAATGTGGAGCTTAATATTATTATCAAAATTATGAAATCTGGTCAGTGAGTGTTTTAAATCAATATGTAGGTTCTGGAATTTTGTCATAATTTTTAGGTGAGTATTTACAATACTTGCTTCAATAACCCAAGAGTATGAAATTATCATTGTAAATTAAATTAGGAGATACTGCTCACTGAAAAATTGGAGGAATCCTTCTAGCGTGTTGTTAGGCCATGATGATCTTACTGGATTTTTGTTATAATTTTTGGAACAATATTTCTGACCTTTGATTCTTAAAATGGTATTGTTAACCTTATGTTCTAAATTGTGATTTGGGGGCCTAAACCATTCTAAAAATTCATATATCTTGGATTTACTGTTAAATTACTGTTTAGTATTTATCATGATTTTATGAAGCTCTATACATACCTGAAAAGTGCACTTCATGTTCAGAATCTTCATTTCCTAGTGTTGGAAGAAAATAATTAAATACTCATTAATTTAGGAAAATTATGAATCGATGGCTTTTATCTAGTTAGGTCAGGATAGGCCCCCATAAATTATATTGAGCCATTCGGATGAATATTTATTGTGCTACCTATTACGTACATCATATCATTAGGTAAGGACTGCGAATAGCCTTAATGAAGAAAGTGAGTAATGGTGGGTTAGGCCTAAGATTGGAGAATTCAAATAGATTTGGTTTTAGATAAGTAATACGGGTTACCATGGAAGATGTTTGGGAAGGGTAGTAAGAAGTTGTTTGGCTAGAGTGTAGATGTGCTCGGGTTCGACGAAAGATCGTCTTTCCCGAAGAGAGGAAGGTTAAAAATCACACTAGATTAGTCTATCGTAACACGAGAAGACAATGGGTAAGGGGAATCAACCAATAACATAAGTGCCTTGAGAAAGGGAACGATGGGATTCAGCTACCATCATAGTTCCTAGTGCCCTTTGAGAGCCCTTCACGGGGTATACCAGGGGCAGTCCTGGGTTAACGTAGTATGTATTAACAAACTGATAAGAGTAACTTAGTAATTAGGTTTGCACGTTTCACAAACACTGTTAGCAAAGGAAGATAGTTGGGAGCTTCGGCTCGGTTGGTTAAGAGACGGACAGAATCGTCCGGGGAGCTTTGGCTCGATTGGTTAAGAGTCGGATGGAATGGTCCGAGGAGCATTGGCTCGATTGGTTTGATACGATAAATATTGCATGTGCATTGTCAGGAAAGAAAAATTAAGGTGGTGGGTCTTTAGTATTGGAGGGTCGATGCACCGACGCCAATACGCTGACTCGGAAAGTGTGGTTAGCACTTCGCCAATAGAAGTCCGGTGCGCCAGCCGGCAGGAGTACGTAGGAGTCCGCTTCATGCACAAAGCATTGAGGCGTACGATAGGTCTGACCGGTAGTGCTTTACTGGTTTAGATGTGGGTGAGGCCCAACCGACCCCTTCCGCCTGCCACTACGGAGGTAACCTGGGAGGTAACAGCTCCGAAAGGGGGAACTAAAGGTCTGTGTGCATAGAGTCAGGTGTGTGTGTTGCACTTGCATGATTCATCATACCCACTAGCATGTCATGGCATAATCGAATCATTTAACCCTTGACACATAATGTATAAGTGGAATGAGAAACATATACAATAGTCTTGCAAAACGACCCCTTGGTCTATAAGCTTGTGTGGGCAAGTTTATAAATTAAGGTCATTTTTGATATATATATATATATATATATATATATATATACTGTTGTTTGATAACCGACACCCCAACATCTAAATTAGTAAGGGACTTTTTATACGATGGGAGCCTTGCAGAAGATCCCTTGGCTTAGGTGCTTTCGCACATAAGTTAAGGTTACATTTTCTACTTTCTGTTTCTTCCATATTTGCTACATAATTACTAGCATAGGTCCGCTGTCACTTGCTTTTGATTTATTCTCTACCTTCATGTCCTCCCCTTTCTTCCTCTCCGCTCGGTACTTAGGAGCCATGGGGGAAGGGGCGGGGGATGATAGGGCTTAGTCTTATAGACTAATGGTTTTCGGACCACATCATTTAGGGGATTGTGGAGCCCAACATGGAGGAGAAGCCTCGGAGGTCGGCCCGTTTGGAGATAGGGCAGTATAGATCAGGAGTTCAGCCAGCTGGGACTGTGAGTCCCGACTTATAGTAGATGTTATAGTTTGCTTCCGCTTGAGTGACCTATAGTGAGGATTATGATGTAGCGGGCATAAGCCCTTTCTTTCGGTACCTTTTATAATATTTCTGTGGACTCTCCCTTTGTGGAGACTTTTATTTCTATACATGTGATTTCTGTGGACTTGCTTTTAATTTATTGTGCTACCTTTCGGTGTTCGAATTGGCCGGCAGAATCAGCGCTTTGTGGTGATGACCCTTAAGGGCGTGAAGGTGTCACCGTAAAGCGGTGATGCTGGGCCTAAGACCCCGGTATTTAAAAAGAAAAAAATGGGGTCTTACAGCCTGCGTAGTGGGTCTACCTAGGGCCAAGTCGAGCTCGGGTTGTTTATAAAGATTTCAAAACCAAAACCTCTCCCCCACAGGCGAGCCTTCGGACCTGCCAGTTAGATGAGAGCCTACTCATCGGGTCTACCTGGGGCCGAGCCGAGCTCAGGGTGTTGATGAAGATTTCATAACCAAAACCTCTCCCCTACAGGCGAGCCTTCGGAAATGCCAGCTAGATGAGAGCCTGCGCAGCGGGTCTACCTGGGGCCGAGCCGAGCTCGGGGTGTTGATGAAGATTTTATATCCAACCTCTCCCCCACAGTCGAGCCGTCGGACCTGTCAGCTAGATGAGATCCTGCGCAGCGGGCCTACCTGGGGCCGAGCCGAGCTTGGGGTGTTGATGAAGATTTCATAACCAAAACCTCTCCCCCACTGGAGAGCCTTCGGACCTGCCAGCTAGATGAGAGCATGCGCAGCGGGTATACCTGGGGCCGAGCCGAGCTCGGGGTGTTAATTAAGATTTCATAACCAAAAACTCTCCCCCACAGGCGAGCCTTCGGAACTGCCAGCTAGATGAGAGCCTGCGCAGCGGGTCTACATGGGGCTGAGCCGAGCTCGGGGTGTTGATGAAGATTTCATATCCAACCTCTCCCCCACAGGCGATCCTTTGGACCTGCCATCTAGATGAGAGCCTACGTAGTGGGTCTACCTGGTGATGTAGGGTATATCCTAGAGATACGTCACGGAGGCCACGACGACGCTTATGACAACGATCTACACTCTCTAATCCACACGCTAACGAAATCGCAGCCACAACAATTATTTTATTTATCGTTCGCGCTAACAATACGGATCGCCGTTCCGCAAATAGATCGAATGTTGGCTATAGGCCAAATTCTTTCCAGCTAAATGGGATAATCTTGATCCCGAACGAGCTTTCGGTTGTACCAAAATAGATCCACCAAGAATAAACGATTCGAAAGATGGTAGGATCTATCCCAATAAAAAAGAGCGAGGATCATCAATCCTCTTATGTGTCTTCGGAAATCCAAACGAAAAATACTGATCTATTCGTTGATTAACCGCGAAGAAAAACAAATCGGAAAATAACGCAAAAATTCATCCACCACAAGAACTATCTAGAAAAAGAAAACTCTTGGTAGGAAGTTTCGTTACCCCTCTCGGATTTGTAGATCCGCGATGCGTGGATCCACCAAAGTTTGATTGCTCCTCCGTTGAAATTCCACGGAAAGCGCGCTACGGATGATGAACGTGCTAAACTCCTTCACTTCACGCCGTGGAGGACTCCCTAACTTCTTCCTTGCTAGCAACCTCTCATGCATGGGACGAAATATCCTTGGAGAGCGAGGATCTCGGTTGGTTGCGAGCAAGAGGGAGAGGAAAGAGGCCGAGCACTAGAGAGAAGGGGCGGCCGAGAGCAAGAGCGGGAGAGGTGGTGGCCGAACTCAAGATGGGAAGGGGCCTTGGGGCCGGTGGCTTGGAGGAGGAAGGAGAGAGAGGGGCGGCGGCTAGGAGAAGAAGAAGGAGAGAGGGAAAATTAGGTTAGGAAATTTCCAATTCTTTGATTTCAAAAATATAGTCTACCAAATATGAAGAGTTCATGGCCTTATATAAGGCTTACATCATAAGCAAATACAAGTGGCTAAGTGCACACCACATAAATAAAAATGCAAATAAATATTGTTCTCAAATAATAAGCATGAAACGGATAAATGCACACCCAAGCACATAAAATCAATATGTAGCCTTGGTCTTATTGCGAGGACGAAGCTTGTAGGCATGACCGCTACGGCTCCACAAGTCCTTGATTGGCATCGCATCATCTTCAACTTTTGTCCCATGTTGGCCGTCCTGGAGGCCGTCGCCATCAATCTTGTGGCCGTCGCCATCAATCCTCCTCCACTCAAAAGGACTCATCACCGATGAGTGGGCAGAAAAGTAACGACGTATGAGGTCCGCGTCAAGAAGATCCACCTGTGCAGCAGAGAGCCAAGAGTCATCTGAAGGCGGTCGACCACGCCAACGAACCAAAAACCTGTGTATGATGCTGTCAGGAGTGGGAAACACATCATCCTGCAAAATCCTGTCAGGCAAGAAATCTATCCGGGGAAACCTCGGAAAAGCGTTAGGTGAAGCAGAAAAACAAGTTTTATCATCAATAGACGGCATACCTTCCGTAGAATCCGAAGGAGAAAACGATCCAGAAATAATTTCACCCCCACCCCATTAGATTGTATAGTGGAAATATGAAACGGAGAGACAGACAGTTCAGGTGGTGGAGCAACATAAAGCGTTAAATCCAAAATGTTAAACACAGGGGAGATTCCCCAATCAACGGGTAATTCTAACAAATAAGCATTCTCACCTAACTTCTTCAAAACTCGAAAAGGACTGACTTTCTTGTTCGCTAATTTTTTTATGGTGCCCGAAGGCATCCGTTCAGGGATAAGACGAACCATAACCAAATTGCCAATATTCAAGGAGACTACTCGCCTATGTAAGTTAGCATTCGATTGATAGATAGAATATTGCTTAGCTAACGTTTTGCCAATGTGCTCATGGAGAGTGTGAACGTGTGAAGCGAAGTCCTGTGCAAATTGACTTGACTTAAAAGAAGGCGGTAATGGAACCAAGTCAAGAGGCACTTACGCCTTATACCCATGCACTATCTCATTCGGAGACAACCCAGTGGACCTGTTCTTAGAATTATTGTACGCTAGTTGAGCATGCGGAAGGATAAGATCCCACGTACCTTTATGTTCGCCCACTAAACAACGAAGTAACCCTCCCAAGCTACGGTTGACAACTTCCGTTTGCCCATCCGTTTGGGGGTGATAGGCCGACAAAAACAGTAGTTTAGTGCCCATGAGTTTCCAGAGTGTCTTCCAAAAATAACTTGTAAATTTTACATCCCTATCACTCACTATCGTCTTGGGAACACCCCGATGTGCCACGACCTCCTTGAAATACAATTTTTCTACTTTTGAGGCATCGTAGGTATTATTACTTGCGATAAAATAGGCCATTTTGGAAAAACGGTTGACTACGACTAGGATAGAATCGTGACGCCTCAATGTCATGGGTAAACCCAAAATAAAATCCATGCTGACATCTTCCCATGGAACCGATGGAATCGGAAGTGGAGTGTAAAGACCCGTGTTGGTCTTGTTCCCCTTTGCTAGTTGACAAATACGATAACTTCCTACGATTTTGTTGACCATGAGTCTGAGGCTCGGCCAAAAGAATTTATCCTCTACGAGTGTTATCGTTTTGTCTCTACCAAAATGTCCGCCTAACCCTCCGCTATGTAATTCCCATATGATAAAATGTCGTAATGACGAGCGGGGAATACATAATTGCAAATGTTTAAATAAGTATTCGTCACGGATATAGTACGCCAAATTTGTGGTACGGGAGTTGTCCTGAGCGGCGAAATAAATTTCCTTAAAGTCTTGGCATTGGACATATTCATCTTTAATCCTCTCAAATCCTATGACTTACACTTCCATGGTAGTTAGTAATAAGGTGAACCTACTTAGCGCGTCCGCAACACGATTTAATGTACCCTTCAGATGCTTGATAATGAAAGTGTACTCCTGTAGGTATGAGATCCATTTAGCGTGCCGTGGGCTAATCTTATTTTGAGAATTAACAAATTTGAGGGCCTCATGGTCCGATAATATCACGAATTCTTTTGATATAAGGTAATGTCGCCAATGTTGGAGACAACGAATCACGACATAGAATTCGCGATCATAATTCGAATAGTTTAACTTTGGGCCGGCTAGTTTCTCGCTAAAATATCCTAGCGGATGTCCCTCTTGACTTAACACTCCTCGATTCCTATCCCCGATGCATCGCATGATAGTTCAAACACTTTACTAAAATCTGGTAATCGTAGTAAGGGGGCTTCAGACATCCGTTCCTTAATCGTTTCGAAAGCACTAGTGGTCGCTTTAGTCCAACTAAATTATCCTTTCTTCATACATTCAGTGATGGGTTCCATAATACTACTAAAATTCCGAATAAATCTTCGGTAAAACGTGGCCAACCCGTGGAAACTTCGAACTTCCCTTATATTCTTTGGTTCCGGCCACTCTTTAATTGCTTGAACCTTCTTTGGATCCACATGAATGCCATCTGAACTCACGATGTATCCTAATAACTTTACAGAAGACACAACGAATGCGCATTTTTTTAGGTTAATAAATAAATTCTCTTTGCGCAATGTGGTAAGGATTGTTCTTAGGTGAGTTTCATGATCCCCCGGAGAAATGCTAAATACCAAAATGTCGTCGAAATAGACCACTACAAATTTTCCCATGTAGGGTTTAAAGACTTGGGTCATCAATCGCGAAAACGTACTCGGTCCATTCGTAAGTCCCTCTCCAAGCACTAGCCATTCATAGAGTCTATCCTTACACTTAAATGCCGTCTTCCATTCGTCTCCCTCCCGTATTCGTATTTGATGATAACCTCTCTTAAGATCCAATTTATAGAACACGACGGCTCATGATAACATATCTAGTAAATCATCCAAATGGGGAATGGGGAACCGATACTTGACAGTTATTTTATTTATAGCCCGATAATTGACACACAATCGCCACGTTTTATCTTTCTTCGGGACTAACAAGGCAGGGATGGCACAAGGACTTTTACTATGACTTATAAATCGTTTCGCTAACAAATCTGAAATTAATTTTTGCAACTCCTCATGTGAGGATGGATTGAGTCGGTAATGGGGCTGATTCGGCAACGATGAACTCGGGATAAAATCTATCTCATGCTGGATATCACGCATAGGTGGCAACTGAGGTGGTAAGTCCACCGGGTAGACATCCTTATACTGTTCTAAGAGAGTTCGAAGGGATAACGGGAGGCTCGCTAACGAGGGTGCATCCTCCTTAGCTTGTAGACAAACTAGAGCGTAGATAACGCCATCCATGAAAGTCTCATGCTCTAACTCTTTCCTTCTTATCAGACTTATCGTTTTCTTTTCTACCGGCACAATGGTATCTTTGGACGCAGGTGACGGATCCTTGGGCAGCGATGGTTTCAATACAATGGTCTTACCATTGAATTTGAACTCATAAGTGTTGGCTCGTCCAAAATGGGTCACGTCATAATCATAAAGCCAAGGTCGTCCTAATAAAACATGACACACGTCCATGAGGATGACGTCGCACCACACTTTATCAACGTAGTTTTTCAATGTTAGTGGCCCCAAGCATCGCTTAGTGACCGCTATTGACGTCTTGTTTACCCACGCAATTTTATAAGGATGTGGGTGCGGCTCGGTGACTAAATGCATGTGTGCGATGGCGTTCTCCGAAATGACGTTCATGCAACTACTGCTATCAATAATTAGTTTGCACCATTTTTCACCGCACTTAAAATTTAAGGTAAATATATTTGTCCGGTAATACTCGTCCAACGCTCGCGGTGTGGCCAAAATACATCTCATCACCATCATGTAAGAATCGTCCTCAATGTCACTCGGCTCGGCATCAGATTCTTCTCCTGCTCCATAGACGATATCGGCAGGCTCAGACGTGGAGTCTAATAGGGCTAACGGTTTGCTCTTCGTGGGGCACTTACTAGAGTAGTGCCCATGGATTCCGCAAGAATAACACGTGGCATTAGTCTTGCTGATTCGTCCTATCGGTACTCGCTCACTAGTGGGATTTCTGTTATTCCTAGCAGTAATGATAATGGACTCTGAATCCGTTGATCGATACTTTCCCTTGTCTCGCGTGGTGGAAAATGGATGCGGTCCTAAGAGGGACTTTCCCTTCTGAAAGTTTCGTCCTTTGGCTTTGTGTAACGACCCCATCCGTTACACGACGTATAGTAGAAGGTCCGGCCGGGGCCCCACACTATATGCCACAAACAGACGGTGAGGTCACAGGATAATACCAAACCATACACGAATCCTAACTCAGAGCATTCTAGCGGAAGCTTTAAGGTGTAAATTGAACTCTAACCAGGAATGTCCAATATATATAAACCACAGTTATATATACAACCACGGAATGTACAATAAAGGTTTGGCCTTAAGGCCTTACAGTTCCTCTTTCCATCAACATGGATTACAAACATCGGCGCACAGGCCGGCCATACATGAGGAAAAGCAAAACAAACAAAACACTTTTCGCAAAGCCTTCAAGGGCTAGCCGCAGCAGCAGCAACAACAGAAGTAGGGCTTCAGCCCTTCATTTACCACTTGGCTCTCCAGCACCTGCATAGGGACAAACCACCCAACGGGGCAAACAAGGAAACGGTCAGCATTCAGCTGACCCAATTATAACAATCCTACCCCTTTCTAGGGGCAGTCGCATTCTTTCCCTGCACAGCATGGTATCAACAATAGCAACTATGTGCGCGCAGGCACATTCAAGCCATCACAACCGTCGGCCACACGGCCCGATAGTCCGTGCACTCAGGGCACATTCTTGGTGTACCGGAATACCAGGGTCAACACCACCGTCTACACGGTATTTGAGCATTCTAGTATTTTCGGCGCGCGGGCCTAAGACTCTCATTAGGCGCTCCAACAAAACCCATAACCAGGCTTCCAAGTTGGACGGACCTAACGCAGGTACGGATCAGCCACCCCCCGTTGCTCAAGTCGCTGTGCCACCTCGAATACGGAAGTATCCATGGCAATTTATAGGCGCGGGTCGGTTTCACCTTTCCTGTTCGGCAATCTGCCTTTTCATCGAGTTGCAGCCCAATGGCTCAACCGCACACAAAGTGGCAACGCACTGCCACAAGAGTTGCATCCAACCCTCTTCATTTCCAGGACTTCATCCAGTACTTCCTGCTACACCAAGCAACAGGTAGGCACAAGGCAACACAAGCCATAATCACGGAGCCTCTCCGATATGCAAACAACCATCACCAATCCAGACCAACATGTCCAGATGGGCTTCACACAGCATGTCTAGATCCATACTCCGATTCCGGACTATAACAAGGGGGACTTCACATATCTACCCCAAGGGACACCACAACCCACCGCACACTCGCGGGGAAGGGTTTTCCCTATGCAATGCAGAAAAGAAGGACTTCACATGTCCAAGAAGGGAGATCGTTACCCTTATTGATCTCTTTGGAGCCATAGAAAACTAGCCGTGAGAAAGAACCGCAGCAGCTTTGCCTTCACAACGCTGGCCTCGGATCACGAATCGGACCACGGGAGCTCCACCGGTGGCTTGATCTCCTCCTCATTCTTCTTCCTCCTCTCTCTTTCTCTCTTCCTTAACCAAATGAAGAATGAACTCTTCATCAGCCTCTGCTGTTTTAATCCAGCCAGGAAGCACCTGAGCCCTTGGATCCAAAGAGAGAAAATGAACGGCCACGATTTTCCCAAAAACACATTTATTTGGCTGACATGGCCTGTGACACGCCCGTGTCACAGGCCGTGTACCCTTAAGCGGCACACGCGGTATTCGTACCGACTGAACTTTACCAGAACACGGGCATCGACACGCCCGTGTCGAACCTGACACGCCCGTGTCAATCATGAGATGCGCCCGTGTCACCCCTGCCTCATCGAGCTCCAAACTCAACCAGCAGTACACGGGTAGGCACACGGCATCGGACACGCCCGTGTCCAATCTGACACGGCCGTGTTCAAGGCTTGGTTCCGGGCCGTGTAATCTTCTGACTCAAAACGCCTATTATTTGCGTGACACGCCCTGGGACACGCCCGTGTCCCAGGCCGTGTACCCCCGACACGCCCTGGGACACGCCCGTGTCCCAGGCCGTGTAAACCAACCTGCACCTCAAATCCATATTTGAGACTTTTGGGGTGTTACAATCCTCCCTCCGTTAACAAAATTTCGTCCCGAAATTTGCACGGTAAGGAAACAAGGAAAAACAATGCTATAACTTGATAACTCTGTTATAACACAAGGTACACGGTCTACAGCTTATACAAACAACTCGGGAAATTCAGCTCGCATGGTCTGCTCTCGCTCCCATGTTAGCTCTTCACGGCCACAATTGTCCCATCGGACTTTGACCATCCCGATCACTTTGTTCCACAACTGTTTCTCGGCTCGATCCTCGATCCGAATGGGTCGAACCCTCGTTGTTAGCCCATACTCGACCGGTACCCGACCATTCTCCACTACTTGAGCTGGATCCTTGACAGCCTTACGAAGTACTGAGATGTGAAATACATCATGTAATCCACCCAAGTCTGCTGAAAGTGCTAGTCGATAAGCAACTTCCCCAACTCGCTCCACCACCTCAAATGGACCAAGATACCTCGGACTTAGCTTTTTCAAACGCCGAATCCTGGACACGCCTTTGAAGGGTTTGATCTTCAAATATACCCAATCACCCACCGCGAACTCCGCATTCCGATGTTTGGCATTGTAGTACTTTGCATGACAATCTTGGGCTATCAATAGCCTCTCCCGAATAGAGCGTATAAGCGAGGTAGCTTCTTCGACTTCCTTTTTCCCACTCAGCTTAGATTCGCCTGCTTCTGCCCAAGCTAACGGTGTACGGCATTTACGACCATATAAAGCCTCAAATGGTGTCATACCGATGCTCGCTTGGTAGCTATTATTATAGGCAAATTCGACAAGAAAAATATAATCTTCCCATCTCTTACCAAAGTCTAGGGAGCACATGCGGAGCATGTCCTCCATCGTCCTGTTGGTTCGTTCAGTCTGGCCATCTGTTTGGGGATGAAAGGCCGTACTAAACGCTAACTTTGTACTCAACATTTGATGAACTACCCGCCAATCATTCGATGTGAACCGCCCATCACGGTCACTGACGATGCTCCGAGGAACACCGTGCAGTCGAACAACCTGCTCCACATAAAGCTTGGCCAAGGTTTCCACTGAATCGTCTCTTCTGTTTGGAAGGAAGTGCGCCACTTTTGTCAACCGGTCCACAATCACCCAGATTGAATCATGACCGCGTTGAGATCTCGGCATCCCGTTCACGAAATCCATCGAAATGTCATCGAACTTCCACTCCGGAATAGGTAACGACTTCAGGAAACCACCAGGCTTCTGGCATTCCGCTTTCACCAATGCACAAGTATGCCATTTCGCCACATAACGTGCTACATCTTTCTTTAGTCCGGGCCACCAGAACAGCTTCTTCAGATCTCTATAAATATTTGTGCTCCCTGGGTGAACTGAGTACTTTGCAAAGTGAACTTCGTACATCAACTCTTCCCTCAATTTACCCACACTCGGGACGCACACTCGACCATTTCTTCGTAACAAACTGTTATCCCAAGAGAATTGGTCATCCGGCCCGTCTTTTGCATAGCGCTGGAGACTTTCATCAAGCTCCGTTGCTCGCCGAACTCTGTCCGTAAGGTCATATTGCACCTCCGTCCAGTTCAAGCATGCATCGGTCGACAAACCCTTGTCAACACAAGATATCTCCAAGGCTTCCAATTCCTGGATTAAACGCTGATCATGCCTCTGCAACCAGCTTGCCCGTACCGGAGTCTTCCGACTCAAAGCATCAGCGACCACATTTCCCTTCCCGGGATTATAGTGAATCTCGAAGGTGTAGTCTCCAAGGAACTCCATCCATCTTCGTTGTCGCATATTCAGATCCTTCTGATCCAACAAGTACTTTAGGCTTTTGTGATCTGTATAGATATCCACTTTAACGCCATATAGATAGTGCCGCCACAAGTTGAGCGCAAAGATTACCGCCGCCAACTCCAAATCATGGACGGGGTAATTCCGCTCATGCACTTTCAACTAGCGCGAGCCATAATCAATCACTTTCCCAAACTGCAGAAGGATGCAGCCTAAGCCGCTCCCGGAAGCATCACTATAGATCTCATACCCATCTGTACCACATGGCGACGTCAACACAGGCGCCGTGGTCAAATGACTCTTCAAGTCTTCAAAAGCTCGCGCGCACTCCGGCGTCCAAATGAACTTTTGATCTTTTCTCGTCAGCGTGGTCAGAGGTAAAGCAATCCGTGAGAAGTTTTCCACAAACCGTCTATAGTAGCCCGCAAGCCCAAGGAAACTCCTGACCTCGGCCACTGAAGACATCACTGGCCAATCTCGAATGACACTTATCTTCAATGGATCCACCGCGATACCTTCTCCACTTACCACATGGCCTAAAAAGGCTACTGAAGAGAGCCAGAACTCACACTTTGAGAACTTGGCATAAAGCTTATTCCTCCGCAGGGTATGCAAGACCAACCGCAAATGGTTTGTATGATCCTCTTCCGACTGAGAGTATACCAAGACGTCATCGATAAACACAATAACGAACAAATCCAAGTACTCTTAGAACGTTCGATGCATTAGGTCCATAAATACCGAAGGCGCATTACATTGGCCAAACGGCATTACCGTGAACTCATAATGACCGTAGCGTGTTCCAAACGCCGTCTTGGGAATGTCACCTTCCCGAATTCTCAGCTGATAATATCCCGATTTCAAATCCAACTTGGAATAGACCATTGATCCTGCCAGCTGATCAAATAGGTCATCAATCCGCAGAATCGGATATTTGTTTTTCTCCGTCAGCTTATTCAATTCGCGGTAGTCAATACATAACCGTAAACTACCGTCTTTCTTTTTCACAAATAGAACAGGCGCGCTCCAAGGTGACATACTTGGGTGTATGTATCCCTGCTCCAACAACTCTTGCAATTGGACTTTCAACTCATCCATCTCTTTTGGCGCGACGCGATATGGTGAGCGGGCCACAGGTTTAGCACCTGGCACCAACTCAATAGAGAAGTCAATCTCCCGCTGGGGTGGTAACCCAGGAAGATCTTTAGGAAACACATCGGCAAACTCTGACACAACCAGTACTTCACCGACACTGGACTTTGCCTCAACAGCCTGAATTAGCGTGAAGAATAACTCTGCGCCATTCCGAACAGCATTGACGACTTGGAGCGCAGACAACAGAGTCCCGCCAACTCCTCGCATACCAGCGAACTTCGTCACAAGTCCGGTATTCTGGCCCAGTGTGATCTCTTTGGAGTTGCAATCAATAAAGGCACTCTGCTCCGAGAGCCAGTCCATACCAAAGATCACATCAAACTCCGATAACGGTAGCACAGCTGCACTCAAACCGAAATCCCGACTTCCTATTTGAACATCCACATCGCAAGCCCTATCCACAAGCATCACACAGCCATTCGGCAATAGCACCCTTGAACTATCAACCGTCACATGACTCGGCACCCCAATTCGAGATACGAAGTCCTCAGACAGAAAAGAATGCGAAGCACCCGTATCAAACAGGGCTCTCGCCAGATTATTCCGAATCAGGACAAAGGCTGCAGCACACACATCATGCACAAGCTCTATATAACCAAAAGCAATAACACTTAAGCAATTAAGCTATATCAACTCGTACCTGTGACGACGTCACTTTGCTTAATCGCCTCCTGCTGGCCAAGCTGATAGATTCGGGGCTGTGCCTGGGACGCAGAGGAATCAACCACCGCTTTGCCCTTCTCAGCATAAGACGCACCCATCTTCTTTTCCCCTTTGGGCTGAACAACCCGACAGTCACGGGCTATATGCCCCACCCGGCCATAGTTATAGCATGTACGAGAATCCGGCCTTGATGTCGCCCCCGGCACAACGGTCGTAGTCACTTGCCCAGACGGCTTGGACCTCTTGCCCCCTTTCTTCTGGTAGAAAGATTTGCTCGGGCGAGGTGCTTGAACCTCTGGCTTTGACACAATCAAGCCCTTGTTCCCTTGCACCCGCCGCATGTCCTTCTCCAACGCACATGCAGTATCAACCAACGCCTGAAACCCTTGGTTCACTGAACTCGAAAGCAGGAACCTCAACTCATCCCGCAATCCTTCATAGAACCGGTTCGTTTTCCTTTGGTCATCCGCGAAGATTGTTCCCGCATACTGTCCCAACCTGGTAAACTCATGCAAGTAGATATCCACGCTATCTTCTCCTTGCTTTAACCGTTGGAACTCATTTTCCATGGCAATGCGTTGCGCCGCTGGGACATGCTTCGCCAGAAATATTCGAGAGAACTCCTCAATCGATACTTGCGTTAATTGCCTGCCCGCCAAATGGTGTACCTCAACCTCGTCCCACCACAACCGCGCCTCTCCTTCAAGCATGAAGGTGGCCAAGGTGACCTTTAGAGTTTCCTCCGCCCTGATCGCTGTTATTATCCGCTTGACACGCGATAACCAATCCTCTGCCTGCGTTGGGGATCCCATTCCCGTAAACGTAGGCGGACTGAAGCTCATGAATTACTTCAACTGTCGGTCAGCTGCTCGTGGATCTATAGCCTCAACCGGCTCGGGTCTTACATCAACACGAACTGGAACTACTGCCGGCTGCGCTTGCCCGGTCGGCTGAATCATGGCAAATAGAGCCTCAGCAACTAAGCGAACAGTTTCCGCAGATGGAGGAGGTGTTGGCACCTCAGTTGGTGCCGCACTCTCATCAGAGCGCTAGGGCTCAGACTGCCCAGCACCACTACGCGTCACCTATAGGTGGACAAGACACACATTAGCGATCGTATGCAAGCAAAACAACACAAAAAGGAACGCGCAGATTCCTCAAACAAGATTTTTTACATTCCTTAGTGGACATTCCATAGTTCATTAGCGTTACAGCAGGGTGCATAGACACGCGCTCGCCACCCCACAAAAGAATTCGACCACGAATTCGAGAGAGGAAGACCGAACGAAGCTGATACCAAAATGTAATGACCCCATCCGTTACATGACGTATAGTAGAAGGTCCGGCCGGGGCCCCACACTATATGCCACAAACAGACGGTGAGGTCACAGAATAATACCAAACCATACACAAATCCTAACTCAGAGCATTCTAGCGGAAGCTTTAAGGTGTAAATTGAACTCTAACCAGGAATGTCCAATATATATAAACCATAGTTATATATACAACCACGGAATGTACAACAAAGTTTTGGCCTTAAGGCCTTACTGTTCCTCTTTCCATCAACATGGATTATAAACATCGGCGCGCAGGCCGGCCATACAAGAGGAAAAGCAAAACAAACAAAACCCTTTTCGCATAGCCTTCAAGGGCTAGCCGCAGCAGCAGCAACAATAGCAGTAGGGCTTCAGCCCTTCATTTACCACTTGGCTCTCCAGCACCTGCATAGGGACAAACCACCCAACGGTGGCAAACAAGGCAACGGTCAGCATTCAGCTGACCCAATTATAACAATCCTACCCCTTTCTCGGGGAAGTCGCATTCTTTCCCTGCACAGCATGGTATCAACAATAGCAACTATGTTCGCGCAAGCACATTCAAGCCATCACAACCGTCGGCCACACGGCCCGACAGTCCGTGCACTCAGGGAACATTCTTGGTGTACCGGAATACCAGGGTCAACACCACCGTCTACACGGTATTTGAGCATTCTAGTCTTTTCGGTGCGCGGGCCTAAGACTCTCATTAGGCGCTCCAACAAAACCCATAACCAGGCTTTCAAGTCGGACGGACCTAACGCAGGTACGGATCAGCCACCCCCCCCCCCCCCCCCCCCCCCCCGTTGCTCAAGTCGCCGTGCCACCTCGAATACGGAAGTATCCATGGCAATTTATAGGCGCGGGTCGGTTTCACCTTTCCTGTTCGGCAATCTGCCTTTTCATCGAGTTGCAGCCCAATGGCTCAACCGCACACAAAGTGGCAACGCACTGCCACAAGAGTTGCATCCAACCCTCTTCATTTCCTGGACTTCATCCAATACTTCCTGCTGCACCAAGCAATAGGTAGGCACAAGGCAATACAAGCCATAATCACGGAGCCTTCTCCGATATGCAAACAAGCATCACCAATCCAGACCAACATGTCCAGATGGGCTTCACACAGCATGCCTAGATCCGTACTCCGATTCCGGACTCTAACAAGGGGGACTTCACATATCTACCCCAAGGGACACCACAACCCACCGCACACTCGCGGGGAAGGGTTTTCCCTATGCAATGCAGAAAAGAAGGACTTCATATGTCCAAGAAGGGAGATCGTTACCCTTGTCGATCTCTTGGGAGCCATCGAAAACTAGCCGGTGAGAAAGAACTGCAGCAGCTTTGCCTTCACAACGCTGACCTCGGATCACGAATCGGACCACGGGAGCTCCACCGGTGGCTTGATCTCCTCCTCCTTCTTCTTCCTCCTCTCTCTTTCTCTCTTCCTTAACCAAATGAAGAATGAACTCTTCATCAGCCTCTGCTGTTTTAATCTAGCCAGGAAGCACCTGAGCCCTTGGATCCAAAGAGAGAAAATGAACGTCCATGATTTTCCCAAAAACACATTTATTTGGCTGACATGGCCTGTGACACGCCCGTGTCACAGGCCGTGTACCCTTAAGCGGCACACGCGGTATTCGTATCGACTGAACTTTACCAGAACACGGGAATCGACACGCCCGTGTCGAACTTGACATGCCCTATCAATCATGAGACACGCCTGTGTCACCCCTGCCTCATCGAGCTCCAAACTCAACCAGCAGTACACGGGTAGGCACACGGCATCGGACACGCCCGTGTCCAATCTGACATGGCCGTGTTCAAGGCTTGGTTCCGGGCCGTGTAATCTTCTGACTCAAAACGCCTATTATTTGCGTGACACGCCCTGGGACACGCCCGTGTCCCAGGCCATGTACCCCCGACACGCCCTGGGACACGCCCGTGTCCCAGGCCGTGTAAACCAACCTGCACCTCAAATCCATATTTGAGACTTTTGGGGTGTTACACTTTGTAGGCGTTGTGTTTTTCAATATCCAAGGCGGCATTGAACGTTGTGTTAAGGTCCGTGAGACCATAACGCAAGAGCTTGCCTTGAATGTCCGGGTTGAGTCCCTTACGAAATCGGGAGAGTGTGACTTCGGGCATCTTACGAACATCACAACGCACCAACATATCCTTAAGTTGTCCCATGTATTCTGCTACCGAAGCGTTACCTTGATGAAGGGAGGCTAAGTCATCGAACATTTGGGTCCGATAATAAGTGGGAACATATTGGTCGTGGAGAAGTGCTTTCATGGCAGCCCACCCAATTGGGGGTGCTCCATTAACCGTACCTAATCGTCTCTCTTCGTTCAACCAGTATGTCTTGGCCCTTCCTAGTAGTTTCATCCGTGCAACCCTCACTTTCTCAACGTCTGTCAGGTCGTGCCATTCAAAATAGCACTCGATTCCCATGATCCAGTCTAGGAATAGTTGGGGCTCTCCCATACCATCATATGAGGGTGAGACTATTTTTACGACCCTAGTTACGTCGAACTCATAATGACCTCGAGGTGGGTACTCATTGTCCTTATCACGTGGGTGATTTTGTCTTTCCTCTCGCTGGTTGGCGGCCGGGGGTTGGGGACCCGGTCGGTTTCTTCCAACACCGTTGTTTCGGGGCGCCGCTTGATTTACAGCGAGCCCTTCAATTAACTGTGTTAGTGCGTCAAACCTAGCGTAAAAATCTTCTCGTAGCTCGGCGATCGTGGCCGGAGCATGCTCATCACCTTGGTTGTTTGTCATGTGTGAGGTGGAGGAAAGATATTCCGTGCCCAGCCTAGTGCGCATGAACGAACAGGACAAACAATGATTTTGACCTAATTTAAATTACGCGCTTGAATTTTTTGACACTAAACAATTGAGCAACAGGAAAAACTTTTTCCGACTTTTTTTCTTAAAAAAATGAGGAGAAAATTAAGAATTTTTTTGTAATTTTCTGAAGTATTTTTTTTGTGTGTTTTACTAATTGCAGCCCAACTATGTATTGTTTTGAAAAACAAAAATTCAGATTTGATGTGATTCATAACGGAAGTGCGCACCCTAGTGAACGAGGATAACCCTAGGTAAAAATAAAAGGATGGTGTCGATTGGGAAATCAACACAACCTCCCTCTGATACCAAATTGATGTAGGGTATATCCTAGAGATACGTCACGGAGGCCACGACGACGCTTATGACAATGATCTACTCTCTCTAATCCACACGCTAACGAAATCGCAGCCACAACAATTATTTTATTTATCGTTCGCGCTAACAATACGGATCGCCATTCCGCAAATAGATCGAATGTTGTCTATAAGCCAAATTCTTTCCGGCAAAATGGGATAATCTTGATCCCGAACGAGCTTTGGGTTGTACCAAAATAGATCCACCAAGAATAAACGATTCGAAAGATGGTAGGATCTATCCCAACAAAAAAAGAGCGAGGATCGCCAATCCTCTTACGAGTCATCGGAAATCCAACGAAAAATACCGATCTATTAGTTGATTAACCGCGAAGAAAAACAAATCGGAAAATAACGCAAAAATTCGTCTACCACAAGAACTATCTAGAGTAAGAAAACTCTTGGTAGGAAGTTTCGTTACCCCTCTCGGATTTGTAGATCCGCGATGTGTGGATCCACCAAAGTTTGATCGCTCCTCCATTGAAATTCCACGGAAAGCGCGCTACGGATGATGAACGTGCTAAACTCCTTCACTTCACGCCATGGAGGACTCCCTAACTTCTTCCTTGCTAGCAACCTCTCATGCATGGGCCAAAATATCCTTGGAGAGCGAGGATCTCGGTTGGCCGCGAGCAAGAGGGAGAGGAAAGAGGCCGAGCACTAGAGAGAAGGGGCGACCGAGAGCAAGAGGGGGATAGGTGGTGGCCGAACTCAAGATGGGAAGGGGCCTTGGGGCCGGCGGCTTGGAGGAGGAAGGAGAGAGAGGGGCGGCGACTAGAAGAAGAAGAAGGAGAGAGGGAAAATTAGGTTATGCAATTTCCAATTCTTTGATTTCAAAAATATTGTCTACCAAATATAAAGAGTTCATGGCCTTATATAAGGCTTACATCATAAGCAAATACAAGTGGCTAAGTGCACACCACATAAAGAAAAATGCAAATAAATATTGTTCTCAAATAATAAGCATGAAACGGATAAATGCACACCCAAGCACATAAAATCAATATGTAGCCTTGGTCTTATTGCGAGGGAGAAGCTTGTAGCCATGACCGCTACGGCGCCGTAAGTCCTTGATTGGCATCGCATCATCTTCAACTTCTGTCCCATTTTGGCCGTCCTGGAGGCCGTCGCCATCAATCTGGTGGCCTTCTCCATCACCTGGAGCCGAGCCGAGCTCTGGGTATTGATAAAGATTTCAAAACAAAAACCTCTCCTCCAAAGGAGAGCCTTCGGACATGTCAGCTAGATGAGAGCCTGAGCAGCGGGTCTACCTTGGGCCGAGCCGAGCTCGGGGTGTTGATGAAGATTTCATATCCAACCTCTCCCCCACAAGCGAGCCTTCGGACCTTCCAACTAGATGAGATCCTGCGCAGTGGGTCTACCTGGGACCGAGCTGATCTCAGGGTGTTTATGAAGATTTCATAACCAAAACCTCTCCCCCACATGCGAGCCTTCAGACTTGGCAGCTAGATGAGATCCTGCACAGTAGGTCTACCTGGGGCCGAGCCGAGCTCAGGGTGTTAATGAAGATTTCATAACCAAAACCTCTCCCCCACAGGTGAGCCTTCAGACCTGCCATCTAGATGAGAGCCTGAGCAGCGGGTCTACCTAGGGCCGAGCCGAGCTCGGGGTGTTGATGAAGATTTTGTAACCAAAACCCCTCCCCCACAGTAGAGCCTTCGGACCTACCAGCTAGATGAGAGCCTTCGCAGCGGGTCTACCTGTGGCCGAGCCGATCTCGGGGTGTTGATGAAGATTTCATATGCAACCTCTCCCCCACAAGCGAGCCTTCAGACCTGCCAGCTAGATGAGAGCCTGCGCAGTTGGTCTACCTGGGGCCTAGTTGAGCTCGGGGTGTTGATGAAGATTTCATAACCAAAACCTCTCCCCCACAAGCAAGCCTTCGGACCTTCCAGCTAGATTAGAGCCTTCACAGCGGGTCTACCTGGGGCCGAGCCGAGCTCAGGGTGTTGATGAAGATTTCATAACCAAAACATCGCCCCCACAAGAGAGCCTTCGGACCTGCCAGCTAGATGAGAGCATGCGCAGCGGGTCTACCTGGGGCCGAACCGAGCTCGTGATGTTGATGAAAATTTCATAACCAAAACCTCTCCCCCACAGGCTAGCCTTCAGATCTGCCAGCTAGATGAGTGCCTGCGCAGCGGGTCTACCTGGGTCCGAGCCGAGCTTGGGGTGTTGATGAAGATTTCATAACCAATACCTCTCCCCCACAGGCGAGCCTTCGGACCTGCCAGCTAGATGAGAGCCTGCGCAGTGAGTCTACCTGGGGCCGAGCCGAGCTCGGGGTGTTGATGAAGATTTCATAACCAAAACCTCTCCCCCACAGGAGAGCCTTCGGACCTGCCAGCTAGATGAGAGTCGGCGCAGCGGGTCTAACTAGGGCCGAGCCAAGCTCGGGGTGTTGATGAAGATTTCATAACCAAAACCTCTCCCGCACAGGCGAGCCTTCAGACCTGCCAGCTAGATGAGAGCCTGCGCAGCGGGTCTAACTAGGGTCGAGCCAAGATCGGGGTATTGATGAAGATTTCATAACAGAAACCTCTCCCCCACAGGCAATCCTTTGGACCTGCCAGCTAGATGAAAGTTTGCACAGCGGGTCTACCTGGGGCTAAGCCGAGTTCGGGGTGTTGATGAAGATTTCATAACCAACCTCTCCCCCATAGGCGAGCCTTCGAACCTGCAAGCTAGATGAGAGCCTACGCAGCGGGTCTACCTGGGGCCGAGCCGAGATCGGGGTGTTGATGAAGATTTCATAACCAAAACATCTCCCCCGCAGGCGAGCCTTCAGACCTGCCATCTAGATGAGAGCCTGCGCAGTGGGTCTACCTGGGGCTGAGCCGAGCTCGTGGTGGTGATGAAGATTTCATAACCAAAACCTCTCCCACACAGGCGAGCCTTTAGACCTTCCAGCTAGATATGAGACTGCGCAGCGGGTCTACCTGGGGCCGAGCCAAGCTCGGGGTGTTGATGAAGATTTCATAACCAAAACCTCTCCCCCACAGGCGAGCCTTCGAACCTGCCAGCTAGATGAGAGCATGTGCAGCGGGTCTACCTGCGGCCGAGCCTAGCTCGGGATATTGATGAAGATTTCATAACCAAAACCTCTCCCCCACAGGCGTTACTTCGGACCTGCAAGCTAGATGAGAGCATGTGCAGCGGGTCTACCTTGGGCCGAGCCGAGCTCAGGGTGTTAATGAAGATTTCATAACCAAATCCTTATTCTAATTCTGACTTTAAATTGAAGAGAGTTGCCAACGGATCATAGTATGGAATATATTACGATAGCATTTGAAAACAAAAATACAATCACCTCCTCCCCCTCACGGGTAGAAGCGCTTTAGATCATCACCACTCAGAGTGTGGCTCAAGGTCCTCCCTTCCACATCCTGGAGGTAATAACCTCCCGTTCTAAGGACCACTTTTACTATATAAGGCCCTTCCTAGTTTGGGTTGAGCTTGCCCACGACGGCTGACCTTCCCGCCGCGTCAACCTTTTTCAATACCAGATCTCCTTCGACGAACTACCTGATCCTGACATTCTTGTCGAAGTATTTTGCCAAACACCGCTTGATCTCTTCTTGCCTGATGGTGGCGACATCCCATGCTTCATCCGTCATGTCTAGCGAGAGGAGAAAACCCTTCCTCATTTTCCAACCTCCAAGCCTCATCTCCTTCCCATGTGGCTGCGACCCGTGGGGACTGAACCTCGAATTCCACTAGGAGGATTGCCTCACACCCGTGAGAAATCTTGAAGGGGGTCTCGCCTGTGGTCGTGTTCGGGGTTGTCCTCAAGGCCCATAGAACCGAGGGGAGCTGCTCCACCCAATTTCCCCTCAAATTTTCTACTTTTTTCTTGAGTAAGTACACAATGATTTTTTTTACTGCTTCCACCTGACCGTTGCTCCGGGGGTGATGGACAGAGGCAAACATGAGATCTATCCCCAGCTGAGCACAGAAGCTGATGAACACTTCACTAGCAAACTGGGGTCCATTATCTGTCACTATTGCTTAGGGTAGACCGTGCCTGCATATGATCTCTCCCCATATGAAGTTCCTTATAACTTGTGAGGTGACTTTGGCTGAGGCCTTAACCTCCATCCACTTCAAGAAGTAATCGATCATGACTAGGAGGAACCTCCTTTGCCCACTAGTTGGAGGAAAATGCCCGACCAAGTCCATCCCCCAGATGGCGAAAGGCCATGGCGAAGAAATTCTCCTGAGCCTTTGAGCAGGCAGGAAATGGAGGGGGGCGTACAACTAACATTTCTGGCATCTCTTTGCAAACTCAGCTGCTTCCCTCCTCAGGGTTGGCCAAAATTACCCCTGCCTTACCACCCTTGCTTCAATCATCCTTCCTCCCGAGTGGCTGCCGCACTCGCCCGAGTGCACCTCCCCCAGGATCTTCGGGACCTCTTCTTCGGTCGCACATCTTACAAAGAGCCCTGACAGCATCTTATGATGCAACCCACCATCCAACATCAGGTAGTGAGCCGCTTTACGCCTGAATCTTTTTGCATCCTTAATCTCCCCCATCATCTCACCCGTGGTTAGGAAGGTTACCAATGGATCCAACCACGAGGATCGCTGACCTACCTCCATTAACTCCCCTTCCTCGATCGCTGGTCGGAACAGTTCAGTTAGGGTCCTGCCTCCCTGAGGCCCAAACTTCGCCAAACGGTCAGCGGCCACACTCTCCTCTCGGGGGACTTGGTAGATTGAGAATGATCGGAAACATCCGATGTTTGCCCTTACCTTAGATAGGTACTTTATGAGGGTAGGCTCCCGAGATTCAAACTCTCCTCGAATCTGCGATTCTACAAACATCAAGTCAGTGAAGGCCTCCACGTCTCGGATCTCAAGCTATCTCGTCAGACGAAGGTCGGCTATGACGACCTCATATTCTGTTTGGTTGTTTGTTACCGGAAAGATGTAGGCCATCGCCTGCTCTATGGCGACCCCCTTGGGGCTTATTAGCACCACTCCTCCACCAAGAGAATGATTTCCCGAGGCCCCATCAACCATCATCTTACATGCCCCCTACGGCTGATGCTCCCCCTCCCTTACCTCAACCACATAATCTGCTAGAAAATCCACCACCACTTGCGCCTTGATTTAGAGCCTTGGCACGAAGGAGATGTCAAACTCGCTTAGTTTGATGGACCACTTGGCAAGTCTTCCCGAGGTCCCAACCCCTTTAAAGATCATACGAAGAGGATGGTCGGTCACCACCTTAATCGAGTGTGCTTGAAAGTACGATCGAAGTTTCCTGGCCAAAACAACCAGAGCGTATGCTAGATTTTCTAGGATGGGGTAACGGAGCACCACCTTCTTCAAAATCCGGCTCACGTAATAGATGGGCAGCTGCTTCTTTCCCTCTTCCCTGACTAGAACATAGCTCACGGCTTCCGCTCCCACTCCTAGATACAGGGCCAGGTCCTCTCCTTCTTTTGGGCTTTGAAGTAGAGGAGCCTTGGAGAGATGTCTCTTAAGCCCTTGGAAGGCCTCTTCACATTCGGCGGTCCACTCAAACCTTTGGTTACCCCTCAACACCTTGAAGAATGATGAACACTTGTCCCCTGAACTGGAGAGGAACCTGCTTAGACCGGCCAACTTGCCTGTCAAGCGTTGGACCTCCTTGGCATCGCGAGGTGATTCCAAGTCTAGGATGGCCTTCACCTTATCCGGGTTAGGCTCTACCCCTGTCGGGGTCAAGTTATGCCCAAGAACTTCCCGCGGCTGGCCCCGGAGACACACTTCAAGGGGTTCAGCCTCATCTTGAATCTCCGCAGGGTGGCGAAGGTCTCTTCTAGATCCCGAAGGTGCGAGTTCACACACTTGCTTTTTACTATCAGATCGTCGAAATAGACCTCCAAGTTTCTCCCCCTTTGTGCCTGGAATACACAAATCATCATGCGTTGGTAGGTAGCCCCTGTGTTTTTCAACCCAAAGGGTATCATTTTATAGCTGAAGCACCCTCCTTAGTGATGAAGGAGATGTCCTTGACATCAAGAGGGTGCATCCGGATCTGGTGGTAACCTGAAAAAGCATCCAAAAAACTCATAACAGAAAAACTGACGGCTGAATCAACCAGCGCATCGATTCGAGGCAGGGGGTAGCAATCCTTAAGGCATGATTTATTTAATAAAGAGAAATAAATACACATTTGCCAGTTCTCGCCCCCCTTTTTATCCATTACCACATTGGAGATCCAGCCTGGATACTTGATCTCTGAGATGAAGCCGACTTTGAGGAGCTTCCTGACCTCCTCGTGGATCGTCTCCTCCAGCTTGGTTGCGATGGTCCTCATCTTCTGGCGTATGGGGCGAGTCCGGGGGTCCAGGTTTAGGCAATGACAAGCCACATCAACGTCAATGCCCAGCATGTCTGCCGCACTCAAGGCGAAGAAGTCGACATTTCTCTGGATATAAGCTCTCATATGTTCCTTGTCCTCGGGACTTAGGACCCCACTGATCCGCACTTTCCGCACTTGTCCTCCTCTGGTGAATACCTCCATTTCCACCACTTCTTTAGACGGCTCCATCCGTGCCTGCTTCAATCCGGCCCTTGCTTCTTCTTCGGGCTCCATCTCCTCTCTTCCTGTTTCAACCTCCGCTGCCTCCTCCGTTCTCCCCTACTAAACTCCTGTTTCTTGCTCCTCCTCTACCTCCATCGCTTCCTCCAGGCTCTCCTGGTGCTGCTCGACTTCCACCCCCATCCGGGCCTCTTGCACAACTTCTCCCTGCTCCTCTGCGCTCTCCCTTATTTCCTCCCCTAGGCTTACCTCCTCTTTCGTGACATCTTCTCCTTGCTCTTATAGCTCCCTCTCCAGCTCTTCTGCCTCTGCCATTCAAGACAAAGTGTTGACCGCCATTACATAGCACTGCCTCGCCACCTTTGGGTCTCCCCTAATCCTGACTTGCACCCCTCTATTGTTAAATATGAGACATTGATGAAACGAGGAGGGGACGCAGCGAAAGGCACTGATGAGGGGACGCCCAAAGATGGTGTTGTAGCTGCTTGGGGCGTCCACGATCACCAACATGTAGTTCCACGACACACCTCCCAACTTCACATGCAGCCCTACTCCCCCTTCAACTTCTTTCCTCTTGCCCGAGAACCCAAAGAGCGGTCCATCTGAGGCTAGGACCCTCTTCCCCTCAACCTTCATCTCATCGAAAGCCTTCTTAAAGATCACATTGACAGAACTACCGTTAACCACCAGTATCCTAGAGATCGTAAAGTTCTCCATTGTTGTCTGAATCACGATGGCATTACAGAATAGATCCTAAAAGTCTGGCATGTCAGCTGATGAAATGGTTATTTTTTTCATCTGGGGGGAGCAAGAGTGGTTAAGGAGACCCCTCTTCGGAACATGGTCTGAAGGATACCCTTGCGGGTTGCCTCAATCCCTACTCCCCGTGGATCACCCTGATCCCTCCTCGGGTTCCCACATCTGCTCTATCCTCACACCTATCTTCCTCCTCCCTCTGCTGCACTTCCACAATCCTTACCGGTGGATCCTGCCTCCCCATTCCTCTAGCTTCACTCATCTCTAAGAACTTCGGGCAGGTGGTCGTCGCGTGGCCTTCCTCCATGTGGAAGTCACAGAAGGGCAATGCCACCCTGCCCCCTCTTCCTTCTCCACCTCCCGTTCATCCAGCCCCTCGAACTCCTCTTCTTCCCCCTCTTCCTCTACCAACTTCCATTGTTTTTTGCGGCAGCACGAAGTGATCCCTCAGTCCCTGCCTCCACGCCTGCTGATCGAACCTCCTCGGCTCTCGAAGGTTATCCCTTCCCTAAAAACCTTCTCCTTGACCCTAGGGGTGACCTTCATGAGGCCTCCAACCCAACTGGTTGTTTGGCTCCCGGGCCCCCTCCCATGCTGCTGTCCCTGTCGTTGGGGTTCTTCCCTCCTTCTCTCTTCACTTTGCTCCCTCTGCCTTCCCGCTGCAGGTTCCGTCACATCATCCTCCGCCAACCTGGCCAACTTTCTAGAAAATGCCAGATTTGCCCTTTCGAAGTCTATCTCTTTCGTAACCCTCTCCATGAGCTCCTCGAAGGAGAAGAGGGGGGGGGGGTACTCTCTTTAACTCCATGCTGAAGAAACCCGGCCTCAGTCCTAGGTTGATGGCGAGCATCAGCGCATACCCTGGGATCTCCTGGACCAGGAGAAACTCTTCCTGAAATCGGTCGACGTAATGACCCTGTGTCTCCTCCGGCTTCTGCCTTACTGTAAACAGGCACTCCGCCTCCTTCTTCCACTTTTTTGACGTCGGGAACCTTAATAGAAAACCCCTGCGTAGATCTTCAAAGCTGTATATTGAGCTAGCCGGCAACTGGTGGAAACAGTCTCGGGCCTTCTCCTTCAACGTGATGGCGAACAACCGACACATAAAGGCATCTATCATCTGTCTGATCAAAACTACATCCTCGAACCACTGTACATGTTGCACAGGGTCATTCTTCCCTGAGTAATAGGACATGTCCGGCTCCCAGAACCCCTCTAGCACCGGAGCTGAGACAATGAGCTCGCTGAAATGTCTCTCGCCTCCAGGCTAGCGAAAGGGCACGTCTCGCGGCCTCGGCTGACTGGCCTGATCTGCGAGACCGCGCCCAGGGAAGAGTTCCCGCACAGCTGCCTCCCTCTCGCCTAAATCAGCTAGAATCTCCTTTCCGAGGCATTAGCCTGAGAAAATTTCCTGCGCGGCCACGTCCCTGTCGCCGACCTCCACCAGGATCTCCATCTAGAGAAGCTTCCCAGGCGCATTTTCGCCCAAAAGCGGGACCACCTCCACCAGAACCGGAGTTGTCACCTGTATGACCCCCTTTTTTTTTCTTTTCTCGACACCGGGGTCTTAGCCCAGAACTGCCGCTTTGCGGTGGCACCGACTTACGGGAAGGCCACCACTACAAAACGCCAATTCTGCCGGCCCTTTTCGATCACAAGAGAGAGAAGTAATTATACATAAATGTAAACAAGTCCACAGAAGCATGTATAAAAGTGAAATCACATCCAGTCCATCAGTAGATAATAACAGGAAATGGATAATAGAAGTACTGCAAGATACGGTTCAGATGAAAATAGATAAACGGGCTCGAGCCCGGTACATCAACATCCTCACTACAAATCACTCATCGCAGAACTATAAAGGTACTAATCACTCACGGAGCTGGTCGTAGGTGCACCGGTGCTAGACTGGCCCACCTCCATGCGCACCGTACTCCGCTGGTGTCGGTCCCTAGACTGCTGGTCCCTGTCTCCTATCCGGATCTCCTGTAATGTTGTGGTTCGAAAACCATTAGTCATAAAGAATAAGCCCTATCATCCCCTACCCCCCCCCCCCCACGGCTCCTAAGCACCGAGCGGAGAGGAGGAAAGGGAAGCTACAAAGGTGGAGAACAAGCAGGTGACAGGGGAGTTATTCTAACAACTATCTAGAACAAAGTACAACTAGCAATTCTATGGTAGTAAGTGGTAAAGAAGAGAAGTAGTAAGTTGCAATTGTATAAAAAGGCAGCTAGAGAACAGTAAGTAAACAAGCAAGTAAATAAGTAACCTTAACTTATATGAATGCCCATACAAACTTATATGTTAAGGGGTCTTCTGCAAGGCTCCCATCGTATAAAAAGTCCCATACCGATTTATACGTTGGGGTCTCGGTTGTATGCAAATATGAGTGTAGTAATATGCTATGCCATGATTCATGCAAGTGCAACACACGCACAGGACTCTGTGCGAACAGACCTTTAGTTCCGCCTGTTCGGGCAGCTAGCTTCACTCCCAGGAACCTCCGTAGTGGCAAACAGAGATAGTGGGTCGGCCCCCCCACTCCTAGGCGGGTATCCACACTACCGGGGCTAGCCCTTTCGTACGCCCCTAGAAGAACACAACCTAGAGTATCCGCGTACTACTGCTGGCTATACCCACCAGACTTTCTTTGGCTAAGTGTCTTACACCGCCGAGTCAACATACCGATGCCGGTGTGAACGATAATCAGATATCGAAGACCCGCCACCTTTATTTTGTACTCCAACCCTCGATCCCTCGGCTCCCCGGACTGTCCCGTCCGTGCATCTACCTCCAGAGCTACCATCTGAATGGCAACCAAATCAATTATTCTACCTTCCTAGATATCGGGGTGTATGTGTGTGCAACCCTAATTATACTAGTTGCTCTTTAGATTATTATTTCTACAGTTTACGTTAGCCAAGGACTGCCCCCGGTATTCCCCGTGAAGGGCTCTCAAAGGGCACTAGGAACTATGATGGTTGCTGAAGCCCACCATTCCCTTTCGCAAGGCACTTATTGTTATTGGTTGATACCCATTACCCGATCCCTTTTTAAGTTACTTTAGATCAGGCCCAAGCGTATTAAGACTCTTCCACTACTACTCGGGGTGGACGATCTTTCGTCGTTCCCGTACGCCCTTATCCTTAACCAGACTCACACTCTACTTATCCTGACCTCCAATAATGAACTTAACTTAGCTTGCCCTAACCAACCAGCAACTACCAAAAATTCCATCTCTCAAAGTTCATTATCCACTCTAGTTCAGTTTCCGTGGTTTTACTATATGCAGACCATCCTAAGATACGTGAGGAGTATGAGGGGAAGTACTCCAATTTGTCTTCCGAATCTCCTATAGTATTTACTGGAGGTCTATCACGACCTAATATAGCTAAGACCAAGATTTCCAAATTTTCCTATTTATCGGGCATTTAATTTATTTATTCTAAGATTCCAAATGCCTTAGTATGAACATGAAGTGCACTAATGAGTCAACAATAAATCATCATAAAATCAGTAAAAATCCTATGAAACATTTAAACAGTAATTCCAAGTTTTGTGAAATTCCAGAGGTGTTTAGGCCTATATTTCCTAATTTACCATTTTAGGCCATTTCTACTATATTATGAAGTAAGTACTGTTATTATGTATCCAAAAATCCCAAGAAAATTATAGAAGCTTTATGGTGACCTAAAACCATCAGAATCCAAGTACCATAATTTTTATCAAACATTTGGGCTCTGAAAGTATTTTAATGTAAAATACCGACTTTCTTAGTTTAGAGAAAGAGATGCTATTTTTAATCATCTAAAATTCCATAGAAAATTAGAGGGTGACTAACATAACTTTAAACACCCACTGACTAAATTTCATAATTTTTCAGATAGTAATTGGACATTATTTGTATTTTTGACTCCATGTCACAACTAGTACATTAAAGAAATATGTAACCAAAATAATCAGTTAAAATTTCCAAGAAAAATACAGAAGGTATAACATTCTATAAGATGTCATAATCCAAGATTTCATAACATTCCAGTGAACAGAAATTCCAGAATCATCAAAAAAAATACTTAGGGCACAATTAGAGTTGTAAATGAAGTACTGTATAAATTAACCCAAAAATCTCAACAAAATTATAACATGGCTATTTAGATTAGAAAATCACCCTAGTCCAATTTTACTTGATTTAAAGTTCATTTGACAGCTTAATAATTCAAATTAAGGTTGGTGACCTAAACTAGTGTTAGGATTTTAGGTGGCCTAGCTGTCTCCAAATACCCTAAACTTTTGTCCAGAGAACTATACTATCCCTATGGTTCTCTCCACCAAATTTTAAGTCAGTCCAAGGTCATTTGACCCCGTGACCTTCACAACCCCAAAAACCACCATTAAGGGATTTTACCTAGGGTTCTATGGCTACCCTACACCAAACCACCCCAAACTCCCTTGGAGGGTGTGTAATGCCCTAAACAGCCTTTGGACAAAAATATCAGCCTCTGTTGAGGTGATATGACCACCCAAATACCAAGGGGGGTGTTTGATCCTAAATTATCCTATAAGGATCAACCTACGGTTGGACACAAACCTAATCAAAACATCTCCAAATGAGATGAAATTTTTACAAGAACCTTATGATAAACCCAGGGACCACTCACCAAAGTTTGGGAGGGTTTGGAACTCATTTAGCCATCTAATTAAATTATGCTAGGATTATTGAATTGTTCTAAAAACTATAGAAAAATATTTTCCAAAAATCCTAATTTTTTGAAGCGCTTAGATATATGTAAGATTAGGCAACACCCCAAATTTCAAGTCATTTTGATGACTGGATTGGAGTGGGGAATTTTTCTAAAGTCAAGACAACCCTATGGATAGACCTCACCAAAAAGTGCGTTGTGGTCTAACTAGAACTCCAAATCGAGTGAAATAAATTTTGAATTAAACTAGACTTCAAGGGCTACATTTTTTATGTTGACCACATTTTATGTTTCAGCCCCTACGGGCAATAATTTTCAGTTTAAACCTAGTGCACAGTAAAGGGAATTAATTCCTAATTATACAATATATAATATAATAAAATGCTACTGTTCATCTTCTTCTTTAGCCCGAACCAGCAACCCAAAAAAAAACTTAAAACCTGTAGCTTTTCTAAAGCCATTTCCTGGCCACCCAGCCATCTCCCTGGACGGCCACCACCACCACCTCCTCTATTGAGGTGAGGGCTACCGTCGGGCGGCGCCACGGCCGCCGGAGAGGCGGTTTCCGGTGAACCCGCCACCATGAAATTTTGGAAAACCATGGAAACGCTCACCCGATCCGGCTCTTTTGAGCCCTATATCTCTCCTAATGATTGTAAGACCCCAACCTCGGAGATGATCGCGGGGCGATCAAACGGCTCTTTTGGAGGTCTGAACAGGGGCACACGGCCAGACACACGGCCGTGTGCCTACCCGTGTTCAGTGATTTTATTGTGTTTTGTGCTGTCTCGAGTCAGAGAGGTACACGGCCTGAGACACACAGCCGTGTCTCAAGCCGTGTGTGGAGCACACGGCCTCGAACACGGCTGTGTTCGAAGCCGTGTTCTGGAAGCCCGACGATCGTCCTGAAGCTCCAGGTAACACGGCCCGTGGCACACGGCCGTGTCAGGACCCGTGTCGATCGGCGAATGAGCTACACGGCCAGACACATGGCCGTGTGTCAAGCCGTGTTCGGCCCGGTTTTTGGGATTTTGGATCTAATCTCGGCCGTTCGTTCCCTTGGATCTAAATCCGACGGTGGGGGCTGCTCCTGGGGGGTTATTAGCCGGGAAATGGGGGGAGAAACCCTCATTTTCATCTTGAGTTTCTCTTTCTTCATCTTAGAGAGAGGGGAGAACTCCCTTGGTGGTGTGAGCCCAAGATCCGGCCGCCGGAGGAGTTTTGAAGCACCGATTCGCGATCCGAGTCCGGATCCTCGAAGGCAAGGGCGAGGCGAAGCTTTCCATCCGACTACATCTTCATGGCGCCGCGGAAAAATGCGAGGGTAACGATCCTCTTCATAGGGCATGTGTAGTCGCCCTTCTTTCCATGCATGGGGAAATCCCCCCTCTCGCGAGTGAGCGTTGAGGCGCGGAATCCCTTCGGGTAGATATGTAAAGTCCCCGTTGTTAGAGCCCGGAATCGGAGTACGGGCGTAGGCATTGTGTGTGAAGCCTATTCGGGTTTAACCCGGATCGGTGATGTTTGCATTGCATGGCCGGAGAAGACTCCGTGCCGATGATTTTAGTTTTCCGAAATTTCTACGCGGTAGATTGCATACAGGGATCCTTGGGGGTTAACCTCGAGGCGCACCCGGAAAGCTTGGGCGGAATCGCATTGCCGCCGCGATGTTGCCTTGGAGGGCAAATCGGTACATAACGGGGTTATGTGCGTGTTTTGATCGATTGTGGGAATGAGGAGAAACTTGGCCCGCACCGATGGCTAAATGGCTGTGGTGAAGTGAGCAACGGGCGGGTGGAACTCTACCCATTCCAAGTGGTCTCGGTAGAAGCGACCTAAAGTACATGGGACTTCCCGGGGGGCTGGAAACGGGCCTAGGCTTCGGCTGAAAGGGCTAAATGCTCACGAGTGTTGCCATCCGAGGGATGGTGGTGGAATCGCGGTGTCGGACTGGGTCCGGACCGGGTTCACCGATTAGTGCCCTAAGAGCACGGAGTGTGCGGCCGTGCGTACCGACACTTGTGGCGAATAGAATACCTTATAGAATTGCTATGGTAGTTTTATATGCAGGGAAGGAGCACCGCCGTCCCGAGAAA
Source organism: Platanthera zijinensis (assembly GCA_039513925.1). Lineage (NCBI taxonomy): Eukaryota > Viridiplantae > Streptophyta > Magnoliopsida > Asparagales > Orchidaceae > Platanthera > Platanthera zijinensis. The sequence continues at coordinate 116,897,014 of CM077081.1, read as the reverse complement.
CGGGACGGGGTCGTTATAATTTGGTCAGCTTTGCTGACCGTTGCCCTTTTGTATTGCCACCTCTTGGTTGGATTGCTTTCTACAGGTGCTGCTGCGGAGCCAAGCGGCAAATAGCGGGCTAAAGCCCAAGTTGCAGCGCCAGCCCTCGAAGGCTTAGATATTAGCTTTTTCATATTCATGTATGGCCGGCCTGCGTGCCGATGTATGAAAGACGCTATTTTTGTTAAGCGAACATTTCTGTAAGGCCTTAAGGCCGTGAACTCTTTTGTGTATGTACTCGTTCCTGGGTAGTAGTGGACATTCATGCTCTGTGGCAGGGTTCTTATCTTTTTGCAACTTAATTTAATTGCTTCCGCTAGGTGTTGTGTAGGACGCTCTGATTGGTTGTGTGGTTTCAACGCGTAACCAACCGGTCTGTCCGTAGTATATGGCGTCGGGCCCCGGCCGGACCTACTGCTATATGCTATGTGACGGATAGGGGTGTTACAAATTGATATCAGACTTCTGGTTTCTGTCAAGCTTAAATGAATTCGTGGACGAATTCACTTTAAGGGGTGGTAAGCACATTGTGTGCGTCATCGTTATAACATGAAAAGAACCCATGAATGTCCACTTAGGAATGAAAATACACATGATTGAGGAACCTGCGTGTTCCTATAATTGCTGTTTGCAGTAATTTTTGGGTCGCTTATCGGTGTTTTGCACGATTTTAGGTGACCAGAAGTGGTGCTGGGCCGTCTGAACGGCCAGGTTCTGAGGCGAGCAGTGCGCCAAGCGATGCGCCTGCAACACCTTTGTCTGTTGAGACCATTAGGTTGGTGGCAGAAGCGGTCATGGCAATGATCAATGCGGAGCCTGTAAGGCAGGTGCAGCAGCCTGCTCCTGCTGTGGAACAGGTACCGCTTCAGACGGCAGAGCGAAGGAGGGTTGAGCAAGTTGTGGTGGAACCAGAGTTGCCGCGGAGAGCAACTGAAAGACAACTGAAGCACGTGATGGGCTTTCACCCACCGGTATTCACGGGGGCAGAAACCCCGACCCAAGCAGAGGATTGACTCTCAAGGGTCAACAGGGTGATGACTGCGACGCAAACTGAAGAGTGGCAGAAGACCACTATAGCGACGTTCCTTTTGGATGGGGACGCAAGGCTGTGGTGGGAGGGCCTAGAGCTGCATCAGTTGAGGGGAAGGCCATTGGCCGAAGTCCCGATGGAGGAGTTTGCGAGACTATTTATGGCTCGATACCTCCCCTCGGCGCAGAGGATTGCGCTAGAGAGCGAATTCCAGAAGTTGGTGCAGGGCGATAGCACCGTTGATGAATACCTCCACGAGTTTACTCGGTTGGGGAGATATGCCGGCGCTACCTTCGCAGACGAGGAGCGCAAGACGAGCCGCTTTTATGAAGGGCTAAGGGATGATTTGAGGTTGCTGCTATCGGGGCCCAAGGCGCAGGGTTTTATGACCCTGGTCAGTTCGGCCCGGTCCTTGGAGAAGGATATGAGAAACGTGCAAGCGAAGAAGGAGAGGGAATCTGGTGGCAAGAGATCAGAGTTCAAGGCGCCGACTACGTCGAAGTCGGGCTACCGCAGATTCTCCAAGAAGTCTAGGACGTCGGGTCCAGCTCCTTCTGCAGGTGCCTCGGGGGCAACTACCAATCGAACCCCGGGCGCTTGCTTCACGTGTGGAAAGCCGGGGCACTTTGCCCGTGACTGCTGGAGTGGACGCTCAAAGTCCGAAAGGAAACAAGGAGCTACCTACGAGGAAAAGGGCAAAGCGGTGGAGTCGACCGCGTCCCACTATGATCCGACTCAGCCTAGAGTCTACAACTTGGGCCAGCAGGAGGCCATTAAGCAAGCGGATGTGGTGACAGGTATGAGTTAATTTATGCAAGTTGACTTGAGAATACCATTACCTATTGCTTGTTAAGCTAATGTCTTTTGCTTAGGCTTTGTGGTGATTAGCGATAGTCCGGCACGGGCACTGTTCGATACGGGAGCTTCACACTCTTTCTTGTCCGAACAGTTTATATCGCGCATCGGAGTCCCTTCTTCGATGGCGAAGGACAAGTTGGATGTGCTGCTACCGAATGGGTGCTCGATGCGTGCGGACAGAGTGTGCGCCGTGAAGGTTCACATTGGGAGCCAAGAGTTCGACTTGCTAGCGTCATTGCTGCCGCTAGTAGAGTTCGATGTTATCTTTGGAATGGATTGGCTGTCAGAGCAGAAGGCTTGGATCGATTGCGACCGTAAGGAGGTCAAGCTGGGTGTAGGGCGGGAGACTACTTTCGAGGGGCTTAAGGGGTCGAGCAAGACACTAATGTCTGCTCTTCAGGTGGTGAAGGCGGTTCGTGCTGGTGCAGAGCTGTTCTTTGCGATAGTGGGGGCTGTGGAGCCAAAGTCCCCGTTGGATAGCATCCCCGTGGTTTGCGAATACCCCGATGTGTTCCCGGATAGCCTTCCCGGAGCCCCACCGCAGCGAGAGATTGATTTTACGATCGAGCTCGTGCCGGGTGCCAAACCCGTGTCACGTGCTCCTTATAGGTTGGCGCCAAAGGAGATGGCGTAGTTGAAGGTTCAGTTGGAGGAACTGATGGAGCAAGGTTATGTGCGTCCAAGTTCGTCGCCTTGGAGCGCACCGGTCCTCTTCGTTAAAAAGAAGGACGGTAGTATGCGGCTGTGCATCGACTACAGAGAATTGAACAAGTTGATGGAAAAGAACAAGTATCCGATCCCGAGGATTGATGATCTCTTTGATCAGTTAGTCGGATCATCTGTATACTCCAAGTTGGACTTGAAGTCGGGGTACTATCAGCTGAGGATCAGGGAATGTGATATCCCAAAGACGGCGTTCAGTACGAGGTATAGGCATTTCGAGTTCACGGTCATGCCGTTTGGACTGACGAATGCGCCATCGGTGTTTATGGATCTGATGAACAGGACGTTCAGAGATTTCCTGGATCGCTTTGTGATCGTCTTTATTGACGATATTTTGGTATACTCGCAGTGCGAAGAAGACCACTTCAAGCATTTGCATTTGGTGTTGGAGACTTTGAGGAGGAATGAGCTTTACGCAAAGTTCTCCAAGTGCGAGTTCTGGCTACCCACGGTAGCGTTCCTGGGTCATATAGTGAGTGGGGAGGGTATAGCGGTGGATCCGGCGAAGATAGTTGCGATACGGGAGTGGCCTGTGTTGTCTTCGGTAGCGGAAGTCCGTAGTTTCCTTGGACTTGCCGGCTATTACAGGCGCTTTGTGGAGAACTTCTCGCGGATAGCGTTACCTCTCACAAAGTTGACCAGAAAGGATCAGAGATTCTTATGGACGCAAGAGTGCGTGCAGGCTTTCGAGGAGCTGAAGAGGCGGTTGACCATGGCGCCAGTGCTTAGTTCGCCGAGTGGGACCGAGGGCTTTGAGGTGTATAGCGACGCTTCGGGTAGCGGTTTGGGCTGCGTGTTGTTGCAGCATGGTAGCGTGATAGCGTATGGATCGCGTCAGCTAAAGGTGCATGAAAGAAATTATCCGGTACACGACTTGGAGTTGGCGGCCGTGATATTTGCACTCAAGTTGTGGAGGCACTACCTATACGGAGTAAGGGTCGATATATACACCGATCACAAGAGCCTAAAATACTTGTTGGATCAAAAGGACCTTAATATGAGGCAGAGGAGGTGGATGGAGTTCCTGGGGGACTACACCTTCAAGATACATTATGTACCCGGGAAGGGCAACGCAGTTGCGGATGCGCTGAGCCGCAGGGCTCCCGCCCGAGCCAACTGGTTGTCGGTGCATGATGAGCGGCTTGTGCGGGAGTTGGAGGAGCTTGAAATCTGTTGCGTGGACAAGCAGACGAGCGCCAAAGCAATGTTAAACTGGACGGAGGTGCAGTATGACCTGGCTGACCGGGTTCGGCAGGCATTGGAGTTGGATGATTCCATGAAGGAGCTTTTGGAGGCCGCTTTGGATGGGTCAAATTCCCAGTTCTCGGTAGAAGATGGGTTATTAAGGAAGGATCATCGTTTGTGCGTCCCAAGTGGGGGTAACCTCCGGGCGGAGTTGATGTACGAGGCTCATCATACCAAGTACTCAATCCACCCAGGGAGCACGAAGATGTATCGCGAACTCAAGAAGTTGTTTTGGTGGCCGGGGCTTAAGAAAGATGTGGCGTTGTACGTGGCTAAATGCCAAACGTGCGCCTTGGTGAAGGCGGAGTGCCAAAAGCCAGGAGGATTTTTGAAATCCTTGCCTATACCGGAGTGGAAATTCGACGACATATCCATGGACTTTGTGCACGGATTGCTAAGGTCACAGAAGGGGAACGACGCCATCTGGGTGATCGTAGATCGGCTAACTAAGGTGTCGCATTTCATTCCGCATAGGAAGGATGATCCAGTCGAGAAATTGGCAAAGTTGTACGTTGACAATATTGTTAGGCTGCATGGTGTGCCTCGTAGTATTGTGAGTGATCGCGATGGGCGGTTCACGTCAAATGATTGGAGGTTGGTGCAGCAGATGTTGGGAACAAAGTTAAAGTTCAGCACAGCTTTCCATCCGCAGACGGATGGGCAGACCGAGAGGGTCAATAGAACGATGGAGGACATGCTCCGCATGTGTGTTCTAGACTTGGGGAAGCATTGGGAAGACCACCTTTATTTGGTGGAGTTCGCGTACAACAACAGCTACCAAGCGAGCATTCAAATGGCGCCCTTCGAGGCCCTATATGGTAGGAAGTGTCGCACGCCGTTATCGTGGCTTGAAGCGGGTGAGGCAAGGTTGTACAAGAAGCAGGAGGTGGAGAGTGCTACCTCGTTAGTGCGGATCATTCGGGAGCGCTTGTTGATCGCTCAGGACCGGCAGGCGAAGTACTACAATGCCAAGCACCGGAACGTGGAGTTCGCGGTGGGCGATTGGGTGTACTTGAAGATCAAGCCATTCAAGGGTGTCTCACGGATTCGACGCTTGAAAAAGTTGAGTCCGAGATACCTTGGGCCGTTTGAGGTCCTGGAGCGAGTCGGCGAAGCGGCATACCGTTTGAAGCTATCGGTGGAGTTGAGTGGATTACATGATTTGTTCCACATTTCTGTGTTACGGAAGGCGGTGCAAGAGCCTTCGCAGGTGATCGCGGCTGATCAAGTACCGGTTGAGGAAGGGTTGACAACGAAAGTCAAGCCCATAACTATTGAGGATTTCGAAGTCAAGCGGCTTCGGAACAAAGAAATCAGAATGGTGAAGGTCCGTTGGGATAACTGCGGGCGCGAGGAGCTCTCTTGGGAGCGAGAGCAGACAATGCGCGAGGAGTACCCCGAGTTGTTCCCCTCAGGTACTCGTTATGTTTTTGTTTTGTGTAGTCTCTGTTCTTAATTTCGGGACGAAATTCTCCTAAGGGGGAGGGAGTTGTAAGACCCCAACCTCGGAGATGATCGCGGGGCGATCAAACGGCTCTTTTGGAGGTCTGAACAGGGGCACACGGCCAGGCACACGGCTGTGTGCCTACCCGTGTTCAGTGATTTTATTGTGTTTTGTGCTGTCTCGAGTCAGAGAGGTACACGGCCTGAGACACACGGCCGTGTCTCAAGCCGTGTGTGGAGCACACGGCCTCGAACACGGCTGTGTTCGAAGCCGTGTTCTGGAAGCCCGACGATCGTCCTGAAGCTCCAGGTAACACGGCCCGTGGCACACGGCCGTGTCAGGACCCGTGTCGATCGGCGAATGAGCTACACGGCCAGACACACGGTCGTGTGTCAAGCCGTGTTCGGCCCAGTTTTTGGGATTTTGGATCTAATCTCGGCCGTTCGTTCCCTTGGATCTAAATCCGACAGTGGGGGCTGCTCCTGGGGGGTTATTAGCCGGGAAATGGGGGGAGAAACCCTCATTTTCATCTTGAGTTTCTCTTTCTTCATCTTAGAGAGAGGGGAGAACTCCCTTGGTGGTGTGAGCCCAAGATCCGGCCGCCGGAGGAGTTTTGAAGCACCGATTCGCGATCCGAGTCCGGATCCTCGAAGGCAAGGGCGAGGCGAAGCTTTCCATCCGACTACATCTTCATGGCGCCGCGGAAAAATGCGAGGGTAACGATCCTCTTCATAGGGCATGTGTAGTCGCCCTTCTTTCCATGCATGGGGAAATCCCCCCTCTCGCGAGTGAGCGTTGAGGCGCGGAATCCCTTCGGGTAAATATGTAAAGTCCCCGTTGTTAGAGCCCGGAATCGGAGTACGGGCGTAGGCATTATGTGTGAAGCCTATTCGGGTTTAACCCGGATCGGTGATGTTTGCATTGCAAGGCCGGAGAAGACTCCGTGCCGATGATTTTAGTTTTCCGAAATTTCTACGCGGTAGATTGCATATAGGGATCCTTGGGGGTTAACCTCGAGGCGCACCCGGAAAGCTTGGGCGGAATCGCATTGCCGCCGCGATGTTGCCTTGGAGGGCAAATCGGTACATAACGGGGTTATGTGCGTGTTTTGATCGATTGTGGGAATGAGGAGAAACTTGGCCCGCACCGATGGCTAAATGGCCGTGGTGAAGTGAGCAACGGGCGGGTGGAACTCTATCCATTCCAAGTGGTCTCGGTAGAAGCGACCTAAAGTACATGGGACTTCCCGGGGGGCTGGAAACGGGCCTAGGCTTCGGCTGAAAGGGCTAAATGCTCACGAGTGTTGCCATCCGAGGGATGGTGGTGGAATCGCGGTGTCGGACTGGGTCCGGACCGGGTTCACCGATTAGTGCCCTGAGAGAACGGAGTGTGCGGCCGTGCGTGCCGACACTTGTGGCGAATAGAATACCTTATAGAATTGCTATGGTAGTTTTATATGCAGGGAAGGAGCACCGCCGTCCCGAGAAACGGGACGGGGTCGTTATAATTTGGTCAGCTTTGCTGACCGTTGTCCTTTTGTATTGCCACCTCTTGGGTGGATTGCTTTCTACAGGTGCTGCTGCGGAGCCAAGCGGCAAATAGCGGGCTAAAGCCCAAGTTGCAGCGCCAGCCCTCGAAGGCTTAGATATTAGCTTTTTCATATTCATGTATGGCCGGCCTGCGTGCCGATGTATGAAAGACGCTATTTTTGTTAAGCGAACATTTCTGTAAGGCCTTAAGGCCGTGAACTCTTTTGTGTATGTACTCGTTCCTGGGTAGTAGTGGACATTCATGCTCTGTGGCAGGGTTCTTATCTTTTTGCAACTTAATTTAATTGCTTCCGCTAGGTGTTGTGTAGGACGCTCTGATTGGTTGTGTGGTTTCAACGCGTAACCAACCGGTCTGTCCGTAGTATATGGCGTCGGGCCCCGGCCGGACCTACTGCTATATGCTATGTGACGAATAGGGGTGTTACAATGATTTCTAAGATCTATCCGCAGAAGAAGAGGAAGGGGAGGACCTTGTTCGCGGGCTGGAGGCGTGCAGACCGTCGGGAAGCCATTTGCGCGGTGGTGGCGTCGCCGGAAATTCTTCAACAGCAAGAGCATCAATCTGAATCCATTTGATCGAGCGTGTAACCTTCTCCTCTTGCTCTAAGGAGGCTGTTATAGATCTCCAAGTGGGGAGAGGAATGGATGAAACATTCATGGCAATGAATGTTTCTCTTAATAACGTTTCGGTTATGATGTAGGGAAGAGGAAAAGGTGGAAGATGAAATGGCTGATCCAGGTGACGATTTTCTATTAGACCTCACTCTCTCTTTCTATTATGATGTCGGTTACCGAAATTTCCAGTCTGGCTGGTGTTTCGGCCTTGGTCACGGGCGTGACACATAGGTCACGGGCATGACAGGCCCGGGTGGCCAATTCTGAGTTCGACGATCGTCGAACTGAGATCGACGATCGTCGAAAGGTGGTCACGCCCTAGGTCACGGGCGTGACAGGGTCATGAGGCAAATTCCGCGCTCGGAGATCGTCTCGCTGAGATCGATGATCGCCAAAGGGGGGTCACGCCCTTGGTCACGGGAGTGACACCTGGGTCACGGGCGTGACAGGGCCATGACGCAAATTCTGCGCTTCGACGATCATCCCGCTGAGATTGACGATCGTCGAAGGGGTCACGCCCTAGGTCACGGGCGTGACACATAGGTCACGGGCGTGACAGGCCCGGGTTGAAAATTTTGCGCCCAACAATCGTCTCCCTGAAATCGACGATCGTTGAAGGACTCACGCCCTAGGTCACGGGCGTAAAGGGTCGATCACGGGCGTGACCAACCCGTGACCCGAAATCTCGGTCGATGTATTTCAATTTTTGGGCTTCCTAGGGTTCTGTCACGACCAACCGACTCCTAGGGGTCTAGCCGGAAATGGGATGTTACAAATCCCAATAAACAAAACAAATATTTCGTCCCTGAAATCAAGGTTAAGCCTACGGGACTCTAATCGGGAAAAAGAAGCTTGTAACATCCCATGAGAATTGAAAGATTACATCTCTACGTTATGTTTGCTTTGTGCTGTTTCAAATCTAAGATTAATTCGCCCAATTAACTAGGTATATACACTCCAATAAACAAAAGATTAGCCCCTATTCTTGAAATTTCATTCTTATTGGTTTAAAACAGGAAAGCAAATTGATTGTCTAGAGGGGTTGTGAGGTATACCTGACGAAAAAGTTCCGGGTATTTTTTTCGCATCAAGTCCTGTGGCTCCCATGTATGCTCCTCCTGCCCATGATTGTTCCACAGAACCATGACTAACGGAACCTTCTTCCGTCGCAAGACCCGCACTACTGTATCGTCAATCCTGATAGGCTCCAAGTTGACGGACCGATCCTAGGCCACCGGGCCATCTGCCGAGGAAATCAGCTGCTCAGGGCGTAGCAGAGCCCTCCGAAGTGAGGAGACGTGGAAGACATCCTAAAATCCCGCTAACTCCGGTGGTAGCTCTAGTCTATAGGTTAAGAGGCCGATCCGCTCCAGGATCCTATAAGGCCCCATATATCTCGGGCTGAGCTTCTTCCGCCCGCGAACCCACGAGACTCCGTGCATCGGCCGTATCTTCAAGAAAACCCGGTCTCCCACCTGGAACTCCACTTGACGATGCCTCACATAGTAGTATTTGGCTTGTCTGCTCTGGGCTTCCAACATCCTGTCCCGGATCAATCTAATCTGAGCATCTGTATCTCCCACAAACTCCGAGCCTAGTACCTGCGGATCCTCATCCTGAACCCATGATAGTGGGGTCCTACACCTCCTTTCGTACAATGCCTCATATGGAGCCATGCCTATGCTGGACTGATGGGCGTTGTTGTACAAAAACACGACCAGTGGCAGCAACCTCTCCCAAGGCTCGCCACGGTCCAAAATACACAGTCGTAATAGATCTTCCAGTGTACGGTTGGTGCTCTCTATCTGCCCGTCTGTCTGAGGGTGAAGAGTTGTGCTGAATGTCAACCGAGAACCCAGATGGGCCTGGACTGACCTCCATTCCCTGGAAGTAATCCGCCCATCCCGATCCGAAATGATAGTCTTGGGCACCCCATGATAACGCACAAACTGCTCAATGAACCTCCTTACTAGTACACTAACCGGTGCATCCTTTGCCACTGTAATGAATCTGGACACCTTTGTTAGTCTATCCACTATCACCCAGATCGAGTCATTCCCCGCATAGGATCGAGGTAGCCCATGTATGATGTCCATGGCTATATCCTCAAATTTCCACTCCGGCACCGGAAGCGGCTACAGCAAGCCTGCCGGGTTCCTACACTCCGCCGTCACAAGCTGGCAGGCCTCGCAATGCGTCACAAAGTACGTAATATCTTTCTTCATACCCGGCCAGTACATCGTCCTCTTCAAATCCTTTACCATCTTGGTGATACCCGGGTGTACCGAATACCGGCTGCAGTGAGCTTCCGTCAAAATGTCCTCCCGGATCCGTCCTCCTGCTGGTATGTAGACTCTGCCTCGAAAACACAGGAGACCATCCCTCAAAGAGTAATCTCCTGTCGTGCCTTCCTCCAAGGCTCAGAATATCGGCTCTGCTCTCTCATCCAGCATCTGCCCATCTCTGATGCGGTCTCGAATATCATCAGTAGTAACCATCGACCCCAGGTACTCCATGTATAGCTCCGGGTCATCCTCAGACACTAGTGACATCTGCATCTCCTCGAACGATCTAACCAACTCCAAGGCCATCAGCTGCGGGCCTACTCCTGTCGTACTCGCTCTCCGGCTCAGAGCATCTGCGACCACGTTTGCCTTCCCCGGGTGGTAGTGCATGGTGTACTGGTAGTCTGACAGAAATTCCACCCAGCATCTCTGCCTGATGTTTAACTCCTTCTGGGTGTCGACGTACTTCAGATTCTTGTGGTCGGAGAAGATATCGCAATGTACTCCGTAGAGATAGTGTCGTAAGATCTTAAGAGCAAAAATGACTGTCCCCATCTCCAAATCGAGCACGGGATAGTTCTGCTCGTGCTGCTTCAACTGACGGGAGGCATAAGCTATTACGTGCCCGTTTTGCATCAGGACGGCACCCATCCCCTGATAGGAAGCATCTGTATACACCTGGAATCCCTCCTTCCCTGATGGAACAGCAAGGATGGGAGCCGAGGTGAGACGATCCTTCAGCTCCTAGAAGGCAGAATCGCATCGAGGCGTCCAGATAAAAGGGGACTCCTTCTTCGTCAGAGACGTAAGAGGGAGGGCAATCTGAGAGAACCCCTTTACGAACTTCCGGTAGTATCCGGCAAGTCCCAAGAAACTTCGAACATTTGAGGCCGACTTTAGTGGTGTCCAATCCCGTACTGCCTGGACCTTCGCCAAATCCACTGCCAGACCTGCTCCACTGATGACATGGCCTAGAAAGGCCACCTCCTTTAGCCTGAACTGGCACTTGCTGTACTTGGCATACATCTCTTGCTCCCACAGCTTCTCCATGGTCAAGGCCAGATGTATCGCGTGCTCCTCCTCCATCCTTGAATAGATAAGGATGTCATCGATGAATACGATGACAAAGACGTCCAGATACTCTTCGAACACCCGATTAATCAAGGTCATGAATGCGGAGGGTCCATTCGTGAGCCCGAACGACATCACGGTAAACTCGTACAACCCATATCTGTTGCTGAAGGCCGTCTTCGGGATGTCCTCCTCCCGAATGCGAAGCTTGTAATACCCTGACCTCAGATCTAGCTTTGAGAACTAGTGGGATCCCTCCAGCTGGTCAAATAGCTCGTCTATCCTTTGTAAGGGAAAAGTATTCCGGACCATCAACCTCTTCAGGGCCCAGTAATCTATGCATAGTCGAAGGGTCCCGTCCTTCTTCTTAACGAACAGCACCGGAGCTCCCCATGGTGAAGAGCTAGGCCGAACGAACCCGGCCTCCACTAACTCCTGAAGGTGGCTTTGGAATTCTACCAACTCCTTTGGGGCCATTCGATAGGGAGCTCTGGATACCGGCTTAGCCCCCGGTACGAGCTGAATCTGAAAGTCCTTCTCTCAGTGCGGGGGTAGCCCTCGTAGCTTCTCCGGAAACATGTAGGCGAAGTCCCGCACTACTGGAATATCTGAAATGGAGTCCTTGGCCACAACCGCCTCAAAAAGGACCTGATTAACTACTTCCCCCTATAGGTGGGCCTTAACGGCCTGCATAGACGATAATAAGGTACGGGGTGCTGGTATAATACCTTCTATGACAATGAAGGAGTCGTCGTGCCTCACGGTGATCCTCTTCACCACCCAGTCGATCTGGGCATGGTTCCAGCATAGCCAAGTCATGCCCAGGATCAGATCGTAATCTGGCATCTTCAGAATCATCGCTGGTGCCTCAAATGCCTTCCCGTCGATCCTCGCTTCCATATTGCAATGAGCAGAGGTCATTATCTCTGATCCATCGGGTAGGCACACCCTCATCATCTTCCCGGTGAATGGCTCCACACCTTCCAGTTCTTTCACGAAATCCTCCGACACGAACGAGTGCGAAGCACCAGTGTCGAAGAGAGTGTGAGCAGGCTTGCCTCTAACGAAGACTATGCCTGGGGTAATTAAGTGTCTTAGTATTTTTTTTTGTAGTTGTCTTCTCTTAATTTCTAACTAGGTTATGTCGAGAATACTAGTTTATATGAAGAAAATTAAAAGTACTGCCATACCTGCGATAACCTGCTCCGGTTTTCGGGGCTGTGTCAGGTCTAGAGCATACACCTGCTCCCTCTCTGGCCTGCGGCCTCGATCCTGAAATCCTCGTCCTCGGTCCTATCCTCGTCCGCCAAACATCCGGGGAGGTGGAGCGCCCTGATGTGTTGGTGGGGGTGCTCGCCTCATAGGGCAGTTCCTCTTGATATGCCCTGGCTGGTTGCACTGATAGCATACCAGTGGCTGCTCAGCTGTCCTTGGCATTTCCAGCATCTGTATAGGCTGGGGAGCTAGTACCCCCTGACTCCTCTGGTCCTTCTCAAACTCCTGACGAGGATGATCCCCGTTCCTTCTCTCCCCAATAACCTGGCCCCGAGGACGGTCTCTATGACCTCCAATCACTGTGTTGGTACCCTAGATGTGATTTGGCTTATGTAATCCGTTTCCAGCCCCTCTTGATCCATATAAAGATATATGATCATGTTTAGACTCTGTTTAGTCTCCCTAGGGCAGTTTATAAACTGACCTAGAGCTTAGGTTAGAAGTTCTAGATGTTTTTGTGGTTAAGGCTTTTCCGTTCGACCATCGTCGAACGAGGCCTCGCGATCGTCGATCATTGGTCGACGATAGCAGGGCTATTGAATCGTTGAAGTCAAGACAATTATCGTCGACCGTTGGTCGACGATCTCAGAGCAAGCTTACTACGCTCTGAACGTTGGTCGACGATAATTGTCTTGACTTCAACGATTCAATAGCCCTGCTATCGTCGACCAATGATCGACGATCGCGAGGCCTCGTTCGACGATGGTCGAACGGAAAAGCCTTAACCACAAAAACATCTAGAACTTCTAACCTAAGCTCTAGGTCAGTTTATAAACTGCCCTAGGGAGACTAAACAGAGTCTAAACATGATCATATATCTTTATATGGATCAAGAGGGGCTGGAAACGGATTACATAAGACAAATCACATCTAGGGTACCAACAATCTCCCCCTATTTGGGTTATGTTATCCAATCCAATCTAAAAACTAAAGCACACCATAGCAGAAGCAGAAATAAACCAAAAATTTAAATCACAGGCAATCCACAGGAAAACATAAAACCATAAATCAGCAGAACTAAAGTATCAAGCAGATTTATCAGAGGTTTTAGCATCAGATGATTTCTTAGGGATTACAGCTGGTTTGAAAATAATCTCTCTGTTAGGATTTGCTGCTTGTCTTTTAGATAGCATTAGGTCATGTTCACCAATGATTTTCTTTTCAGCATAGCTTGGTAGAACTGCAGCAGGATGTAGCTTCATGTATTCTTCAGTATTAAAAGCTTCTGGATTGACTTGAAATTTGCTGAGTTCCTTTTCTCTGAATTCAGACATAGTTGTATATGCTGTAGGGTCTAGTCCTTGAGCTTTGGCTCTCTCCATCATGCTTAGAGCAATAGATTCCTTAAATCTTGCCATAGAGGCGATCCTTTCAGTTTCAGTTATATCTGATGGAGAGGGTGGTCTGTCAATATCAGCTTGAGCTGCAATCTCCATGTTTCTTTGAAGAGCTGTGGCTATTTTGCTTGAATCAAGAGAAATATGTGCAGCCTTCTTAGGATCTGTTTCAGCATATAGAGATTTTGGAGGAGCAAGTTCAATGAACTTCTTATGGGATTTCTCTGAAAAGACCACTCTTTTTCCTTTTGTTTCAGCTTTCTCAGAATCAGCAGATTTCCTTGAAGAGGAGGATGGACCTTTCCTTGGGGGAGAAGGTTTCCATTCTGGAATTTTCTTTTTAGGAGAGGGAGGAGGAGAGAAGGTAGGTTGCTGAAAAGTCATCTCCTTTATTTGTTCCATGAGAACATTGTCATTTCTTTTTCTTCCCTGTCCTGATACATCTTGGCCTCCCTGGCTTTGGTTACTCCTTCTTTGGTAGGTCTGAGAAGTGTTAGAACTGGCTGATCTTACAGAGGGGGCAGAAGAGAGACTTCTAGAGGCTCCAGCACCAGGAGGTGGAGGAGGACCTCTGGGGGGGAATTTCTGAACAGGAGTGTCATATCTTTTTCTTCTCTTATTCTCTCTTGTCTGATTCTTTGAAAGTCTCATCCAAGGCTGAAATTCTTTGCTCTTGGGATCAATTCCCTTCAGAATAAAATAGGGAACATCCTTGTCTAGATTAGCAGCAGGAGGAGCAGATGCCTTTCTTTTCTGGACTACAGCCTTTTTCTTCTTTTAGGAGCTATCAGAATTTTCAGGATCATCATCATCAGAGGAGTGGGATGAGGTTCTGCCAGCATAATCATCAAAGTCTTGTTCAGAAGGATCCTTGGCAGCAGGTTCAGCTTTGTCTTTCTTTTCTCTTTCTTCTTTCTCTTTAGCTTCCTCAATGGCATCTTGCCTAAGGAGGGCATCAAGATCCACATTTGGAGACCTCTTCCAGAGTTCTGATTCTGGATACAACTCAGGAACTGTCTTGGGGACCAGTTCTGCAATAGAAGGAATGGATAGAGGATAGGTAAGGATAGGTGGAGAAAAGATGACAATATCTGCAGGGGCAGATGCTTTCTCTAGAGAGATGGCTAGGGAATCCAGATGATAATTATCCATCTCTTCAATGTACTCAGAGGCAATATTTTCAGCCACAAAGGCTATATATTGGTCAATGTTTAGAGTACCTGAGCTTGAGTCCATTTCAGTCATCTTGGGAGCATTGTATGCACTAACTTGCACATCTTCAACTTCTTCAGCAGCAGCATCTATGGTTGTGCCTGCATGCAAAGAAAGATAGGTTAACAACCAAGTGGGAATAAAATATTCCCCCCAAGGTGAACAAACAACAGGTAATAGATAGGATTACCTGAAGATCTACACAGGATACCACTTTGCATCTAGGAAGGAGGTTATAATTCCTTCTAGATGTTCAGTGACATCAGAGATAGACACCTCTGCAAGGCACAAGAAGAGTGCCATGGAGGAAAAGAAAAGAGTATCCTTGACCAAGGGGTCATCAAGGTACTCAGGTCTATAAGGGACCATTTTCTCTTGAAAAGAGGGAACAAGAGGAGTAGATGTGAGTGAGAACTCACAGTCTAGGTTAAGATAGGATTCTAAATCTTTATCAGAATCAATGGATTTAGCAGCATCAACTTGCAATACTGATGTGAGATCATCAGCAGCTGTGATGGAAAGGAAGGAATAAGAAATTAACTCAAAGTTGGAGTTTGAATTAATTAGAAACTTAAATAAAACTATACCATCAGGTTGAGCAGCATCATTCTCACAGGTGTCCATGGGGACTTCCTCATTTTCTTTTTCGGGAACTTCTTCCTCAGAAGCTAGATTCACTAGGGAGTGAATGTCTTTGTTAGATACAAATATCAAATTGAAGTCCTAATTATAACCTTTGGAGGAAGAGTTTTAAGGTTTACCTTCTGGTTCTTTCTCTGGAATCTCTTGAGGTTCTTCTACAGTTTCTTGAAGGGGAAGAGAAGAATTGTCCTGAAGGGTCAGGGCATCACCTGAGACCACTTCAACAGACATCTCCCCCTGCATGACTTCAGTGGGGACTGGAGTCATGCATCTTACTGAAGAGGGCTCAGCAGAGGGATGAGATGATTTGATGGCTTGAGTAAGGGCATTGATGGATGCAATGAGAGGGGCATTGGCAGCCTCAATCATTTTTTGGATGGAGGGAGTAATGAGCTCGACAATATGTGCAAGCAATTCAGGAGTTATCTGAAATGCTGATGATGTGGAGGTGGATGGAATGGAAGCAGTATGATCTACCACATGATCAAAGGAATCATGTGGAGATGGGTGAACATCAACATGAGTGTGGGATTCATGTTGAGAGAGGTGCGTGAGGATGGTAGCAGTCACCATGTCAACACTGGCTGAAGCTGCCAGATGTTGTGGTGTTGGTGACTGGGATGGAGATGCAGGTGGAATGAGAGATGCATGTTGTGGTGGCACTGCAGGTGTTGTAGAGGAAAGTAATGCAGGAGAAGAGGATGCAGGGATAGAGAGGGAGGATGGAGGGATTACTGAGCCTTCCCCAGTAAGCGGGAGAGCGGCCGAATCAGCCCTTGTGTCTGAAGGAGGGTTAGGATCAACCCTGGCTGACTTCTTGATAATCCTCTGGGATTTCTTGAATAGAGAGGGGTCCAACCTCTTGCTAGCGTTGACTGCGGAGGGTGCAGAAACAAGCAGCAGGGGTGCTTTCACATATAGAAACACACCCAACACCCTGGCAAGATTTACTTCTTTCTGATTGTTCTTTCTCCTTATTAGTTCAAACAGAACTTTTCCCCAGGCAATCTGTGCCTTATTCACCAAAGCTGACATCAGGGCAAACTGTTGCCTGTTGATGTTGTCATGAGCAGAATGTTTTCCCAAAACGACCTTGCCCACCAGGTCGGCCAGAAACTTGTACTCTGGAGACAGGTTTATCTTTAGCAGCTTAGCTGGAACACCCTCAGCATGGCCCATCACAGATAGCATGCGGCCATATTCTTCTGCAGTTTGCTCATAGTCCTCAGTTCCGGTTGGCAGTCCAAACAGCTCAGTCAATACTTCAGGAGTCAGAATGACCTCCTCGCCATTTATCTTTCCTGTCATGGCGTCGTTGCTGGAGGACGAAGTATACACCCATTCTCGAATCTCTGGTATATTAATCTTTGGTGAGAATGACATAAATTTCTTTAGTCCTTGATCTTCACATAGCTTCAGAATGGCTTGGATAGGTTGATCGCATCGGCTGAAAGAATCGAAGTCGACACAGAAGCCAGTGTCGAACTTCATCCCAAAGAGAACAGCAGAAGGAATCGCCATAGGATTTGAGAGAAAATGGCGAATCGAGAAGCAAAGCAGGGGAGAAGAGAATCGCGCGGGATTAGAGTTCGAGAGCGAATTCTAAGCCAGAAGATGGAATATGAAAAGACGGAGCGGAAGGACGACGATCTCCAGACCTAAATCGACTATTAGAAACAAATCTGCGATCGTCGATCCCGGAATAAAATCGGTCGTCGAATAATGATCGACGATAGTCAATGTTTGACTAATCGTTAAATATCGACCGACTACAAGCAATCACCACGATCGTCGATCAATATATGATGATCGACGATTCTCCACTCAGCACAGAAAATCTGTCGTCGACCATTGGTCGACGATAGATACCTAAGGAGAGATCGTTGACCGGTTGATCGACGATTTCTGCCTTACTACCGAACGAGCTGTCGTCGACCGTTGGTCGACGATAGTTCTGACCTGGTCGAAGATCGTCGAGCAGTCGTTCGACGATTTTAGACAGAAAACAAAACTAACCAAATTTTCACTACTCTGAACCATTAATCATGCCAAGCTGGTTCAGGAAGAACAAATGCTTTTGTTCATCAAGGGGCTTAGTGAAAATATCTCCTCTCTGCAGGTCTGTGGATATAAATTCCATTGCTATCTTGTTCTTTTCCACATTATCTCTCAGAAAATGATGTCTAATCTCAATGTGCTTGGTCCTGGAATGGTGCACAGGATTTTGACCAATTGATATTGCACTGGTACTGTCACACAGAATTTTTGTTTTTGAGTGTGTATACCCATAATCCACTGGCTGATTTTGAATCCACAGAATCTGTGAACAACAACTAGCTGCTGCAATATATTCAGCCTCAGCAGTTGAAGTAGACACAGATGCCTGTTTCTTACAAAACCAAGAGACAAGTCTCTCTCCCAGGAACTGACAAGTCCCTGAGGTGCTTTTCCTGTCAACTCTACAACCAACATAATCAGCATCTGAATATCCAATTAATTCAAATCCTGACTCAGCTGGGTACCACAGTCCTAAGTTAGGGCATCCCTTAAGGTATCTCAAGATCCTCTTGAGAAGAGTTAAGTGAGATTCCTTTGGGTTGACCTGAAACCTAGCACATAGGCATGTAGCAAACATTATGTCAGGCCTACTTGCAGTCAAATACAGCAGGGAACCAACAATGGCTCTAAAGTTCTTTTGATCAACAGGCTTGCCATTAACATCAGAATCAATAACTGCATTTGAGGCCATAGGTGTGCTCATTGATGAAGCATCAGACATTCCAAATCTTTTAACCAGCTCTCTGGCATATTTTGATTGAGAAATGAAATTGCCATCAACACTCTGTTTCACTTGGAGACCAAGGAAATAGGATAACTCACCCATGCTGCTCATCTCAAACTTGGAGTGCATTAGTTCAGAGAACCTCTTGCATAGTTTGGGATCAGTAGAACCAAATATAATGTCATCTACATAGATTTGAACTAACAGTTGTGAGTCCTTATGATGTCTAATGAATAGGGTTCTATCTACTACACCTCTCACAAACTTGTGTTCTAGAAGGAATTTGCTAAGGTCTCATACCAAGCTCTAGGAGCTTGCTTAAGTCCATATAGAGCCTTTTGGAGTTTGAACACATGAGTGGGTAAGGTTGATGAAACAAACCCTGGTGGTTGTTCAACAAACACTTCTTCCTTTAAATCTCCATTGAGGAAGGCAATCTTCACATCCATTTGGAAGACCTTAAATCTTTTATAGGCAGCATAGGCTAGGAAAATCCTAATGGCTTCTAGTCTAGCTACAGGGGCAAAAGTCTGATCATAATCTATGCCTTCCTCCTGTCTATAGCCTTGAGCTACTAGCCTAGCCTTATTCCTAACTATTATGCCTTGGGCATCAAGCTTGTTTCTAAACACCCACTTGGTGCCTATGATCCGTTGGCCTCTTGGTCTTGGAACCAAGGTCCAAACTTTACATCTTTCAAACTGGTTAAGTTTCTCTTGCATGGCTATAATCCAGTGTGGATCAAGCTCAGTATCTTTAATGGTTAGGGGCTCAACCTGAGAAAGGAAACAAGCAAACATCACATCTTTGTTGAGTTGCTGTCTTGTCTGGACTCCTGCTGAAATGTCTCCAATCACTTGAGATACAGGGTGATCTCTAAGTGTGACAAGATCAGTAGGTTCAACAATGATCTGATCTTCAACAGTTTCAAGATTTAATTCCTCATGTGGAATTTGATCAACTGTTGGAGCAGGTGCTTTAACTTCAAGAAGTTCTACATCAGATTCAGAATCTGAGGGAGCAACCTGAGGAGTTTGTTGGGGATGATTCTCCTGTGTGAGTCTCAAACCTTCCAAATCCTTACTTACTCCTAGGACTTGCACTGTACTATTAGAGGAAGAGTCCTTCTCCTTATAATACATGACTGTCTCATCAAAAGAGACATGTGCAGACTCTTCTATCTTAAGAGAGGATTTATTAAGGACCCTATAGGCTTTGCTTACTTGAGAGTATCCTAGAAAAACTCCCATTGAAGCTTTTGCCTCAAATTTTCTATAGTATTCTTTGTTATTGTTATGAACAAAAGCAACACAACCAAATACTCTAAAGTAGTCTATTTTAGGTTTCACTTGCTTAAGTAATTCATAGGGAGTCTTACCCTTAAGTTTATGTATCAGACTTCTGTTCAATACATAGTTAGCTGTGCTAACTGCTTCAGCCCAAAAGGACAGAGGCATGTTAGCATCTGCCAACAATGTACTTGCAGCTTCAATTAGGGTTCTGTTTTTCCTTTCAACTACCCCATTTTGTTGAGGAGTTCTAGGAGCAGAGAAGCTATGTTTGATACCTTCCTTCTCACAGAATTCTTGCATAAGAAGAGACTCAAACTCAGTGCCATGATCACTTCTGATCAAGGCAATCTGAGTAGAATACTCACTCTGTATACACTTTAGAAAATCTGTAAGAACCTTGAAGTTATCAGCCTTAGTTCTCAAGAAGAATACCCAAGTGAACCTAGAGAAGTCATCTACAATTACTAGAGTGTAAGACTTTCCTCCAAGACTCTGTACAGCAATAGGACCAAATAAATCCAAATGTAGCAAGTACAGAATCCTGGGAGAATCACTTTTATTAACTGATTTAAAGCTATTCCTTGTTTGCTTACCTAATTGACAAGCTTTGCAAAGGCCTTCCTTCTTGTAGGGGCAAGAAGGTAGACCTCGTACAAGATTGTATTTAGCCAACCTAGAAATGTTTTTCAAATTTACATGACTAAGTCTCTTATGCCAAAGGGTATTATTACTGGTTACTTCATTAAATAAGCATATTTCAGATTTGGATGAGTTAAAGTCTACAACATAAACATTTCCAATTCTAATACCTACTAACACAACAGTATTATTTAAAGCAATATTACAAGCAGTGTCAGTAAACCATACCTTGTACCCAGCATCACACATTTGACTTACAGAGATTAGGTTGTGCTTTAGTCCGGAGACATACGCAACCTTCTTGAATGTTACAGCTCCTATGGTGAAGCTGCCATACCCTTCAGTCTGTCCACAGCTGGAATCCCCAAATACAACTCTTGGTCCCAGCTTGGCTTTGAACCCTGACAGATTCTTCTTCTTTCCTGTCATATGCTTTGAGCATCCACTATCCAGATACCATTTGTCATGTATGACTGGATAGGTCTTTACCTGCAGACAGAACAGTTATACATTGTGGACCCAGGTTACCTTGGGTCCAGTATTCTTCACAAAAGAAAAACTAGATATAAAAGATCTTGCAGGCTTAGATTTATATCCTAAAGGGTGTGATCTCCTAGGTGGGATAATCCATTCAGTTGAAGGATTAAACATCCTAGGGTAGTGATTGGGATTTGCACATCTGGAAGTTTGAAATTTATTTTCCAGCTTAAGTCCAGATCGTCGATCCACGGTCGACGATCGCAAGCCATATCGTCGATCATTTGTAGTAGAGCTATATTCTGGATTCAACGATCGTCGATCACTGGTCGACGACTCAAGATGAGATCGTCGATCTCCTGCACCAAAGATATCATACTTGGTGAAGGTGTTCAGCGATCGTCGATAGACGTTCGACGATTGGTTTGACGATCGTCGATTAATGTTCGACGATTTTTGTAAAGCTAGAAATTTTTTCTTCCTATTCTCTTTCTTAATCTTATTTTGAATTTTCTTGCATTTTTCAATTTCCTCAGTATTCTTTATTCCTGATTCAGAAACAAATTTTACTGGAGTGCTAAATCTCTCCTTTGTGAGGAGGATGGGTTCACTAGGTGTAGCACCTAAGCCTAGTTTATCATTACCAACCCTAGTGTTTGCTATACAGGTTATTTCAGATAATTTAAGGCTTCTGCCATTTAATTGTTCTTCTAACCTCTTAGATTTAGCTAGTTCTAATTTTAGGAATGTTACTTCTTCTTTTGAGCTTTCTAATTCCTTTTCTAATCTGATTATTTCAGTACCTTCCATGTCTAGTTCCATTATTTTTAATCTAAGTGACTTAATTTCTTTTTCAGATAATAGTAAATCTAAACATAGAGTTTTAAATTTTAGTTTGAACTCAGGAGATGAGAAATCAAATGAGTCGATTACCTGGTCCTCCATAAAGGAATCTTCTTCATTGTCTCCTTCTTCTTCAGAATTCTCTGCAGCTGACAGAGAGCTGCAGGCATCAATAGCCATGAGGCAGACCTCTTTGGCTTTCTTCTCTTCTTCTTCTTCAGAATCACTGGAGCTAGAGGAGCAGGTATCCTCTTCTGTTTCACTCCAGGTAGCAGCCACAAATCCCTTGTCCTTCTTCTTGTATTTGTGTGATGAGGACTTGGAGTGGTGCTTCCTGTACTCTTTCTCATGTCTCTTCTCCTTGTGTTTCTTCTCTGGACAATCTGGAGCAATGTGTCCAGGCTTGCTGCAAACATAACAAATGATTTCTTTAGATGGAGTCTTGTCATACCTTGGTTTGTCCTCATGCTTGGAGAACTTCTTTCTGAGATCTCTTCTTCCCATGTTGAAGAACCTCTTGGCAATGAGTGCCAGTAACTCCTCATTTGATTGACTTCCTTCAGAAGTCTCAGCCACCTTAAGAGCTAGAGAGTGCTCTTTCTTTGTAGGTGTAGGAGTTTTTACTTCAATTGCAGCAGCTCTGCTCTTTAGAGTTTGCTCATATGACTTGAGCTTTCCCAACAGAGCTTCTGTGGAGAGTTCCACAGTGTTTCTTCCATCCTTGATGGGCCATATCCTTGAGTCCCAAGAGATGGGAAGGCACATCAGGATCTTGTCATTTACTTCTGACAAAGTTATCTCCTTGTCCAAAGACCTCAGTTCACTTATTATTGAACTGAGTCTTGTGTACATTGTGTCAATGTCTTCAGCATCATCCTTCTTGAAATTTTCATACTGAGAGGTGAGATTGGATCTCCTGTCCTTCCTCTCATCAGCTGAGCCAGCAACTATGTGGTTGAGGGAATCCCACATAGCTTTGGCTGAGGTACATTCAGCCAGCTTCTGGAATATCTCATCAGACATTGTCTGAGCTAGGATATTCATTGCTTTAGCAGCAGCTGCTTTTGCCTTCTTGTAAGTTTCATTGTAGTCAGGTGGTGGCACAGCACTGAGATCAGCAGAAGTGGAAGCAGCAGCAGGCCTAGCAGGTGGTCCTGTCAAAATAGAAGAAAAGATATCTTCATCAATAGAATTCATGTATAGTCTTATCCTGGCCTTCCATATGCCAAACCTGGCTCTGTTTAGACTCTGTTCATATATGAATTCAAGACAATTATCGTCGACCGTTGGTCGACGATCTCAGAGCAAGCTTACTACGCTCTGAACGTTGGTCGACGATCTGTCATCAGCAGATCGACGATCGTGTTCTTGCTTCACGATTTCTGTCTCGACAGATATTTGCCTTTGCTGGTCGACGATCTATTAGCTGGTCGACGATTTCTGGTCGACGATTTCTGTTCCGACAGATTCCTGCTATTAGTCGACGATCTGTTAGCAAGGTCGACGATCATCGAACTCCTGTTCGACGATTTCTGTCTGCTTTTATCTGTTCGTATTTATTTTATTTCTTGGTTTATTTCCAAGTGTGTTAGCTTGTGGTTAGAAAGATTTTCTGAAGTTATTGTTGCTAAATTTATGGCTTAAATTCAAATGAATTATTTACAAAACATGTCAAGCATAAATTACGGGATTCAGTATTCTTGATAAAGTATTTTGTCCTATTATACAAATTGCGTTGACTTTATCTTTCCAGCTTATTTTCTAGCCGTTGGTACTATGTACTATTTCCAAGAATGGTACGTCTTTATGCTGAAATATTTCTCCCGCTTATTTTATTCCTTATTGGGACTGACAGAAAGTTAATAGGCCATTCTATTCCTATTGCTATATTCTATTTTGAGATAATCTGTTGCAGGGCTCGAGAATTCAAATCAATAGAGCCGTTCCAAAGAAAAAAAAAACGTGAAGACTGATTTAAGAGAGATTCTTCTCTCAGCAAAAGAGAAGTCACAGACACAGACAAATATTATTCATTCGCTCAAGCATCATCAGAGCAGCTCTTCACCATATCTCGACAAGAAGAAGAAAAGTTTTTCCTGAAGCAAAAGCCCAGAGCAATCATCTTTCATTCTCAAAGTCTCCTGAGCATTCCGCTTAGAGTTTTTCAAGACTTCAGAAAGAGCTCCAGTTCTGCTTCAAGTGCTCCAGAATCTTAAGACCTGATAAAAATCAGTCTTCAGATCTCTGAGGATTTAGTTTCAGTATATCTGAAACTCCTTCATCCTGAAGCAAAGGCTTCCCCTGGACTTTCACTGAGCCAGGGGGAGACTTTGATTCTTTAGAGAATCCACAAATCTTCTCTAATCTGTACTTACAACAGAGAAGATATTCTAACCCTCTCAACCCCATTGTAAAAGAGTTTTCACACCTCTTCAAAAGTGAACTTTGGTGACAGGGCACCTTATCAATAACCTATGGTTGAGCATCCTTATCAAAAGCTCAAAGGGTCTGTTTGATCTACCTGAATCAGATCATTGGTGGCAGGGCACCTTAGCAAAAACCTGTAGTGGATTCCTACCAGGGTGGTAGAAGAGTGGATGTACCTATTTAAAGGGAACCATTATATATCCTGTGTCCATCTGGTTATCTTGCTTATTCATCTTATTCTTTGGCTGTGATAGAACTACCTAGGATTGCTAGTTGCTGTGATAGGCTTATAGTTAAACTGAAATTTCAGTTAACTCTTTCACTCGTGCACTTCACTGTGTTAGGCTCTTAGGGTTCAAGTATCAGATTACTTATTCCGCAAATAAACTCCAAGGGAGCTGATTAGTTGTTCATAAAATTTGAATACTCTATTCACCCCCCCTCTAGAGTAGTTTACAACTTATCCCCTCACTTTCACACTGTATCATCAGCCGGTCTCTTCCGACTCTTCACTGTAAGCTGATCCGCCTCTCTCTTCTTAGCCATCTCCAGAATCCTGGCCAGACTCCCCTCTGAGACGAAAAAGGAGGGCATGTCTCATGTCGTCTTGCATCCCCTTATAAAACCTCCAGGCATAGCCAGCATCGTCTAACTGATAAGCATCCGCATAATGGGCCAGGTGAGTGAACTCCTGATAGTACTCCACCACAGTCATGTTCCCCTGCCTCAATCGCAGGAACCTATCCTCCAGGTCATCCCTCGCCGACTGAGGTACAAAATGTCCAAGGAGTGCTGCTCTGAACTCCTCCCAAGTAATATCAGCGCAATCCATCCCCGCAAAGGTGGTGTCAAGCTGAGACTTCCACCACCTCTTTCCGTGTGACTCTAGGCAGGAGATCGCCAAAGCAACTGCCTCCTCAGTGGGGCATCGAATCCCTGCCAGCATATCGTAAATGGTGTCCAACCATTCCTCCATACGTACTGCAGACTCCATCCCCTGGTAGGATGGAGGGGAAAGTCCCCGGAAGACAGTCATCCAAATGGCCCCGGGGTTTGGCTGTGGAGCCGGGGCTTGCTGAGCTCTGAAGGCCTCCAGAATGGCCGTCAGTGTTTGCCCCATCTCCGTCTGCTGGAACGGAGCTGGAGCCGATGGAGGCGGGACCACATTCGGAGCCTGGGGTGTCCCCTACTGTGATGTAGGGTTCGTCGCAGGCTACAAGTAAAAATTCTGTTTGTTAGAGAGCGAATGAATGGAATTTTAAGAGGGGTTAGGATGGACTTTCACATGTGATTTCCCATATGGGCACACCACTGCTTCCGCTGCTAGTTTGTCCGCAAACTAAGCTCGCACGGGGGTGGCGCAAGATTTTGTGGACTACTTCTCTTTAAATCGAGGTTTCCTCTGATACCACTTGTAAGACCCCCTTTTTTTTTCTTTTCTCGACACCGGGGTCTTATCCCAGAACTGCCGCTTTGTGGTGGCACCGACTCACGGGAAGGCCGCCACTACAAAATGCCAATTCTGCCGGCCCTTTTCGATCACAAGAGAGAGAAGTAATTATACATAAATGTAAACAAGTCCACAGAAGCATATATAAAAGTGAAATCACATCCAGTCCATCAGTAAATAATAGCATGAAATGGATAATAGAAGTACTGCAAGATACAGTTCAGATGTAATATAGATAAACGGGCTCGAGCCCGGTACATCAGAGTCCTCACTACAAATCACTCATTGCAAAACTATAAAGGTACCAATCACTCACGGAGCTGGTCGCAGGTGCACCGGTGCTAGACTGACCAACCTCCATGCGCACCATACTCCGCTGGTGTCGGTCCCGGGACTGCTGGTCCCTTTCTCCCATCCGGAGCTCCTGTAATGTTGTGGTTCGAAAACCATTAGTCATAAAGACTAAGCCCTATCATCCCCTACCCCTCCCCCCACGGCTCCTAAGCACCAAGCGGAGAGGAGAAAAGGGAAGCTATAAAGGTGGAGAATAATCAAGCAGGTGACAGGGGAGTTATTCTAACAACTATCTAGAACAAAGTACAACTAGCAATCCTATGGTAGTTAGTGGTAAAGAAGAGAAGTAGTAAGTAGCAATTGTATAAAAAGGCAGCTAGAGAACAATAAGTAAACAAGCAAGTAAATAAGTAAGTAACCTTAACTTATATGAATGCCCATACAAACTTATAAGTTAAGGGGTCTTCTGCAAGGCTCCCATCGTATAAAAAGTCCCATACCGATTTATACGTTGGGGTGTCGGTTGTATGCAAATATGAGTGTAGTGATATGCTATGCCATGATTCGGGTAGCTAGCTTCACTCCCAGGAACCTCCGTAGTGGCAAATGGAGACAGTGGGTCGGGCCCCCCACTCCTAGGCGGGTATCCACACTACCGGGCCTAGCCCTTTCGTACGCCCCTAGAAGAACACAACTTAGAGTATCCGCGTACTACTGCTGGCTATACCCACCAGACTTTCTTTGGCAAAGTGTACCACACCGTCGAGTCAACGTACCGATGCCGATGTGAATGACAATCAGATATCGAAGACCCACCACCTTTATTCTGTACTCCAACCCTTGAGCCCTCGGCTCCCCGGACTGTCCCGTCCGTACATCTACCTTCAGAGCTACCGTCTGAATGGCAACCAAACCAATTATTCTACCTTCCTAGCTATCGGGTTATATGTGTGTGCAACCCTAATTATACTAGTTACTCTTTAGATTATTATTTCTACAGTTTATGTTAGCCCAGGACTGCCCCCGGTATTCCCCGTGAAGGGCTCTCAAAGGGCAATAGGAACTATGATGGTAGCTGAAGCCCACCATTCCCTTTCGCAAGGCACTTATTGTTATTGGTTGATACCCATTACCCGATCCCTTTTTAAGTTACTTTAGATCTGGCCCTAGCGTATTAAGACTCTTCCACTACTACGCGAGGTGGATGATCTTTCGTCGTTCCCGTACGCCCTTATCCTTAACCAGACTCACACTTTACTTATCCTGACATCCAATAATGAACTTAACTGAGCTTGCCCTAACCAACCAGCAACTACCAAAAATTCCATCTCTCAAAGTTCATTATCCACTCTAGTTCAGTTTCCGTGGTTTTACTATATGCAGACCATCCTAAGATACGTGAGGAGTATGAGGGGAGGTACTCCAATTTGTCTTCCGAATCTCCTATAGTATTTACTTGAGGTCTATCACAATCTAATATAGCTAAGACCAAGATTTCCAAATTTTCCCATTTATCGGGCATTTAATTTATTTATTCAAAGATTCCAAATGCCCTAGTATGAACATGAAGTGCACTAATGAGCCAACAATAAATCATCATAAAATCAGTAAAAATCCTTTGAAACATTTAAATAGTAATTCCAAGTTTTGAGAAATTCCAGAGGTGTTTAGGCCTATATTTTCTAATTTACCATTTTAGGTCATTTCTACTATATTATGAAGTAAGTACAGTAATTATGTATCCAAAAACCCCAAGAAAATTATAGAAGCTTTACAGTGACCTAAAACCATCAGAATCCAAGTACCATAATTTTTATCAAACATTTGGGCTCTGAAACTATTTTAATGTAAAATACTGACTTACCTAGATTAGAGAAGGAGATACTATTTTTAATCATCTAAAATTCCATAGAAAATTACAGAGTGACTAACAAAACTTTAAACACCCACGGTCCAAATTTCATAATTTTTTAGACAGTAATTGGATATTATTTGTATTTTTGACTCCATGTCACAACTAGTACGTTAAAGAAATATATACCCAAAATAATCAGTTAAAATTTCCAAGAAAAATACAGAAAGTATAACATGCTATAAGATGCCCTAATCCAAGACTTCATAACATTCCAGTGAACAAAAATTCCAGAATCATCAAAATAAATATCTAGGGCACAATTAGAGTTATAAATAAAATACTGTATAAATTAACCCAAAAATCTCAACAAAATTATAACATGGCTATTTAGATTAGAAAATCACCCTACTCCAATTTTACTTGATTTAAAATTCATTTGACAGCTTAATAATTCAAATTAATGTTGGTGACCTAAACTAGGGTTAGGATTTTAGGTGCCCTAGCTGTCTCCAAATATCCTAAACTTTTGTCCAGAGAACTATACTAGCCCTATGGTTTTCTCCACCAAATTTTAAGTCAGTCCAAGGTCATTTGACCGCATGACCTTCACAACCCCAAAAACCACCATTAGGGATTTTCCCTAGGGTTCTAGGGCTACCCTACACCAAACCACCCCAAACTCCATTGGAGGGTGTGTCATGCCCTAAACAGCCTTTGGACAAAAATATCAGCCTCTGTTGAAGTGATATGACCACCCATATACCAAGGGGGTGTTTGATCCTAAATTATCCTATAAGGATCAACCTAGGGTTGGACACAAACCTAATCAAAACAACTCTAAATGAGATGAAATTTTTACCAGAACCTTATGATAAACCCATGGACCACTCACCAAAATTTGGGAGGGTTTGGAAGTCATTTAGCCATCTAATTAAATTATGCTAGGATTATTGAATTTTTCTAAAAAATATAGAAAAATATTTTCTAAAAATCCTAATTTTTGGATAGCACTTAGATATATGTAATATTAGGCCACACCCCTGTTGGGTACATTAGAAAATGTGTACCTGATTTGAAGAAGCCCAACCTAGCTCAATGATATACATCAAGGTGTATTTGATGTTGTTTTGAGTTGACATGTGCAGGTGAAGAATTGATAAAGTATGCAGAAAAATTCTAAGTCCAAGTGTCGACACAGAGAAGGATGTGTCGACACATAGAAGAAACTAGTCGACACAACACTGGGAAGCAGTGTCGACACATAGCAGTTAGTCTACAACTACACTGGGAAAAAGTGTCGACACAGAGGAAGTGTGTCGACACATAGCAGTTAGTCTACAACAACACTGGGAATTTGTGTCGACATAGAAGAAGTAAGTCGACACAACACTGGGAATTTGTGTCGACACAGAAGAAAAGCGTCGACCTCAACATTGGGAAAATGTGTCGACACAGAAGAATATAGTCGACCTCAAGTTTGTCGACACCAGCAAAATGTGTCGACACAGAAGAATATAGTCGACCTCAAGTTTGTCTACACCAGCAGAATGTGTCGACACATTGTGATTGAGTCGACACATTATAGCAGTGTTAGAAGAAGACTGTGTCGACACCTGAAGGCTAAGTCGACACTTACTAAGTTATGATTCTACAACAACTGTGTCGACACACAGGACTTGTGTCGATACACTGAAGTGTCAAGACCAAGTTATTTTCAGAAGAAGCTGTGTCGACTCAAAGGCAACTTAGTCGACATCACTGAAGACTGTGTCGACACCAAAGTCAATTGTGTCGACACAGATAGACAGATGGTCTCGACACTTTCTGACAGACTGTCTCGACAACTTGTGGTTCAAGACTAAGGAACAGGACTTGTTTGAAGACTTGACAGCTGTGGGTTGCCACCGGTTAACAGAAGCTGTCAGACTTGTCAGAAAACGGTTAGAAACCGGATCAGCCGGTTACCATGAAGAAAGTCTATAAATAGACAGATTCAGGAGGAGAAAAACAAACCCTTGAAAACATTGTTGAGAATCATAAAGTTGAGAAGGATTACAATCCGATTCATTTCAAGAAAGTGCTAGGCACTTAAGAAGATCTTCTCCAGAAGATCTAAGAAGACTATCTAAGGATAGATCAAAGAAGAGTTCTAATCAGAATTCAGAAGAATCATTCAAAGTGCTGGATAGAGAGAGATCAAGCCAGAATTTGAAGAAGAAGAAAGAAACCACCAGTGGATTCTCAAGAAGCTGTTTGGAAATCAACTCAGCTAAGTTCATATTCAAGAAGCTTTGAAGAAAGCTCAGATAAAGTTGATTTCATCAGCTGATCAAGAATTGTCTTGGCCTTTTCTCTCTCAATTTAGGCAAGACAGTTAAATAATCTTTTCTATATTTCTGTAGGATCTGTTTACACAGATCTGAGTTGTAAGCCTGTGTTATAAAGGCTGATTGTAGGAGTGTTGAACTCTGAGTGGTAGGGCTGTTTGCCTGAGTGTAGGAGAAGGGTCTTCTCTTAGTTGTAGGCCTTGGGGCAAGGCTGAGGTAGGGCTGTTGTGCCTGAGTTGTAGGAACCAGTTGGGTTCTGAGTTGTAGGATCTGTTGATCTGAGATTAGTGGAAGTTTGGCCGAATCTAGCATACTGCTAGATAGGTGAAGGGGGAAAGTGGATGTACCCAGACCTTGGGGAACCACTATAAAACATTGTGCAATCTGTGATGTTTTATTTTCTGTGATTGCTGTGATTATTGTGTTAGCCATTAAATTGAATTCTGCCTAGAAGTTTTTATACAGAAGTAGAACCTATTCACCCCCCCCCCCCCCTCTAGGTGTTTAGGCTGTCTTGAAAGTAAAACCTTCAAGTGGTATCAGAGGGAGGTTCCTCAAAAAGGACTTAACAGTCTGAGGTAGATCTGAAAGGCAGATTCAAGATTCAAGAAGATGGGTTCTGGAGAGAATAATAAGGAGCTAGGGTCTATGAAATTACCCATATGCAAGAAAGAAATTTTTGGAATCTGGAAAGAAAGAGTCAGACTGTTTTTGGAAGCATCTGACCCAAGAATTTACATCACAGTACAGGAAGGCCCCTTCATTCCAATGAAGGTATCAGTTCTTGATGCAAATATCCAAACTCCAAAGAGTTATTCAAAAATGACCAAGGATGAAATCATCTTGGCAACCATGGATAAAAGAGCTCAGAACATTATTGTTAGTGCCATAGATGATTCAACATTTCAGAATCTTATTCACTATAAGACCTCCAAGGAGATGTGGGACACATTGATTGTCTACATGGAGGGATCTGAAGAAGTAAGGCTGGACAGGAAGTCTATACTAAATCAGGAGTATGAAAGCTTTAGACAAGGAAAATCTGATAGCATAACTGAGTGCTATAAGAAATTCTATAGAATTGTGAATGAGCTAATATCCTATGGAAGAGTCTTCAGTACCTATGAACTGAATGACAAATTCTTAAGATCCTTATCAAAGGATTGGGATACAAAGATCTGTGCCATAAGAGAAGTGGCTAAATTGGCAGAGATATCTCCTCCAACCCTGTTTGGAAAGTGGCTATCCTATGAAATGCAACTTATGGTGAGGAAGGAGGAGGAAAGAAACTCAAGAGGAGAGCATAGAGAAAAGACTGTGGCATTCAATGCTGAAGCCACTAGAAAGAATAGGAGGATATCACCATCTCCTCCTAAGGAAGTTACAGAAGATAGTTCTGAAAGTTCAAACAAGGGTTCTGAAAGCTGTGATTCAGATGCAGATTTTGCTGCATTCACAAGACAATTCCAGAGGTTCTTGAAGAAGAAGCAGTGGAAGTCTAGGCCTTCCCCATCACAGCAAGTTGATGACTATTATAAGAAGAAAAGGTCATCAAGGAAAGAGAAGAGCAGATCAAAACCCAGCAAAGCCACTACTTCAAAGATTGTCTGTTATTGTTGCAATAGGCCTGGACATGTAGTGGCTGATTGTCCTGACAAGAGAAAGGAATCTTCAGAAAAGAAGAAAACTTATCAGAAAGGCAAGAAGGAGAAATCCTTTGTAGCAAAGAAAGATAAGAGTCTATCAGACCAGTCAACTTCAGAATCAGGATCTGAAGCTGAAGCATATATTGGACTATATGCTACATCTGAGGAAGAGGAGTTTATGCAGTTGCTAGACTCCATCAATGAACATCAATGCATGGGGTTGATGACAAGATCAGAAGAGGACATATGCCAGAATCAGTCTGGTCCTAATGAGGTAAAATGTCCTTCCAGTACATCTGTTTGTAGTACAAGTGAAGAATCAGCTACATCTGCATCAAGTGATGAAGATGCATCTGAATCTGAAGGAGATGTCTATCAATTGATAGATAAGTATGGGGACTTGTTGCAGACCCTTAAGAAAAGCAAGAACCTGGTTAAATCTCAGGCTCAGGAAATTGCTGAACTAAGGGTTGCAACAACTGAGTTAGAAAAAGTCCTTGATCAAAAATTAAATGAAATTGCCAAGCTGAAGAATATAACTATTATTCAGATGGGCACAATTAATTATACTAATGATCAAGTGAAGAGTCTGGAGGCCAGACATAGAATTGAAAGGGATTTAGTGGCTAGTTACTCTAAGCCAAAATCTGTCTTACCCTTGATAGATGAATTTGTCACTCAAAAGGGTAAGGCTGGATTAGGATTTAAAGGTAACTCCAGGGCTGGCAGATTCAAGAGGAAAGGCAAAGCTCCTGTTCAGCCACTAAACCTTTCAGTCCCCATAAAGTTTAGTAAGGAGAAAGTGCCTTCTAACAAATATGATCATGAAGACATTCAAGGTCATATTAAGACTAATGTTCTGAAGAACAAGGGTGTAAATGCAAGCAGGCCTACCTATGGTCATAAACCCAATGGTTTTAAGAAATCAGTAGGTGAAGTTGCAACAGCACCAGCAATGAACAGAAATTCTTCTGACAAGGATGTATCTAGATCTAGATACAATAAGTTTAAATGTTGGTGCTGTGGCAAGAGAGGCCATTTTGCATTAGACTGCTGGTATAACACAAGTGTTATAAAGAATAATAGTCTACTTGTTAGAAGAGGTTATGATAGCTTTATTAATGCTAACCTGAACCAAGGACCCAAGACTTACTTGGGTTCTAAGGGTAAGTAATTCTGTATTGCAGGTGAATCCAAGTAACCATGCCCCTATATGGTACTTGGATAGTGGTTGTTCCAGGCACATGACTGGAACAAAGGGGCTGCTGAAGGAGTATTCATCTGTCAAAGATGGACCTAAAGTGATCTTTGGTGGATCTGAGAAGGGAGTCATCAAAGGGTTTGGTAACATTTTTTCTAACCTAATTACTATCACCCAAGTGGCCTATGTAAAAGGTTTGAAACATAATCTAATAAGCATAAGCCAGCTGAGTGATCTAGGATATGACATTTCATTTGGTAAGAATGGATGTCATATCAAAAGGTCAAGTGATCAAGAGATCATATTGACTGGGTATAAGAAGAGAAATGTATATTGCCTTAATTTTGAATGTGAGAATAAGGCTTCCCCCATTTGTCTTGTAGCTGATGACAATGCTTCCCATTGTGTTAAGTGGCACAAGAGATTAGCTCATCTAAACTACAAGACAATTGGCCAACTCATTAGTAAAGAACTAGTGAGGAATGGGCCTCAAGTTAAGTGTATAAAGGAAGGGGTATGCTCAGCTTGTCAAAAGGGCAAGCAGACAAAATCCTCATTTCAAAGCCTTGAAAACAAGGATTCTGTGAGGTGCTTATACCTCTTGCATATGGATCTTTTTGGTCCTATGCCAGTTCACAGTCTAGGTAGGAAGGTCTACACTCTAATGGTTGTAGATGACTATTCTAGATTTACATGGGTGTTCTTTCTGAGACAGAAATCAGAAACCCCAAGTGTCTTTCTTAATTTTGTTAAGCAAATTCAGAATGAACTGAATAGTACAGTGGTCAAAATCAGAAGTGACCATGGTACTGAGTTTCAATCTGAAAGCATGACAAGATTATGTGAGGACTTTGGGATTTTTCAAGAGTTCTCCTCACCAAGAACACCTCAGCAAAATGGGATTGCTGAAAGAAATAATAGGACATTGATTGAATCTGGTAGAACTCTATTGAGTGACACCTCTCTCCCAGAATATTTCTGGGCTGAGGCAGTTAACACTGCTTGTCATGTCATAAATAGGGCTTCTATCACCAAAAGCCACAGAAAGACTCCCTATGAGATTGTGAAAGGCAGAAAACCAAATCTATCCTATTTTAGGATCTTTGGTTGCAAGTGCTATATACTTAAC
Source organism: Platanthera zijinensis (assembly GCA_039513925.1). NCBI lineage: Eukaryota > Viridiplantae > Streptophyta > Magnoliopsida > Asparagales > Orchidaceae > Platanthera > Platanthera zijinensis. Next base: position 116,863,326 of record CM077081.1, on the reverse strand, counting down.
AATGGCAAGTCATATTTGACTAAGTTTGCTGCCAAATCCCAGGATGGGATATTTGTTGGGTACAGCACAAATAGTAAGGCCTATAGAGTCTTCAACTTAACTACTCAAGTTGTTGAAGAATCTGTGCATGTTGTATTTGATGAAACAAGATTAATCAATTGTGAGTTGTCTTGTAGATCAAATGACTCAACAGGTATAAGCAAGAGGATGGACAAGCTCTCCATTGCTGAAGCTTCAAAGGAAGATGGAGCAGTGGAAAATGAAGGCTACTGTCCAGGGGGAGTACAAGAGATAATGGAAGCTGATGAAAACCAAGAGGTTCAGCAGAATGAAGAAGCTGGAGATGCTCAACCTGAAGGGAATCTTCCTCCAGCTATAAGATATCTAAGAGATCATCCTGCTGATCAGATAATTGGTGATCCAAGACAAGGAGTGCAAACTAGAAGCAGAAATCAAAGCACAGTTTTGCATTCAAGTTTCTTGTCTCAAATGGAACCAAAGAAGTTTGAAGAAGCTATCCAAGACCAGCACTGGATTGATGCTATGCAAGAGGAGCTGAATCAATTCAGAAGGTGCAAAGTCTGGGAGCTTGTTCCTAAACCAAGAGTCCACAACATAATTGGCACTAAGTGGATCTATAGGAACAAGCTAGATGAAAGTGGGATAATAGTGAAGAATAAAGCAAGATTGGTTGCAAAAGGATACAGGCAGGAAGAAGGGATTGACTTTGATCAAACCTTTGCTCCAGTAGCAAGGCTGGAGGCTATCAGAATATTCCTTGCCTATGCAGCCTACCAAGACTTCAAAGTATACCAGATGGATGTGAAGTCAGCATTTCTGAATGGTGATCTTAAAGAAGAAGTATATGTAGAGCAGCCATCAGGTTTTGTAGATCCTCTTAAACCTGATTCTGTGTATAAGCTTAGGAAAGCTTTGTATGGGTTAAAACAAGCTCCAAGGGCTTGGTATGAAACCCTGTCTACCTTCCTCATTGAGAATAAATTCTCAAGAGGAAAGATAGACAAAACTCTATTCCTTAGGGAATCCAAAGGCAAGATCATCTTAGTTCAGATCTATGTTGATGACATAATCTTTGGATCTACTGAAAACAACATTTGTAAAAAGTTTGCCAAACTTATGCAAGGGATGTTTGAGATGAGCAGTATGAGAGAACTTAAATTCTTCTTGGGACTCCAAGTAAGACAGACTGATGATGGATTTTCCATATCCCAGTCTAAGTTCACCAAAGAATTAATTAAGAAATATGGTATGGAGTTATCCTCCACCATGAGAACTCCTATGGGAACAAGTATGCCTATATGCAAAGATGAGGCAGGTAAACCTGTTGATGAATCATTGTATAGAGGAATAGTTGGGTCTCTACTATATCTCACTGCTAGTAGACCAGACATTATGTATGCAACATGTGTCTGTGCTAGGTACCAAGCCTGTCCTAAAGAATCTCATTATAATGCAGTCACAAGGATTCTGAGATATCTTAAGGGCACACCTAATCTAGGTCTTTGGTACCCTAGGAATAGAGATTTTCAACTAACAGGCTATTCAGATGCAGATTTTGCAGGATGTAGAGAGGATAGAAAGAGTACTACAGGTACTTGTCAATACCTGGGAGGAAGACTAATATCATGGAGTAGTAAGAAGCAGACCAGTGTGGCAATTTCCACAGCTGAGTCAGAGTATGTTGCTGCTGGAAGCTACTATGCACAGCTATTGTGGATGCAGCATCAGCTTAAGGATTATGGTATTCAGGTAAGTAGAACACCCCTTTTATGTGATTCTCAGAGTGCTATTTCTATTGCTAATAATCCAGTTTCTCATAGTAGAACTAAGCATATAGAAATCAAATACCATTTTCTTAGAGAACATGTAGAAAAAGGAGACATCTCATTGGAATTTTTAAAAACAGATTATCAAATTGCAGATGTATTTACTAAGCCTTTAGATGAAACCAAATTCAATAAATTCAAAATTGAATTAGGTATGTTAACCATTGATTAATGTATTAACAAAATCATTAACAATGCAATTGAAGTGGTATTTAAGTAAGTTAAAGTAATAACAACATAATTAAGTGTTTAAAAAAGGACACATTGAAGTAACACTTACAAGTGGTGTTGAACCAACAGAAATTGGCTAAGTAAGAATGTGTCGACACATTCAGTAATAATTTGTCAACTCAGAGAAATAATGTCGACAAGTCAGAAATATTGTGTCGACACAGAGAATATGTGTCGACACTTAAGAGTTATATTGTCAACTTAACCAGAAATGTAATGTCGACTCAACCAGGATAATGGTGTCGACACTTACAGAATATGTGTCGACACTTATCCTTAGAGTCGACACAGAATTTCTGTCTATCTACTATGTATCCAAGGTGTCGACATAACCACAAATTGGTGTCGACACATAGTAGGCTGAAGTAATGTCGAGACAATAGAAGTTTGTGTCGACACATTCCATCTGTGTCGACACATTTAGTCTGTTTTTGGCGCCTTTTGAACTTCTTTCAACAGAAGGTATAAATAGGTCAAAAACTCTTTCTGTTGACACGCTTCCAAGGTTTTCGAGACTAAAACCCTGTGTCGACAGTCTATCTTTCTCTCTTCTCTCAAGCTTTCTCGACGAATCGATGGCGCCAAGGATTGAAGACAACGTCAATGAGGGGTATGAGTTGGTGCGACAGGCCTTTGCAGATGCGCCGCCAGATGTTCAAGGGGTTATCACCCTCCTCTCCGAGTCAGGGTTAGAATTTCTAATCTCAGAACCGACTAAAATCTGGAAGAAGGAGGTGCACGAGTTCTTTATCTCTGCATCAGTCCACTCAAATGGCCTCAAGATTAAGTCCAATGTTCAAGGGACTAAGGTGAAGATTACTCCAAGAAATTTAAGAAAGATCTTTCAATTACAAGTAGTTGAGAATGAAGAGGAAGTTCCTAGTTCTAAGACAAGGGAAGCCCTTCAATGGTGTGGACTGGACTCGAGCATGAAGATTGGAGCTGCATTCAACAGGAAGGGTATGAATCAGCAAGGGAAGTTCTTGTCTGAAATTGTTGGGAAAGTGATCCTCTGCAAGACAGGTGGACATGATAGGATTTCTGCCTATATGTTCAGCCTTATGACCAGGATTGTTTTTACAATTCCTACTGATTGGTCAGGAGTACTCTTTGACAAGATCAAAGAAGGAATCAAGAAGCCCAACATGGCTAGAATCATGAGCTTATATCTCACTGGAGTGATTCCTGAAATGATGCAGCAACTGCCAGGGACTAAGATCAATCATATGAGAAGGATGAATATGAGACTGTTCTCTAGGTGGGATAGGGTGCTGTCCAAGGATGTGCCTGAAGAGAGCAGGCCAGACTCCCCTGTGAAATCCCCTTCTCAAACTCAAGAAACTGAACAACAACTAGATGACCCACTCAGGACACAGGTTGAAAAACAGGCTGACTCAACTATAGTCCAGCAAGTGTCAACACCTGCACAGATACAGGGGGAGCCAGTTCACTCTCCTGCTCAAAATGTATCTACTCCTGATCAGGTACAAGTGTAGGGGGAGCTAATGTATTTTACTATAAAAGACATTGCTCATATTCTTATTACTGCACAGGTTCAGGGGGAGCTGTTGTCAGTACAAGTGCAAGAGGAAGCACAGTTAGACTTATCTCAAGATTTACCTGCTGCAGAAGTTACAGCTCAACTGGAATTTACTCTGGAGGAGTTATTCCCTGATGCTGATACTACTACTGATAAAGAAGGAGGAGGACAAGAAATTGAGAAGTCCATAGGTATGGAAATTGATCAAGAAGCTGAAGTTGAGCCACAGGTTGAGGGGGAGCCAGTGGATGTTGAGACTGAACAACAGGTCACTGGGACAGATACACTTCATCCTCCTCAAGAAAGAATTCACCTAGATACTTCATCTGATACTGAAACTGAAGAAGCCAGGCTGGCCAAGAAAAGAAAACTTGTTGTATTTAAGAGAGGAAGCAAGAATTATAAGCAGGCTTTACAGACAACACCTCAACAAGTATCTCCTGCCTTTTATCATAACAAGTTTATGGTAGATCTACAGGTGAAATTGGATGAACAAAGAATGGCTCTGGAAAAGTATGTTGATGAAAATAGCAAGTTACTTCAGTTTGACTTAGCTCAGGATATAAAGTCCATCCAGTTTCAAGTCAACATGCATAAGAAAGAAATGACAGATTGCTTCCAAAAGGGAGGTCATGCTGTGGTTTATCTTGCTCAACAACAGGAGGCTATAACTAAAAAGGTAGATGATGTTGTCCTGAAGCAAAGCTATGTCTTGGAAAATCAGTTAAGAATGAATGATAATTTAACTGAATCTCATCATGAGATAATAGAGGAAGTGAAAAAGATTGTTCCAGGCCTGCCTGCAGATAAAACAAAAGAAAAAGAAGAGTTTAATAAGCAATTTCAAGATGCCATTGCCTCAGTACAAACTGCTATCTCCACCTGCCAACAGGAAATATCAACCAAGCTGCAAAAGTTGAAACCATTTTACAAAGATGGTATAAATTATCTAGATGGACAGATAAGGTTTCAAAAGGATGATCTTAGAGATCATATGACCAGAGAAGTCATAAAGGGGGAGAGGTTATTGATTCATGCAGGCCAAGAGCACTCTAAATGGGTGACAAATAGTATAAGAGCCACCTTGGGATGTCCACCCTTGTGTGATGATGATATGATGACTGAATCAGGCATTCAAGCAGGACTACTTGAAGGCAACCAACCTGAGGTTGCCCAAGTTATTTACCCCCCTTCTGATTTTGATATTCTGGATAAGCAAGTGCAGGATATGTATAGTCCTCCAAAGGAGGTGAATAATGTTGTGATTGAGAAAGTTGAGATGCCAGAGGCCTTCCTGAAAGAACAGCAAGATGCTCTATTAGCAAAGAAGAGATTTAGAGAGCAGGCTGCACTTAAGCCAGATTATGAGCAGTGGAGTCCTACTTCAAGGAACATAATACTCACTGCATGGAAGGCTGTACAAGACAAAGTTCATGAGAGAGGGAAGTGGTACAATGAGATAGAATGACAGAAGTATGAGGCAAGACAAGAAGCTATAGTACAATTCAGAAGGAAAGCTAAGCTGGGGAGGCTGACACCAGATGCTAAGGAGCCAAGCAAGTACTTCCCAAAGCCTTTTCACTATTTTGAAAGGCAAAGGCTCAAGGAAGAAGCTAAGAAGAAAGCTGATCTAAAAGGAAAGAAGATAGCTGAAGAATCAGAAGCTCCTGCGACAGCTAAAATTCAATCTAGCAAAGGGATTATCATTAAAGAGTCTGATCAATCCTGATTGTGTTTTAGTTCCTTCATAATGTTTTGT